>CM037876.1:238028836-239228836 GCA_021292165.1 Shinisaurus crocodilurus
CTCCTCTACGGAGTCCTCAACGAAGAAGATTTGGAGTGGCCTGACCCTATACCTCTGGGGAACTTCCAGCAGGCAGTCTGGACCATCTACCACCACCGAGCACCAGCGGACCCTACCCGGGGGATCCTGTTTCCACCCAGTCGTGCCGGACTCCACTCTGCGTCCTGGGACATCTAGGCAACAGCCCGGCACGGTGGTGGTGCCCTCCACTGACCCGGCTCTCGATTCGGACTCTGAACCTCCTTTGCCCCACAGGACCGCGCGGCGTGGAAGCTGAAATCCAGCAAGAGGCCACCCGGAGGAGTGTGCGGGCTGCAACAAAGGTCTGTCCGGGAGGAGCTTGGGGGCCTTCGGAAGCCACCCCTTGGATTTTCTCTCTGCTCCCCCAGCCAACACCTGTCCCAGGGGAGAGGCCGGAGGGGGTCTGTCCTAGGGATGGGGGTAGTGTTGTGCCTCAGTAGGTCAGACAGAGACCAGCCGTGCCGGAGTGTGTTTGGGGGTGGGGTCAGGCTAACTGCAGCCTGACCCAACTGGGCAGCCTTACCAATCAGCACCTGCTCAAAAGGCAGGTCCCAAACACACTCAGATGCTGGAAGCAATTGTTTGTTACAGCTACCGCCAAACGCTCCTGATATTCCTGACCTTAGACCCTCTGTACCTTTGATCCTTGGAACGACCCTGACTACGCCTGTGCCTGACCCCTAACTGATTTACGTTTGCTCTCTTTTGGACTAATATATTTTGGCTCCGACCATGGACTGTTATAACGACGACGGCTTATCTTGATACTGGGCGGATTTACGACAGCCTTTCTCTGTATGAAGAAGTGCTTGATAGGTGACCTGTCCAAGGCCACCCAGTGAGCTTCATGTTTGAGTGGTGACCTTGTAGCTGAATAATTTGCATTCAAATATGTATTCACAATAGTCTTGAATTCCAATTTAAAGGGGGCAGTTACAATTTTTCAGATGAAGGGATGCTGAGCCAGTTTAATACTTGAGTTGGAGGAGAAAAGTAGAGAGCACCCTTCCTTAAAACTGTGTTGTAAAGAGGATTGCTTTAGATCTAAAAGTGTGCATCTCCTGTAGCAGGTAACTTACTGTTAGTTGTTGGAAAAACTTCTGAGATAATTTAAATAGCCCTTATTTATTAGATACAACTTATTTCAAGCTTGTATCTATTAAATAAAAGTTAAATATGCTAAACCAGATCCTAATGGATTGAAAGCATTTTAAAAAAACTATTCTCCCCCCCCCCCCCCCGAAAACTGATATCACCTCTAGAAGGCCAATGAGGATATATGATAGCATAAGCTTTTGAAACTTTAATACACACTAACACCTCTTTTCTTTCCCCCCTCCCCCATTTTGTAGTTATCACGGGAGCCACTGATGGAATTGGAAAGGCATATGCAGAAGAGGTAAGGCTTCAGCTTTTTCATATTTCCCCCCTCAGCAAGTGTGCATATGCATCCAACTATAGCTTTGGTCTGAGCATTAAATTACTTCACCTTTGCAAACAATGATGCAGAGAGGAATTTGTTAATTCATGTGTAGCTTAATTTGAAATGCCACAATGTGTGTTAAGGAGTCCACAAATCAATGCATTTGCTTTCTTGACTAGCTTTAAGAAGTAGAATGGAAAATATGGGATCCAATATACAAAAGATAGGTTGCTGTGCTTAAAAAAGGCAACTTCTGAAAGCTGTGCTAAATCACAGTTCAGCTGTACTAAATCACATAGTTCAAAATGGTTGCATGTATTGGCCTTAATTTTTGTCACTGGGAGTGTGTGTGTGTGTGTGTGTGTGTATTGTGTTCTTTCCCCTAGGTTGGTTGATCTATGTTGGCACTGGAGGTCATTGCCTTTCCTTACCGTGGACAAAGCATCCATAATCTGGGCAGGCTCTGTGTTAGCGTTAAATATAATCAGATTTATTTTCAGCAAATCATACTGTAGAACTGAAGTTTCCTGTTTAAAAAATCCCTTCATATCTGTTAGTTGTGAGTCACCATGATACATTGTATGCTTGTGTGTACACAAGCTTGTGTGTACACACACACACACACACACACACACACTGAGAGGGGAGAAAGAGAAACAAAAAAACCTCACTATAGAAGCTACATCTGCTCAAATTCCCTCTTCTACACAACTATTAAAGGAGCAGGAGCCCTGTCCTCTCTTGCATCTGGCCACCCTAAGCCTGAACATTAGGTGAGAAGCTTCCAATGTCTTTCATATTCTGACCATCGATTTGTCAATACCTTGAGTCCTTGTCTCCTTTAGCTTTGCAGGCAGGTATCTGTTTCAAACAATACTATTCCTTTCTCTCCCTCTTATACATAGTGTATCAGCAAAAGTAATTGATGCAATTAATGGGTGACTTCAATTTCCCTGATATCTGTTGGGAGACTTATTCAGCCAAATATGGCCCCTCCAAGAAATTCCTGAGCTGTGCTGCTGATAACTTCCTCCTACAGAAAGTGGAGGAAGTGGAGGAAGGAACTAGAGGATCGGCTATCCTTGATCTGATTCTAACCAACAGAGACGAGTTAGTGGATAAAGTGGCAGTTTCGGGAACTCTGGGGGAAAGTGACCATGTTATACTTGAGTTCTTGATTCTAACGGAAGCAAAAGCTGAGTGTAGCCAAACACGTAACCTGGATTTTAGGAAAGCCAATTTTAACAAACTCAGAACAATGATTAGTAAGATCCCATGGCAAGCGACTCTCATGAGAAAAGGAGCCCAGGAGGGGTGGGAGTTATTACAAAAGGAAATTTTAAAGGCACAATTGCAAACAATTCCCACAAGGAAAAAAGGCAGAGGGCAACAGAAGAAGCCAATGTGGCTTCACAATAAACTCAAAGATGACCTGAAAACAAAAAAGGACACGTATAGGAAGTGGAAGGAAGGCCAGGCTACAAGGGAAGAGTACAGGCAGGTAGCACAGAACTGCAGGAACAGTGTCAGGAAGGCTAAAGCTGAGAATGAGCTAAGGTTAGCGAGGGATGCTAAAAACAACAAGAAAGCTTTCTTCAGATACATGCACAGTAAAAGACAGAGAAAAGAACTGGTGGTTCAACTACGCAATGAGGATGGCAAATTGATAACAGAAGACAAAGAAAAGGCAGAAGTGTTCAATTCCTACTTTGGCTCGGTCTTCTCCCAAAAGAGGGTCTATGACGCCCCTGGCAAACCTGAAGTGCAGACTGAAGGGGCAGGATTGCAGCTTGAGATTGATAGGCAAATGGCCAAGGAGCACCTGATTACTCCAAACGAGTTTAAATCTCCAGGGCCTGACGAACTGCATCCTAGAGTAATAAAGGAACTGGCAGAAGAACTCTCAGAACCACTGTCTATTATCTTTGAGAAATCATGGAAGACAGGTGAAGTGCCAGATGACTGGAGGAGGGCAAATGTTGTTCCCATCTTCAAAAAGGGCAAGAAGGAGGAACCTGGGAACTATAGGCCAGTCAGTCTGACATCAATCCCTGGGAAATTTTTGGAGCAGATTATAAAGAAGTCAGTCTGCAAGCACCTTGAAAACAATGCAGTGATTACTAGAAGCCAGCATGGATTTGTCAAGAACAAATCCTGTCAGACTAATCTGATCTCATTTTTTGATCGGGTAACCTCCCTTGTGGACTGTGGAAATGCGGTGGACATCATATATCTGGACTTCAGCAAAGCTTTCGACAAAGTGCCTCATGATATCCTGATTAGCAAGCTAGCTAAAAGTGGGCTAGATGGAACAACTATCAGGTGGATCCACAATTGGCTACAGAATCGGATTCAAAGAGTGCTTATCAATGGTTCCTTCTCAAACTGGGGAGAAGTAACGAGCGGGGTACCACAGGGCTCGGTCCTGGGCCCAGTGCTCTTCAACATTTTTATTAATGACTTGGATGAGGAGGTACAGGGAATGCTTATCAAATTTGCAGATGACACAAAGTTGGGTGGAACAGCTAATACTCTGGAAGACAGAAACAAAATTCAAAGTGACCTCGATAGGCTGGAGCGCTGGGCCGAAAACAACAGAATGAAATTTAATAGGGATAAATGCCAAGTGCTGCACCTAGGGAGAGGAAACCAAATGCAGAGTTACAGATTGGGGGACACTTGGCTCAACAATACTACAAGTGAGAAGGATCTTGGAATTGTGGTAGATCACAAACTGAATATGAGCCAGCAATTCGATGTGGCTGCAAAGAAGGCAAATGCTATTTTGGGCTGCATTAATAGAAGTATAGCTTCCAAATCGCGTGAAGTGATAATTCCCCTTTACTCAGCACTGGTTAGGCCTCATCTTGAGTACTGCGTCCAGTTCTGAGCACCACACTTTCAGAAGGACATAGACAGACTGGAGAGGGTTCAGAGGAGGGCAACAAGGATGATAAAGGGACTGGAAACAAGGCCCTATGAGGAGAGACTGAAAGAACTGGGCATGTTTAGCCTTCAGAAGAGGAGACTGAGGGGAGATATGATAGCACTCTTCCAGTACTTGAAGGGATGTCACACAGAGGAGGGCCAGGATCTCTTCTCAATCATCCCAGTTTGCAGGACACGGAATAATGGGCTCAAGCTACAGGAACCTAGATTCCACCTAAACATCAGGAAAAATTTCCTGACTGTCAGAGCAATAAGACAATGGAATCAACTACCTAGGGAGGTGGTGAGCTCTCCCACTCTGGAGGCATTCAAGGTGCAGCTGGACAGCCATCTGTCAGGGATGCTTTGACCTGGATTCCTGCATTGAGCAGGGGGTTGGACTCGATGGCCTTGTAGGCCCCTTCCAACTCTACTTTTCTATGATTCTTTGAATTAAGGATATATAAGAGGGAAAAAGCTTAGCTCATTGAGACTCAGTAATAATGTAGTCAAATGGCCTGTTCTGTTTTTATTCATAAAATATTCATTTTATTCAATAATATTTATGAATTGTTTACATTAACAAAAAAATTTAAGCAATATACCACAATACATGATAAAACCATAATAAAATAGCATACAAAAGCTTAAAAGATATTGACTTGGTTCGCCCGATATGACAACGCATTGTGGATGACTAGCCATGATGGGTTGTTGTGTTGTCTGAACACAGACAGTTTCCAGCAGGGTAACTTAGTTTTTGGCAACAAGCTACCCTGACAACCCATGGCTTGTTCTAGGGGTGGTTCAATGCACGATGGGTTGTTGTATTATCTGAACCTGGGAAAGCAATTTCATTGTGGGTTGCGGGGGTTAGCTAGCGAGCCTTTCACCAAGGCAGCAAAACCCCCTGCTGCTCTTCACAATCTTACCCTCACTGCTGCCACGGATGCCCAAGTGGCACTTTGGACTGACAGTCACTGGTTTGCCACCATTTGTTAAAAAAAAAAAAAAGAGCCTAAAAATTGCGCAAATGTGTTCATAATTTATTTTAATTATTATTTTTGTTGGTCTTTCACAAGTGCACTCTTATGGCTGTCCATATGTGTAGTCTTGCCTGGTAAATTTCCTTGTATGTTTTAGCTGTCAAAGAGAGCAGCAAAGTAGAGTAGGTAACAAGGGTTTTGTTAGGGGTTTTTTTTAGAACTGTTGGAATTGCAGTAAACACAGCAGTAAATACTCCAGAAAGTAGCTAGAAAAAGGGGTGGGGGGAGTTAATATCTCCCCTTTCTGGAGTAGCTGGAGACTCAGGGAAGTGTTGAAAATGTGGAGGGCACTGAGAAGTGTCCGTTCAACACTTAAATTGAAAGGATTACATTTCTAAGTGGGAGATACTGCCCCCCCCTTTGGTGCACCTAATTTTGCTGCTCCCCCCCCCCCCTTTTCCGTGCTTTTCAATTGACAACTCAGCAACTGGATGTTTTCACATTATTAAACCTAATTATTGCTGATGTTTGAGCATAAATATTTTGTAAAATGTGGTATCCAATCAGGTACTAAACAGGGATTTCTTATCCGCTTATTTGATATAGTAATCGAATTTTTAGCAGACAAATTAAGAAACAATGACAATATCAAGGGAGTTTCAATTAAGAAAAAACCCATTTAATAAATTAATATGCTGATGATATGATACTCATGTTTGAAAACCCCAAGACAAGCATCGTAGTGGTGAGAGTGTTGGACTGAGACTCGGGAGATCCGGGTTCTAGTCCCCGTTTGGCCATGAAACTCACTGGGTGACTTTGGGCCAGTCACTGCCTCTCAGCCTAACCTACCTCACAGGGTTGGTGTGAGGATAAAATGGAGAGGAGGAGGAATCATAGAATCATAGAAAAGTAGAGTTGGAAGGGGCCTACAAGGCCATCGAGTCCAACCCCCTGCTCAATGCAGGAATCTAGGTCAAAGCATCTCTGACAGATGTCTGTCCAGCTGCACCTTGAATGCCTCCAGAGTGGGAGCCCCCACAACCTCCCTAGGTAGCCACCTTGGGTTATTTGCAGGAAAAACGGCGGGGTATAAATATAATAAATAAATAAAAAGAGGCGCTAGAACTTTTTCAGAAAGTATCAGGATTGAAAATTAACTATTCAAAATCAGATTTGCTATGCTCTAACATATCCCCCACAGATCAAATTGATACGTTGAATCAACTAAAAATTGGGTTAGTTCACAAGTATGTTATTTAGGAGTCCAAATTTCAAAAAATATGAATAAATCCTTCTAATTAAATTACGGAAGAATCTGGAAACAAATTACAGCAGATATTAAAAGATGGAACAAAATTAATTTGTCATTATTGAGTAGAATATCAGTTATAAAGATGGTGGTGGTGCCAAAATTTACATACCCATTTTATGTACTACTTTAAAATTTGGCAATTGACAATTGATATTTTATTTTTAAAAATAAAAGACACCGGACATAAAAAAAATATCAAGATATAGGAGAATAGAGGAAGGTGGGTGGGGCATACCCCAGTTAAAATTATGAAGCTTATCAATTTACACATTTAATGTCTATAATTAATGATTCGCAAGATAAACATTGCGTTCAAATATAAAAGTTTTAATTGCAAGATACAGATCTCATATCATTACCCTTTATTTAAAAGAAAATTAAAAAGGGTATACAACGACAACATACAAGTATCATTTCCATATTAAAGGTTTGGAAATATAGAAAGAAATCATTGATGCCTGGGATATCTCCATTGATACCAATTAGTGGACACCCGAATTTTCTCGTAAAAGAGAGAATGATAGATAAAAAGGCTTTAAAAGACAATCAGTTGGATAGGTGAATGTGTTATTATACAGACACAGTACCTATACTTAAAATACTACAAAATGGTATGTAACGCCATCTAAAATAGCAAAGACAGACAAATCTTATTCACCACTGTGTTGGAGAGGCTGTGGGGTCCAGGGATCTTATGTTCACATGTGGTGGGACTGTGAATGTATTCAAAGATTCTGGGCAGAAATCTTTCAAGAAATATGTTCCATAATGGAAACAATGGTAGTAAAAAAAAAAAAAAAACAGAATTGGTGTTACTCAATAAATTTGATGGCCAAAATCAAACTTTATTAGTTAAAAAGCATATTGAGTTTCTTTTAATAGCAGCATGCATGTTGATAGCAAATGCTGGAAGAACGCAAAAGGGTTAAACATAAGGAGTTGGTACAATACGGTATGGGAAATAGCACTCTCAGAGAAACTCACCCAGTGTTTGAGAGTGTCAAGAGGGCAAAAGAAAAAAGACACTTTTGCAATAGAATGGTGGCGTTTCATTTTATACACAAATAAAACAACAGCACCAACTCGGGTTCCAACTATGTGTATGCAGCCTATGGCTGCAATAATATCTAGATCAGTGATGGCAAACCTTTTTGAGCCTGAGTGCCCAAACTGCAACACAAAACCAACTTATTTATTTCAAAGTGCCAACACTGCAATTAAACCTGAATACTGGGGTTTTAGTTTAGTAAAAACAACTCATACAGTTGTCTGAACTAATTAACATATTTTGTCTTAAAAGAAAAACACAATAACAGGGCTTTCAATGATACAAACAGTTTTTTATTGAAAAAAACATCAACTCAAAATTTTTAAATAGTACTACATTGTACACATAGCCTGAAGGTAATTTAGATAGGTTTGGGGGAAAGAGGGTGGGGGATTGTGAAGAAGCCAGGGAGAATGTGAGGAAAGGAGGAGACCTCAAGCGTTTGGGGAAAAGGGGGGGATTGTGAAGAAGCCAGGGAGAATGTGGGGAAAGGAGGAGACCTCAAGCGTTTGGGGGAAAGAGGGGGGGGATTGTGAAGAAGCCAGGGAGAATGTGAGGAAAGGAGGAGACCTCAAGCGTTTGGGGGAAAGAGGGGGGGATTGTGAAGAAGCCAGGGAGAATGTGGGGAAAGGAGGAGGAGGTGCTGGCTAGGAGGGAATGAGGCGGCTGGGGGGCAAGAATGAGGCGGCTGCATGGGAACGCACGACAGGGATGTAATACGAGCCTTACCTGGGCTCTTCCGATCGTTCCTGCGGCGGCCTGATCTCACTCTTCTGAGCGGCGTGGAGCATTCTCCGTGCCGCTCAAGCTGCCGCCGCCGCCGCCCATCGCTCTTCTGAGCGGCGCGGAGCATTCTCCGCGCCGCTCAAGCTGCTGCCGCCGCCGCCGCCCATCACTCTTCTGAGCGGCGCGGAGCATTCTCCGCGCCGCTCAAGCTGCTGCTGCCGTCCGTCGCTCTTCTGAGCGGCGTGTTCTCCGCGCCGCTGAAGCTGCCTCCGCCTCTGGACCCGCCGTCGCAGCCCGTCGCGTCATGCCCTGTGCGCTGGATCCCCGCGCTCTGTTTTTGGCGGCGGCGAGGGGGAACCAGGGCAGCAACAGGACTTAAACAGCCCTGTTGCCCTGGTTCCCCCCCCGCGCCAAAAACAGAGCGCGGGGATCCAGCGCGCAGGACATGACGTGACGGGCGGCGGATCCGGCGCGCAGGACATGATGCGACGGGCAGCGGCGGGTCCAGCGCAGCCGGCACGGAGGCAGCAGGTAGGCCCGTCGTCCCCGTGCGCCGCACCACGGCCTGAGCCTTGGCGCGCAGCATGACGCTGCCTCACGCCGCCGCTGGAGACCTATGGCTGGTGGTGACCTATGGCTCACGTGTCAGCAGAGTGGTCCACACGTGCCACCTGTGGCACGCGTGCCATAGGTTCGCCATCACTGATCTAGATTGATCGAAAGAGTAGAATGATGATATGAGTAGACTTTATTGAATACTTTCTCAGGAAATAATATAACGAGTAAATAACAACGTACATAATGAACTGTAAGTAACCAATGCTTATTGTGAACTGATACTGTCTTTTGCGGGGGGGATGTTTTGTTATATTTGAAAACTGAATAAAAAGTAAATTTAAAAAAAACAAACACAACTCAGCAATTGGCCCCTGGCAATTGTGCGCAAATTAGCCTATATACAGTCTTGCCATATCAATTTCCATGTACCGGTATGTTACCTACTCCAGGTCCTGCTCAGTTTGACAGCTGAAACATACGAGGAAATTGGCCAGGCAGGATTATGCATATCGGGCAGATGTAAGATCACACTTGCGAAAGGCTGCAATAATAGTAACAACAAGAACAACAACACATTTTTGCAGTTCTCTGGGGCCAAAAAAATTAAAAAATAAGACCCCAATTGTGCATTTTTGAGGCTCCAATTTTTTTTAAACCCCAGCAGCAAATGAAAAGAGTTCGCAATCAGAATGGGGAGGGGGTGACAGGACAGGTTCTGCCGTGAAGGACACTGGGATACCAGCTGGAGGACTGAGGGGGGGGGGAGAACAAGCCACAGGGAGCCTGATTGGGTGTCGGGTGCACCATGGGTTCCACGAACAACCCACACTGCGTAGTTTATTCGCAGTGTGGCTTAGGATGTCGTGGAAACGCAGCCATTATTTTTTTGAAGTATCATTTTCAAAATAGTGTTTTAATATGTTTACAATTTAAGATATCTTCTAAATATTATTATTTTTAAAGCTTAATATATTATTTTATTTTACTCTTTAATGTGGCAGAAGTTCTGAAAAGTTCTGGCTTAAAGGAACTTCAGCGTGCCTCCATTACATTGTGCTGCCATTTCACACTTTAAAGGCACAATCCAATTGGGATGCCCGTAACCCTCTGAACGTGGAGGATTACAGGCATCCTACGGAGGGCGGGAGGAGTGCGCAGGTGACGGTCACCTCCATGCTCCTCCTGCGCTGCAACTCAGCTAGACAGCTGATTTCGGCTGTTGAGCTGAAGTGCTTCAGAGCGGGAGGGAAGGAGGCTGAGGCGCTGCAAGGATACCTTATATCTTGGCGGGTACCTGTCTTGGCCCCTTCTTACCCCCCAGAACGCCCCTAAAACCCATCTCTGAGGCAGTTCTTACAACCTCGGAGATGCAGCCGGCATGGTTCTTTCCACACTGGCTGTGAGGGTGCTCTGAGCGCGGAAACTCATCTACGAGGTTGGAGTGATTTTCCAGCCTCATAGCTGGGTTTTTGAAAAATCCTATGGCCATCTAGACACTGTCTAGCAGCCATAGGATTGCGCTGTAAGTTATTTGATTTAGGAGTTCACTGGTCTTGTTAGGCCATAGTTAAAATCTGCTATCTGATAGCAGGTTCTCCTCTTCTCCAGTGAAGAGATGAATCCTTCCGTACTTGGAAGACAATAAAACTAGTAGACAAATGCCAAATGGCCAGATCCCCCCCCCCTTTTTTTTTAATCTAAAAAGGAAAATCTTTGACCCTTAAAACATATCAGTGATATGTCATCCTTGCCAAATTTGCTGGGTGCCGGACGTGCTTGCTGGGTCATTCCATGTCAAGTGGTCTAGTTGTTGGAAAGTGCCCCGCGTGACCATCATGGATTTTGATGAAATTTTGTGTGCAGAGTCCCACATGTCTCAAACGAACTTTGGAAAAGTTTTAGGTTCGCCGGTGGAATACTTGTGGAGATATAGCCGTTTGTTTGACCACATACCGCGACCATGTACAGTATGACTGCACTGACTCTCAGCCTAACCTACCTCACAGGGTTGTTGTGAGGATAAAATGGAGAGGAGGAGGAGGATTATGTACGCCGCCTTGGGTTCCTTGCAGGAAAGAAGGTGGGGTATAAATATAATAAATAAATAAATAAACTTTGAGATATAATATCTCCCTTAGCTGTTTTAAAAAAAAAAAAAATGAAATGTAGCTACCTTATACAATGGTTTGCGCTCTCTTTAGTGGAGCTAATGATAATTTTTGCTGAGCGCGTCCAGAGTGGGTAAATTGCAGCAAAGTTGGGTGAAAAAGCCCAGTGCTCCAAAAAAATTCAAAGTTTAACGTTGTATAGCTCCCGCAATAATTAAGTAATAAATGTGAAATTTAGCACATAATCTCTCAATATTACTTTGTTTTTGAATTTATAATTTCAACCTCCTAGCTCTTTCCATTAGTTTACAAATTAAGTGTAAAGTTGATGATTTTTGTAAAAAGGCCAAAAATAGGGTATTTTCAACCCGCTTTTACAAAAAAGTACCTCCTAGAAACACTTTCAGACCAATCCCATTAGAAAGAGCATGTTTCAACCCCCCCAGAAAAGTAGGTTTGATTTTCCAACGTGGGCAAACAGTGCCCGAAAAAGAGGGACAAAGTTGGGAGACGTTGCCATGACAACGGCCTATATTTCAACATGCAATTCTGTCATTTTTCAGATTGTTTTTCCTGTTTATTCTTATTGGAGTTGTTAGGTAAGTTTTTCATGTGTATGCAAATGTCCTAAGCTTAGATACAGTTCTACTAGTACTGGTTATTTTCCTATCATGATGGTGATTAATATCTTATATACATATTGACGCCACACACATAGGCACATTGATGATTATAATATTCCTAACTGCAGAAAGTGGCATTGTAATAATTCTGACGCATTGTGGATCAATAATTACATCCATTTTCTTTTTCAGATTCACATTAGTATACATTATAATAACTAATTTAATTCAAAATGGATGTCGATGAGTCGGTTGATAATAATCCTCCTATGCGCCGTTGGACAAAAATTGTCGTCAAAGTGCCACCACGGCTAATTTTATTCCAACAAAATTGGGCTCAATTCTGTACGCAGTTTGTCAGCCGACAAAAAGTTACTTATTACTTGGCGATCAGAAGTTGAGCTTACAGACGACAACCAAATCTGCTTGCATCACCAAAGTATCTCAACAAGTACGAAATGAAGCAAAAATCATGTTGCAATCCGTTTGAAAAGCAAAATTACGTCGTTAAAAGTGGATTGTCGAAAGTCGACCTTGCCATGTCCGATGATTTTAAAAAGGTGGCAAAAAGAAATGTAAAGCAGGGTCAGAGAATTTGCATTAAGTGTAAAGCCCAATACGTTTCTTTGGTTGAAACCACAGCAGCATCTTCATCTTCGGATGATTTCGATATGGACATTTCGGACACTGTTGATCATAGCTTGACTGCTTTAGCTGGCTACGTGAAACAAAAAATTGAATGTGTGCAGAACGTGATAGCAGAAAAGATAACGTCTGCCGCTGGAGTAGCAGCCAGAGGCGTAGCGTGGGGGGTGCAGGGGGGCCGGCCGCACCGGGCGCAACATCTGGGGGGGGCGCGGCAAGGCAGCGAGCGAGCGAGCTGCTGCTGCTGCTTCTGGCGGAGCAGTGCAGAGCAGAAGCAGGCTGGAAGCACTCTGGCAGGTTCCCGGAGAAGCTCGAGCCCGGGGCTCTCTGCCGCTGTAGCTGGGAGTGCGGGGCGGGGGTGGGTGGGGGGTGGTGGAAGTGTGCACTATGCCTTTAACGCCCCGGTACAGTAGACATGTATAGTGTGTAGTGTAGGGAAACTCTAGGCGGGGTTAAAGTTCAGCTCATGGAGCTGATCAGCGCTGGCTGCAGTTTAGCAGAGTTGGAAATGTGAAAGCAAGAAGCAGGCTGGATTCTCCCCCCCTCTTTCTTTTCTCTCCCTCCCTCTCTCTCCCCTCCCTCCCTCTCTCTCTCCCTCTCACTCACACACCTCCAAGCCACAAAACCCCCCACAGCAATCATGTATTCTCCTCTCTGTCTTACCCAGGTAAGAAGCTCTTTAGATTCATTTTCTAAAGAACGCAGATCTGCCTTCCTGGCTGACTTTAACGCGCCTTGTCACTTGCTCGGGTGTCACATTCGCCTGGGGTTGTTTCCTTTGGGAAGTTGGGTTTGCAACGTCCTGCCCGAGGAAAGAGGAGGCGGGGAAGGGAGTTGCTTTCTGCAGAAAGTTGCTCGATCCCTTTTGTTTGCACCGCAGCCAAGTTCCTCGTGGGTTGAAATTAATTTCTGATGTGATCCCAACCCACCTCGCGCCTCCCCAGGTCTCCTGATTGCAGTACTCGGAATCTGAAGTGTTATGTGCCTGACGCCAATGCTACACATGCCGGGAAACTGCGACTTAAGAGTTCGGGCAACTTTGCTTTCTAACTTCCAACACAACCCACTCCCTCGCGCGTTGCCCCCTCCCTCCGGCCAAAGAAAACTCTTCTACAGCACCAGATCTTCAGATAACATTCCCACCCCACCCCCACCCCCACCCCCGCTCTTTCTCAAATATATTTCCACGATTTAAAAGCGTAACGCCTGCCTCGAGATGTATTATTTTATTCTTTTAATGGACTGCATCCATTTCCGCCCTCCTTCTATAATTCAGTAATCTCTGTGCTGCCTCCCAGTCTTAACAATGAAGTCTGAAAGTTTCTAGTGAATTCGGATAAAGTTCTTCCCTTACCATTTCTATACTTTGGGACTGACACAGAGTGCAGTTACACACCTTCACTTAGAAGGAGATGCAACACTTTGGGACACAGACCTCCAATATGATTCTCTACCTTTGCATGAGGTTTTAATTGTACTTGAATGTCTTTTAAATGAAAGGAAAGGGAAAACAGTACATTTTCCAGGATGACTGAGGAGAAGCTTAGGTATGGATAACTTTTAGAAGTTATGCTCTAAGTGACAAAGCCTCACCACCCTTAACCTATAATCAATGAACTTGTTATTGCAACCAGAATTGCTACACAATGCAGCTTAACTGTGTAAACAATCACAAAGTTGATTATAGGTAGAAGATACCTCTAGTATATACTTTGGAGTGTGTTTGGAGCTTCTGTAAAATGTCTTTAAAGGGCTAGCTATAGTGAAAAGTTTTGTCTTGCTCTTGGAGAGAGCTCAAGGCATTTTCTGTTGATTATCTGGAATAGCAAATTATTGTTTCTTTACAGCTCACCTCCCCCCCTTGCCCCACTATCTATTCTTCCCCCACTTCTGTCATACTGCATGTGGATACTCTGATTTTTAGTAGGCCCAGCTGTACATTATGAAGATTTAATCTATACTTCCTTTTTATATCTGCTATAACTAACATAAGAGTCACTCTGCTGCAAAGTGCTTTGCGTTCTCATTGCACATTTGGGTTAGGGGGCGCAAATTACTTGCCTTGCCCCGGGTGCTGACAACCCACGCTACACCACTGGTAGCAGCTGAAGACATTGGGTAATCTAGTCGATCTGCAGAATGCAAGTTATGTAAAGATTACGTTGACCTCATTGAAGAAATGAAAACGAAAATTGAAATATCCTATAGATCAGTGATGGCGAACCTTTTTGAGCCCGAGTGCCCAAACTGCAACACAAAACCAACTTATTTATTTCAAAGTGCCAACGCTGCAATTAAACCTGAATACCGGGGTTTTAGTTTAGTAAAAACAACTCATACAGTTGTCCAAACTAATTAACATCTTTTGTCTTAAAAGAAAAACACAACAACAGAGCTTTCAATGATACAAACAGTTTTTTATTGAAAAAAACATCAACTCAATTTTTTTTTATAATACTACAATGTACACATAGCCTGAAGGTAATTTAGATAAACTTTTTAAATAATTAGGTGCATGTATTTTTGGGTAAGGGATTCTCAACTTGTAATATGATTATATGCCAGACTGAAATTGTATGGGGCAAGCTTTACTCTGGGTCCTTTACCTGCTTCTACAGGTGCTGGATTAGTAAAAGTAAAAGTCAACCTGTACTAGGATGAGCAAGATAAACAAGAAAACTAAACGTGCTTAACACATTTTAAACAACCTTTATGTCTTGGACTGCAAACACCTGCAAGGAACCCAAAGAGGCTTACATAATCCTCCTGCTGTCCATTTTATCCTCACAACAACCCTTTGAGGTAGGTTAGGCTGAGAGTCAGTGACTGGCCCAGTCCAACACTCCCAGTCCCAGTCCAACACATATATTATTTATATATGATAAAATAATGTGCGATACAACCCAAGGCAGAGGAAAGAGAGACAGACAGACCCCCACACACAACAACAACAACAACAACAACAACAACACAGCCCCACACAACTCGGCCCCCTCCCCAAATGCAGGAGTTGCCAACTTCTGCACCATCTCCTGCAGCTGTGCCTTTTTCCACAGCAGCCGGATGCATTGCCAAGACAGGAGCAGGGCAGGGGGGGGGGGAATGCCACCCCTTGAGGGTTTGGGTTGGGTTTTATTTTTATTTTTATTAATTTTGAGGGTGCTACATCAAGCTGCTGCTAAAAGCACAGGAGCAGCTTCTTTCTGGTCATCTGGCAACCCTGCCTCCACGTCCCAGCTCCAATCCGCCCTCCCAAGCCTTCTCTCCCCACAACCCGCCCCCGCCCCCCCAAAACCCCCTAACTTACTGCAAAGTTTCTGGCCAAGGCAAGCTGCTGACCCACTTCTGGGCTGCTCCCCTCTGATTCCAGCAGCCTCCGTGCCACCCCCCCTTCAGTCTTCCTCTTCCTCCCCTTTTGCAGCAAGAGCTAAAGCGAGCACCGTTGTCCTCCCCCTTTTCCATGGGTCTCGTCACTGCTCCCAATAGCCAGCCCTGCGGGGCGCAAAGGCTTCCGGGAAGGGTAGTTCCTTGGCACTCCGCGCCCTGCGAGCTCCCAGCCCGGCGGGAGCGAAGACTCAATTTCCCGGCGCGCACCGCGCCAGGCACCGCTCCCAGCATCAATCAGCCCTCGGGGGTTTCCCCCCCTTTTGTTTGGTGTCTTGCTGTCAGTGCCCTGCTAGCCGTCTCCCAAATGGAAAGCGTTTGTATTTTGCAGGACAGAAGCCCCCCCCCCCTTTTGGGGGGGAGGGCGGGGGCTTCTACCTTCTCTTTAACACGCTTTAAAACTTTTTAATTTAAAAAGCAACATCATAGAAACCAGGCTGGTGGGGACTAGGTCCGTCGCTCGACTCCAAAGCTGGGGCGGCCCCGGGCTGGGCCATGATGGAGCCGGCTCCTGGTCGCCGTCACACCAAGGCCAGGTCCGCTCCGTCAAGCGCCGAACCCAGCGCCGCCGCCGCATCCTGACAAGCAAAGGGGCGGGCGGTTGGCAGAGGCGGCGGCCTGAGGCTGAAGAGAGGGAGGTGGGCAGAGGGGGGTCGGAAAGGGTCAGAGCTGGACTCCAAGCAAGCGGAGGCCATCATGGTAAGAAGAAGAGACCCTCTCACCCTTCCAATAAACTACCAAAATGGGGGAAGGACGGGCGGATGGGACGCGGAGCTCTCCCCCCGCCACGCGCCTGCCCTGCCTCCCTTCTCCAACTTCCCCTCCTCCTCCTCCCCCTCCTGCAGAAAATAGGCCTGCCTCTCTGCCTCGGGTCCGCTCCTCTGCTGGACACCGGCGGGGCTGTGGCTCCTCTCCCTTCTCTTCCTCCTCCTCCTCCTCCTTTGCCGTCAGCGCCTCGTTGGGAGGGAGCGCACAGCTCGTGGTGTGATGCTGCCGCTGGGCGGTGACTCTCCAGGCCCGCCCCTCCCTGCCCCGGGAGGACCTTCTTGGCCCTTCCCTGGCAGAGGAGGTGGCCTGCGGGATGCCGGGCGACACGCGGCAGGCAGGAGCGGCCGCTTCGCCCCCCTGCTCTCGAGATCTGTTTGAGCTCTGTGCCCCTGGCGACCTAAGGCTTGCGTGCCGGCAGAGCTGTCCCCACGTGCCAGCTGTGGCATGCGTGCCATAGGTTCACCATCACTTCTATAGATGGACGAAAGTTCAATTATTGACTATGGCCCCAAAGAGTTGGTCAATTAAGGAAACAGCAATGAAGTTTGGCATTTCAAAGCGCATGGTCAAAACAGCCCGAAAAGTAAAGAAAGAGAAAGGCATTGGTGCAATACCTGATGCAAAAGTTGGCAAACCACTGCCAAAGGCAGTCACCGATAAAGTGCGAGATTTCTGCAAAGATGATGAATTCAGCAGAATGTGTCCTGGCAAAAAGATTGTGTTTTGGTTCGGCTCGACGGTTTCAAGGTACTAAAACAAAAGCAGTTGCTGTTGTGTAATCTGAAAGAGCTGTATGTGGCATATCGTAACAAATATGGAGCTGAAATTGGTTTCTCCAAATTCTGTGACCTCAGGCCAAAGTGGTGTGTAACCATCGGTGCTTCAGGCACACATTCCGTCTGCACCATACATCAGTTACATCGTCCGGCCGACAATATCAATTTCCAGAAACTGCATTGAAGAATGTGGCTCGTAAATGTAACGGAACGTAAAAAAAAGATTGTTGGAGGTTAAAATCGAACTGTAGACTTTGGCTTGGGAACCATATAAGATACCCAATTTAGGCTTGGGAACCTAGGATAAGCTGCCCAATAGTTGGCATGGGAACCAGAAAGATACCCACACAAGGCTTTGGAACCTTGATGAAGAAACCAAATTACAGGCTTGGGAACCTGGACAAAGAAACCCACCCGTGGCTGGTATTGCACGGCTATCGGGCATGACCCCTACGGTGATGGGGTTGCCGGTCCAAGTTCTTGAACTGGTAGTGACAATGTCACCATGGACCAACACAATAGAATAGTAATAATTATGTCAATATAAAACTGTTAAAAAAATAAGCACGACCTGAATAATGACAGAATTGCATGTTGAAATATAGGCCGTTGCCATGGCAACGTCTCCCAACTTTGTCCCTTTTTCGGGCACTGTTTGCCCGCGTTCGAAAATCAAACCCACTTTTCTGGGGGGGTTGAAACATGCTCTTTCTAATGGGATTGGTCTGAAAGTGTTTCTAGGGGGTACTTTTTTGTAAAAGCGGGTTGAAAATACCCTATTTTTGGCCTTTTTACAAAAATCATCAACTTTACACTTAATTTGTAAACTAATGGAAAGAGCTAGGAGGTTGAAATTATAAATTCAAAAACAAAGTAATATTGAGGGATTATGCGCTAAATTTCACATTTATTACTTAATTATTGCGGGAGCTATACAATGTTAAACTTTGAATTTTTTTGGAGCACTGGGCTTTTTCGCCCAACTTTGCTGCAATTTACCCACTCTAGATGCGCTCAGCAAAAATTATCATTAGTTCCACTAAACAGAGCGCAAAACGTTGTATAAGGTAGCTAAGTTTCATTTGTTTTGAAAAAACAGCTAAGGGAGATATTATGTCTCGAAGTTGCCAAAATCTCACAGTCATACTGTACATGGTTGCGGTATGTGGTCAAACAAACGGCTATATCTCCACAGGTATTCCACTGGCGAACCTAAAACTTTTCCAAAGTTCGTTTGAGACATGTGGGACTCTGCACACAAAATTTCATCAAAAGCCATGGTGGTTGCGCGCGGAGCCCTAGACCACTTGACATGGAATTACCCAGCTTACACATGGTACTTTGGATACAGTATTAAGGTTTGGTAATCAAGGAAGGGAATATCAAGACCTCTGAATACCTACAACCTCAGTTGAGAATAGATGTCTTATTTACACATCCATGAGAGAGACTGTTACTTCAGTGAGTTGGTGTCTTTGAGATGTTTCTAGGTGTCTTCAATGTCCAGTTTAATTATGAATGGAAGATCTTTCATTGAACATGCAATATAGGTATATAATCTTGCTCATGGTTACTGCAAATAACTAATTTCTTAGTGCTATTGTTAAATCCATATTTCTAGTCCATTTTATCTTATATGTTAATCCAGCTTGAGTCAAATATTAGGAACTGGATTCAAACTTTTCCTCCTGACAGGGATAGGGTACTTTTGGATCCAGCCCAATTATTGCATTTTTTAAAATAAATAATGATTCTTATCTATAAAGTACTGCCACAGAGTTGTAACTAGCCCTCTTGGACTCCCCCCCCCCTTATATTCTCAGTTGGCAAGGCGTGGAATGAAGGTGGTTCTTATCAGCAGATCTCAGGAAAAACTGGATCAGGTTGCCAGTGAAATAAGTGAGTAGTTTTCTTTTCTTCCATAGTATATGGAAAGCTAAAACAAAGTAGCTGAAGTTAACACCTTAAATATAAATCTAATAGGTTCACTTTACTTTCAGTGCTGATAGTTCATAATTGTTAAAGTTCTTTATAGTAGTAATAAGCAACTCACAATCTCAAGTTGTACTAATCTTAGTGCTCTTTGAAATATTAACTGTTTGTAGTATAGTTGGGAAAACAATGCACATCAGCTGTTTCACGTTGAGCTTCCTTTTATGAAAATACTAAATACCTTTTCCTTCCAAATACTGTAACAATAATAGTGAACACCATGTAACGAATAATAGTGAACACCATGTATTTGTCCCAGAAGTCCTTACACTCTTGTTGAAGCATCTTGCAAGGCTGCCTAATAATTATTTATCCTGACTAATATTTTGTTCTCTGCATCTCTCAAAAGAAGCCACAACTCTCATAAAAGGAGCATATAAAATATTAGATACACTCTCTTATTAAGACTGCATCATTTTGCAGGCAATCACTCTATTGACAGAAGAACCTTTGATCTAGCAAAGGTTCCCACTGACAAAAGGAGATGGAGGTGATTTTTTAAAAATGTTTTCCCATTCCCCCTATTTAACTCACACATTCTAGTTTAATTTTAAGAATTAAACAGCCCATTGAGCAACTTGGATCAGTTGTTCAAATTTCGCATCTGTTTATATGTGTAAATCACTTAGTTCCGTGTTTATAAATAAAGATACATGCCATAGACGACTGTAATGGGTTCTACCTGGGGCTGCCTTTGAAAATTGTGAGGAAACTTCAGCTGGCCAAGAATGCTTCAGCCAGATTATTGATTTGTGCCGGGTATAGGGAGCCTGTGATTCCTTTGTTAAAGCAATTTCACTGTCTATCTTTCAATTTCCAGGCACAATTCAAAGTTCTGGTTATGAACCTTACATGACTTGGGACCAGGCTGTTTGAAAGGCTGCATTCTCCATGCGATCCCTCCTATGTTTTAAGAACCTTTAGAGGCACTTTTCTGTGTCCTGTCACTAATAGAGGCATGAGAGAGGGCCTTCTCAGTGGCTGCTCTGACTCCAAGGGAGGCCAGGCTACCTCCATCTCTGTTGTCCTTCTGCTGGCAGGCAAAATCAGGCTTTTTGCATCTATGTTGATTTGCTGCTGAAGTAAGTTTTAATTTTTTTTTGTTTTTCCTTGCGTTTTAATGTTTCAGTTATAACTTTGTTATTTGATCTGTATTTCATTGTTAGCCACAGAAAAGGCGGGTTAACAATTAAATGATAAATTCATTAAATAAGTTGTTAACTGTAAAAGCACAGTAAAGATGCTATATAATCATTTTAATCCTTTACCATTGGCTATGCTGGCTAGGACTTATGGGAGCTGCAGTCTCCCAACATCTGGAAGGCCACACATTCCCCACCCCAGTTTAAAGGTTAAAACCAGCACTTTAAATTGATCTTGGAAACAAACTGGCAACCAGTACAACAGGTGCAGCGTAGGTGTCACATGATTTGACAGCCTGGCCCCCACCAGCACTTGGGTGTCCATATTCTGCACCAGTTGAAGCTTCTGAACCACATTTAAAGGCAGCCCCACATAGAGCACATTGCAGTATGGATACCTAATACAAGATCATCTGTCCCAAGATAGGGCTGCAATTGGTAAACCAACCAAAGCGGGTAAAAGCATCCTTGGTTACCACTACCACCTGAGCTTCCCCACATAGCATGGAATGCAGTTGCACACTTGGTCCTTTAGAGGGAGTGTAAGCTCCACCCAGAATAGTAACTCCCATCCTATCTGGATTAAGCTTCCGCCTGTTCACCCTGCCTAGATACTGAGCAGTACTTAACTCAAACCACTCAGATCTCAGGGAGCTGAAGCGGAAAGGACGACGACTGGAGCGCAGATGGCGGAAAACTCGACTCATATCCGATAAGACACGACATAGAGAGCATCTTCGCTCCTATGGGGTGGCAATACGTGCAGCGAAGAAAGCTTTCTTTTCTGCACGCATTGCGTCTGCGAATTCGCGTCCAGCAGAACTGTTCAGGGTGGTGAGGGGTCTAACGCAGACACCTTCCCCCCTGAACCCGGTTTTAGAGCCTACGGTTGCTTGCTGTGATGCCTTTAACGATCATTTCACAGATAAAATCTCTCGGATAAGAGCCGACTTAGACGCCCTCATTGTAGCAGAGGCAGACAATGGAGTGTCCAGTAACTCCGCAAGTAGGATTACACTGGATCAGTTTCAGTTGGTGAGTACCGAGGACGTGGACAAACTGCTTGGTCGAGTGAAGAGGACTACTTGCCCTCTCGATCCCTGTCCTTCCTGGTTGGTTGTCCAAGGAGGAGATGCAGTTGGATTACAACTACAACGTATTGTTAATGCATCTCTCCAGGGAGGGAATTTTCCATCATGTCTGAAAGAAGCGGTGGTACGGCCGCTTCTAAAAAAGCCTTCCCTGGATCCCTTGGACCTTAACAATTACAGACCAGTGTCAAATCTTCCATTTTTGGGCAAGGTGATCGAGAGGGCAGTTGCCTTCCAACTCCAAGCAGTTTTGGATGACACTGATTTTCTAGACCCATTTCAAACTGGCTTCAGAGCAGGATACGGAGTTGAGACTGCTATGGTCGCCTTAGCAGATGATCTACGCCTGAGTACCGACAGGGGGAGTGTGTCCCTGTTGGTGCTTTTGGACCTCTCAGCGGCTTTCGATACCATCGACCATGGTATCCTTCTGGAACGCCTGAGGGGACTGGGAATCGGGGGCACTGTGCTTCAGTGGTTCCGGTCCTACCTCTCGGGTAGGTTCCAGATGGTGATGCTTGGGGATAGCTGCTCCACCAAAAAGGAGCTGCTATGTGGCGTGCCACAAGGAGCTATTCTTTCCCCAATGCTATTTAATATCTACATGAAACCGCTGGGAGAGATCATCCGGGGGCATGGGGCGGGGTGCTATCAGTATGCTGATGACACCCAACTATATTTCTCTATGCCTTCAGCAACAGCGTCAGCTAAGGATAGTGTGTCTCCTCTGAATGAATGCCTGGAGGCAGTAATGGGCTGGATGAGGAAAAATAAACTGAAACTGAATCCAGACAAGACGGAGGTGCTTGCTGTCAAAGGCCACAATCTGGGTTTGGAGGTATGTCAACCAGTTCTGGATGGGGTTACACTCCCCCTGAAAGACTGTGTTCGCAGCTTGGGGGTGCTTCTAGATCCGTCGCTCCAAATGACAGATAGATAGATGCGACGGCTAGGAGTGCCTATTATCAGCTTCGGCTGATACGCCAGCTGCGCCCCTTCCTAGAACCGGAGGACCTAAAGACAGTAGTGCACGCGCTGGTAACTTCGAGGCTCGACTTCTGCAATGCGCTGTACATAGGGCTACCTTTGTACCTAGTCTGGAAACTTCAACTAGTGCAAAATATGGCCGCCAGACTGGTTACTGGTACACCTAGGGGTGCTCACATCACACCAGTTTTAAAAGCACTCCACTGGCTGCCAATCAGTTTCCGGGCAAAGTATAAAGTGTTGGTTATTACCTTTAAAGCCCTACATGGTTTGGGTCCAGGCTACCTACGGGATCGCCTTCTCACATACAATCCACCCCGCACACTCAGGTCCTCTGGGAAGAATTTACTTCAGTCAGCCAAAACTAGGCTGACGGGTACTACCCAGAGGACCTTTTCTTCTGCTGCTCCCAGATTATGGAATGGCCTGCCGGAGGAGATTCGTCAGCTCACCAGTCTTTTGGAATTTAAAAAAGCCATAAAGACTGATCTCTTCCGGCAGGCCTATCCGGCGGAATTTTAGGTTGCCTTCAAGATGTTTTTACGATGTTTTAATGATTTTTTAATATGTTTTAAGATGTTTTAATATTATGTATTGTGTATTTTATTTTTGTTGTTCCCCGCCTCGATCTAGACGGAGAGGCGGGTAAGAAATAAAATTTATTATTATTATTATTATTATTATTATTATCTAAATTGGTGGGTTTTAAAAACTTAAGTTCTCAGCATTGCTCCCTTTAAAATTCCACTGAACACACAGTGGTCAGGGCAGTGCCAGTGGCTGCATGGCAGATGAGAGCAAGGATAGCAACTGCTATCTAACTCCCTTTTACATGTTGTTGGAGTGTGTGGATAGAATATAGGATGGTTACAGTTACAGTTCTATTAAACAATGCAATTTAGAAATTGAATTTTTTTCCACAGAAAAATAGAGCAGTGGAAAATTGCCCACTTCTAATTCTCCACTTGAAAAACATTTTATTTCTGTATTACTGCCAATGACCAAATTGTGCCTTCTGCGTCACTACTTTCTATGGCTGGGAACAGCATCTTCTGCCCACCCACAGCAAGCTACTGCCCTTACCTTGAAATCTCTTGTAAAAATCAGTTCATTGGTAAAGGCCTTCCTGAACTTCTATAGCCTTACATTTTCTGAATTGTCTATTACCACTCAGTGTTTCCTACCTTGTCCTTCCTACTCCGTTATCAAGCCCTGTCTTTCTCCCTCATCTTTGTTCTGTAAATGCTCAGGAAAGACCAGACTCTGTATTTATATATTCATTAGAGAATGGAAGAGCCAGTCTTGTTATTCCTAGTCAAAAGGTGAAAGGGAATGGAGTCACTTCAAACACATCATGAAAGCTTTCTTTGAAATGGAATTTGGGGGAATTGTTTAAGACCAGCTATAAGCATGGACAGCTATAAACTCGCCAACCTAAAAGGGAAACAGCAATAAGCTAAAGGTTTTGAACAATTCTGGAATAGCCTCCCTAGAACAGGAGAACCCTATGGGTTACAAAAAGATGTTTTGTTCTTTCTAATGTGGAACCTTCATTGTGGGCTATTGGTTCCAGGAAAATTTCTTGCCTCTATTCAGATAAAGGTTTGAGGAATATTTCTCTTCCTCTGCTATGTCATATTTCTATGGTTTGAGGTGGTGGTTGAAGTAGAGATAAGTTTTGCTGTGGGTCTAAAAGTCTGCTGTGAATCTAAAAAAATATTGAATTGTCTGAATAAATAAATTTGTAATTCATGACCTCATTCTGATATATTTGAATTCGGGAAGGAATTTTCTGCTAGTTTTGCTAGTGATAGGATTTGAAGCAAATAGCAGGGAAAAACATGGTTCTAGTTTGTGCCTTTTCAAAATTACTCAAACCATCAAGAGTATAGTATTCTTCAAAAAATATGGTGAGATATTTCACTATTTATTTATTTATTTATTCCCTCGCATCTTTGTAAGGGTCCCCAGAGTGGCTTACAGCATTATAAAGCAATGAAACATTTAAATTGAATAACTAAATATATCAAAGATAATGATCAAACAAAATTTCTAGAACTGGAGAAAAACAAAACCGGCAACTCCAAAGACAATGCTAAAAATGACAAAAATGCATTAGATTGTATGCAATGAATTATGTATTCTACTACCACAAAGTTTCTTCCACCTACAGAAACCTTATTTTTATCTTTGCACAAGTGTCATATCCAATACTTTGATTTTTCTTGCACAAGCTCTTGTGCAAGGCGTTGCACAACTCATTATGCCTTATTAGACTAGAACCCGGTTCGCATGTCACAGCCGATTCCTGGGTTGTTTAACCCAGGAATTGGCTGGGTTAATTCACCCAGGAATTGGCTAGGGCACGTGGGAGTGAGTGCACTGCCTCATGCCTGCTTGCCTCTTTCAGTTTATACCCTGCCCCCTTTCCTGTATTGTTCCATGACTTCTGGACCTGGAAACTGGGTTGTTTAAGGGTTAAACAATCCAGAGTTAACCCAACAACAAATAATGGGTTAACTCTGGGTTGTTTAACCCTAAATTTCTCCATTTCCAGGTTCACACATCATGAAACAATCCAGGAACGGGTTGCCCAGGAAGTGGGCAAGTGGGAGGGAGTCAGAAACAATGGGTTGCTTGATCATGCGAACTGAGTCTAGGTGTTCCTTGAGCTAGTTGTGCTAGTTCTGTTAGTGGTTGTGTAATCATTAACAGAATAACACCAACTCTTGTAATTTTTTCATGAGCATAACATTGGATATAACCCAGAACTAACACAATAGCACAAGCAACACCTAGTCTAATCAAGTTGTAATTAGTTCTGCAACGCCTTGTGCCACAATTTGCAGAATGGGTTGTGCAACAGCTTGCACAAACAGAATCAAAATATTGGATTTGACGCTTGCATAAAGATCAAAACATGTTTTCTGCAAGTGGTAGAAGCTTTGCAGAATGACACAATTGGATACAACCCATAAGTATGATTATAATTAAAGCTTTTAAACACATATTTTTTAATGAAGTATCACTTAAAAGAGCTCACCATGTCTGCTAAAGGGTGTTTATTAAAAACTAGTAACAGGCAGAGCAATCCTTACTGCCTCAGACAGCCATCGAAGGGGTGTTTTATTTATTTTATTTATTATATTTTTAAATCGCCCATCTGGCCGGCCACCCTGGGCGATGTACAATCAGGATAAAATACAATACAACAGCATTAAAACACCATTAAAACAATATAAGAGGTTTATTTTTTTTTTTAAAAAAAAAATCAGAACCCACTCCATATTCCCGCCTGAAAAGCCATGTTTTTAAAGCCCAGCGGAAGTTCATCAGGGAGGGGGCATGCTGAAGGTCACTGGGGAGGGAGTTCCATAACTTGGGGGCTGCCACAGAAAAGGCCCTCTTCCTAGTCCCCACCAGCCTGGCTGCTCTGGCTGATGGGACAAGGAGATGGCCGTCCTTGGCAGACCTTGTTGAGCGGCCTACTTGATGTTCAATAATCTCTTGAACTACTCAGTTGTTCCTGACTCCCAGCTGAGCAGGAGCACAACAGGAGAGAGGCTCCAGCTGTTTCTGGGACTGTGATAAGGCAAGCAGGCTCCCAGAGAGCGAGCGAACAGGGAGAGCAAACAGGAGTTTGGCAGGGGAGGTCAAGGGGGAGGTCCCTAAGAAATTTTCTGGATTTGTTTGTTTGTTTTGTTCCAATACCTCACACTTATAGACCAGGGGGACTCTGTTATTAACATTCAGGGAAGGCAGGATAAGGCACTAGCCATTCCAGTACGAAAAGAAAGGCAGAAACATAAAGGGAACAGAGCACTATGGAAGGAAAGGACTCCGCAGTGGTGGTGATCTGCAATGTGTGTGCAATGTTTGTTTTCCTGCCTGAGGGCAACATGGCCTACACGTGCAACAAGTGCAAGCTGGTCACACTGTTGGAAGAAAAGGTCAGAGGACTGGAGCAGCAAGTGTCAACCCTCAGGAGCATAAGAGAAAGTGAGAAGTTCTTAGACAGAACGGTGGATCTACAGCACCAAAGCGTAGAACAGGAGCCAGAAGGGCAACGGCAGGATGAGGCGGAGTCGGAGACTGCTGCGGCAAGGGAAAATAACGTAGGGAGAACTCCCTGGAAAAGGGTGACTGTTAGGAGCAGAAGAACTAGAAGACATTCTGCGCCTGTGGAAGCAGTGGAGCTATGGAACCGCTTCCATGTACTTGAGGACGAGAGCAGAGGACAGCCTGCAGAGGACGGATTACCGGGCACCCAACGTGACAGCGAGCAAGAGGCTGAGGGTCAGTCAAGTGGAGGCAATCAAACCAAGGCCTACAGCAAGAGGAAGAGAAGCGTACTCGTAGTGGGAGACTCCCTCCTGCGGGGGATCGAAGCCAAAGTATGTCGCGGAGACCCATGGACTCGCCAGGTGTGCTGTCTCCCCGGGGCACGGATTAAGGATGTGACAGAGCAGCTGCCGAGGCTCATGCAGCCCACCGACGCATACCCCTTTCTTCTCTTCCACGTGGGTACAAATGATACTGCCAAGCGGAGTTACAAAGAAATCACGGCAGACTTTGAAGAACTGGGAAGGGAACTCAAGAACTTCGGGGGCCAGATAGTTTTCTCATCCATCCTTCCAGTACTTGGAAGAGGCATAGAAAGGGAAAGAAAAATACTCAGAGTGAATGACTGGCTACGAAGGTGGAGCCGACGTGAGGGATTTGGATTCTGGGACCACGGGCTTCACTTCCTGGAAGATGGACTGCTGGCAAAGGATGGGTTGCACCTCACAAAGACTGGGAAGAATATGTTTGGCCACAGCATGAGGAAGTTAATTAGGAGGGCTTTAAACTGAATCCAACAGGGGAGGGAGACATAAACTCGGGGGTACCAATGGAAGAAGGCCTCTATGCCACAATGGAGAGAACAGCTCCAGCGGTGCCCATTGATAGTCTACCACAAAATGTAGGGAAAAAGTTGGACTATAAAGCACATAGTCTTCGATGTCTCTATACTAATGCCCAGAGTATGGGCAACAAACAAGACGAACTTGAACTCTTGATACATGAGGGCAAGTACGACTTGATAGGGATAACTGAAACCTGGTGGGATGACTCCCATGACTGGAATACAGCAATTGAAGGGTATAACTTGTTCAAAAGGAACAGAAGCAACAGAAAGGGAGGTGGAGTTGCACTATATGTTAAAAATACGTATCTCTGCACAGAGATACAGGAAGAGGAGCTTGGCAGCCCCATTGAGAGCATCTGGGTTAAAATAAAGGGGGCAAAGAATAAAACGAACATGGCGGTTGGAGTCTACTACCGACCACCCAATCAAGGAGAAGACGAGGATGGAACTTTTGAAAAGCAAATTGCCATTGTTTCAAGGAGGCACGATGTGGTAGTAATGGGGGCTTCAATTTCCCTGATATCTGTTGGGAGACTTATTCAGCCAAACATGGCCCCTCCAAGAAATTCCTGAGCTGTGCTGCTGATAACTTCCTCCTACAGAAAGTGGAGGAAGGAACTAGAGGATCGGCTATCCTTGACCTGATTCTAACCAACAGAGACGAGTTAGTGGATAAAGTGGCAGTTTCGGGAACTCTGGGGGAAAGTGACCATGTTATACTTGAGTTCTTGATTCTAACAGAAGCAAAAGCTGAGTGTAGCCAAACACGTACCCTGGATTTTAGGAAAGCCAATTTTAACAAACTCAGAACAATGATTAGTAAGATCCCATGGCAAGTGACTCTCACGAGAAAGGGAGCCCAGGAGGGGTGGGAGTTTTTAAAAAGGAAATTTTAAAGGCACAATTGCAAACAATTCCCACAAGGAGAAAAGGCAGAGGGCAACAGAAGAAGCCAATGTGGCTTCACAATAAACTCAAAGATGACCTGAAAACAAAAAAGGACACGTATAGGAAGTGGAAGGAAGGACAGGCTACAGGGGAAGAGTACAGGCAGGTAGCACAGAACTGCAGGAATAGTGTCAGGAAGGCTAAAGCTGAGAATGAGCTAAGGTTAGCGAGGAATGCTAAAAGCAACAAAAAAGCTTTCTTCAGATACATGCACAGTAAAAGACAGAAGAAAGAACTGGTGGTTCAACTACGCAATGAGGATGGCAAATTGATAACAGAAGACAAAGAAAAGGCAGAAGTGTTCAATTCCTACTTCGGCTCGGTCTTCTCCCAAAAGAGGGTCTATGACCCCCCTGGCAAACCTGAAGTGCAGACTGAAGGGGCAGAATTGCAGCTTGAGATTGATAGGCAAATGGTCAAGGAGCACCTGATTACTCTGAACGAGTTTAAATCTCCAGGGCCTGATGAGCTGCATCCTAGAGTAATAAAGGAACTGGCAGAAGAACTCTCAGAACCACTGTCTATTATCTTTGAGAAATCATGGAGGACAGGTGAAGTGCCAGACGACTGGAGGAGGGCAAATGTTGTTCCCATCTTCAAAAAGGGCAAGAAGGAGGAACCTCGGAACTATAGGCCAGTCAGTCTGACATCAATCCCCGGGAAGATTTTGGAGCAGATTATAAAGAAGTCAGTCTGCAAGCACCTTGAAAACAATGCAGTGATTACTAGAAGCCAGCATGGATTTGTCAAGAACAAATCCTGTCAGACTAATCTGATCTCATTTTTTGATCGGGTAACCTCCCTTGTGGACTGTGGGAATGCTGTGGACATTATATATCTGGACTTCAGCAAAGCTTTCGACAAAGTGCCTCATGATATCCTGATTAGTAAGCTAGCAAAGAGTGGGCTAGATGGAACAACTATCAGGTGGATCCACAATTGGCTACAGAATCGGACTCAAAGAGTGCTTATCAATGGTTCCTTCTCAAACTGGGGAGAGGTAACGAGCGGGGTACTGCAGGGCTCGGTCCTGGGCCCAGTGCTCTTCAACATTTTTATTAATGACTTGGATGAGGAGGTACAGGGAATGCTTATCAAATTTGCAGATGACACAAAGTTGGGTGGAACAGCTAATACTCTGGAAGACAGAAACAAAATTCAAAGTGACCTCGATAGGCTGGAGCGCTGGGCCGAAAACAACAGAATGAAATTTAATAGGGATAAATGCCAAGTGCTGCACCGAGGGAGAGGAAACCAAATGCAGAGTTACAGATGGGGGACACTTGGCTCAACAATACTGAATATGAGCCAGCAATGCGATGTGGCTGCAAAGAAGGCAAATGCTATTTTGGGCTGCATTAATAGAAGTATAGCTTCCAAATTGCGGGAAGTGATAATTCCCCTTTACTCGGCACTGGTTAGACCTCATCGTGAGTACTGCGTCCAGTTCTGGGCACCTCACTTTAAGAAGGACATAGACAGACTGGAGAGGGTTCAGAGGAGGGCAACAAGGATGATAAAGGGACTGGAAACAAGGCCCTATGAGGAGAGACTGAAAGAACTGGGCATGTTTAGCCTTCAGAAGAGGAGACTGAGGGGAGATGTGATCGCACTCTTCCAGTATTTGAAGGGATGTCACACAGAGGAGGGCCAGGATCTCTTCTCGATCATCCCAGTTTGCAGGACACAGAATAATGGCCTCAAGTTACAGGAACCTAGATTCCACCTAAACATCAGGAAAAATTTCCTGACTGTCAGAGCAATAAGACAATGGAATCAACTACCTAGGGAGGTGGTGGGCTCTCCCACTCTGGAGGCATTCAAGGTGCAGCTGGACAGCCATCTGTCAGAGATGCTTTGACCTGGATTCCTGCATTGAGCAGGAGGTTGGACTCGATGGCCTTGTAGGCCCCTTCCAACTCTACTTTTCTATGATTCTATGATTCTATGTTGCTGGAGGCACTCCTTGAGATAAGCTGGACCGGAGCCGTATAGGGTTTTAAAGGTCAAAACCAACACCTTCAATTCGGCCCTGCAAGCAACTGGTAACCAGTGCAACTCCTTGAGCACTGGTGTGATGTGATCACGCCAGCAGCTGCCTTTAACCAGGCGAGCCGCCGCGTTCTGTACCAGCTGTAGCTTCCGAATCGTCTTCCAGGGTAACCCCACGTAGAGCACATTACAGTAGTCTAGGCGAGAGGAGACGAAGGCATGAACCACCGATGGGACCAGATGATTAGGAAGGTAGGGGCGCAGCTGCTGTATCAGATGGAGTTGATACAGCGCTGCCCGACTCACAGCTGACACTTGAGCCTCCATGGACAACTGGGAGTCTAGAATGACTCCCAAGCTGCGGACCTGGTCCTTCAGGGGTAGATGTACCCCATTCAGCATCCCCTAACTTCCCCTTGTCTCTCACCAGTGTTAGGATGTGGAGGCACCCCTCTTCCAATGGAGAGGAGCTCCACTGGTGGGGGGACCACTTCTGCCACATTTTATGTTTGCATAAAGCCTGATTGACATAAATCTACTGCCAATGGTGTTCCCACTACCCCATGATGTCCATGGACAGCTTTGGACTCACCCAATTGGGCTAGTTTCTTATTTAAATGTCCAAAACATCTGAATGGCACCAGGTCAAGGAAGTCTGCAATGAACGCTGGCCAGGCTTTGGAAGTGGCCACCCAGCAACAGTTAGGATTGGTCTCTTGGTTCACATTGGTTTCATATTGCTACTATATAGGTATATTAACACATGTAGTGATGGTCCCCAACTTGGATGGCTTTAAAAGGGGGTTAGACAAATGCATACAGGATAAGGCTATCAATGGCTGCTAGTGAACCGCCCTGAGAGCTTTGGCTGTTGGGTGGTATATAAATAAAATTAATGATGATGATGATGATGGTAGTGGTAGTGGTAGTGGTAGTGGTAGTGGTAGTCATGATGGCTATATGCTGCCTCCAGTATCAGAGGCAGTATGCCAGTTGATTGGGAACATGAGCTGGAGGGTGCTGTTGCACCCCTGTCCTGCTTTTGGGCTTCCCGTGCCCATGCTGTGTATAGAACGTTGGACTAGACCAGTGTTCTCCAACCTTGGGTCCCCAGATGTTTTTGGCTTACAACTCCCAGCATGCCCCAGCCAGCATAGGGGAGTTGTAGGCCAAAAACATCTGGGGACCCAAGGTTGGAGAACACTGGACTAGACAGACCTTTGGTCTGATCCAGCACAATTGCTCATACGTTCTTATTCCTTTTTATACTCCATTTTGACAGTTTTAGTAAGCGTTAGTAAATGGATACACATTTGTTACATACCTTCTTTTGAAATTTTATTTTAAAGAAACTTGTCTAGCTACTAATTGGTATTTTTAACAACTGATACTACAAATAATGATTTTTAAATGCAGTGTTCAAATCATCTTATGCATCCAGCTTCCAAACAGCTTTGCAATCCACTAGACTGTATATATGGTGCAATCCGTGCAGGAACCTCTGGGCAGGTGTCTGCCTTTCAACAAGGCTAAAAATAGCATTCATTATCATAAGCATGAGGAACACACGCAGATATGAGCAGCATCACGACAACCTTGTGGGAGAACTTTGAAATGAACACAGTATTTTTCCAAATAATTCAAACTAATACAAGTTACTTAAATGAAATTAATTTTTTCACCTGTCAAAATAAATTTAGAATAAGAATTTCCCATATAGCTATTTTGCAATGGATGGAAGGGAAGAGGATTCCCCTCTCTCCATTTAAATTGAACTGAAATAGTTTTGTTTTATCATACCTGACAGCATAATGTATATATATTGTACTATTGATTTTTTAAAAGGCTGCTTGTCTATGAGTGAGCACCCTTTCTATATCTGAAGGTATAGAATATATTGAATATTAATATATTTAGTATCATCTGACTGGCAGAACACAATTCCACACTCCTCAGCTTGCCAGAGTTATTTGGGAGGGTGGAGACTGGAGAGATTCTGTTGCAGTTATAAATGGGGCTAACAGTGCTGCAATATCCAGGAAGATAAAATTAGGCATTCCATTATAATATCAGTGGTGGAACATGGCTCCCTATTTCTCAACTTGCAGGAGAATAGAATGTCTGTTATCGTGAGATATATGCTGTCTATGGTTTATATTAAAAAATTCCTGGAACCCAGTTGTTTTATGAATCTAAAGGATTCAATTGGCTTCTGTTTGCATAAGAAACCTGTGCCAGTGGAGGGAAATGCAACCAAAAAAACACAAGGAGAAAATATAGACAACCCTTTTCTAAAAAATTTGTTAATGATTTGGGGTACTATGAAGAGCATATTTATACCAGGGATATCTCCATTAACTCCGGTGGTAGCTCTTAAGGATTTTCCTGAAAACTTAAGATCAGAGCTGGAGGGTAAACTAAGAGAAGAAAGGGTTATTAGATTGTCCGATTGGGTGGAAAAGATGGGGACTAGAGATCAAATAATGGAAATTGTTGGGAGAAGAAGATTATCGTGGTTAAATTTATTACAGTTAGAACAGTGGTCGAAGAAATGGAAAAGGAAAACTGAGTACGAGAGAGATTTAACTAATTTTGAAAAGATGGTCATGTCTAGAGACGGCCTACCAGGTAATGCATCAACAAGAGGTATAACAAGGGATTTATATAGATTGATTCAAAAAGCAAAAGAACAAGAGGACCAGCTTAAGGCAGTTTGGGATAATGAATTTGAAGAGGTGACCTCGAAGGTGGGGTGGAACAATATATGGGATACAGTAGTACCTTGGATTACGAGCATAATCCGTTCTGGAGCCATGCTCGTAATCCAAAGTACTCGTACACCAAAGCGAGTTTCCCCATTAGAAATAATGGGAACTCAGATGATTCGTTCCACAACCATTTAATCACTGCTTTACCGGTTCCCTGGCAGGGAGCCCCATGGAGGGAGCCGGCAAAGCAGTGATTAAATGGTTGTGGGGCTAATGGGGAAACTCGCTTTCTCCCTCCCTTTGCAAGCAGCGGCTGCAGCGTCTCCCTCCCTTTGCAAGCAGCGGCTGCAGCGTCTCCCTCCCTTTGCAAGCGGCGTCCGCGTCTCGTCTCCGCGCGTCTCCCTGGCAGGGAGACAGCAAAGCTTTGCCGTCTCCCTGGCGTGGAGCCGCCCCCACCTCTCCCTCCCTTTGCAAGCAGCGGCTGCAGCGTCTCCCTCCCTTTGCAAGCGGCGTCCGCGGCTCGTCTCCGCGCGTCTCCCTGGCAGGGAGACAGCAAAGCTTTGCCGTCTCCCTGGCGTGGAGCCGCCCCCGCCTCTCCCTCCCTTTGCAAGCGGCGGCTGCAGCATCTCCCTCCCTTTGCAAGCGGCGGCGGTCCCGTCGCGTCACATCCGGCCCCGTGCGTTGCGTCACTGCAGCATCTCCCTCCCTTTGCAAGCGGCGGCGGTCCATCCGGCCCCGTGCGTCTGACGGGGCCGGATGTGACACGACGGGACCCTGTCCATTCTGCTGTCTCTCTGCCCCTCGCACTGGAGCGAAGCAGGGAAGGAGGGGATGAGAGAGAGAGAGAGAGACTCTATTCAGCTCCCTGTCCATTCTGCTGTCTCTCTGCCCCTCGCGCTGGAGCGAAGGAGGGGATGAGAGGGGGGGGGAGGGAGACTCTATTCAGCTCCCTGTCCATTCTGCTGTCTCTCTGCCCCTCGCGCTGGAGCGAAGGAGGGGATGAGAGAGAGAGAGAGAGAGACTCTATTCAGCTCCCTGTCCGTTCTGCTGTCTCTCTGCCCCTCGCGCTGGAGCGAAGGAGGGGATGAGAGGGGGGGGGAGGGAGACTCTATTCAGCTCCCTGTCCGTTCTGCTGTCTCTCTGCCCCTCACGCTGGAGCGAAGCAGGGAAGGAGGGGATGAGAGAGAGAGAGAGAGAGAGAGAGAGAGGAGACTCCATTCAGCTCCCTGTCCGTTCTGCTGTCTCTCTGCCCCTCGTGCTGGAGCGAAGCAGGGAAGGAGGGGATGAGAGAGAGAGAGAGAGAGAGAGAGAGACTCCATTCAGCTCCCTGTCCGTTCTGCTGTCTCTCTGCCCCTCGCACTGGAGCGAAGGAGGGGATGAGAGAGAGAGAGAGAGAGAGGGAGGGAGGGAGGGAGGGAGGGAGGGAGGGAGGGACGGAGACAGACTCCATTCAGCTCCCTGTCCGTTCTGCTGTCTCTCTGCCCCTCGTGCTGGAGCGAAGCAGGGAAGGAGGGGATGAGAGAGAGGGAGGGAGGCGCAGGCAGGGCAACCAGAGGGACGAGAGGAAGCACAACCATATGGGGGGAGGCGGGGGGGAGCGCAAGCCAGCAACCCCCGCCCCGCACGCACATTCCAGTGGGCTTTGCCGCCACGGGCCGCCTCCCCACCTCCCTCCCCGCGCTCCCTGGCGAACGAGGCTTCTCGCTGCTGCTGAGTGAGCTGCGCCCCGCGCTCGAGATCTCTGCTGGTGCTGCTGCTTCGTTCCCTGCTGAGAAGTCTTCGGGCCGGTAGGGAAGGAAGCTGCCGCCAGCACGAGTGGCCATGCCTTGCCTCCATGGGGCTCCCTCCCGGCTAGGCAAAGCCGGGGAGCTGGCACTTTAAGTGCTAGTCGGGGGCATAGCGTGTGGCTCGTGTTCCGAGACACGCTCGTCCTCCAAATCGAAACCAATGCTAAAATTTTGCTCGTTTTACGAGAAGCTCGTATACCGAGTTACTCGTAATCCGAGGTATTACTGTAGATGGATTGTGAAAATGATGTCAATTAGGATAAAGGAAAATTTTTATAAACTAATTTGGAGATGGTATTTAACTCCAGTAAGATTAAATAGAATAGATAATAATTGTTCTGCATTATGTTGGAGAGGATGTCAGGAAAAAGGGACATATGCTCATATGTGGTGGAGTTGTAAAAATGTATTGGCGTTTTGGCGAGAGGTTTTTACAGAAATATTGAAAATTATTGGTACTAATTTAGAGGTCTGTCCAAAATTAGCAATGTTATCAATAACTGAGAAGCTTATTTGTGATCAAAATACGAAGGAGTTAATTGTAAACTTGTTAACTGCGGCCAGGCTAATGATAGCGAGAAATTGGAAAGTACAACATGTTTTCCTAATAACAGACTGGTATAAGGAAGTTTGGGACATAGCCCTAAATGATAAACTAACTAGTAGTATCAAATGCAAAAAAGGATTGCTAAAGAAAAATAATTTTATGGAGATATGGAATCAATTACTAGATTATGTATTAATAAAGGGGAAGGGTAACATGCCTTGTCAGGATATGTTATATTTTTGGAATTTAGAATTTATTTGATCAAGAGGATAGAAGTATATTAATTGGTCCCTTGGAGGGTGGGGGGGAGCACTTCATGATTTATTGTACAGTATGTTGATTATGTTATATTTGTGTGATAATCTTGTATTTTGTTATATATATATTTTGTTATAATTTGTTTTGAAAAATAAATAAAATATTTAAAAAAAACAAAACACAAGGGGACAGGAAAATATTCAAGTATGATGCTACCCTCACTGAGTCTTCAGGACCAAAGGTTGTACATGGAAGAGCCCAATTTTTTTAATGGGATCAATCTGTGACCTCCCTTTCTTATGCGACAATACATTTGCTATTCTTTAAGGTGCCATAAGACACTTAGTAGTTTTCTGCTGCATGAGACTGTACATTGTATCTGTAAATTGTAACGCTATGGAGTTACAGTGTTTACATTGGAGAATTTGGCTGGGGTGCTATTTAACGGGTGCTAGTTCTGGCTTCATGTTATTTTTTGTAACTCAGAGACTTCAAACAAGAAACCAACAGTGTCAGGTTGGTAATACACTAATATGGCTCCCACACAGTGTATGGTGGGGGAGGAATGCTATTATGTTACAACACTTAAGGAAATTGAGTATTTTAGGTACTTTTTAATTTTTCCAGTGTAATATAAAGTTATTACAGCCTGTTCAAAGAAGGCTCTTTATAGAGTGGGATCAATTCAAGTTGATAAGCAAGTTCAACTAAACTGTAATCTTCACAGAAGAGTATGGAACAGGTGAGGTATCTGGAGTATCATGTTGCCTTTCCTTAGTGTTCTCTCCCCTATCAGACTATGCTGCAAGCCACTGGGTTCCAGCAGCTCGATGGAAAGTAAGTACTCATGCAAATACTTGTCCCTTCTGTGTCTAAAGATGTAAATTTTCCAGCAATTTTGAAGCCATGAGGGGGGGGGGGAATACTGGCTTTCCACGTATGGGGGTGTCCCAGGAGAAAAACACAAATTTTGGGGGGAATGGGAAGACATGTAGTAATTTTTAAAAATGCTCTTAACAGATCTAAAGTCATGTTGTTACTTTAGGAGCATAAAATAGAGTATGTATAAACTGGTTTGCTCATAAAATTATCATTGAAATTAAAAACATTTAACAGTAAACTCCATACATTTGTAATTATTGTCTGAATAAACTATACTTTTAAATTTAAAATACCAAACATGATAAGTTTATGAACGAATCAAGTTACACAGTGCCTTGCAGAAGTATTCACCCCCCTTTGACTTTTCCACGTTTTGTTGTATTACAACCTGGAATTGAAAGGGATTTAATTGGCATTGTTACCACTTGATGTGCACACGATACTCAGCACTATGAAGGTGCAAAATATTTTTATTGTGGCACAAAAGTTAAATAAACAAAAACAAACTGGCACTTGTTGGTTGCATAAGTATTCACCTCCCTGAGTCAGTACTTGGTAAAAGCACCTTTGTCAGCAATTACAGCTGTGAGTCTTCTTGGGTAAGTCTCTATCAGCTTTGCACATCTGTATACTGCAGTGTTTGCTCATTCTTCCTGGCAAAATTGTTCCAGCTCTGTCAGGTTGGATGCGGGACCGTTGGTGAACAGCAATGTCCAAGTCTTGCCAGAGATTCTCAACTGGATTGAGGTCTTGGCTTTGACTGGGCCATTCTAGGACTTTCGAGTTCTTTTTTTTTTAAAACCACTCCAGTGTTACTTTGGCTGTGTGTTGAGGGTCATTGTCCTGCTGGAAGGTGAACCTCTGCCCCAGTCCCAGGTCCCTTACAGACCAAAACAGGTTTTCCTCTAGAATTGCCCTGTATTTGGCTCCATCCATCTTGCCCTCAGTCCAGTTTCCCAGTCCCTGCTGAGGAAAAGCATCTCCACAACATGATGCTGCCACCACCATGCTTCACTGTGGGCATGGTGTTCTCAGGACAATGAGCACTGTTGGCTTTGTGCCGCACATAGCGTTTTGCAGCAAGGCCAAAAAGTTCAGTTTTGAACTCATGAGACCAGAGAAGCTTTTCTCACATGTTTGCTGTGTCTCCCACATGCCTTTTTTTGCAAACTCTAAACGGGCTTTTATATGGGTTTGTTTCAGCAATGGCTTTCTTCTTGCCATTCTTCCATAAAGCCCAGCTTTGTGGTGCATCCCAGTGATAGTTGTCCCATGGATGGTTTCTCCCATTTCAGCTGCAGATCTCTCCAGCTCCTTCAGGGTTACCATTGGCCTCTTGCTTGCTTCTCTTACCTGGTCACTGAGTTTTGGTGGACAGTCTTCTCTAGGCAGAGTTGCGGTTGAGCCATATTCTTTCCATTTTGTAATAATGGATCTAATGGTGGTTCGGGGGATGTTCATAGTTTGGGATATTTTTTTATAACCCAACCCTGATCTGTGCTTCTGCACAACTTTATACCAGAGCTGTTTTGATAGCTTCTTGGTCTTCATGATGCTTTTTATTTCTCCGACAAACCCTGGGGCCTTCCAGAAACAGGTATTTAATCTGAGATCATGTGGCACTGGAATTGCACACAGGTAGAGTCCATTCAAGTACAGTATGTGACTTCTGGGGGTAGTGGGTTGCACCAGAGCTTATTTAGGCATGTCACAGTGAAGGGGGTGAATACTTATGCAACCACCAATTGCCAGTTTGTTAACTTAACTTTTGTGCCACAATCAAAATACTTTGTACCTTCACAGTGTTAAGTATCTTGTGTACATCAAGTGGTAACAATGCCAATTAAATCCCTTTCAATTCCAGGTTGTAACACAACAAAATGTGGAAAAGTCAAAGGGGGGTGAATACTTCTGCAAGGCACTGTACATAATACATCTTGGATTCCTATTTTATGTCTGACCAGAGGGAATTTCAACAAGTAGACCCTGAAACATCTGAATCATCCTAGAAGCCAGAAGAAGCAGGACTAGCTGGAGACAGAGGAAGACTGATATACAGCATTTGTTCCTGTTTGTTAGGAGTTGGTTGGGGTGAAGTTTATGGTAATCTGGTCTGATGTCAGGCATTCATTCCTTCTAGCATTCTGACACAGGGCACCCAAATCATTGAGGTTATTTATTGTAGCCAATGTCACTGTAAAAGCTTAATGGTTACACTCGTCAGAAATCATCTCACTATAGCAGAAGCTATAGGCACATTGCTTAATTTGAGAAAAACTTCAATGTTATTATTTATTTATTTATTATTTACATTTATTAATCGCCCATCTGTTAATAATTACAACGACGTCAGACATCAGCCCAACGATAGTTTCCGAAGTCGTTATCTCGTAGAGTGCAGTATACAAGGTAACGTCAAAGGTCATGATAAATCCAGGCTAGATAACAGTTCAAGAGCAAGTTACAAACTAGAATACACACATGGGTAGAGATCAGTCCAACAATTGGGTCTACGTCAGAATTTCCACGGGATGTGTGTCAAGGTATATCAAAGATCAAAGGTCATGGTAAATCCAAGCTAGAGAGAGTGAGGGTACCATGTAGTAGAGACATTCCCTTTCAGGGTCTCTTCTGTCCATGCTCTCAGGCAGACTCAGTTCAGATTTCAAAATAACAGCAGGCAGGTGGAAGTCCCGGGTAGTAGAAATATTCCCCCTTAGGACCTCTAATACACTAGATCCCAGGCAGGCTAAAAACCCAGGTGTTGGGATGATCTCAGGAATTAAAGAAGGGTTGAGTCCAAACAGGAAAGTGGTCCAGGCATTACAGTAATTGTTTCTAGAATTATATGCTATGGCAGGTTCTTAACAAGGTTAAAACAGACAAGGGTACAGATTTGATGGAGAGTCTAGGTGAAGAGTACTTTGAGCAGCTCAGATGGTGGTAACTCCAAGCAGGAAGGATTTGGGACAGTAAAGTGACTCTGGCGGTTCAGAGTGCCTTTTACCATCTTCGACTGGTTTGCCAGCTATGGCCTCTCCTGGCCACTGCTTGGCCACAGTGATATAGGCACTAGTAACCTCAAGGCTGGATTACTGCAATGCACTGTATGTGGGGCTGCCCTTAAGGCTGTTCCGGAAGCTGGAGCTAGTGCAGAATGCAGCAGCTTGGCTATTGTCAGGAGCTGCCCCTTTTCAGCATGCAACTCCTTTGCTGAGGGAACTGCACTGGCTACCTATTCACTACTGGGTCAGGTTCAAGGTTCTGGTATTTGTGTACAAATCCTGAAACAACTTGGAACGAGGTTACCAGAGAGAGCACCTCCTCCCATACCAACCTGCCTGGTCACTGAGGTCATCAAATGGCATGCTCCTGGTGGTTCCTCATGGGCCTTTGGCCCAATTGGAGTCCACCAGGAGAAGGCCCTTCAGTGTGGTAGCTCCATTTCTGTGGAACTCCCTGCCTCTGGAGGTCAGGCAGGCTCTGACATTGTGCTGCTTTCGGCGCTTGCTGGGAAGCCTTCTCTGCTCTTCAACCACCAATGTAGTTTTAGTTTGTTTTCAACGTATTGTTTTTGTTTCTTTTATCTGTCTTTGTCTTTTTATTGTTCACCGCTCCAGAATCTGCTCAATGTGGAGTGGTTTAAATGCAAGGAAAGGGTCATTAGAGCCCTTGTTCTGATGATCTAACTGACAGGAGACTCTAGCCTGTAAATCAGCTGTACATGAAAGAAGGCATTTCTATATTACTTTCTATAGACACTTCCATTTCCAAGCAACATGTCTGAAAACCCCTCCTTCCTTAGCCCACTCCCCTCCCTGCAGCCTGTCTGGTTCCCACAGAGGGGCTATCAGCTTTCTTAGCTGTAGCCATGTCATTCAAGGTTGAAACTTGCAGCTGGTCAGGAGTACTCTGCTCCCCCCCCCCCGCCTTCTCCCCTCTGAAGAAACCAGGCAGAATGATGCTCTCACCATTCTGACATTCCTCATCCTGCTCAGGCCCAAATTAGCCCCACCCTTGTCGTATAATCAGATGAGAAACCATGCCGAGCTAAGCTCTCAGGCCCAGGCTTTCCAAGACTGAACTGTGTCTCCAATGAACATGTTTCAAACCAGGATCAATAGTCTGGCTCTGAACCCATAGGCCCCACAGTATAACTTGGCTCTGGATTTTTTTTTCCTTCTTGCAGTACTCCTGTAATTTTCCTAACCAAGCTATTGATAAACCATGCATTAATAAATGGCAGAAATGGCTATGTAGCAGTTCATATTACTCATTCTTTTTTTCCTTCAAAATCTTGGACTACTTTTACTAGTAAAAATGGCAAGTCTTTTGTAATAAATGACAAAGCTTGGGGGTAGTGCCCATTAATACATTTCTCTGCTAATACACTGACCGCAAGATTTCAAATGTGAATGTGTAGCGATAGAGCAGATGTAGCTAAAAATAGCAGGCCTCCACCTCCCTCCACAGAGATGTTGAACTTGATTTTCTTCTGACGTGATCACAAGACCACTGCTGCAATAGGGAGTTAATGCTATTTACAGTCGTTATTTTGCATAGCAGCATATCCCTGGGGATTTTTAAACAATGCAGCTGTTTCTGAAAGATGAAGTAGGAAGAAAATACTTGCATCTGCTATTAGGAATATTAGGGGGAGGGGAAGGAAGGTTTAACTGAATACAATTAGGTTCACAATTGTGCATTAATGGATAAGCAGTATTTACGGGCGGTGGGTTAGAGAAACCTAGGAATATGTCTACTTTTTTGAATGGTATTTCCTATGAACTGATGACTTTTTATCAGTTACTGGAAATATTTGTTTTTACCTTCCAGCTTCTATTAATACATTTGCTTCGAACAATGTATAGTGTGCAGAATTATTGTATTGTTCTCACTTGAAGATGCTATTGGTTGTATTCAACAGCCTCTGGGGAGAGCTGGGGACCACTCTTGGAACAGTGTGAGCTTATTGGGGGGGGGGGCTGCAGTGGGAGGGGGAAGATAAGGTGGGCAAGACTTTGAAGGCAAGAACAAGGAGTTTGTATTGGATGAGAGAGCAGACAAGAAGACAGAATAGGGATTTATGGAGGGGTATTGTATGATCTGTACAATGAGAGAGGTGAGTCATTTTGGCAGCAGAGGTCTAGATAGAGGTGAGAGGACTGAAGTGATAGTGAAAGGCCAGATTGGAAAAGCTTGCAATAGTCAAACTGGGGGATGACTAGAGCATTAATCATTTGAGAATATGCTCTGGTGCTCTGACCCACAAAAGTTCGTCACAAGACATTTGTTAGCCTGTTGATGCAATAAATAAATTGTATAGTGCCTGGACTAACATGCTTACCCTTCTAGTATGTGAAGCAGAGATTTTGCTGAAGAGACAGAGGTAGGCCATGTTTTTGTAATGCCAATATAGGTATTACAAAAAGTGACCCAACTTGAGGATGGGCAGAATATAGGAAACTAAGGGTGGAATCAGAGATAAAGCCAATGGATGTATTGTATGAAGTGTATACAATGAGAAGAAGGCTTAGAAGGAAAGATAATGTCAGTCTTAGATTACTGAGTTTGATAATGTAGTGAGACATCCAACCAGAAATCTTTCAGTCCCATCAGTTGGAGATGCAGGAGTAGATGGAGGGGAAAAGATCTGGAGTAGAAGTAGAACTCTGTTAACAATACTGAAAGCCATAGAATTTGACGAGGTCATTCAATGTATGTAGAGATAACACTAGCAGGAATCTAAGAACAGTTCTTTTGAGGGGCGGGTGGGGGAGCAGATAGAGCATTCCCCGGGGTAGAGCCAGTGTGGCGTAGTGGTGAGAGTGTTGGACTGGGAGATCCGGGTTCTAGTCCCCGCTCGGCCATGAAATTCACTGCATGACTTTGGGCCAGTCACTGCCTCTCAGCCTAACCTACCTCACAGGGTTGTTGTGAGGATAAAATGGAGAGGAGGAGGAGGAGGAGGAGGATTATGTAAGCTGCCTTGGGTTCCTTGCAGGAAAAAAGGCAGGGTATAAATTTAAATATAATAATAATAATAATAATAATAATAATAATAATAATAAATTAATGGTGACACAGGAAGGAGGAGAACTAACTGAGCACAGTTTCTCCATGGCCTAAAGCATGAAGGGAAGCTTAGTTTTTAGTTGCTTCTATTTCAGTCCATTTTTCAATGGATAGATTATTCAGTTGAGACCTGGAGAATGGGGTTAAAATTACACATAACTAGTGTGACTATGATCAGATGTCTCACACTCTTGGTCCACTTCAGTTTACAAACTGGGAAGAATTGTTTCTCGCACATGGTGTCTGAACTATACAGCACTATAGGCTGTTTTCCAAGGCCTAAAGTTTCTCCATGACACAGCCTCAGTTGTGCATAAGCCTGAAACTGTATGGAGGACTTACATGTGACCTACTGGGCTGGTTTGGATGCAGTTCTAAACCATAGTTTAGCATTTCAAGGATGAGCCTAGCTTCCTACCTCTGGCACAGCTGTGAGGAGGAGTTCAGAAGCTTTTGCTTCCATTCATTTGATTATTAACCACAGCTTTCAGTGTCATCTGAACCTGACAAACTGAGGTTAATCTTATCTATGGTTAGTTTGAAACAAGCCAACTTTAACCCATAGTTTATGAAGTTGGCTTGTTTCAGCAAAGTAGGGTTCAGATGACACAGCAAGCTGCGGTTAATAAAAAATGACAACAGAAGCTTCTGATCTCATATCCGTGTCAGAGGGAGTAGTGCACAAGACCAGGCTTGCTGTGTCTTTTTCTCATGATGCTAAACCATGTTGCATATGAATATGGCCAATGTGTTCTCGCTGAAAATTTCTGTAATTACAGCAGCATTTTGGGAGCCATCACACAGTTAGCAAAATTACTTCTAGAAGGTACAACTGTGTATAGCTGGGATAGGCAAAATGGTGCCCTCCAGAAGTGTTGGACTACAACTGCCATAATCCCTGACTATTGGCCATTTTGGCTGGGACTGATGGGTGCTGGAGGCCAAATCATCTGGAGGACAATCAGTCAAAGTTTATTATACAGTCACAAACCTCTGGTGTGGGAATGTGCTGGGTCTCTCCTTGCATCCTGCATGTAGTGAAGACCCTAGGAATGGTTAAGCCATGTTGTGTGGAGGAGCTCTGGACTCTGTGTGGCATATCCTTTGTTATCCAAGAGAAATAGATATAAAACACCAGGAAACAACTTTCATTTGTCACAACACCTGAATGTTTTGCTCTGAGGCTGCTACTAGACAGTGCTTTAGTGCTGTTAAAGGAGAAATAAAACTTTGTACTGCATTCCTCCTTCAGCATGTGTACGTTGGAACTTATTTGGTCCAATATGATAGGTGGATCATTTTAAGCTGGTCCAATATGATAGGTGGATCATTTAAAGCAGCCTTAATGACAAATAGCTAGGTAAGAATACCTCTCTGGTAAGAGGAACTTTAAATGCCTATGTGTTGATAATAACTTGTATGTTTGGCCCATTAGGTCCTTAACAGAAGAGGTCTGATACAGAATTTTAAATTCTATCTTTGCTAATACAATACTCTTCTGTTTAGTGTAGAGTAGGAAAGTTAAAATGTTCAATATAATTTTTAAATCAAAAAGGCACATACACTACAAAACATAATCTGCTGTCTGATGAAAGTGAAGATTTGTCATGGTGGTATGCTTCGATAGCTTTCTGCTGTTACTATTGCAACTTAGTGTTCAGTATTAATGAGACAAAATAGTCCATGCTTACCTTTTGTGTGTGTGCTTTATTTCAGGGGAGATGTTCAAGGTAGAAACAAAAACTATTACTGCTGACTTTGGAGACCGAGAAGCTATTTACCTCAATATAAAAGCAGGCCTGGAAGGCCTTGAGATTGGTATCCTAGGTTCGTATATTACTCTATTTCAATTTCTTTGCTATTGTTTTCTAGAAAATTAGGCTCCAAAGGAGTAGATAAAATTGCACATTTCAATAGCATCAGCTCCTGTTAGAACAGAATTTGAAACCTTGGGGCTTCACAAAAGCTGCTGTTCATAAGTGGAAAAACCTGCACTCTTACTAAGAGTAGCTTATCCTATGAAAAAGGTCACATCCTATCTTGTATCCTTCATGCTTTAGACATCTGTCTAGATATCTTTGCAATAGTTCTTTTGTATCTCCTAGCAGGTAGAAAATTCAAAATACTAAGGCTAAAAGAGTTTTAAAGCCTAACTCTGAACTTCCTGTTCCAATTTTTCTTTCTCTTTCTCTGCCCCCCCCCCCCCCGCAGTGCATGTATGATTAAATATGGCATGTATTAAATATGACTAATCTATGCATCTGACCCTCACTTGGTCCTGTCCTAGTCATTTTTTCCCTCCATGGTCAGATGTGAGTAGTCTTGTCAAGTGGATCAAATTCCTTCTTTAGGATTGGAGAACTTCTATTACAAAAAGCTATCTTTCTCTTGCCCTGTCCAGGTTGCTGCTTGTGTAGCACACTTTATTCTAAGCCATATTGAGAAAATTCCTTCAAACACATTTAAAACCAACAATCTGTTTTATCTCTGGTCTGGTGAGAAATATTGACTTCTGAGTATTAAGTATTTTGACACAGAGGTGCAGAAAACAATCAAACATGAGTGATCCCAGACTCAGAAATCATTAATCTGTTGCGTTGAAGCCTGCAACCTCAGAAATAATATTACTGAGGGATAGGAAATTAGTCTAGATTGTTCACTAACTGGAAGGGTACTGATACATCTGTTCCCTTCAGCATTTAACAGTCTAGCCCCTGCCCTTCCACAGCAAAATCCCTGAATGGGAGGAGAGAGTCCTCTGCTTACATCAGCTGCAATCAGTTTCCATATATTCCATTGCACTTTCTGTTTTCTTTACATTGGACTGAGTTAAATGTTCCATTAGTTATCTATGTGGGTAAGTAGCTGGAGAGCTACTGTGGTGGAGTATCTAGACTGTTGGATTTGGACTGTGGAGACTTGAGTTCAAATGCCTGTTTGGTCACCCTTTTGTGCCCCTAGGGCAGTTGGCCAATGTTGTAGTAAAGCTAAAATGGGATAACTCCATGTAAGCTGCTCTGAGCTCCTTAGATGAAAGGCAGGATAGAAATGTAAGAGATAGTAAGATGGTGACCTGGTTTGGACAATTTAACAACCCATGGTTTCTTAAGCATGGGTTGTTTGTGAGCAAGTTGGGAGCAAGCAAGCAAGCATGCTGGTTCCCATCCACTTCCACTTTGCTAAACAACCCAGGAATGCCTGCCCTGTTCCTAGGTTGTTCACTGTGACACCCGAACCCAGAACTCTGGGTTGTTGAGGGAGGAAACCACCCAGAGTTTAAACCCATGGTTTGTTGTTGGACTAAAACTCTAGTTTGTTTCTCCTTCAACAACCTAGCATTCCAGGTTTGGATGTCATGGCAAACGACCCAGGAACAGGGCAGGCGTTCCTGGGTTGTTTAGCAAAGTAGAGGGGAGTGGGCAGGAGCCAGTACCCTCGTGTGCACACTCACAAACAACCTCATGGGGTTTTTGATCGTGTGAACTGGTTCACTATGTGCACATGCTCTGCTCCACTAGTGGTTAGCACTGCAGTTATAAAACCATCATGTTTGGAGAAGAAAGAAAAAACAAGTGTAATCAGGTCGATGAAAGTTGGCCATGCTTTCTGTGCAAAAGGTCCCTGGGTCAATCCCTGGCATCTCCAGATATGGCTGGGAGAAAACCCCATCTGAAACCCCAGAGAGCTGTTGCCAGTCAATGTAGACAATACTGAGCTAGATAGAACTGTGGTCTAACTTGGTATAAGGCAACTTCCTATCTTCTTTCAAAAGATGTATTCCTTCCTAGAGGAAACATGATACCCATTTTTTCTGTATTGAATTTGAATTTATTCGACATGACTTGTTCTCACTTACTTTTTAAAAAATCTAATTTTAAAAATCTATTTAAAAGGAAGGACAACTAATGAAAAGAACCACACCACTTCAGCTATAAATCACTTCTGCTCTGCATGTAGACATAAAATGTTGATGCTGAGTCCCAGTGACAAAAGAACAAAGAAATGTGCATGGTTGCTTCTCTTGCTTTATGCCTAATTCACAGGCTCAGACTGCACACCCACTCAAAAGATTCAGTATGGCATGGAACCACTCCATGATGACACCACACCTAGGTTTGTGTGGAGCACTTGAGACCTAGGATGGTCTGTTGTGGTCTCCCATCTGCTAAGCAGTCAAGATGTGTGTGTGTGGGGGTGCAGTTTGGCATTGTAGGGGACAGATGCACTGAACGAATACATCCACACTCCCCAAAGAAAGCCTTATTAAGGACACATCCTAAAATAGGAGATCCTGAGTATGTTGAGTTCTTGTTTAATCTGTTGATTTTATCAAGTTGAAAGTATCAAAAAGTTGTTGCTGTTTGCCCTTGGCATGTTCTCAGACTATAGATGGGAAAATATTCCTAGTAATTAGAATTAATCTATATCTTACAATCACCCTATACGTATTTCATGGTGTTGGGGGCTTTTCCTGAGGTATTGGAGGGTATAAATTTCCATAAAGTGGAAGATCTGATAATAAAACGTGGCTAGTGTATAATATTTCATTGAAAAATTAGGTTTAAACTGTGTTCAGGGAATGTTATGTTCTGTCAATTGATTGGGTGGTGGCAGGGGGGGGGCAGTGTCACATATTTGAAGAGTGTGAAAACAGCTTTGTGGAATGGTTAGATTTGACGAGTCTGTATATAACAGGCCTTTGAATAGCACGGAAGCAAAACAAAAACCTTTTTAAAAAGCAAGAAATTATTGATAGGCTGCTTAATGTAGTAAGATTGTCATTAATGAGATTTCTCCTGCACTATTCTTGCACTCTATCTTCATCCTCCCCAAAGTTCCTCACACACTGCCTTCAAAGAGCGAGTAAACTGTATGTTGGTTTATGCTGCCATCTAATGTTCTGATGATCTGACTTTGGAAGCTGCAAGAATATTTTTATTTCCTCTTCATAGATACTTCCTTTTCCCTCAAATTATTCTCCCTGCCATAGATACCTATTCTTCCACAAGTGTTTCTAACAAACAGAATCACAATGGATGCTATGCTGCTGTTCATGATCAGCAATTTAGAATGTTAAGTGCTAATCGTCATGTGTACATGTGTAAAATGTAATGTGTGAACATTCTTTAAGTGATAGCTGTTTACTGGGCTTACTATTCATTTGTAATAGTTTTGAATGCTGTATGTATTTTATTTATTTCATAATCAAACTATCCCTTGGTATCCTCAAAAGATGCTAGCTTGAGTGGAAAGTTTGTATGTAATGGAGGTGGCTGCATCTGAAATAAAGGAAGACGGGTTGGCATGGTGGTAGTTGGATTTTACCCCTTTATTTCCTAGCATTTTCCAGGGAAATGAAACGCTGCAATCACGTTAATGTAAATTACTTAAAACACACTCTGCAGTTTGGTGATAGTTTTGAAATGATACAGTTCCTTCTGTCAAAAGCATCAACCAGAGCCTGTGTGGCAATGGCTTGACGATGTGAAATAAGAAACGAAAATTCAATTTTGGAGTTTATGAGTATTTTATAGCACAAGTACAGATATCAAGTGCATGCAGCTTATTTAATAGCTGAACATAGTGTTATAAAATCTTAATTTCACTGTCATACCTTCACTAAGCATATTCAAGCAAAATATGTTTGTTTCAGTAAACAACGTGGGTGTTTCATATAATTATCCTGAATACTTCCTTGAGATCCCTGACATAGATAAAGTAAGTATTCTCCTATTCTCTCACTCATCTTTTAAATTTTAAGACATTCTTGTAAAATGTTAAGCACAGGATTTGATGTGTTAACATAATCATGGTTAAAATAATTGTGGTGGCAAAAGTAACAGTGTTTTCTAGATGGTCCCATAAGCAATGTATTAATTGAGTATTAAATTAAGGTCCACAATGACTAATCCTAATTCGAAGGAATCAAGTTGTATTAATATCCCCATCCCAGCTCCCCAAACATTAATTGCATGGTTTTCAGTAGAATAAACCTTATGTTTGCATGCTTCTTTTTATGGTAGTTAAGCAAGTGTCCTCTTAATTTTATAGAAATCTTTTTTTATACTATGTCACATTTACACAGAAAACAAGAGTTAAGGCTACCATGCTAGTATTTGAGAGCAAAAATTGAGAATTACTCAATTTTTTTCATTTTGCTGCTGTTTCATGTTTAAATTATCCTGATTACCTTAACTGCACTTAAAACTTGATACAAATGCATGTGAGATGAATGACACACATAGTTGAGCAATCCCATATAAAGCATACTAAAACAAGTTAATTAAAATGAGTAAAATTGTGCTATAGCATGCTGTCAAGTTGAGACGTGAGATGGGCAAAATTTATCTCCACCCACTCTAGTTCTCCTTGGATTGGATTGAAATAAGCCAAGGTATTTTCTCAAAAAATGAGGAATCTATTGGCTTATTTTTAGCTAATCGGATTTAAATTGTACCTTATTGCCCCCCAAATCAAGCGTTATGGATGGGCAGGATGAATTGGTGGGCAGGAGTAGTTCTTCAGGTTGCATTAAAATACAAATTGGAGAAAACCTTGGGTGGTTATGCTCACCTTATATTTGAGGCAAGCATTGTGGTTTACTGAGATTTGCATTCCAAGCCAAGGAATTACAAAACTAAACAACTTATCTATTGTGACATTGGCCAAGTTTTCACGTCACTTTAAGCCCACAGAGGTTCTGAAACCTCTATGAGGTTAAAGCTGCCCCAGGCCCTGGCTATGCTGGACTAATGGTCGGGCACTGCGGAGGTCCGGAGGCACCTCGCCCGCCTGTCTTTCCTGCTCAGTCCTCTTGCCGGTATCCCAGGGACACTGCGTGGGGGCACTGAGAGGAGCGGGGATGACAGCTGGCAAAAAGGGGGCGGGGGGGAGGTGCTTCTTTTTGTGTCTGGCACACTTAAAATCCCTCCTTTATCGGGATCTTCCTTGTGCTTGTCCATATTCATTGAGTGGTAGCACTTGTAGTCTCCTTCCCATCTAGATAGAAGGTTGCCTCCTAAAGAACTGTACTTTGGGTGGGGAGGTAGAAGAAATGGATCACTTTATTTTATAATGAAAAAATCTGGTTTTATGTTGAAATTGAAATTTCAACTTGACATCACCTGCTTGGCTGCTCCTAGAAGTATTGGGAAAACAGTTGTTAGAATTATTCTTCCGTGACTGACACCAAGCTCTAAGTGGCTTTAAACAAGCATAGGTTAGGCAATTTTCTCCCACTCTGTTCAGTACAAACATTAATCTGGGGGCAAAACTGCTAATACCTTCACATGTGAAGTAAAAATTGACAATCCTACCCATGTCTACACTCCCAGATGAGGGTGTATAGAATTGCAGCCTTGATCACTTTTGGTGGGTTCTTCCTCAAACTCTTTCTGTGCAGTTCACCAAAGTCTAGATATGAGTTCTCTCTTTTAATTCAAACAGCTGGGTATATTTTGTTACTTATTTGTATATTAATATATAAATAGGGTATCTTTATATCCAAGGTGTCCCTTACTCAAAATCCAAATGTTTAGTGATAATCTACCTAATTATTTGTTCCTAATATTTGTACATAATGCATTACCACATATATTGGACTAATGGGCCAAGTTTTACATAGACTGTAAACATAATTTCTAGGAATCTTTATCAAATACAGCATTTGAGTGTGTTGAGAACATAGTTCTTTAATTTCAGGGTTATGTCTATCTTATGCATCCAAGCATTAAGAGGCAATACTGTTGCTGTTTGGTTTAAGGAAAGAAGCAGTTCAGCAACTTCTAACAGTATTGTTCTTTCTACAGCATGTAAAACAGTAGCTGATGTTTTAGGAGTGGTTCTACTATAGCCCCATTTCTCTACTGGTGTGCATCTGTTCTGTATTGAAATATATTTAATAGTTTATGATAGCCTTTCCCAGCCTGGAGCCCACCAGGTGTTTTGGATACAGCTCCCAGTATTCCTGACCATTGGCCATGCTGGCTGGAGCTGATGAGAGTTGGACTAAAACATCTGGAGGGCACCAGGTTAGGAAAGTCTGGCTTTAAGAAATAAATGAAATCCTTAATTTGTCCAATTCTCTACCTTGTTACATGGGGAAAATGTAAGTTACTTATAGCATGGGTTATCAAAGGTAAGGTACTTACTCTGCATATCTGTATGCTACTTCATCTTTTGGGATCTTTTCCATTGGATGTTGAGTATAGGAACATATAGCTAGTGTGATAGTTGGAGACTTTCCTTGTCTGAATTGTTGGATTTAAAAATGACATGCACCTGCCACCTACTTCCATATCTGACTTCGGTTGGATGTCTATATAAGTTAGTCATATGTCTCAGTTGCTACAGGTTTTTTTTTTTAATTTCAAGAACTTATTGTATTGTGTTGTAGTTCATAGATTTTTTTTCTCTTACAGACAATTGACAACATGATAAACATTAATGTCATATCTGTGTGCAAGGTAAGTGCCACTTTGGGAGAATTTTAGGGGATACAGTAAGTAGCACATGTCTTTTTGCTGATACAAAGTAGTTGTCTTAAAGGATCTATCTACAATGTGGTCTACTTATAGCAGGCACAGTTCTACATGGCCAGTGGCCACTTTATTTGAGTTTCCACTGCTTCCCTGTAGAGCTGCATAAGTTCATTTTCTCTGGAAGCCTCTAAAAGTTATTCTGCAGCTGCTAATAGTACAACTCTTTCCCAGAGCAGAAAGGTGAGCTGCCCTTGAAGTTGGGGTACACCATCAGCCTGCCTGAAAAACAAGTGTCCAGTGGCAGCAGCGCCAGCACTGCCTTTTTTTTTTTTTGCTTTGGAAAAGGAACAAGTAGAAGGCTTCTAGAGACTGCAAGGATTAGATTTCATCTAATTTTTTTATTGAACCCTTGTATCTCTCGTGCTCTTAGAGCCCTGATATTTGCAGTGTGTATCATGTTGTCCCCTTTTCTTCATCCCTCTCTGACAGGCTGTTAATTATATCTGAGTAGTTCTAATAGGAGAACTTGTGTTATTGGTACAAAATATGACACTGTTGTCTGATAGTACACATACTGCTGTTTACAGGATATGGTTTGGCAATTTGATCAGATCTTTTTCCAGATTTCAGTTCTTTGTGATTTTTGCACAATCCTACATATTGGTACTGCGCCTGTGCAGAACCTGCTTTTGGAAATCTTTAGAACTAGGCTAGCATTTTGGCAGGCAGCCCATCCTCATGCGCAGTCTCAAGGCGGTATGGCTCCCATCTTACCATTCAGTTCATTTTGACTGCAGGAACAGCATCATTAAGGACTTTTTCCCATTTGTCCTGTTGGAGCTTAAGCTCATCCTGTGTAAAAAAATAATTTCCTACATGCTTGTTTTAATGATTTTTATTTATTTGCTTCTTTCTGTTCCATTTTGCATTTAGTTTCTCTCAGTTTTATATTTCCAGGGCATCTCTCCTTGCCTCAGGGCTTATTGCTCTGAAAGCTCTGCCATTTTGCAAGTCTTGCAAGTAATCTACTTTCCTCTGATGGGGATATATTGTGTCTACTCTGCTTGGGAGAGCACATCAGAATAAGCATTTTCTGTTCTAGCATTAGTCTTTCTCTGGGCCTTCTACAATCTCAAAGCAATGCTGTTGATGTCCTCTGATATGGAGCAAGTTTCTGATGTTACAATGGTGAGACCAAAGTAGTATGTAAACTTTAAACTACTAGAGGCAGCTCTTAAGGGAATAACCAGTATTCTACCTATTTGTCTCTCCATACCACATCTCTGCTTAATCCTCTTCTAAGTGTAATCTGTTTACACCTAGAAATGATACTCAGATATTGTAGTAGCATGGTTTTTGCTCCTAATAACAAATCTTAGGAATTTCTAGAGTTTTTTGAACTCACAGTGTAGCACAATGTGAACAATAGTCAAAAGCAGAGGAGGTTTCAGCACCCTTGGGCAGCTGCTGGGGCTTCACCAGGGCCCAGTGCTATCACCTGCTCTGGGCCCCCTTTTTCTGGCACTCTGATATGTGCCAGGCCACTTGGTCCACCATTTAAGTTACCAACAATTTCTGGAGTGTCAATACATTGACAGTGCTCCAGAGCATTGTAAGTAATTTAAATGGTGGCTTCAAGCTGCCCCTGTGCTCATTGGAGCACTACTGTGGCTCACGCTGGCCCAGCTTGTCTGAGCGTGGAAAGCTAAGCAGGGTCAGGCCTGGTTATTACTTGGATGGGAGACCCCTCCTCTAGTTTCCTGCATTGAGCAGGGGGTTGGACTCGATAGCCTTGTAGGCTCCTTCGAACTCTATGATCTATGAAATCTACGCTGTTGCTCTCTGCCACTAGCTGGCCAGGGCTCATAAGAGGGGACACACCAGTGGAGCACTATATTGAGGACTTTTTCAAATCTGGAGCATGACCTTGTAAAAAACTATTCTTTAGTTACCTTCAAAAGTGCATTTTTAATTCCAGTTTTGGAGTCTAATCCACATATTCCAAAGTTCGGAAAATAGGATATAATTGCTTTAGAAATCTTCTTTGCACCCTTTTTTCATCTGGAGAATTCAGGAGGGAGCTCATTTACCACATGACCATATTTTTACAATGCGGGTTCCTTTATATGACTAGTGCTACTGACTGTGCCTACTGTATATCTACAAAGTTCCATGTTCACAGATTAGATTCCTCTGATTTTTCAGGTGGACATTGTATGTGAAGTAGTCATGAGTCCTTGATTGCCCTCTCAGACAATCACTGTGATTACATGGTTCATCCCATTATCACATGGAAATGCTTAGCTGAAAGGCTATAAGTGGTGACTAATAAAAGCAAGAAGTATTTTATTTGCCATATTTAGCTTGATTTAACTCATTGTGTTCCCCCATACACACACACACATACACACACACAATATTCCGTTTTTGTTCTGTTTTCCCCCCTCCCAAATTACTTAAAGCCAGAATGTACCAATTCCTCAGAATGGAAATTACAGCTTCCTAAAAAGTTGAATGTAGTAGTTATAAGCATTTCTAATATATCAGCTGCTGTAGAAGCTTGTTCATTGTTGCAGCTTCTCTGTGACATGTCATTTTAATTCACATTTTATACATGATGCTGAGTGTGACCTGTAAAAAGGCCATCCAGTTATTCCACAGTGGAGAATATGGGTATCTTGGGCCCAAGTCCAGCTCTTGGCCAATATTTGGTACGCAGAGCTGGTGACAAGAAATGGCTGGTCTTACATACATAGATGGCCTCCAGTGAAATATAAAAATTAATAGATAGCCCTTTTAATAAAGCAAAACACTTGACAAGAGCACCGTAAAACTGGCAAGAGAGGTATATATGTTAGGGCTATATTATGCAAAACAAGGGGGAACCTTTTTCAGTCCAAGGGCTGGATTGGCACGTAGGACACCTTCCGGGAGTTGCATACCAGCAGTGGATTTGATCAGAGCCCAAAGTGGACATGGCCACCCTACTCTCTAACATATCATTCACACAGATACACCCCATCCACACTATTCTCTCACTCACACACACACCCCTCCCAGCACACCCCAAGGCTTATTCATGCAGTTCATCAGGGAGGAATTTCTCACATCCATCAGCTGATTCATGCAGATCAATTGAGGAGGGGGAAATTTCCATCTCCATCATAATGTACTGGGAAGGAAGGTTTAAAGATGGGGAAAGCTCTTATCTCCCATCAGCTGTTGATCAGAGGTGAGAACTTTTCTCTGCCTGTGGAGAGGGGGCAGAAGAAGCTGGCAGGCCAGATGGGGAACTCCCTCAGGTTGTATCTGGCCCATGTGCCAGAGGTTCCCCAAGCCTGTTGTAGAGTTTGCACAAAACTGGTTTTCCCCAACCTGCCTGAAAACTTCTCCTTCTATTATAATTCCAGTGATTTTGTTTAGACATGGCACAATCCAGTTGATAAAGCATTGTAGCTTTAGTTAATGTTCATGTTAGTTCCTGTTAATAAAGCTTGCCCAGGACTCATGCCCACTGAAATTGTTCCATTCTCACACTTTAGCAACTGTCAGTCAGCATTCCATGGCCATCGAGCATGTTCAGTCCTTATTGTGTTTTGGGGGGCTCCCCCCTTGTTTAAAAAAATAAGAATTCTGTACTTGATTTCCCATGGTGCCATTTCCAGTTTACCTCTGAACATCAGAAATAGAGGAAATGATTTATTCCTCTTGTAAAGAATTGAGTAATCAAGGCATTAATCAACAATGGAGACTGCAATCTGATACCTATGTACCTGGGAGTAAGCCCATTGAACTTGGTGGGTTGTCTGAATAGACATGTATAGGCTAGCGGTGTGAGTCTCTGAAAGGATACTAATGCTTCCTTTGTTTATCATGTTCAAGGCCCTAGACTGCCTCCTTTTTATCCTCCACTTTGGGAATGTGGATGCTGGCAGGGGAGAAGGCAGGAATTTTTCCCTGGCTGCAGTTTGGTCCAAGTTGGAGACAAATTTGGGTTTATTTAAAGCTTGTCTTTTGCTTGAGGTGGACTTTTACAAGCCCCCAGATTTCTTATCTGAGCTTGGTTCACAAGAACTTTGCCAGTACCTCTGCTTTTGTGTGTGTTTGGGATGGCTAATCTATTCAGAACACTCAGAGCAGCTAGGAGAATGGATCCAACCGAGCCTCATCTTCTGCCTTAAAACACTGTACTCTACACAATTTTAGATACTCCTCACAAACCTTTCACTGTCCTGCTGCCATTCTTTGAACTTCATGCCACGGTGATGGTTAAATTAGAATTTTTGCACCTCTGCCATAATTCAGAAAATACCTACGGTAATCAGTGTCTTGAATCAGTATTGAATTTCAGAACCAGGACTTGCAGGTATTTGGCTGTAATTCCATGAAGATGACATTTCAAAGCCCCTGATAAACAGTGCTGTAGCAATGCAAAATGGGAAAGTAAGAGCACACATCAGCCTGCTCTCCAAGGGCAGATGAGTTCATCTGATTCATTGCACATGCTTTGTGGAAGAACCAAGTTACACAGACAGAATAAAAATACGGTGCCTCCACACAAATGTAGGCCTTCAATTCTCCTAGGGTATCTTCAGGTGAAGAGGGGTCAGCTTCTTTATGAGGGGGCAGAGTGAGGCTTCCCTCAGTCTGGTGTTTGCATACTACTCAATCACTAGGGTTTTTTTCTTATTTATTTTTTCAGATGACACAATTGGTGCTGCCTGGCATGCTGGAAAGGTGAGTCACACAAACACTATCCAGACAGTCATCATTATTTATAGGGGAGAATCCTTTCTTTGAAAAATTCATTACTATGACTAATCAGCCTGGCCTCCATGTTTTAGTGGCAAGGTAATGCTGTGTGAGTCATGGTTTTGGGTGCATGAATCATCAGATGGTGGAAGCCTATCTCCACTTGATTCCCTTTTTTATTTTCTCTTTCCCCATTACTGATGTGGTGATTTCTTTTTAAAATGGAATTAAAAAGCCCATCTGACTCATCACTGTGAACTCAACAACCTGCTGTTCTGTGGGGGTGGCTATGGTTGCTGGGATCTTCCTGGGAATAACCTTCTTAAAGCCATTACTGAAAGTCACTGGAAGCAAAATGGGTATAGAGAATAAGCTCTAGTTACATGGCAGGTGGAGGAAAGTGTGTGAACTAAGGTAGGACGCTCTCTAGAATAACATGCAACTAATACATAGCAACCTTTGAATGCTAGTCATCTATAGTGGTAATGCAGCTAGGCTTGTAGAGCTCCTATTGGGTTTTCCCATTCATTTGACTGCTCCATGAGGTAGGTAATTCTTCTGAAAATGTAAAACTACCACTTCCTTTGTTCCTTTGAGGTGGACAAAAAGAATGGATACAAAAAGACTCCCTGCCACTAATATCTTCCTGCTTCAGTCTAGTATAATTGCCTTTGCAGCACAATGCTTTGTTCAATTTTAAAGTTGTCTTCCACTCCCTAAAGCACTCTTTCAGGGGCTGCTTCTACAGGGATTATTTTTCCCCTTGCTCACTGAGGTAATTAGAAAACAAATCTCACTGCAGGTGATCCATCTTGTCACTCAGGTTCATCCATTCAGGTCTCTTTATAGTGGGATTCCCACTTGCCTCCACCATCAGAATTGCATCCATCCTCCTTCACTGACTTGCAGTGACCCAATCTACAGAACAAATAATTGCTGACTTATATTTCACAAAATTCTGAGTGTCACTTGACTTGAACCATAACAGTGTTGTTTGCAACAGTTTGCTATCCTTCCGTGTGCTCTTATTTTCATGTTTATCTCATGGCTGGGACTTGTTTAGAACCTCTGAGTTGGCAGTGAGTTCTTAGCATCCAACTAAACCTTGCCATACTATTTTGTCTACTTCCTGAACACAACACAGTGGAAAATCCTTTATTCACTTCCTGTGCATGAGAAGGGCACATGATCCTCCTCAGATGACAAGGATGATCAAGAACGCTTATAGTAGTTATCCAATTAATGTAGGTAACTTTTTTAAAAAGATGTTCAACATTCTGCAGTCTACACATGTGGAGAGTATCATGGTTATGGTCAGTAATGCTCTTCCTAGATCCAGCAAAATCTCTTTTGTTGGCTTTGCTGCCCTCCATTGAAAGCAAAACAGACAAGTAGTATTTGGTTTTCAAGAATACTTATTTTCCTAATCTTTCTAGCGTCCCTGATGAACTGCATGTGCTGATCTTGTTGCATGTATTGCTGGATTGATTTTGAAAAGTTTGACTGGTCTCAGTCATATTCTCCCATTTTTCAAATAAGAATTTCTACTACTTAACATGTTGTTTGCATGTGTACATATGTGCATTCATAAATCTCACAAACACCACTTGAAACAACAATCTCCATTACCAGTTCACTATTCTACTTGCCCTATTCCTTTTTTCAGATAATATCACAAACAAGAGACCTGTAAGATGTATCTTAAAAGAAGTAATAGGGTTACATCCTGTCAGTGGAAAGTGTTCCTCACCCCACCCCACTACCACCTACTGCAGACCTCCATGGCATATTCCATACTGCAGAGTAGCTTTACGAGGGTGGGGTGAGGGGCTGCAGTGGGTAGAAGAGGACCCATGAAAATCAGGTGCCCCTACTTTCTGCTAAAGCAAAGCCACCTTTAGTACAACCCATAACCTTCCGCTTCTCTGAATTATTTTTTGGGGAGCATTCTTGCAATTCTCTCAGTTGCTAAAATCGTGTTTTGGACTGCCTGAATAACAAAAGTGATTAATCACACTATATTGTAAAAAAATCAAAGACTTTTAGTTTATATGACTTTTAAATCAACTTTGAATATATTTGCATATTACAACAACTTCGAAAATATTTTTCGAAAATATTTTCGAAAATATTAAACATGGAGGGGAAGGCTATCAATGGCTACTAGTCCTGATTGGCTATTTGCTTCCTCCAGTATCAAAGGCAGTATGCCTATGTACTCCAGTTGCTGGGGAACACAAACGGGAGGGTGCTACTGCACTCATGTCCTGCTTATGGGATCCTGTGCGCAGCTGGTTAGCCACTGTGTGAACAGAATGCTGAACTAGATGGATCCTTGGTCTGATCCAGCATGGCTCTTCCTATGTTCTTATTTTTTGAAGTGAGAATTTATTAAGCAGACTGCCCCTTCACTGTTTTTAAAGGCCATGTATAATGTTGTGATAAATTTGGGAATCTTGGATATAGAATATTTCATAGTAGTACATCATAGCCAAAATGACTTCATCAAACTACCACATTTATATTTCGGTATTGTGGAAGTTCTAAGTACAGCACCACACATTATGGGCGCTGCCACTGAAAACAGCAGCCCTTGAGCCATCTTCTCCCTCACCAAGTAACATGTAGTTAAAGAGAATACAATAGAATGTCATTGAATTTTGCCCCTACCCCATGCTTTAGTTTACCAGTTTGTTTGCTAAACATTGTGGAGGGAGGAGAGGAGGAGGAGATGGAGAACTGTTGGTTTGGGCAGTTAATCTCCTGTAACATGTAGTTCCACCACAAATGACTTAGTGACTGGGACTGGACAATATGCCATGGCTCGTCATAGGTTATTTAACCCACGATGAGCCTTGTCACCCATGGCTATGTTGCACATTCAGCCCTCACTCAGGGGTTGTCATGTGTGAACCCAGTAAGCATACATTATGCAAGGGTTAAACAACCATGGGTTACGGAAGGTGGTTTAACCTGGGTTTGCATGACATGACAATCACTGAGTGGGGGTTGCATATTCAAAATGGCAGCCATGCGTACTCTGCACCCACCACAGCCTCACCATGGGTTAAATAACCCACAGCTGGCTGTTGTGTCTTGCGAACAAGCTCATTATGTTCAACTGTGTGCTTTAGTTGCCTTTGGTTCTTATTGCTAGGAAGAAAGCTCTTAGTGGTTTCAATCTGAAATGTGAATATAACCTGCTGGTTTTGAATGCAGGCAGGAAAGAAGAATCTATGTCTTCGTTGTTAACACAGTTGTATCTGAGACTAGCATAGTACTGTGTCTTTCAATCTCCACCCCACTGCATAATCATGGTCAAACTTTGTTTGAATACTGCTGTGCTGCATTCTCTGCCATTCATTGGCACCGAGAGGTTTATAAACCAGAATAAAGCATCCAGTCTACAATAAAATCATAACTTCAATAAAATACCCAACTAAAAATATCCATAAGTAAAAACAATGGGACAGTTTTAAAATGGAACAAGTCAGCCTGCAGGAACAGTTTTCTGAAAAAAGCCAGGTTTTCACTTGGCAATAAAAAAATCAGCAGTGAAGGCAACAATAAGAGGCAGGCAGAAGGAACAACAAGAACTGGGGTAGGACTTTTAAAATGATATCGTATCACCACTCCAAGCTCTCAGATGCTACCACCGCTGTTTGCAGGAGCCAGTCCATTTAACATCTTGGCTGAGAAAGGGAGGGCATCATTTTTGGCACCAGTTGGCTGCTGGAACTGTAGCTTTGTGATTGGAGGTGGGGGTGTTAAAAAGAGACTTGTGGGATGGCACCAAAAGGGGTTGTGTTGAGGCCAGCTTTGAGCTGGTAAGAGGGTGCATGTGCTTTTTTTTTTTTTTGTCTGAGACTCTTGGAATGGCCATTGGGGCTTGCTTAATAGAGCCTTTAATGTATTTGAAGTTAAACCCTATCTCCTTATTTTAAAGTTTCATCTCCTGGCTTTTAAGTTTTCCCATTAAATATGTGTTTGTAGATCCAGGTAAGCAAGGAGGGGTAGAATTGGAGCCAATAGTGCTGTCATTGCTAGAGTCCTGGGCAGGGGAAAATAAAGTGGTAGGGCTAGATGGGTGAAGTGTGTGAAAGACTATTTAGATATCCGCATACAGTCTTACCTTCCTATCCTTCCTCCAACCCTACAGTTCCTGGTAGACATGTAAGTAATTCATCAATCATGCAAGTGCTACTCCTGAATGCCAGGTCAGTGAATAGTAAAACATCTGCTATCCAGGATTTAATCCTGTGATGATGCCAGTCTGGTCTGCATTATAGAGACGTAGGTGGGAGAGGAGGGTGGGATTAGCCTTTCCCAGCTTTATCCAGTGGGTTTCTGCAACGACACAGTCCCTTCACACTAGGACCCGACGCATAAACCCTTCTCAGGCTAAGCACCCACACTTAAAAACCTGAGGGGAGGGTCAAATGAAACCTTTCCCCTACCAATGAGGGAAAAGATTAATACAGGTTATTAAGGATCTATTTTAAATCTATGATGCTGTGGGTACAAAGGTGTGTGTGTAGATTTAACAGTAATGCAGGTTAATAATGCCAAGCTGACACGTAGGATTTTGGTAGGAAACAAAATAAAAATAAGTTTATTTTAATGCTCAAAATCTTGGTTCCAGAAAATAACTTTAAACCTGCCTACACCAAACACTTAGTAATTAACCTAAGCTCCCTATAACTCTAAATACTTTCACTCTTCAGACAAGCACTGATTTCTCTCAAAACTCCTGACAGACAAGACACGAATAACTGTAAGAAGGAAAAGACAACGGCCCAACTAACCTAACTCCCCAACTCCCAACACACTGACATCACTCAAACACTCCTTATATACTCCTCCCTCCACCCTTTCCAAGACATCACAAACCACACCCAGTCAGTTCAACATTCTATACTCACTAAACATACTAATGCAGACATACACCAGGGAACTGATTTGTGGGGTTACGCCACAGTTTCCAGTTCAGCATCAACTTTTTGGACAGGGAAGGGGGTGTTGCCATGTTTCATCAAGACTCCATCTCGCTGACCAGGTGAGGTGCCCTGTCTAACAGTCCACTAAACATGAGTGTCCTCACATAGTATTGGGTTCTTGAGACAAGACAGGAATTCCAGTAGTCCATCAGCCATCCTGCTGCCTAGGAGTCTCCCTTAATGAGCTGACAAAAGTGTTGCGAAGACTTGTAGTCCTGGAATACTTTAACATCCATACCCCCTGGGACAAGACTTCCTTGTTTGGAGAAGCTCAGGACTTCATGACCTCCAGGGCAACCATGGACTTGTTTCAAATTATATTTAGCCCAATGCACTTAGCTAGACATACACTAGATCTGCTGTTCTGTTCAGATCAGGATGATGTTGATCTGTGGGTGGGAGAACCTTCCTTCCATTGTCATGGACGGATAATTACCTAGTCAGGTTTGGGCTGTTGGTAATATCTGATGCCCTCTTTAGGGATGGGGAGACCCATTAGTTTGGTATGTCCCTGAAGGCTTATAGATTCGAATGAATTCCTGATAACTCTCTGGGATTTCCTACCAACATGCCTGGTAGTTTTGTTGTAGCCCTGGTTGATCTGTGGAATAGGGAAATGACCTAGGATATTTACAGAATCACTCTTAATATCCTCTCCCTGCTTATAGCTGGCCAGGGCAGGAAAGTGAGAGTTCTATTGGTGACCCACCGTGACCATTTTACACAACATTTTGCAGGTAAAATTGCTTGCTTCCATTCCAACTTGGATTCCACTTTTGAAACAAGATCAAAGATGGAGGGTGCTGGTCAAGTTTTTATTGATACCTTTCATATTGTCCCTGAGGATGTGGACAGATTCCTTGAAGAAGTGAGACCAACCATATATATTCTTGACCCTTGCCTATCTTTGCTGCTTAATCTGGCAAAATAAGGCATCTCTAATTGTATCTCAGGGGTAGTAAGGGCCTCCCTTAGTGGGAGTAGTTCCCACAGTTCTGAAGGTGTAGTGAGACCCTTATTAAATTAACTTCCACTTTATCCTGGCAACCTTAATAACTATTGCCCTGTATCCAATCTTTCATAGCTTAGTAAGTGTTTGCATACATGGTTGCATCTCAGCTACAAGGTTTTCTGAATGAAACTAATTATTTGGTCCATATCAGTCTGCTTTTGGAATGGAAAGTGCCCTGGTGGACGACCTGCACTAAAAGATGGGCAGGTGAAGTGCTATCCTGCTGATTCTCCTGGATCTTTCAGCGGCTTTCGATAGCGTCAACTATGGCCAGACCCAGAAGGTGGTGCTTGGAGACTACTGTTATACCCCATGGCTTAGGCTTGTAGGATACCACAAGAATTCCATCTTGTCTCCAATGCTGTATGCAACCTCTGGATGAGATTATCTGCAGGTTTGGACTGAAATGTCATGAATATGCAGATGAAACGCAGCTCTACCTCTCATTAGATCACAGGGAGGCAGTGAAACTGCTAAACTGGTGTCAATAGCTTCAGGACTAGATGGGGGTTAGCAAGCTGAAACAGTCTAGGCAAGACTATTCGTCAAGAACACTGGAGATTTAAGTAAGGTGGTTCAACCTGTCCTGGATAGGGTTGTACTCCCCCTTGAAGGAGCAGGTGCATTAGCTGAAGCTATTAGAAGGCACTCAGTACAAGCTTAGGTGGTAGTGGTTGCTCAGAATGCTTTTTCACCTTTTATGCCAATTGAAGCCTTACCTGGAGTAGGCAGATCTGGCTTTAGTCATCCATGGTTCACTTACTTCTAGACTGGATTATTGTAATGCACTGTATGTGGGACTAACTTTGAAGGCAGTCCAAAAGTTTAGTTGGTCCAAAACGTGGTGGCTAGTCTTTTCTCTGGTACTTGCAGATCAGTTCATATAACTCTGATCTTAAGTCAACTCCTTTGACTTCCTGTTTACTTCTTGCTTCAAATGGCTGATTCGTTAAAGCTTTTAAAAGGGCTCCTTTAAAGCCCTAAATGCTTAGGACCAGACTACCTTAGGAACTGCTCTCAGATAGGCCTGCCCCGGAATTAAGATCAGTGTCAGAGGCCTTGCTCTTGGTGCCATCTCAGGACATTGAGCAAGTGAGCACAAGAGACATAACCTTCTCTGTGACAGTGTCAAGACTGGAATGTTCTAACTGAAATTTGTCAGGAAATGTGTCCTTTACCTGGAATTGAAGACACTTCTGTTTTGATGGGCATCATCTAATTTTTTTGTATAACTTCATTTATTGTTGCTGCCAATAAGTTTGAGTTTTGCTTTTTTTAAGTGTTCGTGGTATTTTGTTTGCATTTGCATTTTTATTGATTATATTATATGGTATTATGATTTATGTTGTACATAAATCATATGTATGTTGTACCTAAACCACTCTGGGTACTTTTCGTAGAAGAGCAGGATATGATTATGATAGCTGGGTGCCACTACAATGATTGCCCATGTCCTTGCAGTTTATTCCTCTTCAGAGGAAAGGATGTGCTATAGGACCTCCCCCAGCCTGTTTAAACTTTGTAGAGGAATGTCTGATCTTTCCTTTTTAATCTCTAGCTTACTATTTTTGCCCCACATAGCTAGTCAGGATATTGCTGCTTCCAAGAACTTTCTGTATGATCCTTTGGCACATCTCTTAGCTTGAGTCATGCTGTCAGTTTTCTTGGCTGCAGTATACTGGTGGAAGCAGCACCTGACTTAAATGTTGCCCGCTAGGATCCTGTCTCAATGGATCCTCTACTTCACAATTCTGCAAACAGATTCCAGAGCCTGAAGGAATGTACGCTCCTAGGTGTTCTATACACTCCAGTATGGGGGAAGGGAGTGTAAGAGAGAGACTGAGACTGAGCAGGTTGTGATTTTAGTGACATGCAGATAAGTGCTTAAGCAAATAATCTACTCACGTGAGCAGTACAACATGGGAACAACAAACTCCTGTAAGATCACATGTCCCTTTCCATGAACTGGAAAATGGCAAGTTGTAGATTTTCTGGTTCATGGAACTGCTTAAGTAAGTTTTTTTAAAATATTCCTTTAGTTATGACAGGCTTTTTAATCTCCCTTTCAGGGCACACTCCTGCCAGTGCAGCTCACAGAATTAAAACAGCATAAAATAATTAAATACATAACAAGAAAAAATGCAGTCTAAAAACAGCACCAGGAGTTAAATACCCTATCAGACCACACTTCAGCAGAAAGCAGAATACATTTAAATGCCACTCATGACCAGTGATCACTCGTAAACAGTGTGTTGTGCAAGTGAAGGTTTGTTAGGAAAAACTGACACACTCTAAGAAGCAAATACTAAGCAGTGTTTCCCAAAAGTTCTAGGGAATGATCCAAACCTTTACTCTGTGGTAAGGTTACCTACACTCTACATGAAACCAAATTCATCGCTTCTGTGTATACTCTGTCCATAACCATACTGCACCATGTAGTCATCAGTGCAATGGCGCAACCTTTGGTGTGCTTCACATTGGACACCTGTGTTCTAGAAAAACATTTAAACTATTGGATATTTTTTCCATACAAGTTAATTGCATTACAGCTTGCTTTTTACCACTTTATACAGCTGGGGCAGACAAGGGTTGCCATAACAACAATGGGAGAGCTAAATATAGCATGTTTTCTACTATTTTGCTTAAGGTAGAATGCTGGTGAGGTATTAGGGTGTGTTTAGTCAGTTACTTTTTATGTATTCATGTTGGAGAAATCTGATGAAACCTAGTGAAAGTATGGTAGAACTATATACTGGGGATGCACAGTTCCATAAAGTGTGTAAGCTGTTGGCTTGGATGTATCCATTTTTACAAGAAACATGTTGTTCTGACTTGTGGCATTGAATTGGATCCTGCTAGTGCCTCACTTTATCATGCACTGCTATTACAAGGAAAGAATCCTACAAAGACCTGGACTTCAGGGAAATCTTGTAGCAACTAGTGCTGTAATATTTAATCAGTTAGATTAATCCATGTTAAAAAATAATAATAATTGACTGAAATGCTGCTCACAATTGGGCAGCTGATTTTTAAATTTGTTATTTTTTATTCTAGCACTTTAAAAACTTGGTGGGAAATGCCAACCTAGAAGAAGCATTCCCTCTTGTATGAGAGACAAGGAAGCAGTGAGAAGACCACCACTTTGCTGTTCTGGTTCCCTCATTGGCCATGCACCCACAAAGGCAGAATCTAAGAGGTTCAGCTTGCTCCTACTCCACCTTAGCAAAGGAAAACACTCTATTTTAAAATAGTGTACCACTGGGCTGCAGCCTTGACATGCACCAGATTAGGAACAAGAGAGAATCTTTGTAATGCACTAAATTATAATAACAATTTAGTTAATTATAATTAACCCAGCACATTTTGATAAAAAAAATAATCAAGGACATTGCAAAAGAATTTTCTGTTCTCCATGTACTCTGTTACAAAGTGATTCTTGGCTGTTGCTGGTTAGAGGGCCCACTGAGGGCGCCTTGCCGAAGGGGCCCCAAATCCTGAAGCTGTCACTACATGGCCTACCACTCTGAAGAGTCTTTGATCTCTGGTGGTAGCTTTTGTGGAGGTGGAGGGTGCCCTTGGACAGTGGGAGGCTGAAAGCCCCTGCGTGTGTAGCCGTGAACAGTCTCTTTAGATTATTTTATTGCCTGTCTTGAGAATAGTTGGTATTTGTAAACAAAACTTGGTGTTCTGTAATATGTTTCATTTCTGCTGTTTCTGATGGTTGTTTTGGTATATTATGTTTACCTTTTTAGGTCCAAGGGAGTTATAGTGAATGTTTCCTCTCTTGCTGGACTTCAACCATCTCCATTTCTTGCTCTATATTCTGCAACCAAGGTATATATATCATGTGTTGGAATCTTGTATGCAAATCTAGCCAAGAGATGGTGTGAAGTCATCTCTGGAATCCATTTCCTGAAGCTAAGCTTAAAGGAGAGATCTCCATTTTTTGTAAATAATGAGTAAATGCATTATATATGAAAAGAAATGGAGTACAGGTTTTCACAATAAAGTAGAATGAGTCATGGAGTACTATTTCATCCTATTGTTTCTGTTAGGCCCCATTGATTTCTATTGGCTTATCACTTTGCCTTTGACCACAATAATTATTTGCCAACAAACCAGTGTTCTAACAGTTAGTGCATGGTTAAAAGGAGAATAAAATTCTCCTTTGATTGCCAAGCTGCCCTATAATGCGCAGGATGCTACTCTTTCTGGAGATGTTAGCTTGTCACGCTACCCAGCCTGGCAATAAACCACGGTGGGTTGGTTGTCGTGCGAACAACCCATGGTGAATCTGACAGACGATCAGGCTCACCATGGATTGTTGTTCCCCTCCCTCCCCCTCAGTCCTCCCATGGGTATACCAGGGGACACTGCAAGAGGAACTAGTTGTTTTCCCCCTCCCTGCTGCATTCACAAGCTGTTTTTGGCACACTGTGGCTTTTTTCCCCTTTACCTTTTTTTCTCGAGATCATGAAAGGTGGCTGATCCCCATTTTGGCAGCTTTGACCAGTCCCTCCAAGGTGCCTCAGTGGCTGCCCACCTTTCATATATATATATATATATATATATATATTGCCCCCCATAATGTGCACATATATTTGAACACATTATTTTTTAAAAAATACATGTTTGGTTGCATTTGTGCGAATCTGGAAGTCCAGAGATGTGTTGGTGTAGCCATGGGGACCCTGGGGTGGTTACTGTGCAGGAGTGCTGCTGCTGGCAAAGAAAATTTTAACCCTTTTTAAATTCCGCTTTAAAAACAGGACTTAGAAAGTGGAGTGAAGCCTCAAACGCCCCCTTTGCAGCAAGATCCTCAGGTTTTTTGGGGGGGAGCTCATGTGTCCCAAGAGTTCAATTTTTCAAGTGTCCCTGAGATGCTAGTATCTCAGGGACATGCAAAACTAGCAGGGATCCCATATACGTGAGTAACTACTTTGACAGGTGTCAAAGTGGGATTTCTGTTTTTAAAGTGGGATTTAGAAAGTGTTAAAATTTCTTTTTGGGCTGGAAACTATACAGGTCGATAGAGTCTGTCTATCTATACAGTTTCCAGCCAAAAAAAGAAATTTTAACTCCTTCTAAATCTCTCTTTAAAAAGGGAAGTCTCATTTTGACACCTGTCAAAGTACTCCTGTAAATGGGAGCCTCCTCATTTTGCATGTTCCCAAGATGATAGAAACTAGGAAACAAGTAAAAAGTGAGGGGACCCTTGGGAGACATGAGCTCCCCCCAAAAAACCTGAGAATCTTGCTGTGAAGGGGATGTTTGAGGTGCCACCCCACTTTTGCAAGCAAGGATCACTTGCAGCTTTGGAACCATGTGATAGCTCACCTTCTGAGAGCTCTCAAATGGTTCCAAAGAGGGAAATAACTTACCTGCAGCATCGGGTGGGCAATGAACAGGGTGGTTACTGGCTGGACTTTGCCAGCAGGCCACCCTCCCTTCACAGCACCCACCCCAGGGTCCCCATGGCTGAACTCATTCATTTCTGCATTTGCGTAAATGCGATCAAAAGCAGTTTTAAAAAATAATGTGTGCAAATATTTGCACACATTATGGAGGTCAATTTTTTAAAGAAAGGATGGACAGCCACGAGCAGCCCCTCCAAAGTACCATTGGGGCACCTTGGAGGGACAGCTCGTAGCTGTCAAAAGGGGGATCGCAAAAGCTGACTTGACAACTGGCTTTCACAATCTCTCCCCCAAAAAAGTTTAAAAGGAAAAAAAAGCCGCAGCAAGCCCAAAATGGCTCATAGTGGGGAGGGGGGAAGCGAGTGCCAGCTGCCCCCAAGTGCTACTTGGAGACAGCTGGCATTTGCCCAGGAGCCCCATGGCAAGAGCAGCAAGGGTATTTTGCCACTTTTGCGATGGGGCTCGCTAACTGATTCTCTGTACCCTTGTTGTGGTCAGTTGTCTGAGTTTGGATGACATGACAACCTATCATGGGTACAACAACCCCTAGAACTAGTTATGGGTTGGGGTGGCTTGTTGCCCATGCACAAGCCACCCTGGGGAAATGGGTGTGAGTTCACATGAAACAACAACCCAGTGTGGGTAGCAACCCATGTTGGGTTGTCATGTCGTGCAAACCCAGTCATAGTGTTTCTTTTTGGTATACCTATAATAGGGCACATGCTAATTCATGAAGTTTTACATGTATGCAATGTGAACAGCTTTTTCCTTATAAAGTAATAACTGCTTGTCAACAATACAGTATTTGTTTTATATGTACTTACTTAAATGTACTTATTAAATGGCTTTTTTAAGGCCACAAGGGCCATTTATGGACCAAAAACCTATGGTACAAACCCTTTACAATCAAAAGATGGCACCAAACTCTTAAAAGACAAAGAGTCTATTGCACTGCGTTGGAAAGAGCATTATTATGATCTTTTAAATCGTAAATCTAAGCTGGATGAGATTTTTTCGCAAATCCCGCAAAAACAAATTACCGTATTTTTCGCTCTATAAGACGCACCGGACCATAAGACGCACTTACATATGGTAAAAAAAAAAATTTTAATCAGCTGTTCCGTGGGGAATCAGCTGAGAGGCGCCCTGCCCAGGAGGCCTCCGCTCTTCCGGACCAGCAGAGGAAAGTAAAATGAAAATAAAATAATAATAATAATAATAATAATTTAAAAAAAAAAAAAATCAGCTGTTCCGTGTGGAATCAGCTGAGAGGTGCCCTGCCCAGGAGGCCTCCGCTCTTCCGGACCAGCAGAGGAAAGTAAAATAAAAATAAAATAATAATAAAAAATTAATAATAATAATAACAATTTTTTTAAAAAAAAACCCAGCTGTTCCATGGGGAATCAGCTGAGAGGCGCCCTGCCCAGGAGGCCTCCGCTCTTCCGGACCAGCAGAGGAAAGTAAAATAAAAATAAAATAATAATAAAATAATAATAATAATAATAATAATAATAATAATATTTTTTTTAAAAAAATCAGCTGTTCCGTGGGGAATCAGCTGAGAGGCGGGGGCTTCCCCCGCCATGTCCAGGAGTCCTCCGCTCTTCCGGACCAGAAGAGGAAAGTAAAAAAATAAAATAATAATAATAATAACAATAATTTTTTTTTTTTTTAAATCAGCTGTTCCACGGGGAATCAGCTGAGGGGCGGGGGCTTCCCCCGCCATGCCCAGGAGTCCTCCGCTCTTCCGGACCACCAGAGGAAAGTAAAAATAACTAAATAAATAAAATAATAATAATAATAATAATTATTATTATTATTTTATTTTTTAAAAAATCAGCTGTTCCGCGGGAAGCAGCTGTTTGGCGGGGGCTTCCCCCACCCTGCCCAGGAGTCCTCCGCTCTGGACCAGCAGAGGAAACTTAAAAAAAAAAAAATTCTTCTTCTTTTTTTTTTTTTACTGTATTCACTCCATAGGACGCACAGACATTTCCACCTAGTTTTTTTGGGGGGGGAGTGCGTCTTATGGAGCGAAAAATACGGTAGAGAGGAACTTGCAATACTCCCCACTTTGGATGAAGTTATAAAAGCCATTAATAAAATGAAGAATAACAAAGCGAGTGGACCAGATGGGATTCCTGCTGAAATCTTTAAAGAAGGGTCCCCCGAACTTGTACAACATCTTCATAAACTCAACGAAAAAATCTGGATAAGAGAAGAGATCCCAGAAGACTTCAGGGATGCCATAATTATCACCCTCTTTAAGAAGGGTGATAGAACAGACTGTGGAAACTATCGGGGCATTTGCCTCTTAGCTACCGCAGGTAAAATATTTGCTAGGATTCTCGCAAACGGTCTTCTATCTATTTCAGAAGAGATCCTCCCTGAATCTCAATATGGTTTCTGCCCCTCTAGAGGGACAGTAGACATGATTTTTACTGCACGTCAGCTCCAAGAAAAATGCCGGGAGCAAAATCAACCCCTTTATATGGCATTTATTGATTTGGCTAAGGCCTTTGATACTGTAGACCGAATGGCTCTCTGGACTATCCTTATGAAAATTGGATGCCCCAATAAATTTGTGAATATCTTGCGACTTCTCCATGACAACATGACAGCAACGGTTTTGGACAACAACGGCTCTCATGGTGCTCCATTTAAAGTGGGATCAAGTGTTAAACAGGGATGTGTTCTCACCCCAACATTATTTGCTATTTTAGTCGCCATGATTTTACATCTTGTCGAGGGGAAACTTCCCACTGGTGTAGGCATTATATATCTCAGTAGGCTGAAAGCAAAAAGTAAGGTAATTACAACTCCGTTATGGAACTTCAGTCTGCTGATGATAATGTGGTTTCCGCACATTCAGAGGATGATCTCCAAACTATCCTAAATGCTTTTGCAGAAGCATACGAAAAACTTGGTCTCTCACTTAACATCAAAAAAACCAAAGTGCTTCATCAGCAAGTGCAAGCTAACCCTTTGGTGATGCCATCTATCCAGCTTGGCAGGGCAATACTGGAAAATGTCGATCATTTTCTCTATCTTGGCAGCTATCTTTCTGTTACAGCTAACATTGACAGTGAAATCCAGCATCGTTTGAGCTCCGCAAGTGCCGCATTTTCTCGAATGAAACATAGAGTGTTCAAGGATCGGGATATCTGTAAGAAGACCAAAACGCTGGTTTATGAAGCCATTGTATTACCAACTTTATTGCATGCCTGCAAAACATGGACTATCCATAAACGTCATTTCCACCTCCTTGAAAGATTTCATCAAGGTTGCCTCCGGAAAATCCTGTGAATTACTTGGGAAGATAGGCGAACAAATGTCAGTGTACTGGAAGAAGCAAAGTCTACTAGCATTGAAAAAATGATCCTTCAACGCCAACTTCAGTGGACCGGTCATGTTGTTCGAATGCCTGACTGCCGTCTCCCAAAGCAGTTACTTTATTCCCAACTCAAGGATGGAAAGCGGAATATCGGTGGTCAGTATAAGAGGTTTAAAGATGTTCTTAAGGCTAATCTAAAAAAAAATGCAATATAAACATCGAAAACTGGGAAGCTCTGGCCCATGAACGATCTAACTGGAGGTTGGCCTTTCACAAAGGTTCCATGGACTTTGAAGAAGCCCGAGTGCAAGGTGAAAGGGAGAAACGTGCTAAGCGAAAAGCACGTCAAACGAATCCTTTACAGGACCATCTTCCATCTGGTAACCTCTATCCTCACTGTGGGAAGCTGTGTGGATCTAGAATTGGCCTCCACAGTCATACGGACCCATCGCTAGAGTCTACAAATTTTTTTAGAATTTCCTCCTTTTATAATTTTCTTTTTGTAATTTTATCCTGGAAGACAATCTTACTCTGTCACGAGTGATCGCCTACTACTACTTACTTCAAGCATTTTTACCCCACTCTTCAGGCAAAGAGGCTCTCAGAGCAGCTTACATAAGTTCATTAAAAACAAGACAGTCCCTGCCTCAGGCTTACAGTCTAAAATACACAGCACACAAGGAAAAGGGGGTGAGGACTCTATGTTCACTGGGTCTAGCAGGGCTGCACATTTTAATCAAGTGCTATCTGCTGAGCAGTTACCGTAACTTGTAAGCAGGCAAATGAACTTTTGCCATATCCCAAGCAGCTTTTAGAGCAGGAGACTGGAATACAATCTTTGGGGCTGTCCTGTAGCCAATTCTATATTATGTGAATTTCACACATGCATTTGGATAATGGTGCACTAAAATTATGAGACTTATGAAATATACAGGTTATAGGAAAAACTTTTTAAAATTGTATAATAAAAGCAAAATGATCCTTTCTGAAATGCTTTGACTTAAAATATTGCCCCCAAATGATAAGTGTTGTGCCATGGTAATCTAACTCCTTGCTCAGCTGACACACACTGAAAGCCCCCGCTGCCGCCAACAAAGTCATCTCCTTCCCACCTCTTGTTTTCTTTCTGTCAGGGACATAATTTAATCATCAAAAGCACCCGTTCTTTCTGATGATTATGTAGTGCTCCAAAGAACAATATACCAATTTTTAAAAGTTTCCAAGTTTTAATTTTAGTTACTGTTTTTTTTTTCATTTCTATTACAGTGTTATACATAATGAAAACGTTTAATGGCTGAAATTCTATGTGTATACCTGGGAGTAATTCCCATTGTACATGGTAGGGCTTAATACTTCGTAAACATGCATATGATTGTGCTGTAAGTAAAATCATTTTCTTGGGAAACCAGGTAATATATGATTCAAACCTTAGTGCATCTTTTGACTTCAGCATTTCTCTTGCACAGATAACAGGGTGTACAATACTGAGTTCTGCTAAACCTTTGCATGCTTTATAGGCAGTGTATATGTGTGTGTTGTGGTAAATCAAATCATAATTCTTTTTCAAGGCAATCCAGATTCTGTAGTTTGCATAAACTCTGCAAGTCAAATAAATATGCATATTTTTAATCAATCTGCATTTTTATTCGGTAGTTTGAATCATTCTTGTTCAGTTAGCTCCTTGTCCTTCTATGCATGGCACATAAGCCCCATATCTGACTATTAGAAATCTTATTTAGCTATTTCTCAAGAGATTTCAGTCAACATTGCTAACTACTGGGCTGGTTCAGATGTTACAATAAACCGTAGTTTAGAGTTACAGGGATGAGCTGCAGTGAGCCTCAGACTCACCCACTTGCCCGTGCTTCTATGGTGCAGCTGTGAGGAAGGGTTCAGAAGCTTTTGCTTCCATTTTAGATTAACCATAGTTTACTCTGTCATCCAAACCTGAACAAATGTAGTTAATCTTAACTATGGTTAATTGAAACAAGCCAGCTTCATACTATGGTTTATGAAGTTGGCATGTTTCAACTAACTCTAGTTAACACATAACCACAATTTAGTCTTTGGACGATACGTTAATCTGTGGCTGATCTAAAGCAGAAGCAGAAACTTCCCGTCTTCTTGTGGCTGCACCGGAAGAAGAGAGGGGAAGGGGAGCAAGTAAGCCTCTGGCTTGTCCTTGTAACACTATTTAATTTAATTTACTTATTTTATATCCCACCTTTTTGCCAAAGAATGGTGCTTAAGGTGGCCAATAATAAAATCCAGATTAAAAACAAAACCTTACTTAAAACCTGGCATAAAAACAAATGAATTAAAAACACAAGAACAACAACAAAATAAGTGTCACCAATTTTAAAAAAAACATTCGAGAGGAAACAGCTTATATGCCAAAGGCCTGCTTGAATAAAAATGTATTTGCCTGCCGGTAGAAGGACAAAAGAGAGGGGGCCGACCTAGCCTCCCTCTGCAGGGAGTTCTAGAGTCCGGGAGCAGCCACCAAGAACACCCTTTCTCTCATCCCTACCAAACACGCCTCTCATGGCGGTGGTACCAAGCAAAGGGCCTGCCTAGAAGAACTGAAAACTGTAAGATCGACTGGGGTTCAAAGCTTACCCAGCAAGTGACTCCCAGTACCACAGACGGAAAGAGGAGAGAGTAGCAGTTATAAAGATTAAGGAGTTTATTCATTGTAGGCCCATATCCATGGGAAAAGCAAGCAATGCAGGTATCTCTTACGCAGATGAGAAGACTCTGTCTCACTACATCATTGGAGAGGCAAAGTTGTCCAGTGAAGAAGAAAGACAAGTGAAGATCCCAAGTCCAAGACCCAAGCAGGTCTCAAGTTCCAAGTACAAGTGTGAAGTGGGAAGTGAGTGCCCAGTCAACAAGTATCTACCTTTATAGGAAGAACCTTGTACCTATAAATAGGATATTACTCACCAGTTGTGCAACGCTTATATAACCTGTTGTACATAATATGTTGTCTCCCAAATTGACCATGACTCTGACTCATACACCTTGTCAGGAGACTTTGTGCACTCCATCCGCTTTCTGCACACCATACTAAACCTGGGCTGGCTCATATGGGAGAAGGTGGTCTTTCAGGTAACCTGGTTCCAAGCCGTATAGGGCTTTATAAGTCATAACCAGCACTTCGAATTGTGCCTAGAAACAGATGGGTAGGCCAGTGAAATTGTTGTAACAGAGTCACGTGCTCTCTGTAACCAGGCCCGGTCAACAGTCTGGCCACTGCATTCTGGAGCAGTTGAAGTTCCCAAACTGTTTTCAAAGTCAGCCCCATGTAGAGTATGAACGTAGTCCAAACAGGATGTAACATACTACTATAGGCTGGTTCACATGCAGCAACAACCCAGGATTTCTTAACACGCTGGGTTATCAGGAATGAGCCAGAGTGCTAGTCCCTATGGCTCAACCGCTCCCACTTGACTTCTCCCACCAGTGGGAGCAGCTTAACAACCTAGGGATGGAGCATTGAACTATGGGGACTAGCAAACTCACTCATTCACAACACCCACAAACAGGTCTGTGGCTTATGCTGGCTCAGTTTGTCTGAGCGTGGAAAGCTAAGCAGGGTCAAGCCTGGTTATTACTTGGATGGGAGACCTCTCCTCTAGTTTCCTGCATTGAACAGGGGGTTGGACTCGATAGCCTTGTAGGCTCCTTCCAACTCTATGATCTATGAAATCTACACCCCAGGTTTGAAAAAAAACCTGGATTATTGTTGTGTGCGAACCAGGTTTATGGTTTAGCATTACATGTAAACCAGGCAATAATCTGTTAACACTGATATTTTCAGGAAGTTGAGTGTTACACTTCTAAGGAATTGTGGCATATATTCAGCCTTGAGCATGATACTTAGGTATTTCTGCCCCTTCTGTTTAAGGCAGATAAAGAGAATATCTTGAAAACAAATTGGTGATTATAATGTGTTTAGCTGGTCAAGATAAAATTACTTTTAATAAACTTAGGATGCAATCCTATGCATGTTTAAACAGAAAAAAGCCTTACTTAGTAAAGCGTATATAATCCTGGAAACTGTGGAAGAAGGAAGGCATCTAGACTAGCATCCTGATCAACCATGATATGGTGCCAGTGCCCTTGTGTAGTTTTCTTTTTATACACGCAGTTTCAACTTCTGAATGCTATGTTCTGCCTAAGGCTATATTTGTAAGATATGGGGGGTTAGGCTTTTTCAGTGACTTAACATATATGAAAATTATAATATTTATGTGTACCTGCATATATTGTATTCATAACGCACTGTTCCTTTTGCATATCTTTAGGCTTTTGTGAGTTTCTTCTCTCAATGTATCAATACAGAATACAAAAAAAAAGGTATCATTGTGCAGGTGAGTGGAATTGTTCCTTTCTGATGTCCCTGCTGTTGTGTGATTAATATAAGGTGATGCTGACAGTTAACTCCAAAATGTGGCAGCTCTCAGCCTAACCTACCTCACAGGGTTGTTGTGAGGATAAAATGGAGAGGAGGAGGAAGATTATGTAAGCCACCTTGGGTTCCTTGAAGGAAAAAAGGCGGGGTATAAATATAATAAATAAATAAAGTAAAGAAGTTCATTTGTTCATTCACTCATTTTATTTACTTAATTATACATTATATTTTTAATCCACCCAATAACAAGCATTCTCTGAGCAGATTACAAACAGTTAAAAGAATAAAATACAATACAAATATTGAAAAGACTACTACAAGCATCTGGTTGAAAATAATAGCTTTTAGTTAAGATGGAGTAGTACTGCAGGTGCTCTGTGACCAGTTTTTGTATGCTGTTGGTATTTTAGTTTAATCTTGTAATTTTATATGAGATGGTTTGTGTGTGTGATTTTTTGTTTATGATGGAAGCAGCTTTGTGTTATAAAGAAAAGTGGAATAGAAATTATTAAAATAAAAGGGGTTTCCTGTGGGAGGAGTACAGTGTTTTGTTAATTAAACTGTTAGTGCAGTTCATATGTTATTTTAAAAAGTGACTTTCGGATATGACATTAGTGTAGAGGGCCACCTTTTATTTCTCTCCAAGACTCAGAAGATGCTTGTATACAAACTGATCAGAAGGCACTGTGCAGTTTAAATGCACACAACACACGTGACATAAGAGGCTGTAAGTAAAGCCATGTTTACACTACAGTGAACAATTCATTACACAAAATAAAATAAGGGTCCCAAATAGAAAGTTTCAGAATATGGTGCTGTTCTCGTCCTTGAATCAAGTAACAGGACCTTAAGATGGGTGGTAAGATTCTATCTTCAGCAAATGTTTTCTATGGAGACTGAACCAAGACAAACATTTTGCCAGACCTAGGTGTGTGTCATATACTACATTAAAGTAAGTTAGATAACTTTACTTGCTTATTTTTAACCTTAACCGTTTTTTAAAAGTTTGACAAGTATTACTATACAGCTACAGGTTCTTTCTTTACCTTGGTGTGTGTGTATGTGTAATTACCACCTAAGTAATATTCTTTAGAAGACTAATGAATAAAATGTTAAATATTTAAATAGGGAAAGGCAATATAGAAAGATATTCTAGCACCAAATGTGTATTTAAAGGAGTGTATCAGGAAGAACTGTTTTGAGGCCAAAAGCTGTATAAGAAATAATACTATAGCTGTATTATTAGCTCAGTTGTGGTATTCAATGGCTCATCCTTTGGTGCCACCCAGTGCTGTAGCTGAGTAATGCAGCTTTGAGGCACAAGCTGCATTCCCAGAATCCCAGGTCACTAAGGCGGGAATCCTAGCTGAGTAAACCACAATGTGCATGCAGATCAGTGCCCATATCAAGCTTCATCTAACTCTATGCCTCTCATTGTAACTTGCTTCTCTGTGCCATCTTGCATATCCAAACCAGAGTCAAATTTAACCACTGTATTAATCTATTGCAGATTTTAAGCAAACGTTTAAGGCAACAGCTTACCGTATATGAACAAAAAGCAGGATATAAATCAGGGCTGCACAGCCTTTTCGGCCCTAGTATCTGCTAGGGGGCCGGGGGCCACATATGTACATGCACGCACACTGCCACTAGTGGAGTGTGTCATTTTTGTGCTGCCACTAGTGGGTGAGGAACCCTTTCCTATTCACAAATAAGCAGGACTGAATCATTCAGCAGCATTGTCAAATAGCATCCCAAATACCAAGCCTCTGCATATCTACTCAGAAGTAAGCACAAACAGCATGTCTACTTGGAAGTAAGCAGGAAATAAATATAAATAAATAAATAAATATTTTCTGCACCAGGTTAAGACTGCCCTCTACATTGAGGCTTTTAATAATTAAATGTTACAGTAATACCTTGGATTGCAAGTAACTTGGTCTGAGAACGTTTTGCAAGACAAGCAAAAAAATTTAAATTTTTTTGACTTGATAAACGAGCAAGGTCTTGCAAGACAAGCGCTTTGATATAAGAGTGTTTTGGATTACAAGCATGGTTCCTGAACGAATTATGCTTGCAATCCAAAGTATTACTGTATATGGTGGGGTGGTAAACTGTTTTTGCGGTCGTGTTTTATTAACTTGTTTTAGAGATACTTTTAAAAATTGGTTTTTAAAATTTCATGTTTTATTATTTATATTTTTACTGTATTTTATTGTTTGTTTTTAATTATTGTTATACACCCAGAGAGCTTCGACTATTGGGTGGTATAGAAAATGAATGAATAAATAAATAAATAAGCCTCAGAAATAAGCTGGATTTAATCATTTAGCAGCTTCCTTCCCATGTAACTTGCTCCCTCTCCCTAGAAGGGAAAAGCTCTTATCTCTGATCAGCAGTTGATTGGAGATAAGAGCTTTTTCCTGCTGGGGAGAAGGGGTGGGATCTGGGGAAAAGGCTAGGCAGCGGGGGGAAATGGGTAGGGTGTCACTGCCACAGGCTATACTGGGAGCAGCCAATGGCTGCATGCAGCCTATTGACCATGGGTTGTGCACCCCTGGTATAAATCAACTAAATAAAATAAACCTAAGTGCTGAAAAGGCCCATTCCACTCTATGAACAAGATCAAAATACTTCTTGTATTACAGATATTTAAGTGAATATTCTGGAAAGCTATAGCAACTATAGATTTTAACTATCTAAATGATCATATTTCAGGGGGGTGGGGAAGCTGTTTTACATCATGCCTAGCACAGATTTAAGAAACAGCAGCAGAATCCAAATTACGTGGGCTGGGCTGAAGAATGTTATCACCTTGTTTTGCACATGCTTATACACACACACACACACACACACACACCAGCCTTTGCTGCTGTTTTTGAGCTACTGGAGAGAGGATGACAGAAGCCAGGAGCCCAGTGGGCGAGAAGCCCCATCCCCCTGTAACTGTCAGCGGATGTCAGGATTTCTTGCAGCCATTTTGGCAGTGGATGGTGTCTATTGGGGATGGATTAGGAGATCAGATGAATGCTGGTAGTCATGTCTGAAGAAGTCTTCAGTGAAAGGAATTAGTGTTTGATTTTTGGTAAACCACTTTCAAGTCTGCCTGAAAAGCAGTATGAAAATGACTGAAGTAATACTAAATTAATTTTTGGATTTTAAAAGTTAGTCACCTATAGTGAAAGCTGCTTTCAGGTTTGGTCATTTAATATTTGGCATTTCCTTTGCTTCTTGATATATTAGGTAGGTATCCATAAAGCCAGAATATTAAAACACACAAAAAATGTGCTCTTCTTTTCAGTGTGTTCTACCATATTTTGTGGTTACAAAATTGTCTAAGATCCGTAAATCAAGCGCTTTTAGGCCTACTCCTGAATGGTACGTAAAATATGCCCTCAACACTGTTGGCCTTGAGTCCCACACTTCTGGATACCCAACTCATGACTTTATGGTATGTATTATTCGAAGTTGATTGCTCTTATTATATGTGCTATGCAAGGAAAGACAATTGTGACTTTTTAGAATCTCAGAGAGAAGTTAGTGTAACTTGGTTTCACTTAATTTAACCCATTGAAATCTTGGTCTTCAGTAACTTGATAATGAGTCTTTCTCTCTTCATTTCTTAGGCCTGGGTTAGCAAGTTTGTGCCCGAATGGTATGGCACAAAGGTCATGGTAGAAACAGCCTTAAAAGCAAGAGCTCGTCATGTGAAGAAACTAAAGGAAAACTAACATCCTTGGTAGTTTTGTATCTACATTCAAGCACCAAATTATTTGACAAGTAGGATTTTTGAGGGGACCAGAAACCAGTGTGAACCAAGAGAAAACTGGGACACAGGAAAAGCAATGAACTACGTAATTGTAGGTTTTGTCTGCTGTTCTGCACCATTGTTTTAGAATGTGGTATGTTATATTTGACTTGAACAGTAACTGATACTCCTACTTACTAGCTTTACTAAAATGTACTTAGCAGCAGCCAGATTTGGGAAATTATGTCAGTGTGAGAAATTTGATGGAAGTTGAAATAGAACATTGATGGAGTTTGCAACAGAACACAACCAGTGTTTGTGACAGACTGATCCATACAGTATCTTCTTAACTAAAATCTGTTGTCACTAATTTTTACATTGCAAGAAATCACACAGTGGATTTGGCAAGTATTTTCCCCCTATCATACATTGGCCATAATATATTTGTATTGTCAGCATGAGCATCCAGCATATGATGGATATCTTAAGGCATCCAACTCCCATGTAGATCTCCTTTGGACCATTTGTTGGAGTGGGGGAAAGGAGAGGAGAGAAGACAGTAATCTGAACCCAATGTTATTGGTATTAAGAGAAGATGAGGGACTGGTGAGTTTTTTAAGTATCATCTTGCGGTAAAACATGAGCTGTGGAAACATAATAGAACATTCTTTGCAGATGCAGCCACTGCCCCACAACTTCAGGGTACTCTTATAGAGGATTGTAAATTTGAAACAATTGCAGCCTACTTTATGAAGCTTAAATGAAAGGGCTTAATGTGATGGCTGCATAGATTTCATATGTTGACAATAGGTTATTACTTTTGTTTACTAATGAGAATCCTCTTAGTAAAATGGTATCTCTTGGTTGGCGGGGCAAGGAGGTGTATATCAAACCATTGGGGGAGAGAGAATACAGACTGCGGTAATAGACACAAACTATTGATGTAACCTATGGCTTAGCAATTGCCCTATAAATGACTAACTGGGTTCACACAACACAATAACCCACACCATGGGTTGCATATGGGCTGAGTGAAGGTTGTCGTTGAACCATGAGTTGAAATGTGGCTTGTCATGTTGTCTGAACCCAGCCACCCTAACAAACCATGGTTTATTAGCGAGAACCCATGGTTAGTTGTTGGGTTGTGAACTGTGGGTTGTTTGTGGTTAACAAAACCATGGTTTGCTATCATGGCTGGGTTCAGACAACATGACAACTTATATTTCAACAACCCACAGTTCAGCGACAACCCACATTCAACCCATACTCAATCCTTGAGTGTGGGTCATTGTGTTGTGTGAATCCAGTCATTGTGACTTGGATCCAAAGATGTGCTCACGCAATTCCACATGCACAAGAGGGCTTTCCTGCATCACTGCCACCCAGCTGCACTTGAGGGTTAAAGAGCTCTTCAGCATGGTGTAGGATGTTGCAGAAGGCTGCAAAAGGTGGAAAGGAGGGTAGCATCTTGTGTACGTAAGTAAAAGTGCCCTCCTTTTGCATAAGAGCACTTTTGGATCGAAGCTCATGTTGATACTTGAAGTACATTGCTTGAAAATGCTGGTAGTAAAATTCTTTGTCACGTGTATATTGGCTCTCAATTAAATGAAAAGTTGCCTCTTTTGAGATCATATGAAAAATTAAGGTTTTAATTTTTAAATCCCACTTTTTCCTCTTCCCAAGCATAGCCAAGTGTGGGTTTTCAACTGAAATAAAATTAAGATGCTATCACTTTAGATGCTTTCGTTCTTTGCTGTAAACAAATTTATCTCTACAGCACATGATTGGTTGTAAATGAACTCAGTGTTGAGACCACTGAGTGTTGAGGAATCTTAGGTGTGTGTGATCAATAGAAGCTAGTGGTAGCTGAAGGACACTAACTTGAGTGGGGAAAGCAGTAGTTGTCTATCATTCCACTTAAAGTTTGGTGTCTTGAGATCAGTTGCCTTTTTCAACAGTATACGTACAGAACAATCACTCTTGTGTGTTAGTTTGAGCACCTTTGTTGATGCTAGAAACTTTGTAATCTCAATTCCTTATACTACCTTTGGAGGAAGTAATGTAATGTAAGGCTCTGATTTGAAAGTAAATGTGTGTTTAAACATTATTGTACATAGAAAATAAATGAAAACCGATGCAATGGTGCTGATCAGGAATGAGAAACAAGTTTTGTTACAGAATGTGCTTGCATTTTTTAGTAGAGAGTTACTTGAAAGCAGGTGGATTTTAGCTATATAAAGCTACTCTTGTCTGACTACTTGGAAGTGATGGGGGAGGGTATTTGAGATTGCTGGCATGCCTATGTAACAGCAATTTTCTAACTCATTCTGTAAAACTACATTTAAAATAAAACAAGATATGTCTGGATGTTTTAGCTCTTGCTTCTTTATTTAGCAAACCTTACATTTGGCTGACCCATATTGTTGCAAAAATATGCTAATGTACCCAGTTCAAATCATGCACATTAGGAAGGAGAAAAAGTCTGGCAGTGGTCCAACAAGTTTTATTCTATAGAATATGAAGATACCGGGAGTGTAACACTGCAAAGCTGCATCTTCACATGGCTACTGAGATCTTATCAATTTATACAGTATCTTCTGACGTAATCCCACACATGCATCCTACTAACAGAAGTTTCTAGCTGTGAATGGAAAAATACAGTAGGGAGAGAAACACAGGAGCATGAGACAAAGAAACACTGGCCCTTTCAGAACTGCATACAGTATCCAGCAGTATCCCCAAATCTCAGACCCTTTGTCTGTGATCCACTCCAAACAACCCATTCACTATTGTCCTGTTGTCTCCTCCAATGACCCAGTCACTTTTGTCCTCTCACATAAATACAAGATCCCCACTCCCAGGGGGCTCAATTAACCTACATTTTCACCCACTGGAGGCTAGTGCAGACCAGGAGTTCAGGCACAGTCTCCCTTGCTTTTCAAACGAGGCCTTCTAATCAGATTGGCTGCAGCAACAGTTGGGCCAACCTACCTAGAGCTATTTGAATACGTGGCTGGGCTTAGTGTTTGATGTAAGGTAGCCTTTTCCACTACTCAAGTATGTTTTGTTCCCAGTGGATGCATGGGGGATCACCCACCAATAAGACCACTCTCTGCCCCCTTGCAGGCTCAACCAGATACAGAGATGGTGCCCTTAAGAGGCAGATCCATAGGGCACAGAGGAGAAGGGGGTACACCTCCAGAAACCACCAGGGAAGTGCAACTAGTGGGATGGCTCCGACAGCCTGAGCATCTTGGACTGGAGGGAGATAGAGGGCTCAGGGAGGCAGCCGCTGAAGCAAGAGGCAAGCTGAAACTGAACAGAGGCTCTGCCAGGCAGGTAGGAGGCTGGCTTGCTGCGAAATAAAGTGCCACCCTCCATTTTTGTTTGGGTTCAAAAGAGTGGTTTTGTGTTTTAGAGCTCAAACTCTACCTCTGCCTTGGAGTTAGGTTCTTGGGCAAGTTGCTTTTCTTTTAGCCTCATCATTTTGCCTTCTTGGAAATGAGTGTTTCATGACCAGCTATGCCCACCTTGGCAGCCATTTTATGAATGGGCTAGAGACCCTTTTGGCAGCCATTTTGTGAGAGCCCATGACACTCCCTCAAAATTCCAGATATGCCCACTGCCCCTAAAGGCCTGGGAACTGCTGGCTATTGATGCTTTTTTCTGGTTTATTCTCAACCTCCTCATGACCTCTCTATTCTGTCACTCCCTCTTCAGTTTCCTCAGGACCTTTCTTCACCATCTGTTTCCCTTTTTCTCCTCAGAACCTCCCCTTCCAGCCCTTGAGTCAAAAAGGGATTGGACTCTAGACATTCCCCTGAGGGCCACATACTGCACAGGGTTACACCAGTTTTGTCCAGGGTGTATTATACCATTCAGGTCTCTGAAAGATTCTGTGCACCTGGACTAGATTTGGATCTGGTATCTTAACACCTGCCAAGATTTCAATGGCCTTGAAATGGCACAATCCTCCACTGAGAGCCAGTGTGGCGTAGTGGTGAGAGTGTTGGACTGGGACTCGGGAGATCCGGGTTCTAGTCCCCACTCGGCCATGAAACTCACTGGGTGACTTTGGGCCAGTCACTGCCTCTCAGCCTAACCTACCTCACAGGGTTGTTGTGAGGATAAAATGGAGAGGAGGAGGAAGATTATGTAAGCCACCTTGGGTTCCTTGCAGGAAAAAAGGCGGGGTATAAATATAATAAATAAATAAAAAATATTGCAGTAGAGCTGCCTCAATTGCCATCATCCACCTTAATACAAGCCTGCTTCTTCCCTTTGAACTCAGTAGCCTTGCAGTTACTAAGGGACCTTAGGACTTACTCCCTTAGCAGACTAATATGGACTGTAGCAGGAAGGCACCAGCCTTTTAAACTAGAGGAGAGACTGCCACCTTTCCTTCTACAGTGTGCTCTAAGTCCAGAGCCCACATTGTCTAACAGCACCACTGTCACCCAGCTTTCTCAGTGTGCCTGATTGCACTTGTGCCTTGGGGCCATTGTGGGCAGTGAGGCCTTGACAGGAGGAAGAGCAGGCACACTGGCTGCTCAAATAACAAATGAGGTGCCAGAAGCCATCTGTTGTTTCCTCCAAGCTGGGGGAAAACAGAAGTAGGTTTGCTTGCAAAATGGGTTTAAATGAGCAGCAATACCTGAATTTGGGACAAGGTAATATATGAGGGTAAGGCTTGCTTGAGTGTGTCTGGAGCTCCTTGGCTCTGCAGTCATCTTTCTGGAGTGCACCTACTTTTTGCATGATCCATGCAGCAGATTCTGGTGGGTGTGTGGTCTTCCTTGGCATCGGGTTTGCACTAGGATAGAGAAAGGTGAATAGATGTGGGAAGAGCATAGTGGCTTCTTGCTCTTTTGTGTTCAAAAGCCATAATGCCTTGTGACACCTTAAAGACTCACAAATTTACTGTGGCATAATAAGCTTTCACAGACTGGAGTCCGCTGTACAGAAAGTTATTTTGAAAGATGTTGCACTTCATTTAACTGGAGAAAAATGGCACTTGCTGAAATAAAGGTACAGGAGCCCTGATAATCTCTGTTGCATCTGATCTCCCTGGACTAGCTTTTTGCCGCAAGTGCTTCCCTTCCTGCTGCCTCCCTTTAACCTTTCTGCCTGAGGGTTTTTTCTGAAATCAAATGCCCTTCTCCTGTCCATACATCCCTTTTTACAAACAGGGGTGTCCTTAGGTGTCCTTAAAGAGACCTGTGAGGTGGGAAAAGGTAACTGAGATGGTACAGGAAATAATGGGGGGGGGGACGACAATTGGGGATAGATACAGAGAGATCTGAGGATGAGGAATCATGGTCAGGATTACATCAAATTTACTGTGTAATCCTAAACATATTTACTCAGAAGTAAGTTGTACTGAGTTCAGTGGGATTTACTCCCAGGTAAGTATGTAGGATTTGAGTCTTACTCCTTAGGCTTCGTAAATGTGCTCAGAGCTGCAGCCAGCCTTATCCACTCTGAAGATCATTCCAATATCTGGATCTAAAGAGAAACTTGGGAACTGATAACTTTGGTAATTTAAAAACCAACCAACCAAAAACAAAGGTAGCCATGCTGGTCCGTGGTAAATACAAACCAAAATCTACAGTTAGGCAATACCTTCAACTGGAATTTTGGTTGGTCCTAATAAAGGTATCCAACAATGCATTTTGGTACTTCAAGTTCAATAGTTGTATGATGATGAGGTTGGTAGAAACTTAGTACTGCAACGTTTGGTGTACATTTTAGGATTTAAGAAATACCCAAGAAGTATTAAAAAAAGTGTTCTAGGATTCCAGAAACTTTAAAAAAAATGTATTTGAAATAAAATAAGCCACCTTTGGCAGCGACTCTTTCTGCCTCCTCATGGGGTCCAGGGGCCCGGAGTAGCAAAGTACGGTAACATCAGATGCTGCTGTGCTTGGGGGGGGAGCAAGTGGGGATTTACTCAAAAGTAAATCTCAGTTTAATGGGGGTTACTCCTAGTAATTGTGTAAAGCATTAGTTATTTTAGTATACAATACATTCCTACATTCTCCCTTGCCAGTGTGCCATGTTCAGTTTGCAATTAATTGGTAAGTGTTTAAGGTTCCGTACAGCTCTTTGCTGGTCCCAAGCACTCCATCTTCCCCATCTGGATTTAGGCCTGAAAGACCAAGGAAAAGCATGGGTGCCTGGTGCAGTAGGTTTTAAGCCAGCACAATTTGAGATGTGTTGCAGTTCTCTTCTAAAAGCAAGCAAGTGGTTAATTAGCTTGCCTTCTATGAAACTTAAATTATAGTAATTATTTCTAATTATGCACATATTTGCATATGCAAATTTTCACAATGTTTTGTTTTATGGGCCTGAGCTCTTACGCTGGAAAGCTAAGCAGGGTCAGGCCTGGTTATTACTTGGATGGGAGACCCCTCCTCTAGTTTCCTGCATTGAGCAGGGGATTGGACTCCTTGTAGGCTCCTTCCAACTCTATGAAATCTATGAAAATCTTTTAGATACCCAGCGCCACCCCTACATCAGCCTGCTTGTGCTGTGCTCAGTGGGATTTCACCGAAGATCGAGCAGCCTGCGTAAGCCTCAACCCACTTAGCTCCTTCTCCAGTCGGAAACGTCCTTGCCTTCCAAGCCCTAACAAGCGAATGAAGGGGCGGGGAGTAGGCGTGGTGGCGAGCGGGATTGGCCGCGGCCGGCTGTCCAATGGGTGGCTTGCCGGGAGGGATCGCGTGCGCTCGCCTGCCCTTTCCGATTCGTGCCGTGGGGAGAAGGGGCGTGTTGCTTGAGTGTGCGCGCGCGCAGGTGGGGCGGGCGGCCTCACTCTGTGATGGTGTCTGCCTGCGGTGGAGGGCGCAGCTGTATTTGTGCTGGGTGAGTGTCTGGGTTGTCCGTTGGAGGTGGGGGTCGAAAGGAGGCCGGGAAGGAATAGGAGAAAGCGTGGGGTAAGTGGAGAAATACCAACGGAGGGAGGAGAGCTCAGTGTAAGGCCGGGAGAGATGATGAGAAAGCAGCTTCCCTGCCTGTCGGTGTCTTGTTACAGAGCTTAAACCGGCCTTCCCCAATGCGGCGCCCTCCAGATGTGTTGGACTATAACTCCCAACATCCCCAGCCAGCTATGTAGATGGTTGGGTGGGGAAGCCTGGCCCAAGCTCTCTGGGTCGTCTTTTCAGAGGGCTATATTTCACATATACCGTTCCTATACATTTCCCCCCTTAAGAGGGAACTGTTTGGGTCTGTTTAAGCTTTTTTTTAAAAAGGCGACTAAAGGGAGACTTGTCATAGGGGTGTGCAAAATTATGGATGGTGTGGAGAAGGTGGATAGGGAAACATTTTGCTCCCTCTCATATAATGCTTGAACCTGGGGTCATCCCATGAAGCTGATTCGGGGGAGGTTCCAGGTAGACAAAAAGAAGTACTTCTTCACAGGGTGCATATTTAAACTGTGGATTTCTCTACCACAAGATGTAGTGATGGCCGCCAACTTGAACAGCTTTAAAAGAAGATTTGACAATTCCAGGAGGAGGAGACTATCAGTGGCTACTTAGTCAAGATAGCTATATGCTACCTCCAGTATCAGAGGTAGTATGCCAGTTGCTGGGGAACATGGGTGGAAGGGTGCTGTTGCACTCATGTCCTGTTTCTGGGCTTCCCATTGGGGCATCTGATTGGCCACTGTGTGAACAGAATACTGGACTAGATAGGCCTTTAGTCTGATCCAGCGTGGCTCTTACGTTAGTAACTTTTGGGGGAATCCTCAGATGTTTTTGTTTAGTAGGGATTGTGCACATATACAATGGGTAACCCATTTATAAAACAACAACTGGGAAGTGCTCTTTAAAAAACATGACTTACAAATTTGGAAGCCAACACATACACCATTACTGCAGTGGGATAAGTTTTAAAACTAGGAACAGAATTATCCCTCAGTTCAGGTGAAGAAGGAACCAAGAGCTAGTGATAAAACATGGGAGCAGTGCATGGGAATTGGTAGGACCAATGCTTTTCTTCACCTCTTAGGTGTGTAACTAGCACTGGAACACAGCAATCACAGAATACTACAAATCCAGCCTAGGTCTTCTGTATTTTCCCTATGAGGAAAGATTATGACTTTGGGGTGGGGTGGGGGTGTTAGAAAAAAGATGAGCAGAGGTGTGTGTGATAGAGGTGTATAAAGTAATGCATGGCATTAAGGAAGTGGATAGGAAGAACATTTTCCCCCTCTCCCATAATGCAAAACCTAGGGTCATCATATGAAGATGAATGGTGGGAGATTTAGGTAAAAGTCAATACTTCTTCACACAATGCATAGTTAAACTGTGGAATTCACTACCACAGCCTTTGTGGTCAGTCCTGTGGTTTTTCTGGAAACAATTGAACTGGAAAATTTTCCAATGCAAATTAGGGTCATTTGCATAGGAAATTTTCAGTTTGCAGTAGGAAAAGTTCTGATCCCGTAGAGCAGGGGTGGGCACCTTGTGGCCCTCCAGAAGTTTTGGCCTACAATTCCCATCAGCCTTCACCATTAGCTATGTTGGTTAGAGCTCATGGAAGCTGTAGGACTGCAAGTTGCCCACCCCTGCCCTAGAGAGATCCAGTTTACCATGTTTATTACAAAAATGTACCCCATCTTAATTTTCTGGTCCCAATACGCCACAAGTATTTGATCTGAAATATTTGAGGGGGGAAATTAAAGTACACTTAGAGAGCAATCCTATCAGCCCTCAGCAACATCTAGGTGGTCATAGGATTTCCAACTTTGAGGTCAGAAACAGAGCTCCAACCTCAGAGCTGGGGACCTGAGCTCCAATCCCCCTCCCCCCTCGCAGCCAGCAGGGAAAGAACTACATTGGCTGTATCCCTGAGGTTGGAAGCTCAACCTTGGAGAGGGGTTAATGGGGGTGGTTTGGAGGGTGGGGAGGGGAGGAGACTTGGGCCACCAGGCTACAAGGTATCCTGATGGCACTCAGCCTCCTTCCCTCTTCCTCCGAAGCGCTTCAACTAGACTTCCGAAAACGGCCACCTAGCTGAATTGCGGAGCAGGAGGAGCGAGGAGGCGGAGATCACCTCTGCCACTTCCCTCCCCCGTTCTGCACTAGATACTTGTAAGCCTCTGAGTTTGGGGGCTTAAGAGCATCAAGGATGCAACCCATTGTATTGTGCCCTTAATGTGATTTAAATGTTGTACTATGTAGAATTTTTATTGGAATACTTGTAAAAAAATTAAAGACAATAGCATGTACTTACCTTACCTTGTTTAAATTTAAGGGGAAAACCCAAAGGTACTGAAACCTTTTTTTTGACACACATTAGTTTTAGCACCCAAAGAAATGTGCAAGATATGCTGACAACCACTCATCTATTTCAACTTTCTTCCTCTTGTTGGGGCACCTTCAGTTTCGCTGTAACTATTTATTAGTTCCATTTCAGCTGAGACATACGGTACATGTATTTCAATGATATATATGTATTCTCTCACATACTTGCTAAGGATAATAATCTGAAATACAATTGCAACTGTGAAACTGCCAAGCTTGCCTGATACTGTATTTGCAATTAGCATGCATTCATTTTAACTAATGAACATAGGAATCTGAAAATTTTCCACCAAAAAATAAAGCACTGGAAAAATTTCCCCACATCACTGTTGGTAGTAATGGCCACCAACTTGGATGGCTTTAAAGGGGGATTAAATAAATTCATGGAGGATAAAGCTAGATGGCTACTAGTCAAGATGGTTGCATATTGCCTCCAGTATCAGAGACAATATACTTCTGAGTGCCAGTTGCTGGGGAACACAAGTGGGAGGGTGTTATTGCACTCATGTCCTGCTTCGGTGCTTCCCATGACCATCTGGTTGGCCACTGTGGGGACAATAATGAACTAGTTTGGCCTTTGGTCTGATCCAGCATGGTTTCTCTGTGTGTGTGTGTGTGTGTATGTGTGTGTGTGGTTTTTTCCCGTTCCCGTTCCCCTTCTCCAACCTACAGTGTAGTCCTACATATGCTTAATGTAGAACTAAAGTCCTTTGATCTCAATGGGACTGATTTCATGGTTACTCCCATGCAGAAGATTCCGGTGTTGATATCTTTTTTTAGAGGTTTGAGCTGTGGGTTGTGTAGTTCAGAAGTCAGTCTCTTAAGGTGCAATCCTAGCATGTTTAGACAGAAAAAAGGCCTACAACTTTTTTGTAGCCCTTTTTTCTGTCTAAACATACATAGGATGGCACCTTTAGTCAGTGTACTAGTATAATTCATAATGCAAAATTATTGTAACAGTATGGCATACGATTGAGTGCAGAGACTGAAGTAGGTTGCCTGAGGCCAAACAGTAGGTTCATGAATTGTGATTTAATGGCACAGTCCTATACATGTCTGCTCAAAAGGATGTACACTTGAGTTCAATTGGGCTTACTTCCAGGTAAGCAAGGATGGGGTTGTGGCCTGCGATAATATTTGAACTGGGGATTTGCATTTCGTAGGCCATGCTCTTAACTGCTATGCTACACCACTTCTCTAGAAGCTACAGGCATTTTAATGTGAACATCTAAGTTGCTTAATAGCCTTTTCCTTATATTTTGAAACAGGAAAGAAAGCTAAATCCTTTTCAATAGGGGCTGGAATATAGTGTGAAGAAGAAAAAGAATGGGAGATAAAAGACAAAGAGCCAGAGTGCAGGGTTGCTGGGCTGGCCCACTTAATAACCGAGCAGCCTTCTCTGCAGGCAAGTTCCTCTTTTTGTTTGCATTTTAATGTATATAAATGAACTAAATGGAAAAGGTTTGTGTTGAATTCTGGTTTTCATTCACTATTAAAAGTGTGGATCTTCATATTTGTGAAGCCCATTAACCTAAGGAGCAAGCACTTATGATCATAACTTTGTAGATTTCTGTCAGAATTTATACTGTGTCATCCATCCTTGTATGAGGCAACATACCCACTACCAAACAAGGGGAGGTGAGAGAGTGGAAGGAGTTTTGTCATACCCAAGTCCACACAGGTCTGTGTGCTTGGTTTTGGGACTTTTCTTCCTGCTTTTGACAGGACTGCAAGCTCTGCCTACAACACAGGATGTGGTGTGGTGTTGGGTGTGCTCAGTTTCTCACCCAAAATGAGTAGAGCCTCCATGGGGTTTTGGCATAGGGTGCACTTACATCAGGGTACACAACTTTTTCGGCCCAAGGGCTTCATGTTATACTGGTTCAGGGGTTGGGGGCTGCACGTGCATACATGCACGCACACAAATCCTGGTGGTCCTGCTGATACAGATAGATCTTTGCTTGTTGCTAGCAATGGCAGGGAAAGAGTGGTCTGTATGAGAACCTTTGTGGGAGGGGGTGGAGAATACAGGCAGTGAGGAAATGGGTGAGGGGAATTTATGCACCTCTGATCATGACCATATCTGAAGTCTTGCTCAATAGATGCCTGTACAATTTTTCCTGGGAAGTATCCCTGAAAGAAAATTCTGTACCTTTCCTTGATAGTTTATTTTGAGTTCTCATTAAGATATTTGCAATAGTCACCCTAGAAATGCTGTCTGGGCTATCACAGTCAGTGGTGTGGGTTTTCCAGAAAAAATTGAATCGGATACTTTTTGAACAAGATGGATATCTGATTTAGCATTTTTTAAACTTTAATTTTGTTTACTAAATGTACGTGATGTTACGTCTACATGTTCTATAAATAAGTGGGTAAAAAATCAAATAGTTAAAAGTAGTTGAACTGAAATATTAGATATGGGGTGGGATTCAATTAAGTATAGTTACAGTGCAATAGTATGCATGTTTACTCAGAAGTAAACCCCATTGTGTTCACTTACCCAAATAAATAGGTAGGAGATTTCAGTCTAAATGATTAAATGAGTTTATCAGCCCTCATCCAGCCCATAATTGCATCCAGGTACCTGTTCAGAGCGTGCATGGCCTCTCCTGATTGACATGTCACACAGAGAAATAGAGCTGGGTGTCATTGGCATACTGATGATACCTTGCCCCACATCACTTGGGGATTCTCCTGCACCCATCTTTCTCATCAGAAGCCCAGGCAACCTCAGTGGCCCAGAGTGCCCAGTACCAACTTCAGCTGCTGCACCAAGTACCGTATGCTCATTCTTGGATATAGCCTAGCTGCTGTGATCCATGTGCTGGTAACCTCATGATTAGACTACTGTAATGTGCTCAATGTGGGCTGCCCTTCTGCCTGATTCAGAAGCTGCAGCTAGTGCAGAACGCAGCAGCTAGTGCTCAGTGGAGCACCTAGATATACACATACCGGTACTACATCTGTGTTAAAAGAACTGCACTGGCTGTCTATTAGCTACCGAGCATTGTTCAGAGTTTTCTTGTTGACGTACAAAACCCTAAACAACTAGGGACCAGGATAACTAGCTGACCACCTCCCACTGTATACCTAGTCATTCCCTGGATCTTCTGAAGAGGTCGTACTGGTCGTTCTGTGACCAATGGAATGTCACCAGGTAATGGCACAAAAGTGGGCCTTCTCAGTGTATCATGCTCCCTTTGGACGAGGAAAACTCTCCTACGTGTGGTTTAAGAGGTAGAAACGGTGGCAAGTTTTAAATGCGTCTTGAAAACATATCTGTTCATGCAAGCTTTCCCCCCCTGTAAAGGATTATGTTACTGCCCTGCTTTATTGTTATCTTGTTGTCATGTTTTTAATATTTTATCTTGTTCTCTTATTGTTCTACTGTATTTTTAATGTGAACCGCTTAGGGATTTTAGTATATTAAGAGTTATGAAAGTTTTATAAATAAATAGATGTCATTCAATCCATTCAGAGCTTTATTTGGAAACCATTTTTATTGGAATACATGTAAATATTTTAAGATATGACAACTCAATAGCATAGACTTCTCTTACATTATTTAAAGTAAGAAAAAAATGAAGGCACTGGAAACAGTTAACATATTAATTTACCATGCCTGAAGAGCTTTGTGCATAAATTCATGTGCTTCCTAGGATAATAACCTGAAAAAAAATGAATTACAAGCTTGATTTTTGATTTGACTAGTATCGTATCCATTCAAGTTGGCCAATTTATCTTGTATTGTGTTCTTTCATTATGTTACAAATTAATCTTATGGAACAATGCATTTCTAAAAGCAGAGAATTTTCTACAGAAAAATAATAGTGGAAAAATGTCAACCCCACATCACTGATCAAAGCAGAGAGATAATTTCTAGCAAACCTTTGCAAGTGGATCCTGACATAGAAATGTCTATACTGGAAATGGTTAAAATTTGCTTTCAAATACTCATAGTTTCCCCAAAATGGAAGCCCTTTTGAGGTGATTAAGGGCCTCTGTTGGAGGACGTTGGGCATTCTCACAAAACTATAGTTCCCAAGGTTCTTTGCAGAGAAACTATAGTAGAGAAAATGTTTACAAGTGTATGGTGTGTGTGCGTGCGTGCGTGCGTGCTCACAGTGCCAGAAATACCAATAGTGAATAACTTTGAAAATACATTTTTTCATGTCTTAATTTTGCCAAGCATATAGTTACCTAGTTTTGCTGGCCCTTTTCCTTTTTACCTTAGCTTCTGGTGCTTCCAGTGCCAGGAACCAAGTCTTTGCAAGCACTGCACAGCCCAGGGTGAGAAGAGAAGAGCAGCTTTCATCCAAAAGACAGTTTGTTTTTAAAGCACCAGAAGAGGTAAGCACTAAACAGACTACCTCATTCTACTCTTACATGTACATAGCAAGGATTTATAGCCTGCTCTTCAGCCCAGGCTCCCAGAGTGGATTACAAGCATATATTGATACTTTCCTGCATACATCTTTAGAAAAATTCTTTCAGATCAGATTCATTGCCAACACCACTAACCCTAACAAATAACATATAGGTTATAGACATCATGCAATACAAGGAAATAGTTAATACTTTCCAAAACCAGCATTTATATTCATAATAATGGCCATTATTTGAACCTTTGACAATATTTTGCCACAGCAGTTACAGAAATAGGTGATCTTGCAGTTATGCTTCTGTTAATTGCCCTCGACCAATTTTCTGGTTTGTTGTATGGCCGAAATCCAACCCTGGCTAGTAGATGACCTAAATATTTTAATTAGATCATCTGTATCCTTTCCTTCAGTGTTCCCCTTTTCATGATGGGTTACATAAATAACAAAAAAATAAAAAACCAAGACCCTACAGTAATACCTTGGATTGCAAGTAACTTGGTCTGAGAGCGTTTTGCAAGACCAGGGCTGTGGAGTCGGAGTCGAGGAGTCGGAGTCGGAGGAAATTTTGGGTACCTGGAGTCGGAGTCGGCAAACAATGCACCGACTCCGACTCCTACTAAATTTAGATTGGAATTTTAAAAAAAAGACAGCCTTTTTAGGCCTAAATGGAGAAATGGCAAAAAAAACTTGGTGTTTCTCTGGAAAGAGAAAGTATAAGGAAACTTATAATTGAGGAGGCCAAATGTAAAAAGGAAGAACTACAGAAAGTTCTGAAAGGACGTTTTGTCTTCCTTAAAATGGATGCATGCACACGTCACAGAGTCATATTTCGCCATTAATGTTAGATTTGTGGATGAAAACAAAACAATAACACGGACCCTCGGATTAAAGGACACTCAGGCACATCACACCAGTGATTACCTTCAGAAGTTAGTGGAGGGTGTTCTAGAAGATTTTGAAATTAAAAAGGAACAGATTTTATGTGTTGTGACAGATAACGCTTCTAACATGTTGAGCACAATTGAGAAGATGAACGCAGATGAAGAAGGTAACAAACAGATATTAGAGTTAGAGGAAGACAGCTCTGCAAGTATTGGAGAAAGTTTAGAAACTGAAGAGAATGCTGACATTTTTTTAGACAACTTTGTTGAAGAAGCATTGAAGCTTGCTACTATTCATCATATGCGATGTGCTGTTCATACACTGCAACTTGCCATAAGAGATGGATTAAAAGATCGCCATGCAGCTACACTAATTGGCAAATTACGGCAAGTAACTGTTGCAGCCAGGGCCCCGAAAACAGATGCAATTTTGAAAAGACGTGCAGGAAAAGGAGCCATTTTGGATCAAACAACTCGCTGGGGAAGCACTTATTTAATGGTGAAGCGTTTGCTTGAACTTAAAAGACTTCATAGAAGAAATGGACAATGAAAATCTTGCATTAACTGAAAGCCAGTGGACACAAACAAAAGAGCTGGAGAACCTTCTTTCTCACCCCTTCACTGTCACCAAGAGGTTGCAATGTGACGATCTAACCCCGGGTAAATTCCTCTTGGAATGGAAGAGCCTGTTATATCGCCTGAACAAAAATGGAGGGTTAATAGCTGAGGGCATTGCATCTTCAATGATGAAAAGGGAGAGTCTTTTGCTGGAAAATGAAATCTTGTTAGCGGCTATTTATGTCGACCCAATGAGCCGACTTTTGTTGAACAGTGAACAGACTGCTACTGGGAAAAAGGCCCTCTATGATGTAGCAGTTCGCATGAAGGGATTACGACCTGAAATACCTCCACAGGAGGATGAAGTTCTTTTAAGCAATAGTGGTAACTCAGGATCATCTTCTTCAAACGAAGAATTAGACTTTGATTCCTTCTTAGACAAAATGGAAGTTGCTAAAGGAAAGCGACGTCGCATAAGCGTTACAGAACCAGTAAATGTCCAAATAAAAAAATTCCAACAGGAGTTTTATAAAGCACTAAAAGAAGTTGAAAAGTATGATCGCTCATCAAAACTTACTGTTGAAGAAGCCATCCTTGTTTATCCAGAGATCGTTAGTGATGTGGCCAGAATAGTTACTGCAATGCCACCCACCCAAGTCAGTGTCGAAAGATTATTTTCAGCCCTAAAAATAATAAAGTCTGACTTAAGAGCCTCTATGAAAGAGGATCTGGCAGAGGCAATTCTCTTCCTTAGAACTCTACACTGAATTGATTTGCATTTGCTAAGCCTATAACTACATTTCAAGATTAATATAAACCATTTCTAGGTTTTACAGATTTTGTTTTTGGTTCATAGAGATAAGCTTTGTTTTTGTTCTAAAACAACCAAATAATGTGGTTTGTATTTTTGAACTGGTAAAGTTCCTGTTCCTGATGATTATGCCTGCTGCTACTATCCAGCCACTTGATTAATTAAATTAATAAAAAAAAATTAATAAAACTTTGTTGTTTTCATTGTGTTTGTCTTTTGCTTAAACTGTTCAATACAGTAGACTGTTGGCTTCCCAGCCAGTAGTCCTGTGGTAATGACATGTATGTTGCCTTTCTTTCCTTCAAGGAATGTATAAAATACATTCGCATATTAATACAGAGGAGTCGGGGAGTCGGAGTCGGAAGTACAAAAAACTGAGGAGTTGGAGTCGGAACATTTATCTACCGACTCCACAGCCCTGTGCAAGACAAGCAAAAAATTTTTTTTAATTTTGACTTGATAAACGAGCAAGGTCTTGCAAGACAAGTAGTCGTAGGGATGCAACCGCTCACCTCGAGCGGGCCGAAATCGGCCCTGCTCACGCCCGCCAGAGACTCGCGTTGATATAAGAGTGTTTTGGATTACAAGCACGGTTCCGGAACAAATTATGCTTGCAATCCAAGGTATTACTGTATTTAAATATCATTAAAATACAATTAAAGCTTAGAGCTGTGGATGGTTTCCATTCAGCAGAGAGAGAAACTGAAGCAGGATAACTAAAACAATAGTTTCGCTTCTGCCTTTGTAGACAGAACAGTAGCGTAGGTAGGGGAAATGTTCCAACACTTTACACACCCACCCACCCCCAGTGCAGTGCCTACCCAATAGGGTGACTAAAGTGGCCAAACTTAGATGCAACGGAAAAAAGGAGAGAACTAGGTTCTCAGGATGCAAAAATCTTTATTAAAGTTCTCTCCTTTTTTCCGTTGCATTTGGATGCTTATCTCCTCCTGTTTCTGTCCAAACTTAGATGCACTCAGAATAATTAATGAGACATCTTTAGCTGAGATCCCTGAATGTGCCTGCTATACAAAATTCTGTTTTTCCCCCTGCTTAGGTGGTGCGCAAAGCCCCGGAACCCAAAACAATAGAGTGAGTATGGCTTCACTATCTTCAGTGTACACCAACCCCTCCGTATTTTAACAGTTAATCGGGCATAGTGGCTCTTGCTGCCTTTTTCTCCCGTATCCCTACCGTTAGGTGCATTTGGTAAATTTTCCTTCCCTAACCCTTATTGGTATTTTGAATCTTGTATACCTAGCCAACCATACCAAGACTTCTCTCTCTTCCCCCCCACCCCCCCAATCCACAGGAAACAGGGCATGTACGAGATCAGCACATTGCCATCAGGAGTGTCTCGGTAAGCAGATAAAGCACCCCTCTAAATGTTGTTGCAGAATACAGTAGGATTGTGTCGTAGTACCTGAATCAACTGGGATCTTGATGGCTGCAGCAAGGGGGGTGTTCACCATAGTCTGAATTCATCGCTGTGGACACTGTAGCCTGTGGAGGGGTATGCTCTTTCCTCCAAATTTTACTTGCGTATTAGCTGAGCAATTGGAAGCAGAATCGACTGGAGAGCTTCAGAGCTACTTGTGGTGCTGATCTTCATATGAATGATACTATCATCCTTGTCTCCCATCTAAAATAGGGTCAACTTTTAACTGTAATGACAGGCAAATTTATTTGCATTTTGACTTCTGCATGGGTGGGCAGAAGATGTATCTGGATCTATAAGTAGATCTCTGTGTGATTTTCATTAGATCGGCAAGGATTTCTGTTTCCCAGTTGTCTAAGAGTAGCAAGAACAAAATGCCCCCCTCCCTGCGCTGAGCCTGTACTGCTGAAATGAAGAAAGCTTGCAATGATCAGGAGTGGATTTTTGTGTGGAAGGACTGTGAGCTCTGTTCCATTCTGGCACTTAGAACAAATTCCTGCTGAACTGTATAGTTAAAGAAATGTTGTTTTTAAAAAAATCGGGGGGGGGGGGGTTCTGCCTTCCTTACTATGAAGTGTTAAATGACAGGTCTGATCAGTCTAATGTAATAAGCAATTTCACTGAATTGAATTCCTCACTATATCCCAAACATCTTTTCAATTAATATTAAATACTAAAAAATAATTAAAACATTATTGAACACACATCAGGAAAAGCTTAAATGTCTTCTAAATGAATGCATGGAATTAGATGGGCCTCTAAAGCTGTCTACAGTAAAACTCCCTGCAGCTGGAAAAACTAACTGGACCCAAGCAATTCTTACCAGCTATATAGCCAATCATTTTTTTAAAGCTTGTAATGAGGGAGATACCCACAGCTACCCTAGGCTGCTAAGAATATATATATATATATATATATAATATATATATATATATATATATATAATATGTTTTTCATGTCTTGCTTATAAAATCAAGTGGGTGGGATCCAGAGGTAGATCACCAGAGAAAGAAATTCCGGTAGTGGCACTGTTCTGTAAACTGTTGCAGGAGCATTATTGGAAGATTTGGCACAAAAGAAACTCGGGAAGCTGCCTTATACTAAGTCAGACTATCTCTTTGTCTAGCTCAGTATCATCAACTTAGAGTGGTGGTGGATCTGCAGAGTCTTGGATGAGAGTCTTGTGCATGCAAAGCATGTACTCTGCCACTGAACTACAGTGCTAAGCAGATGTCTTGAGGTTGTGCAAACGACTACAAGTTGGCTTGCATTAACAGAAGCACACTGCTGGATTTCAGTTCTCCTTTCTCATGCAAGAAATTTGCACTAAATCAGGAAACGCTCTTCTGCTCACGGAAGAGGCCTCATTCTCACCAAAGGACAAATCTAGATCCAACAGCCTTTCTGGCATACCGTCAATATAATAGTCACAGTAGTTTGTAGTGTTTTACTTCACTGTTCAATCACAAAGGCACTTGAGACTGTTTTGTATATCTGGAAATCTTGCAGTCAAATCCTATGTATGTCTTCTCAAAGGTCCCATTGGGTTCAATGAAACTTACTCATAGGTAAGTATATATAGGATTGCAGCCTTAGTAGATGTATGTTAAATGAAGTTCAAAACCTTCATTCAAGGAATGAATAAAATCTCTGACAAGTATATTGGTGGAGAGAGAACATACAATTTCGATCTACATGTGACATGGCTGATCTGTGATTGGATCTCCTGACCGTCCCTTTCTTTGGTTAAAAGATGCTTGGGTGGGGCGGGTCTGAACTGGAGCCACAGCATTGCAGGAGAGGGGGCAGGTTAACCCACCCACACATGCACTTTTCTCAATGCAAATGTCCATCCCTGAAGCAGCTATTAGCCACAGAGGACGGAACAGACTTGTATTGCATGGTATCTGTATGCCTCCCTATCTAATAGTAGAGGGGAGTAGGTGTGGATCATGTCCATAGTGCTGCAGCCTCAAACAAGATTCCTTCTTCTCTCCCTTCCCCACCACCGTGCTGCTGCTTTTAGTCAAAGATATTTAAAGGCCTGATCATGGATAGTTCTTGGGAAATCTTGCAGAGTGTTTTTGTATATTTTGAAGGGTGGTTGCTAGAAACTCAACTGTGCTAATACGTTATCTTTAGCCATGCAGTGAAGTTGCATTTTCTTTATCTAATGTTGGACTTACTTGTCTGCATTCTTAGAAGGGATAAAACACCTATAGCAAGCTTGACTGATCTGTCTGTGAAAGGCACCTGTGATACCTTTTAGCAAGGAGATCACATAAAATAACAAACTAGCTTTGAATGAAAGCCATGTATCAAGAAAGGTAGAGGCCCATTTGTGCTTAACCTGAAATGCAGTTGCACAGCCTTGTAATTAAGCCCATAAGTTACTAGCCTGCCAAACTCTTGACTAGCCTTCTGGGAACTGGCAGAGGAGGGAAGGACAGCCTGGTCCCTCCTGCAGCAGCTCACTACATTCCTATGCTGGGCATGGGGGGGGGGGGCTTCTCTCTTTTGGCAACCCACTTGTTTTCTGCGCTGGCTGCAATGGAGGGGCAGAGCGCTGGCATGCAATCACCTACGGGACCAGGCTAGTGCTTAAATACAAGGTTGCAGTTGTACATTAATGTGCTTAGAAAATAGATCTTGCAATACCCTTGTGTAATCCAGTTTTCCCCTGTGCTAGGATTCATTTGATTCCTGCCTTCCTTGACTTAAAGGAGGCAGACTGGATGTTTGAACAGCTCCTCCAAGAGATACCATGGAGGCAGAGAGCACACATCAGACAGGGTAACTGTACAGTCATTCTCATTTAACTAGCCACTTTTACTATGGCCAGGCTCATCATCAGCACCTTGTCTGGACCCCCGCTGTCATCTTCAGCTGCAACTTCCCCCCCCCCACACACACACACACACAAAGCCCAGGTGTTGCTGGCCTTGTCAGTACTGCAGCCGTCCAACGTGCACGCTTATCACTAGGCAGGCTTTGTTGATGGCAGCGGCGGCAGCAGAACTGTAATGAACTGTGATCCGAGCCGCTGCTTGGCTCTGGTGTGTGCTGTATCTCCCATCACATTGGGGCTGATAAAATATACCAGTGGCCAGGCGCTACCCATTACAGTGCCACCACTGACTAAGCCCGGAGAGGGAGGAGAAGGCTGGCTTCTGCAGCAGAGCCTCATCCACAAGGCCCAAGTAGTAGTGGATGCTGGGGAGGAGTGGTTGGAGCAGGAGGGCCGGCAAGGACAGCCTGCCCGGTGGCCTCCAAAACCTGGAGCAGGGCCTGACTATGGTAAGTCCACTCTCTCTAGCCTTTCCCAGTTCTCACTGGGACATTCTGACAACACTTTCTTGCATACCTTTAAAGGTGTGAGAATGGCCCTTCTTCCCAGAATCTCTCTGGAAATCCTGAGTTCCATCTGTTAGGGGGCAGTGTTTGGACCAGGTGCTGTTGATTTATTGGAGACTGCTACTTGGAGCACTGGACGTCTGTTGCTGCGAGAGCACTGCCCTTGCCTTTGGCAGTACCTTTGTCGGGGAGAGTGGAAGCTGCAGGGTGTACTCCAGGCATTACTTCCTAGCCCTTGAAACATCAGCACGTTGCCAGTGCTGTCACTCGGGTTGCTAAAGCTAAACTTGTTTGCAGTAGTTCAGTGTCCTGGGCCGACCCTGCTGCAGATATAAACAGGGTTCTACAATCCCATTTGCCTCACCACAGTGGGACGGGTTCTGGTGAGCAAGATAAACCTGCAGCTTCCTCCCAATGTTCAAGCTACAGAGGGAGAGGAATGTTCCCTGCCCCCTCCCTAGCCCCAAACATGGGCAATAGCCTGGGTTAGCCTTGCACTTGCTGGGTTCAAGCAGAGAGACCAAACATCTGCTGCTTCCCCCTCTCTGGCTCCGAGAGGGATGGTGCAGGTGTGAAGGCTTGTCTTTGTACCTGCTAGGCAGTTGTATCTTCAGCGTCTCTGCAAAGGTAGACAAATCCCACATGTTTTTGCTGCACCTGAGTTGGAGGGGAATGTCAGAGTTGCTTCTCTTTTTCCTTGACCTCACATGGTATTTCAAGATACAGCATGAGGTCAGGGATAAGATCCTGACATTTCGGTCGACTACCAAGATCACCCCAAATTTAGAGTCCGCTGGATATAAGCATAATAGCCATTCAAACTCATGGAGCTTCATAGGCTTTCCCCAGCAAAGCTTTTAAATATGTAACTTAGGCACTGCTGTGATTGGCCAATATAGCATGCATAAGTGTGCTCTGCTAGTTTTGTCCACTTGGGGGCAGTTGTGCTATTTCTCATTTTGTAATCTGATGTTGCAAGAGAGATAACATAGAAGGCATCTAAAGTCTAGTAAACCATCCCCTTAGCTGCTTCAAATAAGTCCTGAATTATCAGTTGAACTTGATTTTCTGAGCTTTGATAAGGAGAATGCAGAAAAAGAATGGTTACAGCTTAAACTGGGGGAAAGTGTAATTTAAAAACACACACACCAAGGATCTTTCCTAGAATGTACTAGTTCAGCCCTATAATATTGATCTTTTTCTATGGGAATCATCAATGCTGTATTCTGTTTTCTTTCTCTAGATCTGACCTACGACGAACCCAGACTCACAGCATGGTACGGTGAACTTCCATACACTTATTCCAGGCTTACGATGCAGGCAAACTCTGATGTATGTATTTACTTTATAAACAGCTGCTCTTTTAGGGGTTTAGAGTCAAATTGCAACTAATTAACTGCTATGTGTTCCCAATAAGCTCAGAAGCAGTCAGTGCTTGACAACTCTTAGAGGCTGAGAAAGTTACTTCATTTAGGTTGCAATCCTATCTACACTTACTTGGAAGTAAGACCCATTGAACTTCTGAGTAAGCATGCATAGGATTGCACTGTTAACTTTAAATTGTGTAGCACGTTTGCATGCAGCAAGCTCAGTAAATCTTACTGTTTTATGTTCCAAAACAGTGCTAGAAAGGTTGGGAACATGACAACTTCTTGCTAACTTTTCAGCAGAGACTAAATCAGACTACTACATAATCACATATCTGTTCTTCTCTCCCCACCCCCTCACCACCACTTTCCCTTTTTCAGCACAATGCATCAAATTTATTGAGGGTGTATTATGTGCAATGCTAATACAACACTTATTTTAAGGGGGCAAACCAAGACCAACATTCCAGGAGGAAAGTGTGTGCAGGTGAGAGACACAAATACCAGGACAATATGGGTGGAAACTGAAGTGAAATATGCAAGACTTCCAATTAACACATACACACACTTTTTATGGAGAGAGCTCTTAAGCCTTTTATTAAGTCATGACCTTGGTCGTGCCTCTGTTTGGCTTTCTGTGCTCCCTCCTATTCAACCAACCACAGTAGTATAAGTGTTGGGGTGGCAATTATGAGGAGGGGAATGATAGCATGGCTTCCAGAAATATGTTAATGCTAATGCAACGCATACAGAGAAAGAGCCTGCTTGCACATCACGGTAGCCCATGATTTACGGTTGATTTACCTGCGGGGGCTGTTGTGTTGGGTCAGGTGCCCATGGTTTCCATTTTTGCATGGTGCCCAGGGGCCACCTGGCTTGCTGTGTCATGCAAAACCAGGTGGCAGGGGTTGTTTGAGAGTTAGACAGCCCTCAGATAGCCCTAAAAGAAGCCATGAGTTATTTGGGGGTTGCCTAACACTCAAACAACCCTTGCTGCTGAGGTTTGCACAACATAGCAAGCTGTGGGCACCCAGTATAACGTGACAGCCCCATGAATAAAGCTTCCTCGGGATCCGTTGGTGCTTTGCCAGCTGTTCCAGTGCTTTGTTTTAAGGAATCAAATCTCCCTATGATGTTTTGAATTTTCCCTATCATGCCCGCATCCCTCCCTCTGTATACTGAGTTGAACTCCTTTCCATGTTAGTCTGTTTTCTCTCCCAATTTTAGTGGCACCCACTACTGAGCATGCTGAAGGATCGCATTGAAGATTTCACTAAAAACACCTTCAACTCTCTGCTCTGCAACCTGTATCGGAATGAAAAGGACAGTGTCGACTGGCACAGTGATGACGAGACTGCACTGGGAAGAAACCCCGTCATTGCCTCGCTCAGCTTCGGTGCCACCCGGATGTTCGAGATGAGGAAGAAACCTTTGCCTGTGAGTGTGCCAGCTTTTCTGCGTTGCAGAGAGCTCTATAATGATCCAGTTGCAGCAACGACAACTTTAAAAGGCCATTATGGAATTGACCTTGCCTTTGGTGATCCCAAATTGTACAGTATAGATTTCATAGATTTCATAGATCATAGAGTTGGAAGGAGCCTACAAGGCTATCGAGTCCAACCCCCTGCTCAGTGCAGGAAACTAGAGGAGGGGTCTCCCATCCAAGTAATAACCAGGCTTGACCCTGCTTAGCTTTCCACACTCAGATAAGCTGAGCCAGCATAAGCCACAGGCCTGTATCATATCTTTCCTTCTATTATGGATATCTAAAAAGGTATGTGAGCAGCAAAGACTCTCTGCAATCCCTGCTCCTCAGCTTCTAAGCAGTTGTCCACTGGGGATGAAATGGGAAGGGTGAAGTGCAGCCTTTGCATAAGCATACTGGATAGATTCTTTTTCTTCTCCTAGCATTCTTACATAATGGTCTCTGATCAAGCTGTTCTGGCATGTCTCTTTTCTTCTGTATGCCAGCCCCAGGGCAACTGACCAGCCAAGTCTGCTGTATGCAGTATACTTGTGATGCTTTGTGGGTCAGCCTCTGCTGACAATATCCTTTATGGAAAAGTACTAGAACAGTATAAATCTTAGAAGCTGGTCACAACAGTTTCCTCACACCAACTGCTTATTACAACATAAGAGATTCTGCTTATATGAGAAATGCTGACTGAGGAATGGGAGTTGGTGATGTTTGTTTCTGTAGTGCTGTAATGAGAACAGAGCCCTGTGTGTGCATGTCTTTGTGACCTTTACCCACAAAGCATCACAAGTACGTATACTGCATACAGCAGACTTGGCTGGTCAGTTGCCCTGGGGCTGGCATACAGAAGAAAAGAGACATGCCAGAACAGCTTGTCAGAGACCATTATGTAAGAATGCTAGGAGAAGAAAAAGAATCTATCCAGTATGCTTATGCAAAGGCTGCACTTCACCCTTCCCATTTCATCCCCAGTGGACAACTGCTTAGAAGCTGAGGAGCAGGGATTGCAGAGAGTCTTTGCTGCTCACATATCTTTTTAGATATCCATAATAGAAGGAAAGATATGATGAATGCGGCTGTTACAGATAAAAAAAGAGAAAGTCTCCAATACACGCTTTCAAATTCATTTGGGCCTAACTGGCTTCAAAGCGTGGTCTCAGCTTGAAAGGCCATTGAAAAGTCTAATGGAAAATTCGTTCAGCTGCACTCTTTCAGCTGTCAACATCATTTTAGGTTTCTTTCAGGCAGGTGAAGGGGAATTTAAAGGAAATGGCAGCTATATTCTGTGTCTAAAAGGTGTAATAAAACCCAAACTTCATTTGGAACAAGTGTAAGCATTTTTAATGGGCTCTGGAACACCAAGGTTGGAATACTAGAAGTGTCTTATCAATTAACAGTCCATAATGGGAGAGGGTCCAGTCAACATTAAACAGTACCAGGAAGCCCATGAGGGTCTTTAAAGTATCTAGGATGCTGGACTGGATGGAGCTTTTTGGTCTGCTGTTATGTCCCTTTCTTACTCATTTTGATAGGAAATGCCTGCTTAATTCCCCTCTGTTGAAATCAATGGTACTTTAAACTAGGGGTAAGGAGAAGGTAGGTCATGGCCCACTGGTGAATCTGAAGCTGGTGGTAATCCGTGTGAAGATTGCCCAACACACTTCAACCAGAGGTCTGTCTTCCTTTGATTTTCAGGGGTTTTCGGGTTTGGTTATGGTGCTGCCTTCTCCTGCCATTAATGGATTGTCTAGCACCTTCTGGTGATTGGGATTCTTGCAAAGAATGTTGGACTAAGATTATATATGCAGGATCATTTAACACAGATAAGATATGGCATAACTGTTAAAAAGATCCTCAGTATGCATGTGTGTGAAAACATAGACGTAAAAACAATCTTTGACCCATAAGAATCTTATTTAAATACATATATAATACACTTTTGCTTTAGGTATTTCTTGTCCCCAGTGGCTATTAACCAGAAGAGCCTTGTTTGTGGCATGCTTTAAAAAATGGGAAACCATGCCCTATAGGTGACTGAAGCTATCATTTTCATAATCCCATCTGTGTAGATCCTGAAGATAGCAGTACATGGCTGACATAAGCTGTAGTTTTGTAGCTCAATCTTATACATTTGTACTCAGATGTAAGCCCCTTTAAGTTCAGCTCAACAGGCATGCTCTTCCTACTTACTGTGAATGAGCTAGGGAAATCAATGGAGCCCTCTAGAGCAGGGCTCTCCAACCTTGGGTCCCCAGATGTTTCTGGCCTACAGCTCCCAGCATACCCAGCCAGCATGGCTAATGGCAAGGGATTCTGGGAGCTGTAGTCCAGCAACATCTGGAGACCCAAGGTTGGAGAGCCCTGCTCTAGAGGATTGGCATGGAACATAGACAGCATGCAGGTCAAGAAGATGTTAGTCCTTCTCCTCCCCGCTTCCCCTTTTCCATGAATGTTGAAGCCTAGAACTAGTTATAATAAAACAAAGTAGGGGAGATGTTATCATGTGTTTATAAGCAGGCTGAAATTATATCATGCACATTCTTGCCAATTGATACCAGAGCATGTATTTGGCCAGCTCCATAGCCTGAATACTGGGTGTAGTCCAGCAAGGAAAAATCTCCCAAAATGAACATAGCACAATAACAGTTCCTAAACAGATTTATTCAAGTTCAAAATAAGCAGACAGTTCAGCTCAAAAAGCCTAACATGTTTCAGGTCCCAGATGTTCCTTCATCAGAGGATTATGCATAGACCACAGCATGTGTTTACAAAACCCTCTGGCTTATCCAAAATTTTATTTTCTACGCACACCCTTCAAAATAGACTGCAGGTGGGGCAGAGAGAATTAGTGAAATACAATATTGAAAAGCAATATAAGGATTAAAATGCAGCCTTAAAAAGATTTCCTTTCCCACAGAGGAAAAATAAAACCGATTCAGTGGGCCATGGCTCAGATTATAAATTGAAGCATAATTTGCTTGAAAGCTTTCTTTAAAAAAAACACAATGTGTTCAAAAGGCCTGTGTGGGTAAAAAGGTCTTCACCTGTTGCTGAAAAGAGCATAGAGAAAGTGCCAGGCAAACTTTTCTGGTGAGACCCTCCATTCTGGATCAAAAACACAGGAGCAAGAATGCAGTGCCACCCTCTCCCTAGAAGCCACCCACCTCATTTCAGTTGGCAGGGGCAGATACAGCAAGGCCTCTGAAGAGGATGTTAAGATCTGGGTAGGTATATATGGAAAAAGACAATCTTTCAGGTAACCTGGTCCCAAGTTGTTAATGGCTTTAAAGGTTAAAACCAGCACTTAGGCCTGTTAACAGAGTGAGAGCCAGTGCAGCTGATAAAGTGTTCAGAGAAGCAGATTTCTAGCCAAATGTGGGACTAAGCCCTGGGTATTGCTGTCCAACCATTCTGCTGGGTGGTGAGAGAGATTAGATCCCGCTAACTTCCAAACACTTAAACTAATGAGTAATTTGCTTAGTTAAATATTATTTCATGCTGGCTCAGCTTGTCTGAGTGTGGAAAGCTAAGCAGGGTCAGGCCTGGTTATTACTTGGATGGGAGATCCCTCCTCTAGTTTCCTGCATTGAGCAGGGGGTTAGGACTCGATGGCCTTGTTAGGCCCCTTCCAACTCTATAATCTATGAATCTGTTTCTTTGATCCAGAAAGGAGGGTGGAGGTGTTCATTTGACTGTCTCTGAGTCTCCCTTTCAGAAGGGAAACCCCATACTGTTCTTCATGTTCCTCAAAAGTTAAAAAAAGAAAGAAAGAAAAGAAAGAACTTATGGTTTGGTGCAAAGATTGTTTAAAGGCAACATAAAAAATACTGAAAGTCCAGATTGCCCTGAGACCTGTTTCTGACATTGCCTCTACAATAAATATCCCTTGATATCCCATTCTTCATGGAAAGAGCAGCTCCTTTAACTGCCCAGTTGTTTCATAACTGTTGCAATAAATTCTTGCTCCTGTGTTTTTGCTCCAGTTCTTTTGCTTTTGCTTATAAGCTGATTTCACCACTATTTCGTTTTACTGAAGTCCTTTCACACTGTCAATGCAGGACTGTTGTCTTAGGATCCTTATTGGATTCTTAATTGGTACACCATATAAGCCTATAACAGTGGGGTGGCGGCAGGGGGTCTCCCCTTTTTTACAGAAAGGCATATTTTTTCAGGAACCCAGAGCCATTTCTGGTACCTTGCAGAGTGTGTATGTATACAGATATGCAAGCATGTGTATGCAAAGTGTACATTGAGTTTAAAACTAATGCTGTGCAGCATGACTAATCTTGCAACGTGTAAAGTGGCCCTTGGCTTCAGAAAGAGCCTGGCATATTCTAGATCTTGGTTTAAGTGGTATGTCCTCAGTTCTGCAAAAAAATTCCCTGTTGTGTCTCTTTTGCTGCAAAGCCCTGCATTTGCTTGAGGAATTAGTTCAATGCAGTTAACCTGCTAGCTTTAAATCTACACTGCAGTGTAAGCTATGGAACTGAACTGTAATAGCTAGTTGGCAAGCGGCAGCTCTTCCTGCTTAGCTTGTAACCAAGGCAACAGATAGCATAGCAGGTGGGTGGAAGGAGGACTTGGGATGTATGTGTTAGATAATAATGTCATGTTCATGATGCTCTGAAGATCCTGATAACAAACATTGTTGGAAACTCAGCCTCTGCATACCGTAACTTTGTTCTTCCAATGAGACGCTGAGCAAGGTCTGATCCCCTGCATTGCAGAATGCTATCTGCATCAATTCTTTACAAAAGGAAGGAAATGGAGGAGAGGGCATCTTGCTTCACTGATGATTAGGCACTAACAGTGCAATCCTATGTATGTTTTCTCCAAAGTAAGTCCCACTGTGTTCCGTAGGGCTTACTCCCAGTTTAAGTGAGCATAGGATTACAGCCTAAAAGGGGGAAAACTATGGGCTCTCTGTAAATCACAGGTAGGGTATCCATGGCCCTCCAGAAAGTGGATTAAAACCCATATAATCCCTGACCATTGGCCATGCTGGCTGGGGTTTATGGGAGTTGCAGGCCAGCAACATCTGGAGGGCCACAGGTTCTCTACCCTTAGTGGAGAGGAAGAAATGGGGCAGGATGAGGCAAAGAGAAATCCACACTTCTAGGATGAGATAATGTAGTGATGAGAGCATTGTGCCTGGCTAGGTAGACATCCATGATCTGTGAAAGCCCGTTTCTTTGTAAGAATCCAAGACTACAAAGTACAATATTGAAATGTGTAGTAACAAAATGCCAGTATTTTGCTTTGTTTTAAAAGACTGCTGGGAGTGCTATTGATGAATCAGAAGACCCAGGCAGAAAAAGCTACAGTAGTCAGTGTAACTTTAGCAGAGACAGGAGGTTATGATGCTGATGCTGCAGGAATTTAATACATTAGCCAACATGAAAAGAAAGAGGTGTTTGTAGGTGAGAAGCCCACAGGCCAAGAAATAAGTTAAAAGGTGTGTCAAGCACAGTGCATATTTCAGATCATTGTGTTTCAAGCTGTTACATGGAGGCAGTGATGGGAATGTGGAGCTGGGAATTGGGACTTCTGGCTATTGAGACTGAATTTGTGCAAATTGCTTGCCACAGTGTGTGCTGTAGTGCTAATCTTTCCAAAGTGCCATGGAGCTTTAAGTCTACAAGAGCTGTGAAGGTTTCAGATGTATAGAGATGCATTACTGCAAATCATTAGATTTTGTGTGAGTGGGGGATAAATGTTTGGAAGTGTGCAGTGGAGGCTGGTGTCTCCACTCTGGGTTTTAGCCTGAACTTTTAAGGAGCTATCCATGGTGCTGAACCCTGTCCCCAAAATAGGTTCCGCACCATAGATGCGGAACTTAAAAGTTCAGACTACAACCCGGAGTGGATACGCTGCCCCATTGACACCAGCCTCCACTGGAAGTGTGTGTTTCATTGAGCAAAAAGAGGCTTTAACACAGTTCTACTACTAGAGCTCGGCAGATTAGTCCTGTAAACTACAGTGATGTGTATGCCATCCTGAGCTCCTTGGCAGCAGAGCAGGATATTAGTGTTGTAGTAGGGCTGATAAAACTTAATAATAAAGGGCAGAACGAATGCATTAATTTCAGTGCAAACATGGGGCACCTGACTGGTACAATAACAGAATCCCAGATCTCTCTCATGTACTCCTGTTGGATAAATTCTGCACTGGGTGCTTTGCTATGTCGGTTAAAGTGCTTTCTCCGATCACGGCTGCTCTACCACTTCCCTCCCCATCCCTGATTGTTGCTTGACAATATCCAGCCAGAACCATCTGGGCAATTGTTTGTCCAGACAAATCGTCCAGCCAAGTCTGTGCTGCTCACAAGGTTGGCAACCTCCAAGGCTGGATCATGCATTACTGATGACTCACTCACTGTTGGCTTTTACATTCATCAGTACTGGCCCAGATGAGGCACCCTGTTGACTTTAAATTTAAAAATATCCTGAGATATTTGGGGCTGGGGCTGGGGCTGGGGGGACAGCAACACAATAGGCATCATTAACCTGCTCATCCATCCATCCATCTATGTTTTCCTCCCTGCCATAAGCGTTTTTTCACTGCCTATCCCCTTCGCCAACCACAAGCATCAACTCCCACTTCCTTTGCCTTTGTTTACCAGCTACTAACGGGAGGTGTGGGCCAGACCTCCAGTGATACATGTGGATATGAATAGCCATTGTAATTTATTTATTTGATTTGTACCCCCGCTCTGGCACTCAAGGCGACTTACAAAATTAAAATTAATTTAAACAATAAAATAATGCATTACAGTACAATGAAAACATAACTACAGGGGGAATGGGAAAGGATTAGAAACAGCACACAAGAGCACATACAGGCCAAAGGCTTCTTGAATAAAATTGTCTTTGCCTGCCGGTGAAAGGACAGCAGAGAGGGAGCAAACCTAGCCTCCCTCGGGAGGGGAGTTCCACAGTCTGGGAGCAGCTACCAGAAGGGCCCTCTCTCAAGTTTCCACCAAATGCACCTCTGGTGGTGGTGGTGGTGGTGGTGGTGGTGGTGGTGGTCTCAAAAGAAGGGCCTCTCCAGAAGACCTTAAGAACCAGGAAGGCTTGTATGGGGAGAAGGCCTTCTTTCAGGCAGCCTGGTCCCAGGACATATAGGGCTTTAAGGTCATAACCAGCACTTTGAATTCTGCCCAGAAACAGACCGGTAGCCAGTGAAACTGCTGTAACAAGGGAGTCATGTGCTCCCTGTAACTGGCCCCAGTCAACAGTCTGGCTGCAACATTCTGTACCAGCTGAAGTTTCTCAACACATTTCAAAGGCAGCCCCACGTAGAGCATGTTACTGTGTTCCAAATGGGATGTAACTAAGGCATGTGTGACAGTGGCCAGATCAGATATGACCTTTTCTCATGCACTCACCATGGAAATCCAGAGCACTGTCAATGGAGGAAGAGAGCAATCTCCTCTGTGCTTGTGTGGGAAGAACTTGGCAGCCACACCCCTCCTTCCCTACAGCTCAGCCGTGCCAGGGACATTGCAGGAAACAGCTAAGCAGTTTGGGAACAGAGAGCTATGGAGAAGGCAGGGCTGAGGAGAGTGGGCGGGGCCTGTGAGGTGAGGCCAATGGGAAAACCCCACGGGCCAGAGATTCCCCAACCTTTCCTTCGTACAAATGTGATGGATTTCAAAGAGTGGCTCCTGTTCCCTTCACGCTGTATTTTTCAGTTGCTGGATTTTGTCCAGGAAGCTGCTAGTCCTCCTTCGTTTTAAAGCCTTTGCTTATACTGCAGGTTCCGCCTGTGAAAGGCAGCAGCTGTTAGGTTTTTCACGGGGCATGTGACCACAGCTCAGTGTAAACATCCCAGTCTCCTGATCTGTGGATCTCATGTCAAACTGCTTACATGGCTGAAGGTCTTTGGTGCAAATACTGATATGGCTATTTTATTTTATTTATTAAAAATCTTTTAAAACTGCCCTTCATCTTTGCAGTTACCAGGTCAGTGTACAAGAGTAGAGTTGGCAAATGTATTATGTCTGACCCAAATATACTTTTCCAAAATGCTGTTTTTCTGCCTGTTGTTCCCCGAGGGCTGATACACATAACCACTATGTCTAAATTCTTGGCACTTCTCCTAGCTTCTCTTTCTGTTAACTGCTTGCCTGCTGTGTATAATGTAGCTGGCTCTCCTGTGATTCCCTAGATCTGTGATTTCAGACAAGGTTCTGACCTGAGGAACCCAGAAACGCCTTGGAAGCTTCAAAGACAAGACCAGTAATGGCTGCCAAGCTTCCCGGAGAGCCTTACTAGGCGTCACAAGAGACATGGAGCCACCGCGGCTGCAGGGGTCTCTCTCTCGCTCTGCCTGGTGTCACCTAGTTTTATATAATGTGATGTGAAAAAAAGGACAGGGAGCAAAGTTGGCTCTGTGTGTCTTGTAATGTCTGGTTAGACCCTGAAAGACAACTTGCCCACCATTACTGATCTTTTCCTGCAGTCTAGAGCTCCATCTTGCCCAAATATGATTCATTTGCACTTGGACTTGCCTCCTTCACTCTTCCTTCCTGATTATTCCTTGAGTAGTTCGGAAACTGTCTAAGGGCACAATCCTATGCATTGCGCTTCCGTTAGAAGGAAGCCTCCAAACTTGGAGGCTTCAGAGTATCCAGTGCCTTGCCAGCCTGCTGCTGACAGGGCAGGAGGAGCAACAGAGGTGATTTTCACCTCTCTGTCCCCCGTCCCCCCCCGATAGGCCTCTGAGCCTGTCTAGAGGAGGTGTGCTAGCTGGGGCCAGAGAGGCCATCGGATTTTTCATATCCTGGCCTCTCGTCTCCTCTCCCTACCCACCAGAATGTCCCCTTTTGACTTCTATAAGATCCTCCGAGGCCACTTTTGCAGTGAGGGGAGAGATTGGATTTGGGAGTCCCTCTTCTGAAGTTGTAGCAGTGTCTACGGCTTCGGGAAAGGGGATCTGAGAAATCCTATGATCCTTGGGACGCTCTCCATGGTCCATAGGATTGCACCCTAAAACTAAATAACACATACCCAATCTCTTGTTCTTCAAATAACTAAGGAAACCTGTATGTTTGCAGCTCAGTTCTTGAAATAGAACAGATAATCTCAAGCCAATGTGTTGTTAAAGGAGTTTTGACTTTCAGCTTCTTGACAGATAAGCAATGAATGAAAAATGCTGATTTGAGGTTTCAGTTTTAATGCAACCACTGCATTAAATCCGTGTTTTGGAAAGGTGTGAAACTAGGAGAGGATCCTGATGATGCTGGAGGGTAGGGATTCACTGAAAAACATTTTGCTTGAGGTTCTGCAATCATTATTTAGCCCCACCACACTTCTGTACCTTGTGTAGTAAAATTCTTGCCTCTGCCTCAGCTCTTGGAGCTAATTTTTCCATTACATTCTGCTGCATTATCATGTCTGTTTCCTCTTCAGTGTTGTAGGGCCATATATCAGAACTACTGGCCTTGGGCAGATGCCTTTTCTAGCCCTTCAGTCTGAGTTTCTTGTAACAAGAAATTGAACCTAAGTTGCAGAGGCCATAGCTCTTGATTTGCACATGATTTGCACACAGGATGCCTAAGCTTCGGACCATGACATCTCAAATTAAAGGATCTATGGTACCTGGGTGAGAACAGACATCTGCCTGAAGCCTTGGAAGGCTACTGCCATAGTAGTTGATACTGTGCTGGATGGGTTCATTGTCTGACTTGGTGTAAGGCAATTTCTGTACACTTTGTTCATTGTGTGAGGCATTGTCCTGCTAATCTACACCTGAAACCATTTGTGGTAATTAAAGCACAGTTGACTATTATCATACTACATTGGAATCTGTATGTATTTTCCCTCAACTGGGAACATGTCCTCTTAGCTATGCCTAGTGAAGGCTTCTGCCAAGCTTCAAACACAAAGGAACTCCTAGATAAATACATCCTGGGTAGCAGTTTTGCTGAGGCCTTATTTTGCACCGTAAAGGCTTGTCTAAATCCCCCAAAGACACGGATGTTCTTTTCTGTTATACAGAATCGTAGGAAGCTACTGTATACCAAGTCAGATTACAGGTCCATCTAGCTTGGTACACTTACCTATGACTGGCAGTGGCTTTCCAGGATTTTAGACAGCAGTTTTTCCCAGCCCTACCTGGAGATTGAATCTTGGACCTTTTGCATACAAGGCATGTACTCTACTATTGTACATGTACTCTAGCAATCACCTTTCCCCTTATATACTTGCACCAGTGATTGGGGAAGAAAATTTTCCAGTGCTTAATTTTTCTGGGGGGGGGGGGGGAATCCATTTCATAAATTCATTAGCAACAATGAATGTATGCCAATTGCAAAAAGAATATTAGGCAAGCTTTGCAGTTACAAAGTTGTAATTTAAAAATTCTACATAATAATGATTAAATCACATTAAGGGATGGATCCAAGATCTGCCTTCAGTGAGAGGAAGGGACCTGCACCTGATATTTGGGGATCCCCCATTCCCATCCTCTATCCCCCATCCCCCCCCCCCCCCGCACATACACCACCTCACTCCATTCACCAGGGTCTCCAGACTCTGTGTAGCATTTTCAGGGGGCTGCTGTAGGAAGGAGTGGGTAGGGAAGTTGATCCCGCGTAAATCTGGATCCAACCCAATGTGTGCTTCAAATTTTTCTTCAGATGTTTCAGGTCAAATACTTATGGTGTACTGACACACAAAAAATAACATGGGGTACCGTTTTTAGCTTTGTTTACCAAAATCAAATAAAATAAATAAGCTAAACTCTGTAGGGCAAAGTCGTTCTGGTCTACAATTCCCATTATCTCTCACCATTGACTTTGCTGGCTAGGGCTAATGGGAGTTGTAGGCCAAAACATCTGGAGGGCCAGAAGTTTCCCACCCCAGCTCTAGGGCATTTTCTAATGCAAATAGCCTTAATTGGGAAGTTTTTCCAGAAAACCCACATCACTAATTCTTGTACCCATCCTGTTTTAGTAACAGTAGCACAATATCCTGTTGATGTGTAAAGGTTGAATAGCCTGTCTGCTCTGTTCTTAATCATGGGAGATTTGTACTATTTTCTTCAAACAGAACTTTTAAATAAAGACTAACAACTTGACATGATGTTTTTGTGAACAAAAGAATTTGCCAAACTTCCCTTCCTTTTGAAAAGGACTAGATGCTGCTCTTAACTGGTACAGCAGCCAGATGTTCCACCTTGAAAACAATACTTTTAAAAAGGACAAATTATGACCTGGGAATGGGGATTGGGTGTCCATCATTTGGCACAGCACCATCCCATAAGTGGCAGTGTCATGAAGCTGCATTACACACAGCAACTGCAAAAGCTGCAAGCTGGAGAGAGACGTGTTCCCCCGGAAATGAAACACAGGGCAAGGATAGTGCATTTTTCCCGTAACTGAAGTGCTGCTTGAAGAGATGAGTCATCCTCTCTGCCTTGAAGTTTGAACCTAGATCACCCACTCAGTCATGAGGCTTACTAGGTCACCTTGAGCCAATTGCCATTTCTTGGACTCATCTCTACCTCACAGGTTTGTTGTGTGGATAAAATTGGGGAGGGGAGAACTATATTCAATGTCTTAAGTCCTTTGGAGGAAAGGTGAGATATAAATATAATAAATTAAAATAGTTTTTTTGTGCTACAAAATGATTAGTCTGGAAATGCCTTTTATCTAATAGAGCTACTGATTATACACTGACTATATGTTTCCTTTTCAGGAAGAGAACAATGACTATACTTATGTGCAAAGAGTGCATATACCACTAGATCATGGGACTTTGCTAATGATGGAAGGAGCTACTCAAGAAGACTGGCAGGTGAGACTATCCAACATAGAAGGTACAAATGGTGTACCCTTCCCCATAACTCCTCACAGTGGCATGCTGTCCCCACTCCTGGATTTCTACAAGGCATACCCACTGGAAAACCTAAGGTTGTAAAACATAATGAACAATTAAAACATCTTTAAGGCACAAACCTATGCATGTTTAGACAGAAAATAGTCCTACAATTCCCAGCATTCTCCAGCCAGTCATATGTTGCTGGGGAATGCTGGGAGTTGTAGGACTTTTTTCTGTCTAAACATGCATAGGATTGTGCCCTTAGATGAGGGAGGGTGGGGAGTTTTTTCCTGTTGGACTGGACTGCTTCGCATGCATGGCTCACAAAGCACAAATACCTTATTTTAAGCATTATAATGTCCTTTCTGATAAGCCAGTAAGAATGGGGTAGGAACCCTGTACCACTTCAGTGAAACAGCACTGTGTGGTGATCTGGAAAAGGCAAAGAATACTGTGTCTGAATGAAAACTGGAGAAGTAATTTTCAGAAAACAGAGGAATGTAAAAGGGAAGATGGGATTTGAACTTTTGTATCTTTAAAAAGAAAGATGTAATGAAATCTCAGCCTTTTGGCCTTAACTATGAATTGTGGACATTGTGAGATATTCCTCCCAAAACTCAGGCAAGAATATTGATATTTCTATATTCTTTTAGGCACATTTTTAATATATAGCACATGGGCTCTGTTTGTTTTGGTTCTGTTTCAGCATCGTGTGCCCAAGGAATATCATTCCAGGGAACCACGTGTAAATCTGACGTTTAGGACAATGTATCCAAGCCCTGAGGCAATGCACACATGACTGAAAGAATCTCTGGTCCTGTACTCTTGCTGCCGAACCCAGAGACTAATGCTGGTTTGGGAGAGACTGGCCTAGTTGGGCCTGGTGTTTTGCTGCCAGCATCTGAGGGAGGAGAGAAGAAAGAGTCAACTATAATGAGAGCCTGTAACTGTTGCAAGTGCTAATGTGTAATGCTGGGTGGTGAAACTATTTTATTTGTTGAAAAGCATTTACTCTGTTAGAGCATTAATTTCAGTATGAATGTTTTGAATCAAAGATCTGAAGATTTGCTAATCTGTGAATGCCACCTTTAACTAGTTTTTCCCAGGAGAGCTGAAAGAGGATTTTCATGGCAGAGAAGAGGGGGCTGCATTCTTCTCTCTCTCTTTTTCTTTTTTAGTACTGTGCCACATAATTGCATTTGTCTTAGATGTATAAATAAGAATCTTCTCAGTTAACTGCAGAGGGAATAATCAGTACCTCTTGGAGCAGTAGTGCGCGCATAAAGCCCAGCTCACCTTAGAATTCTGAAAACCCAAAGTGCAGATGAAATTGGGGGGACGGGGATTGAACTGGAGAGCCACCATAGGAAGAAGTGACTTGCCCAAGGACACACAATAGACCAGTAACAGTTTCCCCATCTTCAGAGCCCCATACTGTATTCACTATCTCCACATGATTAATTAGTACATTCTTGAACAGCTCCTGCAATACTGGGGAAATTATCTCAAATGTATTGTTGGGGTGAAGTCCTAAAGTCCATAACCCTGTGGCCTGGGTACTGCAAATAGGGTCCTTTCCTATCCTTGCCAGTAGGGGATCTTTTGACACGGGGAGATGAACATTTGATGAAGCTGCCTTAAGTAAATCAGACCATTGGTCCATGTAATCAAGTGCTCTAACTGGCAGTGGCTTACCAAGATCTCAGAAAGTGGCTTCTCGGAGCCCTGCTACCAGAGTTCCTTTAGTTGGGAATTCCAGGAATTGAACCTGGGACTTTCAGCATGCGAAACATGTGCTCTACTATTCTAAGGTGCAGTGTGCTTGTCTACCCTAAAATGGGCGTGGGGTGTTAACACGGAGCCTTGTGGGCACAATTACCACTGTTGAACTATTGCCACACACCAATGATCTTAATACTCCTAATCCTGCACCACTGAGTGCTGTAGAACTCTGGCATATCCCTCTCTTCCTTGTCAAGAGAGGACAAGGAAGAGAGGTGTACTACAGCCAGCCAGGCAATTCATATCATGAGGAGTGTACCAGCCTCGCCTAGGAGAGTTCAGCAGCTCATTCTTCCTCAAGCCCTCATGTGAGTCTACTCCTGTGAGGAGCCTGGAGAAGAATGAGCTCCTGGGTACTTGTAGGTGAGGCTGGGCAGGGCCTTCACTTGTCCTGAATTGCGCTGGAATGCAACGAGCACAACTGTGACTCAAGTACACTGCCCTGTGGTGCTTTAGTGGGCAAACCAAGGATTATGGTAGTTATTCATGGGCACTCTTCTCTGTGGGTGCAGTATAGTGGCCATAAAGGTCAGTATGTTTTTCATAAGGGACAAATAATTGGCAGTTGGCGAGATTTGGGAGTGTTCCATCAAGCGCAGTCTCCTTATAGTACCAGGGCTATGTTTCGCCACCAGTGCAGGCATCAGCTGGAGCTACCAAATGCTTCTCCAGCTGGCTTGTGGAGCAATCGTTTGCTGTCGTGTCCATCAGATGTGCAATGCACGTGGCTAAATACTGTCTGCAATAACAGTGAATCGGATATACTATTAGGCTTGGTTCTATAAACATGTTGCGTATGTGGAGATAAATGATGGCACTTGGTCATTTACACAACTTTTTAGTGTATGGATGACTAGCTGTAACTTCCACACAATGGGCCAAACTAGACACGGCATTTGTCATGTGTTTTGGTTCTGCGTGGCAATTTTTTAATAAAACAAATAGTTGGCAGGGCGCTTCCCAAGCCCTTCCAGTCAGTACCATGGTGTTGTAAGGCGGAGGGAGGCTTTAGTTTGTTCCCCCAGCTGCAGTCCTGTAAGAAGGAGGTGTGGGGAAGGCAATTCCAATGGACACTGTGGTGGGGGCGAAGGATTAAAGCCCCATGATCCCGATCTGGGTGGGTGGGGTGCTGTGCCAGCATATTTGTGAAAAAATTGACCACATTAGTCTATAAAGATACTATGTAAAGTTTGACCCTAAGTTCATTTCTGTAATGTTCGCTTATTATAGTTCCTTGTAGATATACTGTAGGTCCCATGTTATGTAAGTGCAGCAATGCAGTAGCTGCTTCCCATACTGCTGAGGGAATTTTTGGGTGTCTGGAAACACAGAGTTCTGGGCTTTCATTCACACAGGTCTTTTCCCAACAAGTGTTGCCCTCTCGCTTATTGACAGTAAGTAGTGATTGAAGGGGTGGGGGCACAGTTTTCTCTAAGCTGCAAGCAGTAGTTGAATGGCTCAGTTCCTATCCTTCTGGTCAGTGCCTGCAATGAGTTTTGTGGTATGCCCTGTTGCTAGACAGGTACGGCTGGGGTGATCTGTGCAAGCAGATGAAGTTAGTGCTTATGCTAAAATCTCTCATAGCCATGTGCAAATAGCCTACAAATTCTTGGTTTCAGCAATGGTATTCGTGTTGCTGCACAGCCTCTACCCATTCACCTGCCCAAGGGATGATCAAATTAAAAATGATTGCAAAACACTGCCACAGCCCCTGTGTTGTGTTCTTGTTTAGGTGAGTCTGGGACTACAGGCAAGAAAGCTCGGACAGATCCAAGAATACCGTACTTGTCCTAAATTTGGGGCAGAACTAGTTGATCCTATTGTAGGACTGCATCAACAGGTTTGATAATGTAGCTAGTCACGGAGGGGATATCCGACACTTAGTTTAGAGGGAAATCCCAGCATGCATTTAAAATGGAATACATATGAATTCTCCATGGTTATAAATATACTTATCATTCACTGAAAGCAGATGAGAAACTCAGCATGAACTCAGGCAATGCAAGTTTTCAGAAAATATTTATTGGCGTCTCCTTGACCCATCTCTGTTGCGTTGTGGATGGAAATTGCTCCCTGTTGTGCACAGATTGAAGTGACTTAATCTTCTGCTATGTGCAAGTTTTCGCTTTTAGCTGTAACTATAAAGGATATGTGCTCAGGCCACTGAAGGCTCAACACAACTGGGTAAAATTTATTTCCACATGTTGTAAAAGTAATAAGTTACTAGCTTGATGTCTGTCTGGAGGATTCATGCAGCTTTCAAAAATGTATTTTAGAATTGTATGGATTAACATCAATGGGAAATAATTGATTAGAAAATGGGGAAAATCTGTACATCCTTGGTCTTCAACAGGCATGACGGGATCCACAATTGGCTCATGCTACAACCTAAACCAAGCAGCATCAATGTAATTAATGGCCAGGCAGCATCAATGTAATTTTCTGTGCTTGTTTAAAAATGGAAGGGAGCAGAAAGAGGAACACATGGGAAAATTTAGTGGATCTCACCTTACAGGGTGAAGTTCAAGATAGTTCCTGGATCAGAAAAGCCTGAAAATCACCACTGTGTAACCTTCCCTTCTCTCATCACCATCACCATGAACAAGTAGCTTCAATGGAAATCTTGGTTTCTTCTAAAGTCTTGAGTAAAACTGCTTTCTGTATCAATACCTGTCACTGGGTTAAAAAAAAGTCTTTATTTAAATACTTCCTCCTTTGGCCCGAGGCACTGTGCATGAAAATATGCAATCAACACAGGATTCTATTTGTTTAATTAAAAGTCTAATGGAACAAGGCAGACTCCCAAGAATTTATTTCAAATGAAGTTTGTAGCGGTTTCCATGGCAAACCCCTTAAACAAGAATTTATTGAAAAGTATGCAGGATCCTTCCATAAATCAAAGTTAGTTAAAACTGCTGGATGAGTTGCACATGCTAAAGTTTGTTCACATTGTGCCAGGTAGAATGTTCAGCAAGTTTCTTCAAAGTTCTTTTTAGGAATGTATCTGTCAAGAACTCTGTGACTGATTTAGCTTAAGTGTAAGGGGGTGTGGTAAACACTATCTTCTAGTTCCTTCAAGCTCTGTAAACTCATCTCTCACAAACTGTTCATTCCCTCAAATGCCAAGCATACCATCTTGTTAAAAGACAGTCTTCTGTCTGCTCAGAGCTTATAGTTATTGCTTGTTTAGGCCTTCAGAGAGAAAAGAGGAGGTGCCAAGTCACTTGTAGTTTTGTCCAACTGTAGAGTTGGATGTGTTTTGTATGGCCCACTCTCAGCATAGTGATTCCGTAATTCCCCTGGTCTGAATCAGTAGAGTTACTGACCTGGGTTGTACTACACGAGAGCCCACTGTGGGTTAATTTACCTGTGGGGGTTGTTGCGTTGTGCCGGGTGCCCTGTGGGTGCCATTTTTACATGAAATGCATGATTGGTTTCAAGGGTTAGACAAACCCTCAAATATGCCATGGCTTGTTTTAGGGTTATTTGAGGGTTATCTAACCCTCAAACAACCCCTGTCACCTGGGTTTGTATGACATGGCAAGCCGGGTGCCTGCAGGCACCATGCAAAAATGGCACCTGTGGGCGCCTGGCATGACACGACAGCCCGTGTGGGTAGATTAACTCACAATGGGCTGTTGTGTCATACAAACAGGCCCACTTTGTAGCTTTCAAAGACTGGTTATGCCATCCCCATGCCCTAGGGCTAGCAACAATGACGGAGAAAATCAGCAGGAAGGGGATAGGGGTTGGTGGGTTGTTTGTTTTGGAATAGTTGATCCAGCGTTACTAGTTCTCCACCTCCCCTGCTCCTCCCACCTTCCCCATAATTTTGCTATTTAAGCATTTCTATTCTGAGATGTCTCCACTTGAAATCATTCATGCATTTCTATCAAACTGCCAGGTTGGCACCATTCCATCCATTTCTGTTACCCTCTTTTAGAGGACAGCCTGAGTGATCAATTTGGCCAAGTCACCTGATTCCTAGTGCAAGGGCCCAGTGCCATAGATGCCTAATGGCAGAAGGGAAGGGAAGAAGCTGTGGAACTAACTGAAATGCATACTGGGTGGTCCAGGGCAACATATTTCTCACCAAGGGGTGGTATATGAGCCATGATGGTGGATGCTTGTGCAGCCCAAAATATCTCATCAAATAGTGGCACCATTAACTTAACTAAACACATCTATTCCCAAGTTTGCCTTTTCTAGTCAAATATTTTGTACTTGGAAAGAGATGCTGGTGTGTATGTTCTATTTTTAAATGCCCTGTTTCTATAGCAACACATTTCATTTGCTTCGACCGTGGACCATTGGTACACCCTCTCAAGACCAAATGTCTCCAGTGAACTTCTTCATGTCACAGGTTTATTCATCTGTGCTGGGTCTGCTTTGTTGCCATTTCACTGCTCAGGCTTGACCTTTTCACTCTGTGAAGTACAGAACGGGCAAACAGATGACTAACAATCTGGGGGGCAAACTACAGATTTGGGGGGAGATTATTGACTGGATCTCCTGACATGTTTTTCCTTTGCAGGAGCCCCCAAATTGGATTGGAGCAGAAATTCTTGGCAAGGGATATTTAGCACTTTTGTGCTTTTCTTTTCTTTTTTACCCCTCTCAAGATGCTGTTTGCTCCGGTTGTGGGGGCAACACACATGTGATGCACCTTCTGACGCAGTAGTGCCCCCAAGGTACCTCATTACTTTCTGTCATAAAACTGAATGACTATTGCTTATACCCATGAGAGAAAGTTCTTCAGTGCCAAGGGTAGAGAATCTCTTTCAGCCCAAGGATTAATTCAGTTTTGGAAAAGCTCTTGGGGGCTGCATTCCAGTGATGGGTGGGGCCAAAGGCAAAAGGGGCAAGGCCAAAATGCCAGCAGGTGTTAACTTAAAGCTCTTTCTGTCAGTGAGGCATTTCAACCTTTTAGAGGGGGGAGGGGGGAGGGGGGAGGGAGAGACATGCAAAAGCTGAAAAACCACCAAATGAATGGCAGTCAGAGGAAAGGGGGGGCCATCTGGGAACCCCAGAAGGGCCTGATTTGGCCCCCAGGCCTGGGTTGCCCACCCGTTTTATGTGCTGTACTTGGAGACTGTACTACTGAGGGCAAAACCTATTTTCCAGTCTTGACACTAGGTGACCCAGTCTCCATTGACATGGTTCTGTAAGGATGTGTGCAATATCTATGTGCAGAGCACCACCCCACCCCACCCCTGAGGTCTTTGTAGAATACACACTGCCCATACATCTTGCCCCTCATAACAATGGACATTTGGGTAGTTAACAGTGTATAGAATTATGAAGCTTTCTCCACTATATTGCCACACCAGTAAATGCACAACATGCAGAAATAGGGAAAGACATGGAAATCATAAAAAAAAAAAAAAGAAAGAAAAAGAGGCAACCCTATAGGCTGAACTTGCTATCAGAGGGCATGTTTTGTGTACCTAATCTTGTGGAGGGTACTCAGTGTCACAGTTCGAGAACTTGGAGTCTAGCGCTGCACCTAGGAGACCCATAGCTGAGTGGTCTTTGTCAAGTTAGGTCTCTCAGCTTCAGTTTAATAACTTGTTCAGCAGTGGAGCTGAGAAGGGAACGTGTTAAAAATGTGAAGGGCAATTCATAGGAGGACTAGTGTTTGGTAATATCCTGGGAAGTCAAGTCTCCATTTCCACAACTTTGCTCTTATGGTGCTTTTTTCCCCGGTGTAGCTTAATAAGAATCAAAACCATAGTTTACAAAAAGTTTGTAGGGTGGTTATCTGGTGCTTTTCGGGGATGGAAGTGGTGGGCAGAGCTAGGCTGCTAAGTAGACGAGGGGGATGTAGGCACCTGCAAGTAGGCAGGCATTTGTTAGGTTGTGTACATGATGGACTTCAACAAGGACTGCATTTACCCAACACCAGTGAAGCCAAGCTGCTGCGCTTGAAAGCTGGAGACAGGCTGACATGGCAGTGGGGAAGAGAATTGTCCCAGATAATAGCAAAGTGAGTGGCACACAGCAAATATTTTATTGCATTCAGGGGCAAGCTGTCCGCTCTGTCAGGGTAGTTTGTGTTCTGCAAGTGCAGGCTGAAAGGACAGGTCTGATTATATCTTTTTAAAAAAAAAAAAATAAATCTCAGTAATTTGCGCTCAATAAGCTGAGCACAAGTTGCTCTGTCCCCTACTATCTCATCTCCAGCCAGCTCCTGGCTCTGCTAGCACAGAGGAGAATAAATGTCTCCTGCTCCTTTTACAAGAATCACTTTCAAGATGGCAGCACAAAGGGCTTTCTGAGTCTGGTTTTTATGGGTACCGCTCCCCCCCCCCCATTTGCCAGCATTATCTTTGCATTGAACCTTTCTTTGAGTAAATGCTTGACAAGCTGAACTATTTGGCCCTTTTTAAGGGAAGTATTTCAAAGGATGAAGTTTCAGCTTGTAGGCCTTGGAAGATTCCCTATACTATTTGACATCTAAGGTCTGCTTCATTGTTATGCTGCAGACCTGTACACTCATGATTTCCTCTTTCTGTTCATATTTTCCTAATTGCATTTAAGTTAAAACTCATTACATCAGAGCTGATTCTAAATTAGCAGCATACTATTGGAAAATTAAGCATATTTGAAATGAATTTGAAATTAATTTAAAATAAGTAATTTATTACCCCTTTGTGAGCTGTCTTCAATTGGGGTTGGGTTTTTTTAAAATATTTAGTTGGTTTTAGGATATCATGGGGTCGTGTGTGTGTGTGTGTGTGTGTGTGTGTGTGTGTGTGTGTGTGTTAGTTTCAGCCAAAAGGTTAAAAGTTTAGAGAGCAAAAATTTAGTTAGATTGTAGAGCTCAAGAAGTTTTGCTCAGGAAGCCAGAATATGATGAGATTCAACACAAGGTCAGTGGAGGAGGGGAAAAAAAGTTTTAAACCTTGGAAATAGAAAGTCGGTTTGTAGAAATGAACAAGAAACTAACCTCCTGATTGGTTGGAGTTGGGGAGGATGTTTTTAAGAGATAAAAGCCAAGGCGCAGGGGTGCAGAGAGGAGGAAGGAAAGAAGTCTGCTGTCCTAGAGGAAAGAAAGAGTCGGAGCTGCTGGAACTGGAGAACTGATTGAAGAGAACTGGACCAATGACAGTAAAATATTGCTTGGATAAAATAGAGACATAATCTAGTGACATTAGCTGGATGTGATTATCCCTGTTTGTTTTTATTACCCTATTATTCATGGTTTTTTGTGTTTGCATCCATATAGATTTTAAAATGTTGTGTACACTTTGCTTCATTAAAATATAAACTCTGAAACATTGTGGTCTCTTTTTCTTGTTGGGTTACCCCACATCTAATATCTAACTGCCACGCTACCTAAGGTAGATACCTGAGGCGCAGAGAGTCTTAAGGCTGGCTTGGTGGAGGCTGCCAGATAAAAGAAGATTTTCAAGGGAACAGGCTACAGGAAGGAAGGGCAAAAAGGAGTGGGGGCACACTATTTTGTTGTTTTTCCTTCCACTCAGAACATGATGCTGCTGGTCCATGATACCCTTTAAATTGTGTTTGCTTTTGACTGTAATGTGTGCTATGAATGGAAGCAAATAAATATAGTAATGAAGACTTATTTTTCTTTGTGTATGTTTTCTGATGTGGGTACAATCTTTGCCTGTGCATTATTTAGAAAGCAATCCTATGGTGCTTGAGAGAGCATCCCAGGGACCATAGGATTGCTCGTAAAATCCTTCCATGGTCAAAAACAGTGCTCCAACCTCGGAAGGGGCAGTCTGAGACTGACCCCTCACAGCCAGCACAGAGAGAACTGCGCTTGCTGCCTCTCCGAGGTAGGAAAAGCGACCTTGGAGAGGGGGCAAAGGGGGCATTCTGGTGGGCAGGGAGGGGAAGAGACTAGAAAGGCCAGAATACAAGCTATCGTGAGCCTCCTTCCCTCCCTCTCCGAAGTGCCCTCACTCGATGGGTTGAAAAGCCCATCTAGCTTAAAAGCAAAGAACAAGACAGGGAGGGAAAGATCACTTCCACCGCTCCTCCCACCCTGCTGGCATCAGCCCGGCAGGGCATGGGAATCTCAGAAGCCTCTTGAGTTTAGAGGCTTCCGAGCAGCAAAGGCACAAGGACTAGGATTGCACCCTTATTTATTTAGACATGTATATCATCCCTTTCTATGATAAAATCAAACACAGGACAGCTTGCAATAAAAATATAGATCACAAGGAAGTTAACAAGCCCAACAATAAAACTGCATCATAAAACAATGTCATAAAAGCTTTACCGGCAGCAGCTGATTAAAAACCTACCAATGGCTTTATATCCCCCAGAATAAAATAATGTTAAGAATTTATTTAAAAGCAGGTAAAGGGGGCAGGCATGTGTGAAGGTGGTGAACCTTTCCTCAGGAGGATATTCCATAGGTTTGCGGCCCCAACTGAAAAGGCCTTCATTTGACTACTAGCTTATTAAAATAAAAATGGAGGAACAGCCATTTATATATATTTTTTGTCCCAGTAGGCCTCAGTGCATTGTGAAATCTGTCTTACATGTAGTGAGGCTAATCAAATTACTTCACAACTCCTCTCTATGCCCATCTTAATATTATAAACTGAAGGTTTGGGGCCAGTTATGACCAGTTTATTCCTCACACACCCCCAACCACAAGACAATAGAAAATAAGATGTATGTACTACAAAATGTAATGTGTGTGAACCCAGGGCACTAAAATCTGAAGAAGCCATTAGCCAGGCAGGGTTCTGTCTGTCCCCCTCCCATCACCACACATAAACCTTCACACATGCACTCTGTACAACTCAATTTTGGTTACGAGGAACAGTTGATATTTTCTCATCTAGCAAGGGAATACAAGATTTCTTGTGAAATATGACCCTTAAAACCATTTGTGGCACTAGGATCCAAAATAGATACAGTATGTATGTTTTGGGCTATTATTATACACAGGATACTATAAGTATGCACATTAGTTGCACAGGAAATTTTCTCAGCTTCGGCTTTTAGTGCCATAAACAAAAGCACAAGGGGTTTTCTTGAAGAGCAATGTAGCATAGCGCAGTACAACCACTCTTGCATGAAAGATGCTCCTGTTATTGGTTTTCCCCAATCCTGCCCAGATAAGCAAGAGGCCAGTGTAGGCTGAGAGCAAATGCAGCATGGACCAAAAGTCTACTTTGCCCCAAAAACATTCCAAGCCCTTGAAATATAATCCATCCAGACACAAACCTACTGAAGAGGCACACACAAGAAGACAAAAGATACTTTTCATCAACCCCAACTTCTACAAGGCTCATTTTTATATTCTTCCAGAGGAAGAACCTTACAAAGGCTAAACCTATAGCTGCCCATCTCAGGGCAGTATCATTGCCTGGACAGTTATCAAAGGCCCACTTCTGAATTGCTGCTTGTTCTAATTCCATCCACCCAGACTCTCTCAATTGGCCAATCCTATGCAGTTTCAGTGGGCTTAGAACAGGAGTAGGGGTTCCTGTGGCCCTACAGATATTGGACTACAACTTTCATCATCCCTGACCAATGGCCATGTTGGCTGGAGCTGATGGGACATTGTTGATTGGGAGATTCTACTGACTAAAGTCATGGCCAGAATTTTTTGCAATAAGACTTCTATCTCACATTGCTGTCGGAAAGCCTTTTCACCTTTTATTCTTCCCGGTGTACTTGACTGCTATGTGAACAAACATGTGGGTTGGTGACACATGGCGCGGTTCTACTGTTGAAGTCAAGCAGGTTTGCCTCTGAAACTTGCCTGAGTGGGAGATCACCTGGAAACCATATGCATGCTTTTCTGAGTTCATCACAGGGAGAACCAGGGTATGACTGGGTTTGCATGACACGACAACCCATTGTGGGTGGCAAGCCATGGTGGGTTGTTGTGTCATGTGAACCTGGACCAGTTCACGCAGGGTGGCTTGTTCATGGGCAACAAGTCACCCTGAGATTCCATGGCTTGTAGTTGGGGTTGTACCCACGATGGGTTGTTGTGCCATCTGAACCCAAGCAACCAACCCCATCATAGGTACTGGGAACTGGCCAGCAAGATGCTTGGCAAGAGCAGCAAAAAGCCCTTGCCAAGCTCACCCAGGCACCCACCGGTACCAGCCACCCCACAAGTGCCCAAGCAGCACTTGGGAGTTCAATGGCACTGGCTGGATGTCCCCTGGTGTTCCCTTTAAAAGGGGGTGGCTCACACTTTTCCATGTTCCTGAGCACCTAGAAGCTCAGGAACAACTGGAAGAGTGAGCTCACCCTTAGGACAGTCTAGTACAAAAAAGAAAAAAGAGGATCTTGCTGTGAAGGGTGAAATCTCACAACTCCCTTTTTGCAAGCAAAGATCACTCATGCCTTTGGTTTCCCTTGACAGCTCATCTTTTGTTTTGACAGCTGCCAAGAGAAACCAAAGGGAACAAAAAATTATATTTATTTATTATTTACATTTTTTTAATTATTTACATTTATTTATTGCCCATCTGGCCGGCAACTGGCAACCCTATTTGGAGCATCTTTGGAGCATCTTTGGGTCAATGTCCAGGGCTGGTACCTGCTGTACTATAATAACAGGTACTCTCCAGGACATTGGCCCAGCCGAGGCTTCTAACTGACGCATTCATGGAACTGCGCACCTCCGCAGTTGCACAAGTGTGGCAAAAAAGGAAAAGGTTTTTTAAAATTGTTTCCCAACCACTGACAGCCCCTCCAGTGTGCCGCTCGGGCACTCTGAAGAGACTGTCAGTGACTGTCAAAATGGGGATTGTGAAAGCTGGCTGTGAAGCCAGCTTTCATGATCTCCAGGGGGGAAAGGGTTAGAGACAAAAATGCTGCAGTGAGCTGAAAATGGCTTGCAATTGTTGTGGCGGGCACCGTGCCTTGTTCAGGGAAAAACCAACCCACCGTGGCTTATTGCCAGGGTGGGTTGTCATGATGTGCAAACGCGTCCTTTAAGTGTAATAAATACAAGAAAAATGCTGACAAAAATTCAGAATTGCTGCTTTTGTCCATGCCCACATAGATCAGGAAAGCAAATGAATCCAGATTTGTAAGGAGCAATTTCATGTAGCTGTTGCATTTTAATTTTTGTTTTAAAATATGCCTATGCAAATACAGTGATTGGTTTTTAAAAACAAACATTAAAACAAACATTCCAGTTGCTTCTGTTTGGCCGAGAAACACTTGTGCTTATGTTCCCTGTATTAATGAGAATACAGCATGCCACTGATGATTTAGTAGAAGAGGTGCTATTCACTCTGACATCTGTCAGCAAAATGTACTAACATACATCAGTCACTTGCTGTGGCAGGGTTTATATGGAACCATTTCTTTTTCATGGTTCAGGAACAAACTTCTCAGCTTTGTCCCTGCACTCATCTGTACTAAATTGATACACTCAAATCTTCTGATGCTGCTACTTGCATACGTATGTACATCCTTTGCTTTTACTGTACTGTTCTTTAAAATGCGCTTCTACATAAGAATATATCTTCCATTATTAACTACAGAAATGCCCTTTCTTTCTTGCTGGAATTTCTTTTTGTTAATTATAGAACCATAAGGTTGGAAGGAAACTAATGCCCTGACCTAAAGAACTCATTAATGTACCATCACTCAGGGGCGGGCAGACTTCAGGCTTGCAATATCTACTTTGGGTTTTTTACTAGAACCCCCCCCCCATCAACAAACTGGTGCCTGGGGCAATAGACATGCATTTAGAATTAAAGCATTCTGAGCCAGGAAATTGTTTTGAGTACCAGAACTAAATGGAGATCACAGTCCTTCAACATAAAAATCAACTGCTTGTTACCCCAAGCTTCCTTCATTTCTGCAGTACAATTTAGGGTGGGAGGGGAGTCATTTTGTTGTTGCTATTTTTAAATAACTGGGAGTCAGAAATTCTTGTTCATCTACTGCTCTCAGCCTAACCTACCTCACAGGGTTGTTGTGAGGATAAAATGGAGAGGAGGAGGAGGAGGATTATGTAATCCGCCTTGGGTTCCTTGCAGGAAAAAAGGAAATAAATAAACAAACAAACAAACAAATCACCCAGAGAGCTACCAGTAGGTCCGGATCAACATTTTGCCCACTCCTGCCATAGGTCACAACTGTCCCTCACATTAATCTCTGTAGGGATTATTCCAGCTGCTTCCCAAATTCAACCGAAATATAAATTATGCAAGAGGCAGAGTACAAGGACCAGCACCCCAGAAGTGGTAACAAGCAAGTAATCATTCATTATCATTTATTTACTGCATTTGTATCTCACCATTTATCTAAAACAACAACAACTTGGACTTACATAGGATGTTCCCATGTCTTTGCAGGGATGTTGAAGAGTCCTTGGTTTCGAGTCACGAGTCGAGTCACGAGTCTTTGGACCTGAGTCTCGAGTCCGAGTCCTTGGTCCAAAATGGTGACTCCCGAGTCCCGAGTCACTCCCAAAGCTGACTCCACGAGTCCCTATTAAAATCAGTGGGGGTTTTTCCCAACAAAATAAGACTACTTCAGATGTGTGGCTTAAATAAATTCTAGGCACAAGTGTGCCTTTTTATTTCAAAACTCTGCAACTGATTTTGGCAAGAACAGACCAGGCAGACAAACCCAATATAACCAGGCAGGCAGAGGAGGCAGGGAACCCCAAAGCAGGCAGGCAGAGGCCTTTGTCTTGGACAATTCAAACTGTGGAACTGGTTTAGAAGAGACCAGGCAGGCAGAGGAGGCTGGGAACCCCAAACAGGCAGGCAGAGGCAGCCAAACCCAAAATGTCTGAAAGGTTATATTTTAGGGAAATGATTTTTAAAAATAAACTTGCTGTACTTCCTAAAACCTATCCATGTTGCATTTGAGGAACACGATTTTGGAACACGAGTCCGTGGTCTCGAGTCCCGAGTCGAGTCTCGAGTCCCATTAAAAATATTGGGACTCGAGTCTGACTCAAGTCAGAAGGGGGACTCAGTCTGACTCACGAGTCGAGTCCTGGAGTCCGAGTCCCCATCCCTGTGTCTTTGTAAGTTAACGTATGAAGCTGGCTTACACTGAGTTAGGCCATTGGTCCATCTCGCCTACTTTGTCTAGAAATGGCTTTCCAGCGTCTCACACAGTCTTTTCCCACTCTTCTACAAGATATCCTTTGACTGGAGATACCAGAGGCTCAAACATACACTCTTTTGTTGTTGAGCGTTCAGGTCTCCTGAACAACAACTCTGCCTCTGTGAGGTAGGTTGGGAGGAAGGGAGAGTGACTGGCATGTCACCCAGTCAGCTTTCTGAACCCAGGTCTCCCCAGCTCAAAATCCAGTATACCATCACACTAGATCTCAACTCACTAAATTAAGCACCTAGATACCTCTGGCAAGTGATCCAAGCTAAGAAGTACAGTGAGAACCAAAGCTGAACCCCAGATTTGGTAGACAATCTAATGTGGTGGAATGTGCCTGATCCTAAATACAGTAGGTAAATGTTGTGTTCAGTCATTGCCTCAGGCATAATTTCAGAGTCAGTTCTGACAGTACTTATTGTGGAAGAAGCTGCTCACATAAACAGCAAGCAGGGCCGGCGCTACCACTAGGCCAACTAGGCAGCTGCCTAGGGCGCGTGGCTGAAGGGGGCGCACTCCGCTCCTGCTGGCCGACTCTTCCTCGCCGCCACCGGGACTGCTGGGCGACGCGCTGGATATGTCGGCAAGGCGGCCGGGCGAGAAAGCGGCGGAGACGCCCCCAGTCACATCAGGTCAGCGCGGGGGATTGCGGGCAGGCTCGGTGTTGCGCTCAGCTTTCCTCGGCGGGGGGGGGGCGCCTCCGCCCGCCGTCATGAGCCAGGGCGCCTCCGCCCGCTTCTCCTCCAGCTCGCCGCCCCGCCTGCTCTCCCGCGAGGCTGCCTGCTGTAGCAGATGCTCCGCCAGGCCCAGCGCTCGCCATTTAAACTTCTGTCCCCGGGCAGGCGCAGGCTGCGCAGCCGACAGCGGGGCGGGGAGGAAGGCGGAGGCTCCGTCCCTTCCTCCCCGGCGCCTCCCGCGGGGGATGCCCAAGCGGGGTCCTCGGCGGGTGCAGGGCAGGTGGGGAGGCCGGGCCCGAGCCCGGCTAGAGGAGGAGGGGAGGGGGCAGCCGCCTCCGCCTCGGGACCCTGTCTGCAGGGGGCGGTGCTGCCACCGCCTCGCCTCATCTCCAGAGCGCACGCCGCGGCTGCCCGGCTCCGTGAGTAGCGTTCGCGCTCTCTCTGCCTCGGAAGTCTCGTCTCGCGCGGCCTCCGATACTCATGCCATCCGATCCGGGCCCCAGCACCAGAGCGCTCACGGCCCAGCCCGAGGGGGTGGACCCCCGCGGGCTGCGGCATGGAGGAGGAGGCGGCATCGCATGGGACGGGCTGTGCTGAGCGCGCTGCTGCTGGCCAAGATGCTGCTGCTGCTGCTCCAGGTTTGCAGAGGGCTGCTGGCCGTGGGGGGGGGGGCGCTGGGCGAGCAGGCATTTTAGGCTGCTTTGCTCCAGAGCCCGCCCACCCCACCCGAGGGGGGGCGCTAAATACCTGACGGCCTAGGGCGCCAAACGGCCTTGCACCGGTCCTGACAGCAAGTCTACCTGTGGGCAGAATCCATCAGGGCGTGTACACCCCCGCCAATTCCTTTCCACCCCACAGATTCCCTTCTGCAAGTGGTTGGTCCCGCCAATTCCACTACGCAAGTGGGACCCACCACTTATGCAAGGGAGAGTTAGTGCTTCCGAGGGGAAGCCCCGAAATGAGCAGAATCACTTGTTTCTGGAAGGAGGCAGGTCAGGGGAGCTCTCTTAACTGAGCTCTGCCGACCTGCCTCCTTTCAGAAACAAGCCTTTCCGTTTGTTTCCGGTTGGCCTGGAAGCGCTAAATCACCGTTGCACAATGGAACTGGCAGGATGTAAGATAATCGGTGGGGGGCATACCGTAAGCATCCGGTTGGATTTTGCCCTGTGTGCAACATATGGGCAGAGCAACTATGGCTGCAATCCTATGCATGTTTAGACAGAAAAAAGTCCTACAACTCCCAGCATTCCCCACCCAGCCTTGGCTGGCTGGGGAAGTCTGGGGGTTGTAGGACTAAACATGTGTAGGATTGCACCCTAACTCATACAAAACCTCCCATAAACTGGAAAATCACTATTTGTGTTTCTCCAGTTGATAGAAGAGGCTCCGTGACTTTGCAGGACTTTGTTCAGGAATTACAGTGCTCACTGCTTATATGTGTACATCAGGGCCGGTGCTACCATTAGACCAACTAGGTGGCTGCCTAGGGCGCCGGGCTAAAGGGGGCGCCAGGAGCATAGGGCTGGAGGGAGGGAGGGCTCAAGTGGGAAGGGGGGGCGCGCTAAATATCTGATCTTGTCTAGGGCACCAAACTGCCTTGCACTGGCCCTGGCGTACATTACGGTTTTGTCCGGTTGCAGAAGTTGGCTGTGTGTGTAAATTGTCAGAACGTACTCTCAGTCCTACCGGGAAAGAGTGATATGGCAGAGGAACACAGAAAGCTGCCTCTGAGGTAGATTAGTCCATCTGCTACAGTACACTGACTGTCAGCAGCAGCAGCTCTCCGGAGTTTCAGACAGGAGTCTTTCCCAGCCCTTCCTGAAGATGCCAGGGATTGAACCTGGGATCTTTTGCGTGCAAAGCCTGTGCTGTGCCACTGAGCTTCTGCTCTTACTCATGTTTTTTGGGGGGAAGCTAGCCTCAAAACAAAACTACTCGTATAAACCGACCCTCAACAAATGAGGTCATCATGAGGACTAAGGGTGCTTCCAGACAGATGGCTCCTAGCACAGACAATCAAAAGACACTGTGCAGCTATTCCGTCTTTCCCTCCTCAATGGATTTCCTGTGGAAAGAAAAAAAGACAGTGAGAGGGTTACAAAAGGAAGATGATGTAGTCTGGACAAAATTCTGTGAACGAGGTAGGGCGATTGCACACTAAAAGCACCCTAAGAGGGAGGCCATTCCATAGCGTTGAGCTTTTCACTTTACCACAAACAGGTTAGCTTAATGTTCCCTACTGAAAATTGGTAAAGAAGATACAGGTTTAAATGCACTGTCGTGTGAGCAGACTTCCCCTTGCTCCCCCCTCCCCCCTGCAGCCCACCTCCCAATTCTGCTCTGAAGAGTAGCATAGCCCTCTGCAGCAGATTTGGGGGCTGCAGCAGGTAAGGGGAAACCGTTCCATCAGTGGTTTCCATTCCATCAGTGGACGGTCATGGTTGGATACAACCTGCAAGGGACAGTTTGAGACTCTACTATCATCACCAATTGCCATGAAGGATATCTTCCATGGAAGTAGGCCTGTTTGTTACCAAATCATGATGGATTTGGAGGATTGATAACATTTTTTTGAGGTAAACATTCTACTAGAGTCAAACCTTTTATAGCCTAGAAACATAGCATTATTTCTGTCTGATGGGACATTTTTGATTTTGAATGGCTCTGTTAATACAATGTTAACAGCATCTAATTGTAAGGAAAGCTTTCTGAGCTGAGGGTATATTAATGTCAGCCTGTCTGTCAGAGTAGGGTTCTCAGCACTGATTACTTCTTATGCAAAAATGAAAGTGGGCTGAGGGAATAACTAAAAATGATTAAAAGACAAGAGAGAATGAACAAAACCTTATGTACCTTTGGGACACATTAACCTTGAAAACATTATATTGCAAGCAGGTAGCAACAAAATGCATTCTTCACTGGGCTCAAATCCACTTATTTGAGCCAAATCACACAAAAGGACTGAATTGGCATGCTGAGTTTTTAAAAGTGGGTCACCGATAATTATGCTACATTTGAGAAAAAAATATATATTTGCATATGAAAAATGCAAACATCTAAAGGAGGCTATTTGAGCTGTTGGCAACCACGTTGAAATGGGTTTGTATTACACCTTGTTGAACAACAACCTTTTCTTCAGCAAAAGTCTGCATTGCAGTTTTGAAGAAAGAAATTATTCATTTACCCATAAATGTTCTGCTTCCATTCAACACTTCCCAGAGTCTCCACCAAGTCCAGAAAGGGGAGATATTGCTGTGTCCCCCCTTTTTTGCGGCTCCCTTTCGCAGCAGTTACTGCTGTGGTTACTGGGGGAGGGGTTAAACTGTTGGAAATATTTAAGCAACTTTAAAGGCAGGGAAGTAAATGGAGGGGAAACTGGCACAAATTTAGAGGCTTGGCAGTAAAAGGAGAATTTTGCACAACTTAAGTAACTGCTCTGAAAGGGAGCTGCAAAAATGGGGGAACCCAATATCTCCCCCTTCTGGAATTGCTGGAGAGTCAGGAAACTGTTGAATGGAAGCAGAACAGTGACATGTGTCAGTTCAACACTTAAAAGTGAAAGAATTACCTTGCTAAATGGGAGGTATTGTCCTCCGCCCTTTTTAGTGCACCTACCGTACTTCTGCTTTTCCCCTGTGTTTCCTCTCCCATAGTATTAATTTTCTGTGCGCAAATTGGCCTGTGTGCAGTCTTGCCTTGTCAATTTCCTTGTACGTTACCTACCGCACTTAGTTCCCTTTGACAGCTGAAACCTACAAGAATATGAACAAGGAAAGACTACACATTTCAGACAGCCATAAGTGTGCACTTGCAAAGGACTGTAAAAATAATAATAATTAAATAACTTTTTAAAATTACAAAGACATTTGCACAATTTTCTGGGGCCAAAAAGAAAAGGGGGCAGCAAATAAGTGATGGTCCCTCCAAAGTGCTGTTTGGGCATTGGTGGAGGGGCAGTCATTGGTGAGGGAGGCTGGAGACAGCACGGGTGAGATCGTAGAGTGGCAGGGGGTTGTGCCACTCTTTTTTTTAAAAAAAAAAAATTTTATTTAATTTTTTCTAAACGTATAACAAAATACAACCATAACACAGGATTTTTACTAAAACTACGTACAATAAATCATAAAGTGCACCACCACCCTCCTAGGGACCAATTACTACGCTTCCATCCCATTAATCAATTACTATTCCATATTCCAAAAATATAACATATCTGACAAGGCCTTTCCCCTTTATTAACACATAATCTAGAATCTGACCCCATATATCCTTAAAATTATTTATCTTTAGCTGTCCCTTTTTACATCTAACACTGCAAGTCAATTTATCATTTAGAGCTATATCCCATATCTCCTTATACCAGTCAGTAATTAGAAAGTCATGCTGAACCTTCCATTTCCTCGCAATCATTAACCTAACCGCTGTTAACAAATTTACAATTTATTCCTTCGTATTTGGGAACAAGTAACTTTCTCCATTATTGAGAACAGTGCTAATTATGGACAGGGCTGTGCCACTCTTGCTGAGTGACTCTGTAGCCAATCTTAGCAACCCATGATAAAATTGCTCTCCCTGGTTCGGGCAACATGACAACCCATTGTGGGTATGATAACCCCTAGAACAAGCCATGGATTGTCAAAGTGACTTGTTCCTGAACATTAAGCCACCCTGTGGAAACCAGTCTGGGTTCGGACGACATAGCAACCCATCATGGCTGCCCACAACGGGGTTGTTGTGTTGTGCAAACCCACTCTCTGGGCCAGTTCGCACGACCCAGGCTGCGGGCGGGGGAGGCACCACGGGGCTGTCCACGGGGTCCGGCGGGGTGCTGCAGACGACCTGTGCCCCGTGCGTGTGGGCAGACCCCGTAGTCCCGCACCACAGTGCAGGCCTCCCGGCGCTAGGGGGCGGGGGCCCGGGATGCCCAGAAGGGCCGTTTGCTCCTACAGGCTGGAGCAGCGGCAGCTCCAGCCGCTCTGGGCTGCCGCCTCTGTGCGGACCCCGCGGGACGGCCACCCGCTGTTCGCACGGCACGGTGGCCTCACGCAGTAGGGGCTTACCCCTCTACCGACCATGGTCACTTTGCATGCGTCCCGCCTGCGGCTGTCCCGTGGGGGCACCCCCGGTCGGCGTTCACACGACACAGGAACCGTGGGGGACTTGCGATTCCCGTGTCGTGCGAACAAGCCCTCTGTCTCATCTTGCTTTCTCTCTTGGTCATTTAGACCTGTGCCAAAAGGGAGGGCTGCATTTGTGAACAAATTTGAGGCAGCTTCAAAACATCCATATATGTCCATTTGTGTGTGTGAGTGGAATGTTTGCTGCAAAGGGTGTCAAAAGTGTTCACCATTTCAAAAATCATTGCCCTTCCTCTAAATTGGCTTCATTTGCCCTCAGTATACCAAATCTAATTGACTATGTAGCATTATGATATATCATCCTAGTATTTACTGTGATCTCTGACTAGCTGGGATTGCCCGTGTTACTATTGCAAGGAAGAAGACACTCTAGTAATTGTGAGGGGAAAATGGTGCTAAAGCTGCAGCAGTTTGGGAAAAACAATGGCAGTGAACAGAGTTGAAAAAGGGTGACTATTAGCACAATTTTACAGGTTATTGGGAAAATACTCCCCCCCCCATTGTTCTTAATCTAAAAAGCAAAAGTGCTTTTTCATAGATTCATAGATCATAGAGTTGGAAGGGGCCTACAAGGCCATCGAGTCCAACCCCCTGCTCAGTGCAGGAAACTAGAGGGGTCTCCCATCCAAGTAATAACTGGAGTAGTGAATGGTAGTACCTCCTGTCAAATCACCCCCCCTCACCCCCCTGAATGATTTATGGCCATGATTTATGGCCCTTAAGCCCAGCCCCACCGGAAGACCCGCCTCAACCGGAAGACCCGCCTCAACCGGAAGACCCACCTCCGGAAGATCTGGTCAGGTGACCGGGGGGTCACCTGATGGGGGTCATGTGACCCCTCTACGAACTCACCTGACCACTGCGGACCAATAGGGAGCGGTTTTAGACCCCTGGCATGCACAGGAACAAAGATGGCCGCAGGCCATCTCCGGCCCCTCTCCGGGTTGGTCCAGCGGGGTCATGTGACCCCTCTACGAACTCACCTGACCCCCGCGGACCAATAGGGAGCGGTTTTAGACCCCTGGCATGCACAGGAACAAAGATGGCCGCAGGCCATCTCCGGCCCCTCTCCGGGTTGGTCCAGCGGGGTCATGTGACCCCTCTACGAACTCACCTGACCACCGCGGACCAATAGGGAGCGGTTTTAGACCCCTGACGCCCCCCAGAAAGGAGGTGGTCCCGGCCACCACCGACCCCTCTCCGGGTTGGCCCAGGGGGGTCATGTGACCCCTCTACGAACTCACCTGACCGCCGCGGACCAATAGGAAATGGTTTTAGAGGCCTGACGCACGCAGGGTCCCTGTAGAAAAACGACCTTTCCCACCAGGCGGGGCAGAACAGGGTCAGATCGAGGCAGCCTTCTCCCTTGCCCGGGCAAGTTCCCCAGCACAGACGGCATGTTTTGGCAGTACAACCCCGCTGCTGTGAACCAGAACAGCCAAACAGAGTCTACCGCTACACCTCCAATGGATGCAGAATCTACCCCCAAAAAGCGGTATATCAGTTCTGAAGATAGTTCTGATGAAGTTTCTCGATCACCTAAAAAAATGCAAACAGAGATGCAAACAGAGGAGACTACTAAACACCGAATGTGGCACAGCCTCTTGGAAGTGGTAGCAGCCGAGAACCTTGTTGAACTTGCACAGGTAAAGAAAAAGAAGGAATGGGGTGTGTGTGTGTGTGTGTTTTTTTTGGTGGGGGTGGGGGGGCGAATAGAGGAAAATGGTAACAGGGCCCAGAAGTATTTCAATAGAAGGTTTTGTCTATTTCTAGGGAGAGACAGCAAAGAACGAAGAAGCAGAAGATGGTGGACTGACCGCAGCAATGCTGTGGAGCATGACTGAAAACATTCAGCCAGAGGTTTGTGTGATTATCTGTAGCATCTTGTATTAAAAGACAGAAATAAACGCATGGTCTAAACCTTTCCTTTATATTCTTTTTTAGGATTCTGCAGAGTTGACAATGGATCAGCCAAGCAGCACGGTCCTTAAAAGTATCCTTGGTCTGCAAGCTGTGAAAACTATGGTTATAACTTTTTAGGAACGGTTGTAGCACATCTATATAGGTAAAGGTGTTGTTAGCTGTGAAATACCGCCACATTTTTGTTTTTAATGTTCTGTTGAATCGCTCCACAACACCCGCCTTGACTTCATTATTAGTAACAAAATGTTGTACCCGGTGTTTTTTTAATAGCCGACTCACATCCCTGTTCAGGAACTCGCTGCCTCGGTCAGTCTGCATTTTGACAGGCTGTCTTCCATCTTGTGTGAAAATTGCTTTAAAAGCGCCTGACACCTCTCTACCCGTTTTGCCTTTTAGAACTCGCGCCCAGGCATATTTAGAAAGAATGTCTATCACTGTTAAAATGTACCTGTAGCCATCGTTGTATTTAGAAAATTGCTGCATGTCGACTAAATCAGCCTGCCATTGCGCATCCACTTCAGACACGATGGTCTTATTCCTTTTAAAATGGATCCTTGCGGGTTTATGCAATGTATAAGCATCTTGATCTGCCAGCCATTTGATAACCTCCCCTCTGACTAGCGTTTTGCACTGTTTTTTGGCTTCCTGAAATAAGGGGTCCACCCCACCAAAACTCCCAACACCCCCCGGTGTATAATAAATCTTCTTTAAGATTTCTGAGTGTTCTGCCATTTTCACAGGTTAACACAAGAATAGATATACAAGGTTATAGAAAACAGCTTTTATTGGTACAAAAACAATGGTTATTATTACTTTTATAAGTATATAAAATTATATAGTTTTATTTTATTATTAATAAAAACAAAATGGTTATTATTACTTTTCAATGCACCGGTCTGGCAAGATACACGACATGCATGAAATGTTGACTGCTGGTGAACCTCTGAAGCTCAAGCTCTCAAAATCCTCGCACATATCATAGTCCTATGTAAAACAAAACAAAAAGCTTTTAGTAAGTGCTGTGTCACCGTCAAACCATCATACAATACGCACTAAGAACAAGTTTCAAAATGAAACACTTACTGATGTGTCGCCTTTCACTGTTGTGTCCTCCGTCTCATTCACCCCCTCGAGCGACGGTAGGTAAGCAGACCAGTCCATGCCATGGTCATCCTGAGCCATTTTCTCAACAGTCAGCTGGGCTGTTTTCGTGAGTGCCCCGCCATCCATGCCGTCGGCAGGCCGCACGGATGCAGAAAGTTGTGCCATTTTTGCCTTTAGGAATGCAGCTTTTGGATCGCAGCCACAATCGCACTCTGTATCAGACCACTGCTCGGTGCAATCCATGCTCCAATCGGCCTGAGATAGAGGTTCAGGGGGTGGGTTCGGTCCAAAGTGAAATATAGTTGAAGCTGAGCTCTTTGTTGCCGCAGAACTCTTTTTTATTAGATTCTCAGGAGCACTCTCCTCCTGTGAAATCTTAGGGTATGCCCGTTCTCGGCGTTGGTAGCCCAAGGGGTAAGGGGGGTCCGTAAAACCATAAGGCCCCATATATAGCTCTTCTTTCTTTGCCATGCCGTCTGTGCTGGGGAACTTGCCCGGGCAAGGGAGAAGGCTGCCTCGATCTGACCCTGTTCTGCCCCGCCTGGTGGGAAAGGTCGTTTTTCTACAGGGACCCTGCGTGCGTCAGGCCTCTAAAACCATTTCCTATTGGTCCGCGGCGGTCAGGTGAGTTCGTAGAGGGGTCACATGACCCCCCTGGGCCAATCCGGAGAGGGGTCGGTGGTGGCCGGGACCACCTCCTTTCTGGGGGGCGTCAGGGGTCTAAAACCGCTCCCTATTGGTCCGCGGTGGTCAGGTGAGTTCGTAGAGGGGTCACATGACCCCGCTGGACCAACCCGGAGAGGGGCCGGAGATGGCCTGCGGCCATCTTTGTTCCTGTGCATGCCAGGGGTCTAAAACCGCTCCCTATTGGTCCGCGGGGATCAGGTGAGTTCGTAGAGGGGTCACATGACCCCGCTGGACCAACCCGGAGAGGGGCCGGAGATGGCCTGTGGCCATCTTTGTTCCTGTGCATGCCAGGGGTCTAAAACCGCTCCCTATTGGTCCGCAGTGGTCAGGTGAGTTCGTAGAGGGGTCACATGACCCCCATCAGGTGACCCCCGGTCACCTGACCAGATCTTCCGGAGGTGGGTCTTCCGGTTGAGGCGGGTCTTCCGGTTGAGGCGGGTCTTCCGGTGGGGCTGGGCTTAAGGGCCATAAATCATGGCCATAAATCATTCAGGGGGGTGAGGGGGGGTGATTTGACAGGAGGTACTACCATTCACTACTAACTGGGCCTGACCCTGCTTAGCTTTTGATAGCCTCAAATTAAGTTCTCTATCTGAGAATATAGTTTTACTGATGTGTGCTATAGTGCCATTTCATTAAAACATTGACAATTGTTCCACTTGCAAAATTAGGAACTTTGATTGCTAAGATTCGTAAATATACAAGGCAACATGGCTTAAAGTTAATATTGAGCTTTTAGTTCTCCGACCAAATAGCACCATGTCAAAATCTCAGCAGTGTGCATAATTCACAAGGATGGTCACACAACTTATATTGGCTGGTTGCACCTGCCTTTCCTTTCTTTTATGAACTGTTGGTTTAAATAACATGCAGCACTGCAAATGTTACCACATATAGACAAGAGATGAATGCTTGTTTCTTCCAATCCTGGCCAGCCATTGCCTATATGTGTATGCTATATTGAATTTGCTCTATGCAAGGAATATACTTACTTAGAGCAGCCACATGGCATGAAGTATCAGTCAGCTATATGTCAGGTGTCACATTTCAGATACCAGGAGGGATCTAGATTAAAGCAATGACTTAAGCCACTGGAACAAATATAGACATTAGTGCACTTCACAAGCCAAAATTGGAAGATTACATCATTGCATATTTTCACTGAATTGTCTCCTTAAATCTTTAGGCTGGCTTGGGCAAAAACTGCTGGCCCCAGCTGCTGTGCATCTTCTATTCCATATCAATTGGGCTTAGAAGGGATCTCCATATGGGACATATATATTGACAGAAATAGAGATTATGCAGCACCATTGCTTGGTGAATTGCACCCCTTAATTATTGTACATGGATGATGGTACACTGACTCAGCAGTAAATTTTCTAAAGCCATTTGTGATCACAATGGTAAGGCATGAGTGCTCCTTTCAGATGGAGTGAAAGCAGTGCAAACCACTGTTCATAAAATGGGGTGGGGTGTTTGGAGAAGAATGGGCATGATTAGTATTTAGTAAATAATTCTGTGTTAGCAATCAAATATGTGTTGTACAGAGCCTTTAATTCTTTCTTGATAAGCTTGTTACCAAGGCAGGTCAGACATCTGTTTACATAGGGAAAATTGCATTTATCAAACTCTTTCTCTGTCTGCAAGTAGCCCACTTACAATGCGGTAAAAATGCTCAATGACATTAAATAATAGGCCAGGGCTCTCCAACCTTGGGTCCCCAGATGTTGCTGGTCTACAGCTCCCAGAATCCCTTGCCATTAGCCATGCTGGCTGGGTATGCTGGGAGCTGTAGGCCAGCAACATCTGGGGACCCAAGTTTGGAGAGCCCTGTAATAGGCTTTGCTCTTTGAACCTGTGCATTTGCTAAGCAAGGCTGTATTCTTGTCTTCAAGAAAAGGATGCAACTTTCATGAACTGCTATGATTTGCCCATTAATGCTGATTGAACCAGTTGATTAAGAGGGTGCTGTAGAGTAGATTCCTGTGCTTCTAGGGTGCAGTCCAATGAGGCTGCCCATAACCCTCTGATCTCGGAGGATTATGGACATCCTATGCAAAGGTTGCCTCTGTGCTCCTTCCACCATGCAAAACACTTAAGACTGCCAATTTTGGCTGTCTAAGCATTCTTCAGCCTTGGAGCAGGCAGGAAGGAGTGCAAGGAGCCGCCAGGATACTTCATATGCTGGCAAAGCCTGTCTCCCCTCCCCACCCCCAGAAGTCCATCTCTGAGCTCTTTTGACCTTGGAGCCACAGCAGGCATGGTTCTTTCCATGTTGGCTGCAAGGGCCGGAGGAGGGTGCTCCAAGTTCAGAGTCCCGGTTGTGACCTTGGAGCAAATTCCGAGGTTGGAGCTGGGACTCCAAAAAATCCTACGGCCGTGTAGACTCTGTCTAGCAGCCGTAGGATTGTGCTGCCCATCTAATAATTTGAAAGCATCTGTCTACTAACAGATCTACTAACTAAGGTCTACTAACCTTGATTACAACCCCCCCCCCCCAACTGTCTGGGATGCATCATACTGCCCAATGCTAGGAGCAACGAAAAAAAGGAGAAAACTGGGTTCTCAGGATGCAAAAATCTTTATTAAAGGAGCCCGACGCATTTCGGCCTGTGTATTTTTCAAGGCCTTCCTCAAGGGGCTGCGAATATTCAAAATACATACATTAAATTAAATTAAATTAACATGGTGAGGACAACACATAATAAAAATACTTTCTCATTGTATATTGAATTTCTTTACATTCTTAATAGAAATCATTTCAAAATATTTTCTTAAAAATGAGAAACAAGTATTGCTTTTTTAAAAAGGCATACATTTTCTTTATATAAATTATAATTTACTTGTAAAAGAGTCTGCAGATTTCTTAAACAACTAATGTCTTTCACTGTTTCAGTGGCGACTGAAAAAATAGATCTTTTTGAACGTGATTATATTATGGTACAGTTTTTTCTTTTTTCTCGATGTTATCTCGTTGGCAAAATGTCAAGGACATCCAGTCAGGACACAGCTTTTTGTAAAGCACTACAGTAATTTTGCAGTCACATTAATGGGAACAGTTCCAAATCCTCATTAAGACCTATTGGTTTTAAAGTATTTAATTTAATAATCCATTTTATTTCCCTTCTTAATAATTGTTTTTCATTGTTAGTGTTAATTTTGTCCAGAGCCCCAAAAGTAAGGTCTGTAGGGGAATGTTGCTGTTCTGTAAAACATTGAGTTAGTGGAGCACCTTGTTTTTTATGTTACTAAGGTGCTCTCCTATACGTTTTTTTAAGGGTCTAATAGTTTTTCCCACATAAATTTTTGGGCATTTGCACTGGATGACATAAACAACAAAGGAACTGTTACAAGTGGTGAAGCATTTTAGAAAATACTTTTGTTGATCCGAGGGATTTACAAATGCTGTAGTTTTGTTGGTGTATTTACAATAACAGCAATGTCCACAAGGGTGGTGTCCTATTGGCCTGTGAGAATCAAACAGAACATTGGATGGGCTTCCATAATTTTCTTTGAATTCACTTCTTATTAGTAAATCTCTAAAATTTCTTGTTCTTTTAAAAGGAGACCATTGGTTGATTTTGGCAACCAGGAATCTCTTATACCATGTGCCAATGTCTCCGAATACTGCTCTGTAGGTTATCATTTATTTTATCATAAGTCAAAATGCAATTGATTCGTGTTTGCACTTCAACATTCTTTTTTGTTAGAAGTTCTGCCTGTGTTTTTCTTTCAACCTTTTTGAAACCCTCTGTAATGACAGCATTGGGATAGCCTCTCCCTTTTAATTGTAGTGCCAATGTGTGTGATTCTTGTATAAAATCTGATGTTTTTGAACAGTTACGTCTTAATCTTAAAAACTGTCCATATGGGAGATTATTCCTTAAGGAATGGTGATGGGAGCTGTCGTACCGAAGATATCTAGGCACATCTGTAGGTTTTTTGTAATTACAGGTAATGAGATGTTTGCCCTCTTTTCTTATTGTCAGATCCAAAAAATGGATTTCTAAGGTATTATACTGGACATCAAATTGGATATCTTCATTCCTAGAATTTATGTATGTTATAAATTGTTGTAATAATACTGCATCACCCCTCCAAATAGAAAAAACATCATCTATATATCTAAACCATATCACAATATGTTTATTATATTGACCCACAGATAAAAAAAGTTCCCTCTCATATTCTGCCATATATAAATTAGCCACTTCTGGGGCCATAGGGCACCCCATAGCCACCCCCTTAGTTTGCCAATAAAATTTGTTGTTAAATTTGAAATAATTTTTACATAAAGACATCTCAGCAAGGGAGAGTAGAAAATGGGTGGGAGGATGTTTCTCTGTTCTTAAATCTAAAGCATGGTGGATAACAGATAAAGCCTCTTCCTGAGGTATGTTAGTATATAAAGATCTTACATCCATTGTTAACAAAATATCCTTTTCTTCTATACAGATTGCTTTTGTTTTATTTATAAAATCTGAAGAATCCCGTACATAAGAGGGTATAAGAGGTATGAAAGGTTTTAAGAAATAATCTACGTATTGTGAAAGAGGTTCTAGCACAGAACTGCAGCCTGATACTATGGGTCTGCCTGGAGGAGGACAAACTCCCTTATGAATCTTTGGCAAAGTATAGAAAACTGGAATTCTAGGTTTTTCTTTATATAAAAAGCCAAACTCATTTTCTGTAATGAATCCTAGGCTGACCCCCTCATACAGAATGTTTTTAATTTCTTTTGCTATCTCATTAGTAGGGTCATTTTTGCATACCTGATATGATTCAGTGTCTGCTAATTGGCGTAAAATCTCTTTTTTATAATCTGTGCTGTCTTGGATCACAATAGCTCCCCCTTTGTCTGCTTCTTTTATGACTATGGAGGAGTCTTGAGATAAATGTAACAAAATCTTTCTTTCCTCTTGACTGATGTTATACCATGGACGCTTTTTTGTTTTTTCTATCTGTTCAAGGTCTTTTAGCACTAATCTTTCATAAACTTGTATAGCTGGGTCTGCAGGGGCAGGCAGGAGGCATGAACTTCGAAGGTAATCTGAAACAAGTATGAGTATCTGTAAATCTGGATACATTAGTCCCAAAATATTGACGTAATTTTATGTTACGAAAGAACCGAAAGAGATCTAGTCTGGTTTGTACAGGGTCATGACGAGGAGTGGGTACAAAGGAAAGTCCTTTATCCAAAACGTGTAATTCAGCAGGAGATAGTATACTTTTTTAGAGAGATTAACAACTAGCGTCTTCTTTTGGACCGTCTGGGAGGTGAGCCAAACCTTGTTGTCTTTTTTCTGTTGCTGCTGGGTTGAAACTCCCATCTCCAGTTTTCTCTGTCGTCCAAAAAAGATTAGGTGTGCAAAGATTGTGTAGAATCTGATTCATTTGTGCGGGATTCCCACTCAGAGTAGGATCCAGAAGAAGTGTCCGCATGCTGAGCAAAAGTAACACGTTTTTGTTTTTTATATAGCCAGGGATATACCTGCTTTTTGGCATAGTCACTCTCATCTCTTAGAATTTTTTTGTATTTAAATGTTTTTAGCTCTCTTTGAAATTGTAATTCTTTGTCCAAAGCTGCAAATTTATGTTCTATATCACGTGGATTGTCTCGAATAAAAGTTTCTTTTTGTTCTTTCAGAGTTTTTTCAATTTGTTTATTTACTTCTGATGAGGTGTCTATAATGAGAATCATCAAATCCTGCGAACATTTATTTAATATGGGACACCATTTCTGCATGAAATCCTCATTGTCTTTAAACATGCCTGCTTCTTTCATAATCCTTAGGTCTCTAGGATTAAGAGTATCTTCTGCTCTTGAACTTGCTTGGGAAACATAGCGATGTGGCTAGTTGCAGGCACCTAAAGTGGTTTTTGATATGTCTCTCTAGACATATTTATTTGTTTATCTTTATTTATTACATTTCAATCCGGCCCAATAGCTGAAGCTCTCTAGCACAAGCTCTTTGCTGCTTGATGATTCAGTTGAACGAACCACTTGTTCTTGAACATTCCCTCATCGTTTCAGGGTAATGGGGCTAGAGCGTCCAAGAAAAGCCTGAGTCCTGCAGCTTATAATTTTATAATGTAGCACTATTTTGTATGTCATATTTTATTTGGGATCTTCCCCCAATTTCCGGTGGCAACCTCTAGATAGGCACATACAGATGAGTGAAGGAACAAGTGATTAAGGGTGCAATCCTATGCATGTTGAGACAGAGAAAACAAAGGCCTACAACTTCCAGCATGCCCCAGCCAGCCATGGCATAGGATTGTGCCTTAAGAAGATGAAATGTGATAAAAAAAAAAAATAACCATGGATGCAATAACAGTGGATGCATATTCTAGCTGTTAATTTCAATATATTTTCAACCACATAAACATCTGCGTAAAAATATTTATAAAATAAGGCCTAGAAAAATAAAATGTATTGCTGCAATTCTAGCACTCTCTTCTAACAGTAAAGACTTTCATCACCCTGTCTATATAGCAGACTCATTCTCTACATGCCAGGCAAGTTTCACTTAGCTGGCATTTCAGTGGGGCCAGATCTACACTACATGGTATATCGTCAAGTTAGCATTACAGTACTGCTATATTCACGTTCTGCAGTCACCACTCACAGCACACACTTTCGTTAAATGTACCTCAGTAATTCTGTTTTGCCGCCCCACACCTAAACTCCATAGCGGTAATACAGGGTGTTGTCTGGCACATGCAGGGGAAATGGCCCTTTAAGAGAAAGGGTTTTTGGTTTTTGGTTCATCACCTATGCGCAAGAGCGAAAGTGTGCAGGAGCAAAGGAGCGAGATTGTTTTTTAAAAAAAGAAAAAGTTCCTCCTGCCCCCTCACAAAAAAACATGGAGAAAGGAAGAGAGGGGTAGGCTGTGCTGCTGCTGCCGCCGTCCTCCCATGGGGTGAAGACAGTAGGATCAGCAAGCCCATTCCCCTCCACCCAAAACCAATTTCCCAAAGCAGTCTTCTTCCCCTGCCAAGTTTCCCAAGCATAAGCTCCATTGAAAGCAATGTGATTTACTTCTGAGTAAGGCCATTGAAGATAATGTGATTTACTTCTGAGTAGACATGCATTTTGGCTCATTTACAGCAAGTTGTACTTTGGGGCAGTGGGCTTGAAAGAGCCATTCAAAACTTTATTTTTTCCAAAGGGAAGGGAGGGGAAGGGGGAAGCACTTACTCTGCAATTCACTTTGCAAGAGAGAGAGAAACCAGGGGGTGGAGGGACAATACTGGAAAATGTCAATCATTTTCTCTATCTTGGCAGCTATCTTTCTGTTACAGCTAACATCGACAGTGAAATCCAGCATCGTTTGAGCTCCGCAAGTGCCGCGTTTTCTCGAATGAAACATAGAGTGTTCGAGGATCGGGATATTTGTAAGAAGACCAAAACACTAGTTTATTAAGCCATTGTATTACCAACTTTATTGTATGCCTGCGAAACATGGACTATCTATAAACGTCACTTCCACCTCCTTGAAAGATTTCATCAACGTTGCCTCCAGAAAATCCTGCAAATTACTTGGGAAGTTAGGCGAACAAATGTCAGTGTACTGGAAGAAGCAAAGACTACTAGCGTTGAAAAAATGATCCTTCAACGCCAACTTCAGTGGACCGGTCATGTTGTTCGAATGCCTGACTGCCGTCTCCCAAAGCAGTTACGGTACTTTATTCCCAACTCAAGCATGGAAAGCGGAATATCGGTGGTCAGTATAAGAGGTTTAAAGATGTTCATAAGGCTAATCTAAAAAAATGCAATATAAACATCGAAAACTGGGAAGCTCTGGCCCATGAACGATCTAACTGGAGGTTGGCCTTTCACAAAGGTTCTATGGACTTTGAAAAAGCCCGAGTGCAAGGTGAAAGGGAGAAACGTGCTAAGCGAAAAGCACGTCAAATGAATCCTTTACAGGACCATCTTCCATCTGGTAACCTGTGTCCTCACTGTGGGAAGCTGTGTGGATCTAGAATTGGCCTCCACAGTCACTTACGGACCCATCACTAGAGTCTACACAATTTTATTTAGAATTTCCTCCTTTTAAAATCTTCTTTTTGTAAATTTTTATCCTGGAAGACAATCTTATTCGGTCACGAGTGATCGCCTGATGATGATGGAGGGAGGGAGGCAGGAAAGCAGTCTCAGCCTTGCTGAAGCTCTGATACAGCTTTGGGAGACAAAAGCTGAATGTTCCCTGCCCCTTGAAAACAATTGGCTAAGTTTGATTAGGGCAATTTTGTAGCCACACCTAGCTAGGCAACCAGAACCAGGTGAGAACACACATAGCCATGTACTGTGATAGTGAATTGCAATAACAGGGGAAGTCATAATAAAGGTACTCCAGGAAACTATGGAAGAAGACCGATAATGCAAGACAAACGCAACCAAAACTGAAAAGTGAGTGCATCGTGTGCCCCGCAAGTCACAAAAGCGATCCAGTACTGCAATAACCGTAGGTGTAGATCTGGCCTGGAAATAACATTGGCATCCACAGAGAGGTCACAACTGCCAAGTTAACATCCTTCTTTCTTTTTCAGTATGATTCCACACACTAAAACATGATTTCGCAAAGGACCAGGAAGTAAGCCAAATGATGCATTAGCTTCAGCCAAAGCTTAATGCAGAGTCTTTGGGTTGTGAGAAAAAATTACAGGGTATTTATTTATTTATTTCATTTCTATACCACCCAATAGACGAAGATCTCTGGGCGGTTTACAGCAGTGCCTTGAGAAGACCATAATACAATATAAATGATAAAATTATTTAACAGTACAGAATTTAAAACAGTTTAAAAGTTTAAAAAACAATTCAGCAAGAAAAACACTATTTAATACAGAATGGACCTGTAAAAACACCTGACCATGGGTGTCCCCATCAAGCCATTAACATGACCGTAGGCATCCTTAAATGCCTCAACATAGGGGGCTGTCTTAGCCTGGTGCTGAAAAGTTGACAAAGTTGCCTCAGTGGGGAGATCATTCCACAGTCGGGAGGGGGGGGGCACCACTGAGAAATGATGTCTGGTGCAAAGTTTCTGAAGGTTCTGAACAAGACACCAAATTGCCCCTTCCTCGGTTTCTTTTGGAGCTCATTAATCAACAGACACTTTACATTTTAGAGAAGCTGGTGTAGTGATTAGAGTGTTGGACTAAGGTTGGGGAGTTCCAAGTTCTCATCCCCATTCAGCTATGAAGCTCACTGGGTAACTTTGTGCTGGTCGCTCTCAGCCTAACCTACCTCACAGGGCTGTTGTGAGGACAAAATGGAGAGGAGGGGGATTATGGACATCACCTTGGACTCCTAGGAGGAAAAGGCTGGATATAAATGCAACAAAATAAATAAATAAATCCAAAATACCCTGGATTTTAAGATCTTTCCAACATTTTTGATTATAAATACTAATTGAGACCATAAAAAAAAAAAAAAGTATGTTCCTTGCCTAACCAGAAGTTATTTCTTGAGATACTGTTGTTTTCAAGTAGCTCTTTATTAAATTTCACTTACAGGAACTCCATTAATCATGTACCATTCTATTTATAATTTTTCTTTATAATAATAAAGTGCAAGTAACTAGAACACTGAGTTTCTTGTACATAATGGATGAGCCATTTCATAATAAGTACTGTGCTTTTTGCCTCCCCAAAGTGCACATACATGGCCAGTCATGGCCTGTGCATGCCTCCCATACCCCTGTCCAGCCTTCCCATTCCACCCATCAAAGAATGTGAGCAACCAGCAAATGGAACCACTGAATTTTTAAAACATATTTTGTGTTATATGAAGAAGAATTCTAGAGAACTCAAAAGCTTACTACTCAGAACTTCCTAACATTTTGGATGGTTCTAATAAAGATATGACCCTACTGTGGCTTTTAGATTATTTTAATGGATCACCATGGTTACCTACAGTTTGTGTACCGTATATTGTATTATGGTATTATATGGAGGGTTTCTGCCCTGAAAGGCAGCCAAGAAACATTTTAAATAAAATAAATATGATACTGTATGATTAAAATAAGTTTTTAGCCAAATATTTGGCTTCTTCCATTTGCACATTCACTCATGCTTTGCCACAGACCCTCCTCTTCCTCATTTAGAAAAGGATAAATAGCAGTGAGATGCCATGTCAGAGGGTGAAACTGTGAGGCAAGCTCACTCTCTGCAGGTTTGAAAGCATTTTCCCCACATGACATTTTAAATGCCTTTGAGCTTCTCACACTATTTGTGAATATTTGGGATAGAAGCAAGCCACCTTTTAAATGGATGTACTGTATGTTATATGAACATATAAAGTTGCCTTATACTAAGTCAGACCACTGGTCCAGTCCAGCTGACTGGCAGTGCTTGACCAAGACTTCAAGCAGAGGTCTTTCCCAACCTTACTACTTGATATTCTTTTCATTGGAGATGCTAGGGATTCTGCATGCAAAGTGTGTGTGTGTGATCATGGATTGGTCTGATATCTGAGAGCCAGTGTTGTGTAGTGGTTAGAGTGTTGGACTAGGATTTAGGAGATCTGGGTTCTAGTCCCCACTCTGCCATGAAGCTCACTGGGTGACTTTGGCCAGTTACTGACTCTCAGCCTAACCTACCTCATGGGCTTGTTGTGAGGATAAAATGAAGAGGAGGAGGATCATGTATGCCACCTTGGACTCCTTGGAAGAAAGCTGGGATATAAATGTGAGAAACAAACAAATAGAATAATTAAAGATATGGGGGATTAAAAATGCATTTATTTTTTAAAAAGGCAGGAGTGAAAGCTACCCCAATGTGCTGCACAGCAGGTCTAAAATTATTTGAGCTTCATTATCCGCTCTCACACTGAATGCAGATGCATGGTTACAGCTTCACCAAAAGGCTCCTGAGCATGCAGATGGGTAAGAGTTACTCCATGGGATGCTAAAACTTACCAGAGGGCCGGTTCACACGACCCAGGCTGCCGGCGGGGGAGGAACCGCGGGGTCATCCGCGGGGTCCGGAGGGGCGCCGCACACGACCGCCGCCCCGCCCGCGTGGGCAGACCCCGTAGTCCCCGCACCGCAGTGCAGGCCTCCCGGCGCTAGGGGGTGGGGCCCCGGGATGCCCGGAGCGGCTGTTTGTCCCTGCAGGCTGGAGCGGCGGCGGCTCCAGCCGCTCTGGGCTGCCGTCTCTGTGGGGACCCCGCGGGACGGCCGCCCGCTGTTCCGACGGCACGGTGACCGCGCGCGGTAGGGGCTTACCCCGCTACCGACCGTGGTCACTTTCCGTGGGTCCCGCCCGCGGCTGTCCCGCGGGGGCACCTCCAGTCGGCGTGCACACGACACGGGAACCGCGGGGGAGCAGTGCTCCCCCGCGGTTCCCGTGTCGTGTGAACCGGCCCAGAATGTATAGTTGGCACTTTAAAAAAAAATGGAATGAAAAATCTGGCTGTAATGCCAGTATGTTAAGGAAGATGTTGAATCTTCAATAGTGGGCAGATCTCAGGTTTACCTAATCCACTGATTAGTCAATTTAAATTACATGTTAAAATGAACTCCAAAGCTAGAGGATGAGCCATCCTTCCTTCCAGCAGAATCCAAAATGTTATACAAAAATGAGGTCTGACAACAAATTAAATAAATCTTAGTTGCTTAATTAGTTTTAATGAATTGATCAACCATCAATTAAGGCTGCAATCCTATAAACACTTACCTAAAAGTGGAACTTACTTCTGAGTAACATGCATAAGACTGCACTATGGATCAGTATACATTTGCAAATGGCTAAAAAAAATAGTTTGGAAGAAAAGAAGCATTCTTTCTTTTAGATGGTTCATGTATATGGCACATCAGGCATCGTTTTAGAAGAGGCATTCCCTCCTGTGTGAGAGTGAAGGGGGGAATGTTTTTTCTAAGGTGGCACCTGCGCCTGCAGGTTTTATAGGCACTTATATTTTATTTGGGGCGTGTGTGTTGTTTTAAGCACGTTGCCTGATTAATCATGCTGCATTATTTTACTTTTTAGTCAATTGAAAAGGTTTTAATCAGTTTATCTAACGGATGAATCGATGTATCTGGCTTCACTGTGAAGTGTCCCCAGAAATTTCCCCTGCACTATTACGGGCAAGCAGGACTCCATTCAATTGTAAATAAAATAGAAACACTACTTATTCATTCCCAGTTTCTTTCCGCCCTCCTTCGGACTATTGCGAGAAAGACGGGGTGTTTTGTAAATGTAACACACTCACACCCGCCACATTTTCTCTTTATGTGGCATTCGCTTTCTGGTCCCCAGCCCCTTACTTGGGAGGACCTTCTTAGCTCATTCTATCGCACTGGACCCATAGCGATAATGGGCAAATAGTCGATCGAAATATGGCCCACCGTTCGGGGATCCCTGTTGTTCCCGGATAATAAAAGTGAGGTGCGTGGGATAAGGCGATTGAGGGCAAACGAACCACCTTCCCCAAGTCATCCTCCTCCCGTCTCGGTTGAACATGATCGTGTTGAGCAACACCGTTTAAGCCTTCCTTTCCACGGAACTTGCGGATCGGGGGTGTATCTTTGCGTTTATCTGACGGCGTCTGTCTGTCGCGTGTTTGAGCGCATGTGTGTCCCTGCTACTGCTGCATCTTCCGTGTATGTATCCCACCCACCACACAGCGGGGCTAATAGCACTTGGAGGCGACAGAGATCAGGGAAAACAGCGTGGGAGCAAAGGGTTTAACTCCGCTTCCATCCTCCCCTTCGCACATACCCCTAGGCTTAAAATACTTTCCCCAGCACAGCTACCAGGGTCAAACATGGGATCCCCCTAAGGCTGCTTTAAAGGATTTAAAACAACTCGGGAGATCACGCATCTCCCGCGTCACGTCTGTTTTGCCGCCCTATATTTATGCGTGAGTGCCTCTGAATTGGTGTTTGTGGCTATGGAGAGTGACTGGCCGGCCTCTGAATATCGCTTGGTGTCTGTGGTTCTCCCTGCAAGGAAGGCGTCACTCGCTTCATTTTCTCATTTATTCACTAGGAAACCCCCCGCGGGTGGTGGTGGGGAGCGGGGGAATACATTAGCGTGTCTCCTCCTCGCTATCCGGATTCTCTCTCTCCCCTCGTCTCTGCGGCTGATGATCGCGGGGGTTGTCGTCGTTTAATTTTTTTAATTTTTTTTTTTTTACAAAGCGCTCTCGACGTCAGGCGGAAGGGAAGCGGCCTCATCGCCTTTAAATGGTGTTGCTTGTCATCTGAGCATGCTCCTGTGTGGGCAGGCGAGGGGTATATAATGGCTAGGACGCGGCGCGAGAGCCCAAGCCCGAGCAAACAACCCTGCAGCCGCCGGACGGGAGGAGACGCGAGAGGCGTTAGGCAACAGGCACACGCCGCGCGCTGCTGCGGAGATCGCGGGACAGAAGCGGCCAAGCGGGACTCCTGTTATTCTTCGCGGGACACAGCGGACGCGACCCGGGCGGCGGCGGCGGCTTTCCCGCGCTTTTTCAGTTCCTCCTCTCCGCTTCCCTGAGGGAGCGCCTCAAAGCAACGAGGGCAAAGCGGGAGCTGCCGCCCGGCCAGCGCCGCGCGCCTCTCTCGGCTCCAGCAGGGCGCTTTTGTTGTCTGCTTTTGCCTGAGGCGAGCATGATGGCAGCCGCCAAGCCCGCCGAACTCATGGGCATCTGCTCGAGCTACCAGGCGGTCATGCCGCACTTCGTGTGCATCAGCGAGGAGTTCCCTCAGCCCATCCGGCCCGCCAAGCTGCCCAAGGGCAAGCTGCGCAGACCCCGCCAGTCGCGCTTCAAGACGCAGCCGGTGACCTTCGACGAGATCCAGGAGGTGGAAGAGGAAGGGGTCTCTCCGATGGAGGAGGAGAAAGCCAAGAAGTCCTTCCTGCAGTCCCTCGAGTGCCTCCGCCGCAGCACGCAGAACCTCAGTCTGCAGAAGGAGAAGAAGCTGAGCAGCTGCAGCCGGCTGAGGAACAGCCTGGACTCCAGCGACTCCGACACGGCCCTCTGAAGGCACCGGGCCTTGGCTTGGCCTTGACCCGGGCGCGCCTCGCGGACCCGAGCGGAGACGCAGGCGGGCGCTGAACTCTTTCTCTCGCCCCCGTCCCAAACCCGGCGCTCTGCTTCATAATGAAGTTGGCAGGTAATAAACTGAGAGGAACTTCATGGAGGATCTTCTTTTCAAAACGGAAAGGGCCGGTTTCTGAAGAGACTTGGCTGCAGACAATGTTTGTTTGGCTTTTCCCTTTCCAATAAACGGCCATTGGACGCCCCCACCTCATTTTGTAAGATCTATCCAAACCCTAACAGACTTGGAAAGACGGAGTTTCCTTTCCCCTTTCCTTTCTTTTTCTTTTCTTTTTAAAAAGACTGATAAAGATGCAGTGTGAATGTGCTAGATTACGAGAGCAGTTTGCAAGAGAAGTCAAGATTATTATTTTTTAAGAAAGTGCTTGTATGTATGTTTCTACCTTGGCTGGTTTATTTTTCCTGTAAAAAGTGAAGGGGGTGGAATTAAAATTGCACATCTTTTTCTAACTGTTAAGAAAACAAATTGAGATGTTTTATGGATGCAATCAGTTGCTGGACTTTATATTTATTTTTGCATTTAAACTCGTGACTGCATTAATTTAATATGTTTCTACCTGAATGTCTGTAATTATTTCCACAAAAGAGAAATAAAACTGATATATTTGCACAAGGTTGATATTGCAATTGATATTCTGTTGTTGTTTTTTAACCTTCCGGGGAGGTATTGCACAAAATAGTGATCTTGGAAAAGGGGGAGGGGGAGAGGATTGGGGGGGTTGCTTTAGTGTTTTGAATTAAAAGAAGTTATTGCAGCATCAAAAGCCATTTGAGAGTTGGAGTGTGTGTTTAAATCAATGCTCTTAAATACATTACTAAAAATCAGTTGGACTAAATGACTCCCAAGGTCCATAACAGAATTAAGAATCTCTAGAATAACCTTTTATCTTCAATGGAGGGAGGGCTTAATGTTCTGATTAGTTTATTGACCAAGGCTTGGATATTTTTTTTTCTCTTTTCCAGAATGTCAAGTGATTTGTCAAGTTTTGAGTCTGGATATAGTGATGCTATTTATTATGCAAGGCACAGGAGGCTTTGGGAGGGAAGCCAGCACATAGTCTTCTATAGAAGGAGGCATTTCCTTCCCGTCCCTCTGAAAACTAAGAAGATAGCTACATTTCTCTGTTCCCACCCCACCACCCTTTATTCATGCCTATGCTGTTTTTCTGCCTTTCATTTTGAACTACTGTATTTGTGTAGAAAAATGCAACTGTACAGTGTTGAAACTTTACTCCCAGTTTTTAATGCATCAGAATACCTACTAATGTCTTATGGTTATCTCTACCGTGCCCCCCCCCCACACACACACAGCTTGCCCTTTTACTATTTATCAGCAAAGCACTCTGCAATGTCAACTGTCCATTTCCATCTATCAGATGAGCTACTGCAGGTCCAGCACTGTAGTTTGATATTCTAGTTACTTGGAGAAGGGATAATTGGTGGAAATACCTTTACAACTCTAGGAACCTATTCTTAGGAATAGGATTGGTTCTTAAAAAGGTGATTCAGTTTGAGGGGATTTGGGTGTACTAATGCCAGTCTGGATTTTGCACACTTATGATGCTCAAAGACGGGCTTCTGGGAAGAGAAAGTTGGAGCTGGGGCCAAAAATGTGTATCAAGAAGCACTGGCAGAGCTGAAGAGTATAGAGCCAGTTAGGTGATGCTGCAGAATAGGATGCACTAAGACTGGCATAGCACTAAATGCAGCAGATTTGGACAAGCATGGTGCAGGAAGCCCAGGAGTCTCTGCATAGTGGGGCAAATGCTGCTAGTCAAGATTGGAGAGTATTAGCAGAGCAGTATTTGGACTACAGCTGTCGCAAATGTATTTTTTTCCAATTAAAAAGAAATTTATTTATTATATGTTTGAATCGCCCATCTGGCCAGTCATCCAGCCACTCTGAGCGATGTACAGTGCAATAAAATACAAGAAAAAACAGAATGTAAAACACAATTAAAAAAAAAAACAGTACAAAAATGCAAGAAACTTAAGGGTTCACTATGCAGAAAAGTTCTGACATATAAGGGAAAGAGATGGAGGGATAAGCACTTTGTTTCCTGTTCACAATCCAGAAAAGGCATTTTGAGGGAGTAAGACCTTTTCCCTCATCATAGCAATATTGTGTGTGAGTGTACACACATTCATCAAGAAAGCAAATGCTAACCTGGAAGCAAGTTGTCAAACCCAAATGCTAATAGTCTTATAAAATAAATAATTTGCCAGTCATCGAGGTGATTTTCTCAGGAAATAGTAGTACCTGTGCTCTAGGAAACACCCTTTTTTGGGTGAGGTTTGCAGATTCAGGATTGCCGTTTAGCTATAGCTTTAAACAACATAGTCATATAACTCTGCAGCATGGTGATGACCCCTTACAGCATTTTGTGAAACAGATGGGTTCAAACTATTTCATCCTAATTGGTGCCTGAAACAATGTGGCTTTATAGGTTTGTCTGTGTGAATCTAAAAATTCCATTGTCTTATATAAAAAGTTGAGTCAGGAAGCATCTCTGCTTGCATTATAAAAAAACAAAAAACTTCCCCTTCTTTACTCTCCATTCTGCTTTGCAATCTAGCATTCAAAGGAGGCTGCTTACCTGTATGTTTAAACTCCTATGTTTGTATATCTCTGGCCTAGGATGTCATCAGACTAGGTAGGAAAGGCTGCACTGTCAAGTTGCAGACAGGAACACAGCAATAGGCACTGGCATCCTCTGCAGGAAGAGAATTTACATTCGCTTTATACTTCCAAGAATTCAGTTTGGAAATCTGGTCAGGAACTGATCACACACAGAGACAATATTAAAAATTATCTGATATTATTATTCCCTGATAGTACCTCTTTTAGAATAAAGATAGGATAATTGTTCAGTAGAATATGTTAATTTATTTAAATGGATTTAAATATATTTGTTTCATTGTTTTAAAAGAAGGGATTACAATGTCCTGGTATTAAAAACAGCGCAATTTAAAATTGATAGGGAGCAATCTTCCAAAATGGTCTAATAAGTTCATCAATACCTCCTGTATGCTGCTCCAGAGTGAAAAAGCTGTGTCAATATCTGAAGGGTGCCATCTTAAGAGTACTTTTGGGGTGGGGGCTTAGCAGGTGGTGCTGTGGGACCTCTGTTCAATGCCATGGCCATTGGCCTATGATATCCCTCAAGGTTCAATCTTGTCCCCCACGCTATTTAAAATATACATGAAACAGTTGGGAGAGGTCGTCCAGAGTTTTGGGCTTCCATGCCACCAATGTGCTGATATCACCCCAATTCTATCTCCTTTCCATCTAAATCCAAGGAAGCTGTTCTGGTTCTAAATCAGTGCCTGATCTCAGTAATGGGCTGGATGAGGGCAAACAGATTGAAGTTGTCAGACAAGACAGAGGTGCTCTTGGTCAGTCGAAAGGCAAATAAAGGAATAGGGGTTAAACCTATCTTGAATGTGTTTACAATCCTTGAAAACTCAGGTTCATAGCTTGTGTTCAGCACTGAACCTGGATGCCCAGGTTTTGGTGGAGTATGTTTGCACAGGTAAGGCTAGTGTACCAATTGTGCCCATTACTGGAGATGTCAAATCTGGCCACAGTGACACATATCTTATTTACATCCTGTTTGGACAACCATTACATGCTGTATATGGGGCTGCCTTTAAAAAGTGTTGGAATGCTGGTCCAGGAAGCTGTGGCCAGATTATTGACTGGCGGTGGTTATAGGGAGCATGTGATTCCCTTGTTACAACAGCTTACCTGGCTACTAGTCCATGTCCAGGCACAATTCAAAGTACTGGTTATGACTTATAAAACCAGGTGACCCCTCTACATACTTGCCATGCCATCATGGACCAATGGAAGAGGCTTTAGAGCCCTAACAGATGCGGGGGGCAGAAATGGTCCCACAGGGGCCATTTCCAACCCCTCTCTGGATTGGCCCAGTGGGGTCATATGATGCCTCTACAAACTCACCCCATCACTTTTGACCAATAGAAAGAGGCTTTAGAGTCCTGACATGCGCAGGAACCCCAGATTGGCCTAGCAGGGCCCACGTGACCCTGTAAGATCATGCCCCAACACCACGGACCAATAGGGAGAGTTTTACCCCACCAGAAAAAAACTCTTCCCACCAACCAATCAGAAGCAGGGGCAGTAAAATTGGATAGAGGCAGCCTTTTTCCTTGCCCAGACAAGTTTCCTGCATAGACAACATAGCAAGGCCGATCACGCCACCGGGGTCTACAGCTAAAACCTCCAACGGCTGTGGAACCTAACTCCTGAAAACGGTGCATGGCAAGGCCGAGCACCCTGCTGGGGTCTACAGCTACACCCGCAACGACTGCAGGACCTAACTCCCCAAAACGGTACCAGTTCTGATAATGTTTTTCCTCCACCTAAACTTCTACATGAGATGAGGAGCAGGCTGAGATCCCCCAAATGTGGCACAACGTGTTGGAAGTCATTGCAGCAGAGAACCTTGTAGCACAGGTAAAAAGGAAAAAAGGGGCTCTTTGGGGGGCTGTCTGAAGATTGCAAAATGGTTACTGGCAACATAAGGATTCAATGGAACATCTTCCATTTATAGGAACCGGGTGTGAATAATGAAGGCGCAGAAGATCCTGGAAAATCTGGTGAAGCTGATGCAGACACCATCTCCACTGACATTGTGGGATATGGCTTCAGTAGGAAACATTCAAATATAGGTGTGTGTGATTATTTCTAACATGTATTAAAGACATGCAGTGAGACAAACAAAGAAACCCAGTCAAAGCATTTTCTTAAATTCTTTTTAGGATTCTGCCGAGCTGACAACGGGCCTGCCAAGCCATATGCTGAAAAGTATTCTAGGACTGCAAGCTGATGAAACAAGCTATACTCTTCACCAAGAAAGTGTCTCAGGACAATGTGTTGCATGGTGAGAGTGGCTGTTTTGGGGATTTTGAAACACTGTTTAATCCAATATGTATGTGATACATGCATAAGTTGTACAATACAAGCACCTGAACAAACATCTCGAATGTTTGACCTGACCCAAGAGTGTCATCTCTAGAAAGCTGAGAAAGTGGGAAAATATGTTTGAAAAGTATACTGCATATTGTTATTCTAATACGGTGCAGTTTAAATTGCCTTGTTCTTACACCAGTCTGTAGATGAAATATTAATCTTGGTGACTAAAATTGGTCGATCGCACAAGGCACTGAAACAGCTGAATAAAGTTCTGAAAAAATCTGACCATGTATTTTTAAAACATGTAATGAAAGTGATTAAAAACAGATCCTATAAATATTTTCTTACATCTGTAAAGCAAATCTCTGAAGAAAATAGTTCATTTGAAAACTGGTGTATGTTTTTCTCTTCTATAAAACCTATTTCAAACATTCTGAAATTTAATCCGACCAAGCAGTTTGTCTATTACAAAGGTGTGGTTGGGAGAGGGGCTGGGGGTGGGTGGGTGGGATGCAGCCTGCACTGATATGCTGAGTAGAAAAAATAAAAATACAGAAAAGGTTGTTATGAGCTTTTCTATGCACCTTTGCACATCACAATTATACAGAAAATACTAATTTTGCAATAACAAAACAAGCCAATTGGTAAGAACGGAAGGGGTGTGTGTGTGTGTAAAATTCATTAATCCAAGCATCTGATCTTGAAGATTGTAGAGTTCCCTAATTCCTGAGAGACAGAAAAATTTGCAATAGCTGTCTTTAAGTTTCAGCATTAGTAGTTTACATTAAAGTACAGTAGCAAAGGGGGGGGGGTGTGTGTGATCCAAAATGGCTGAGACTGCATGTTTCCAGATGGAGGTGGGGAAGTCACATGTCTCCAATAGGCGTGGTGAGATCACATGGCTCCAAAAATCCAATCAGAGTCTGGGCAGAGAATCCCTGACTGTATCCAATCACAGTTCCAGAATTCACACTAGGATTTGCTGTGATAAAAGACCAAATCATGGCTAGGATCTTTTTCTGTTTCCTGCACATCACCAGAAGGGTAGATACAAAATCCTTATCCACACGTGTATCATTTAATTCCTTTTCTTCCTCTAGAATGGGTGCATTTTAAAATAAAATAAAATGCAACCCAATTCATGCTTCTTTCCCAATTTATTCCCACAGAAAAAATAAAACACCCCCTTAGAATTGTAAAAGATGCATAGAATGTCTGCAGACAAGTTCATTTTATACCACTTTTTTCTTTTTCTTTTTTGTGGGGGTGTATTGTAAAAGTTACAAACTAGGTTCTTTCTTCAAAACTGGTCGTCTTCTCTATAGAACAGTCACCAAAATCTGTTCCTCAAGCAGTGGTTTCTTGCAATGTGCAAGGCATGTATCCGATTTAATGTTGCATGTTTTTGCTGTTGTAAAAATGAAGTACTGTTAGAATTTATGTTATCTTAGGGCGCTTTGGGCAAGGGGAGGCATTTGATTATTTTTAAGGGCAGAGACATAGATCCTAGGTCTGTAAGTAGAGAAGCCATGTGCTTTTTTCCTGTTTCCCTGAAACACAGGCTGTTTCCCTCCTGCTGCTATCAGACATGCGTGGTAAGGAGCTGCTGGTTTTTTTCTTCCTTTTTATTGCTGATAGTTTGTAATTTTGCTAATGGTTGGCTTGAGAGATGTTTTATTTTTAAGTTTGTTGTTCTTTGCAATTCCAAAAGGAATACAGTGGTCAGACATTGCTCATCTCTGCTATCATCGTCTTACATAAGGTGATCATTACTTTCTTTCTAGCAGTCCTGAGCAAGGCAGATATGACTCACAGTAGTCATTAGCACAACAGAGAAGAGACAAGGCAACTCCTTGAGGTTACTGCTTAACCCACAGGTGACGGTATGTCCTGGAAGGTCAAGGCAAAGTTCTGGTTTGCCTCTGAAACCTGGAGGAAAAAAAATTGCTTTTACACATTGCTGTTTTGAGGATGCCCCCCCCCCAATCCTACTATCCCCACCCCCCCATTTTGTTTTTGTTTACAACAATACCTCAAATTAAATATACTAAAGTCAATTGCAGTGGGGATATTTCACATTATTTATGGTGCCATTGCAATCTCTAGGCAGGGAACAACAGCCAATTTAGGGGGAAATAATGCATGCAAAAAGCTATGATTTTCACCCCCACATTGTAGAAGGGCATCCAGGGTTTTCTATCTTCAAATGTAGTTACAAATCCTTTTTCCTGCAATAAAGATAAAATAGTAGCATTATTAGACTATATTTGATAACTGAAGGCAGAACAGGGTTGTTTTTTTGTATTTAAATACAAAATCGCCATAGCATCTCTCTAGGATGGTATGTGGGCTCTTAGCAAGTGGGGGTAGCTGAGACTTACCCATCCACCATTCTTGATTATCTACTTTGCTTTGGTGCTTATTTATTTATTTATTTATTATATTTATACCCCACCTTTTTTCCTGAAAGGAACCCAAGGCGGCTTACATAGTCCCCCTCTCCGTTTTATCCTCACAACAACCCTGTGAGGTAGGTTAGGCTGAGAGTCAGTGACTGGCCCAAAGTCAACCAGTGAGTTTCATGGCTGAGCGGGGACTAGAACCCGGATCTTAAGAGTCCCAGTCCAACACTGGTGATAAAATTAGCAAGTTGGACCATATTCTTTTTGTTAAAGGAACTCTGTGTGCCTGTAGCTTCTTTGCACTCAGGCCTCCAAACAGAAAAATGGTTAAAATCCTCCCCCAATTTGTTTTACCACCTGCAAATTCAGACTGCATCACCAAAGTAAAAGTCTGGAATGCATCAGCCAAAGAATGGATTTGAGGGGGGTTAGAATTTCTTCAATATCATCTTGAATTGCAGAGGCTATTTTTTTGTAAAATTAAAATTGTTTTGCATTCTGATGTTTCTTGGGTGTTTGTCCGCATGCCATGCTCAAATAAGCATGAACTAGCATAGCTGTTTTCCCCTCCATTTCCCCCCAAGCTGCTGGTAGAAATGGTCATGGTACATACACCATATGTATTGTTTTGGGCGGTGGTGGGCGGATGAGGGTGTGGTTGGGGCAGGCCTCTACATGACTTAGGATGCAGAAACTAGCTTTTCCTCACAGTCTCATCAAATCATACATCCATACAAAATGCTCCAAAATTAATTCAAGAGGAACAAAACAAGAAAAACTGCATCCCGAGGAAACCCCCAGGATACTTGGAGGATACAGACATGGGTAAGATGTTGGGGAGCGTGGGTATTTTTAATGTAAAAACAATATGATGCTGTTTCTGAAAGTAGTGACTATGGGTATTGTTTATAGAAGACTTCATTACACCAGGCCATCCTCTTAAAAAAAAAAAGTCCATAGGGCAGTACTTACCCCAGCATCTGATAGTACAGGTAAAGTGGTAGTTTCTATAATAATTGTCAAATAGTTTGTAAGAGTCCCTGTAAAGCTGAAAGTAGGATGTGTTTTCTTTTTAGAAACCACAGCCAATGTTCAGGACGTTGCTGTGATTAATCTACCCAAGAAAGCTGCAAGAAAGACCAAACACGAGGACTCACCACCAGCCCCTGATGAGAAAATAGGTAAAACAGTTGGGATGGGATGGGGTATAAGAAAAAAACTAGGGATCTACTGATGTGGTTGTTGCTCTTTGCAGGAGGAATGGCTCCTGGTAGACACCCTTTGAAAGTTAAGTTAATGTCCAGTCATGCCTTGGATTGAGAGCATAATTTGTTCCGGAAACGTGTTTGTAATCCAAAACACTCATATCAAAACGAAATCCCCCCAAAAAATTGTACAGAAATTTTTAATTTAAGCCGTACTACAGTACTTGTATTGCAAGACGTCGTTGTATATCAAGTAAAAAAAAATTAAATAAATATTTAAAAATTTGCTTGTCTTGCAAAACGCTCTCAAACCAAGTTACTTGCAATCCAAGGTATTACTGTACATGGTACAAGCATGCAGTTTATCACTGGGTTATGGTCCTTACTGATGAAAGAGGGTGGGAGACATCCTCCCTCCTTCTCACCAATACACTAAACAAATCTATACACTATCTGGAGAAACACCTTGATATGTTAATCTGATTAGGCATGTTAGTACATTAAGGCTGCAATCCTATACACACCTAGGAGAAAGTCACATTGAACTCACTGGGACTTACTTCTAAGTAGACATGATAGGGTTGCACTGTTACCCTGGGGAAATGTTTTAATATATTTTGGAAATGTATGGTATCTTGTTCTGTTTTCGATTTTGTAGGAAACTGCATGGATGCAACACTTTCAGTCAAGTTCTAATAATGTGCGCAAAGCCTCTGCCTAAAACGTCCTACAATTCCCAGAATCCCTCAGCCAGCGATGCTGGCTGAGGAATGCTGGAAGTTGTAGGACATTTTTCTGTCTAAACATGCATAGGATTGAGCCCTTAAAGTATTAGGCTGATTCTGAAATGATCCTTCCAGACAATTTATTGTTCAACAAATACATAATTGTTACTCATGTTGTGGGGGAGCCAGATGTCATTTCTCAAGGAGTATCTTCTGTTTGAACGCTATTGTTTCTGATATTCATGATTTGGAGTAAATAGTGGTTGTATGAATATTCTAGGCACCTATTGGCACCTAACATAGAATTATAGAAGAGTAGAGTTGGAAGGGGCCTATAAGGCCATCGAGTCCAACCCCCTGCTCAATGCAGGAGAACAGATGTGGGCAGCCCAGACAGTCACCCATCCAAGCACTGACCTGGCTCATACCTGCTTAGCTTCAGCATGTGGCCTGCATTATGTGCACTTGATGCCAACATCACTGATTCAGTTCCATTCTTCCCCTTGGCCAGTAAACTGGATTTATTGTTGAGATGTAACTGATAAGGAGTTTCTGGACTCCAGATTTTGATGCATCTCTCTCCCATGTGAGTCTAATCTTTACTAGCTTGCCCTCTTTTGAGCAGACATGCACACCATATAGCTATTTTTAAAGGAGAAGGGCAACAGCCCAGCTACCTCCCCCTTGAAGTAAAGCTTCCCACCCTATCTGTTTACATATGGACTGGATATTGTGCTATTGCTTTCGAATTAGGACTTGTAGCAGGACTACCTTGCAAAGGCATGATGAGATACACATACTGATAATCTGGATATGCCTTTATAGGAGCATGGTAGAATTAGGGTTAATACTTTTCTGGTACTTACAGTCTATGTATATTTTGTATTCGTTTGAAAACACAGTGTGTATTTCTCCATTTCCTTTTTTTCAGGCCAAAACGGATTGAGCTGGATGCTGAATTCAAAGAAAATAAGATCTTCCTTGATAATTTATTATTCTCTCTCGACTGGTAACTGTCTCTTCCCCCAAACATTTGCAGGGAGGAGGCTGTTATTTATTGGGATTTGACTGAAAAGAATGTTTTCTCTCTCTGATTTAAAACCCAGTGCATATTTAATGTCTGTGAAGAAAACTACCTTTCTTAGGAGGGAAGTGAGAAAGGGAATGGAGGGGGTGGAGAGGAGAGAACAGCTTGTTTGCAAAATGCCTCTTGGGTTATTGAAAACTCAAAGCCTATTATTTATTTGTTTATTACTGTTGATCTCGGGTCCTGACAATTGAGGCTCTGAAAACTTAAGGCCCTAAACTAACCTCTCATAATTATCCAAGATGGCTGCACAGGAAGAACAAGCATAATGATACATTTTTCAGCACGATTCTTTTCTTGAGACATTCAGTGATAAAGCACCATTCCTTAATACTTTAAAAACACACACACACACACACACACACACACACACACACACACCTCATAAGCAACTGCTGGGTAGTTCTGCTGCTTCACTTTAAACAGCCGCTTCACTCCTATCAGAGGTGGCTGCATTTGATTAGCTCTGCCTTCCCCAGCCTATGCCCTCCAGAAGTGTTGAACTACAACTCCCATCATTACCAGGCAACATGCAGGGAGGAACAACATCTGGAGGGCCACAGGCTCTCTGCTATATAGCAACTGTAGTATGCCAAGTCATTGGCAACCTTTACCTTGTTCCGTTGCTGTAACAGTTCTGAATTTGAAGAGGTGACTTCAAAGGTGGGCTGGAACAATATATGGGATAGGCGGATTGTGAAAGTTATGTCAACTAGGATAAAGGAGAATTTCTATAAAATAATATGGAGATGGTACCTAACTCCAGTAAGATTAAATAGAATAGATAACAATTGCCCCGCACTTTGCTGGAGAGGATGTCAGGAAATAGGTACATATGCTCATATGTGCTGGAGTTGTAAAAATGTTCTGGAATTTTGGCGAGAGGTTTTTACAGAAATATATCAGGAATTATTGGTATTAATCTAGAGGTCTGTCCTAAACTTGCTTTGTTATCAATAACCGATAAAGTCACTTGTGCCCAAAATACGAAGGAACTAAATGTAAACTTGCTATCATTAACCTAGCCGCAGTTAACGAGGAAATAGAAAGTACAACATGTTTTTCTAATAACTGATTGGTATAAGGAAGTTTGGGATATAGCCCTAAATGATAAATTAACTTGTAGTATCAAATGCAAAAAGGGACAGTTAAAGAAGAATAATTATATGGATATATGGAATCAATTATTAGACTATGTATTAATAAAGGAGAAGGAGAGTATGCCTTGTCAGGATATGTTATATTTTTGGAATGTGGAATCTAGTTGATTAAGGAGATGGATGTATATTAGTTGGTCCCTAGGCGGGTCGGGGTGGTGCACCTTATGATTTGTTTTAGTTGTATGTTTGTGTTTTATAGTTTTGTATGTAGTTTATAATAACTAAATAAAATTTATTAACAAATAAATAAAATAAAATACTTTTTGTACTGGAACATCATCATCATCATCATCATCATCATCATCATCAGGCGATCACTCGTGACCGAGTAAGATTGTCTTCCAGGATAAAAGGAGGAAATTCTAAAGAAGATTGTGTAGACTCTAGCGATGGGTCCGTAAGTGACTGTGGAGGCCAATTCTAGATCCACAAAGCTTCCCACAGTGAGGACACAGGTTACCAGATGGAAGATGGTCCTGTAAAGGATTCATTTGACGTGCTTTTCGCTTAGCACATTTCTCCCTTTCACCTTGCACTCGGGTTTCTTCAAAGTCCATGGAACCTTTGTGAAAGGCCAACCTCCATTTAGATCGTTCATTGGCCAGAGCTTCCCAGTTTTCGATGTTTATATTGCATTTTTTTAGATTAGCCTTATGAACATCTTTAAACCTGTTATATTGACCACCGATATTCCGCTTTCCATGCTTGAGTTGGGAATAAAGTAACTGCTTTGGAAGACGGCAGTCAGGCATTCGAACAACATGACCGGTCCACTGAAGTTGGAGTTGAAGGATCATTTTTTCAACGCTAGTAGTCTTTGCTTCTTCCAGTACACTGACATTTGTTCGCCTATCTTCCCAAGTAATTCGCAGGATTTTCTGGAGGCAACATTGATGAAATCTTTCAAGGAGGTGGAAGTGACGTTTATAGATAGTCCATGTTTCGCAGGCATACAATAAAGTTGGTAATACAATGGCTTCATAAACCAGTGTTTTGGTCTTCTTACAAATATCCCGATCCTCGAACACTCTATGTTTCATTTGAGAAAACGCGGCACTTGCGGAGCTCAAACGATGCTGGATTTCACTGTCGATGTTAGCTGTAACAGAAAGATAGCTGCCAAGATAGAGAAAATGATCGACATTTTCCAGTATTGTCCCGCCAAGCTGGATAGATGGCATCACCAAAGGGTTAGCTTGCACTTGCTGATGAAGCACTTTGGTTTTTTTGATGTTAAGTGAGAGACCAAGTTTTTCGTATGCTTCTGCAAAAGCATTTAGGATAGTTTGGAGATCATCCTCTGAATGTGCGGAGACCACATTATCATCAGCATACTGAAGTTCCACAACGGAGGTTGTAATTACCTTACTTTTTGCTGAGATTAAAAAGCTTTCCATCTGTTCGATATATAATTCCCACACCAGTGGGAAGTTTCCCCTCGACAAGATGTAAAATCATGGCGATGAAAATAGCAAATAACATCATAGGCTTCTTCTAACCATGGTCATAAGAGGGTTGCTAGCTGTAGCTGATCAGAGAGGTGAGGGTGGGGGGTAAAGAGAGCTATAGAGGCCTGTTGAATACTGGCAAACCTACTCTATAATATTTGGGACCTATTGTGCTGCATCTGATCATTATGGTTAACAGAAAATCAAGAGGCCTTGTATTTTTCAGGAAATAATACACACATAAATCAACTCAGGCTAGCCCAGATAATGGAATTTTAAAACTACAGGAATCCAAGGAAGCAATGCTCTGAATTGGCCTGTGTTTGGTGAAGCTGCTGGGACTCACCTCTGGGAATGATATAGCTGGATCAGAATTAAAAGAGGTAGAGGAGGAAATGAAAGACAAAAAGAAAAACAGTGGCTTAAAAAGAAGTTCAGCACATACCCTCCAACATTTCACAGATGAAAATAGGGACACATGTGAATTTGTAAGAGGTATGGTTAAGCAACATGAAGGTGTGATCAAGAGGGCATGGCCAGGCAACATGAGGGCATGGCCAAGGGTATGGCCAGGCAACCAACATGGTCAAGTACAAAAGTTATTAGAGGAAACATATATATTATAATTATTACATCATTATATTATATATTTTATAATATTTTATTAGTGGCTTTTGTATTTTTTTTAACCTTACTTAAACCCTTAATTGTTGATATCTGGTGTTTTTCATGGGGGGCGGTCAGTGCTTGCAGGGCAATCTCTTTTTGTTTTAAAATTGTCAGGATTGGTCCCACATTTTCAGGGCAGTTGGAGAAGGAGAAGAAAAGAAGGAGATGCGGAGGAGGGGGAGCTTTTGGATGGGGAAAAATACAAAAAGACACATTGGGGTTTTGAGCCCTTTCAGCGTTTTGCTCCAACACCTCTACAGCTCTGGTTTTTAAGCACAAGGAGTAACTTTCAGGGGCTGAACAACTTTGTTGTTGTTTGTTACTGTGGAAAGGCCCCAGTTTAAAGCACTTTCTGTGTTCTATTCATACAATTTAGATTTAAAGTAACACTTAAACTGGAATAATCTTACAGAATTTAAGTAACTTAAATTAAGTTAAAACACAAACAGTGCAATCCTACACACAGTTACTCAGGAGTAAGGACAAATGTCTTCAATGGGTCTTACTTACCTACCAGGGGGCCTGGTCAGAGGCAGCAGGTAGAGCACATGCGCACGCACACACATCCTGGGGGAATTCCCGGCTCTGCATAACAAATCAGGACTCTGCATAACAAAGTAAGAAGCTGTGATGGCTTAAGCGTTTGCAGGACTGTCCCAGCAAATTCCGGGCAAATTACATAGCTCTTGCCATATGTCTTTTAAAAATGTGCCCTAGGCTAACCCATCTTACCTTACAGAGAACTAACCAACCAGTGATGGTCTATTTTTGAAACACAGCTAAATGTAAGAGCATATGATTAGGAAAAGAGGACTGGTAAACAGGGCCGGTGCTACCATTAGGCCAACTAGGCAGCTGCCTAGGACGCAGGGCTAAAGAGGGCGCCAGAAACGCCTTGAAAAAAATGCAGCGCTCTCAAGTGGGAAGGGGGGGGCGCTAAATATCTGATCTTGCCTAGGGCACCAAACTGCCTTGCACCGGTCCTGCTGGTAAAATATCTTGAACTGAAGAGTAGCCCTTTCTCAGTCCTTAGCCTCACAAGCCAATCATTCAATAACCACATAGCATTTTACTAGGCATTATCAATGCAACCTTCCCACTCCCTTGTCCCACTATGTGCATTGAGGTCACTACTATTCACGTAGAACAGCTATCCTATGCATGTAGGATTGCCAACTGATCAGAAAAAAAGACATACCCTTCTCTTGTGTTTTTATTAGCAGCTGGATATGTAGAAAATGTAACTGTTACTAGAATGTACTACCTGTTAAGAAGTATCTGCGCTGGTTATCTTCCTTTCCAGGCCTGGTTCAAAGGCTGGTTCTTACCTTTAAAACCCTAAATAGCTTGGGTTCTGTATCTCAGAGAAGTCTCTTCCCATATGAGTCTCCCCAGCACTTAAGATCTTTAGATGAGGCCCTGCTTTGGATTCCATCTTAAGGGGAGGCTGTGTTGTGGCCTCCACAAGGAGCAGGGCATTCTCTGTTGCCACCCCAGTACTGTGGAAGCCCCTTCCAAGAAAAGTTTATGCTACCTCCTCCCTGCTAACTTCCTGCAAACAGGTAAAAAATGATTTATTCTGGTTGGCCTTTGAAAATGGAAGTTGATTGCTATATCTCCTGTTTTATGACTATTTTGCTGCCTTGTTTCTGTTTTATTTTGGGTGTGTGTGTCTCATTTTAATGAAGTGTATTGATTTTATTGCTGTGTTTTAAATTTTTAGACCTCTGTGATATATTTTATGAATACATTACATTAGTAATTTAAAAATAAATAAATAAAATTGGCAGGTGAAGTTTTTCGCAGGACAGGGATAAAGATTATGACCTGCTAATGTCCATGTGATGCTGCTGTTAATGGCATAGCTGCCTGCAGCCCTTATCATATAGGACATGGGCATCTAGTGCTCAATGAGCAAAAGTTTGTATCTGTTTATCTGCCTTGCATGTGTGCAAACTGATGGGGAGATCCAACTGTTATTTATTTTATTTATATACATTTCTTCAATAGAACTCTTCTCAGGCTTCCAGTCTGGGGAAAGTGTTGAACGATATTCACACTCTGCTTGGCCTTCGTTAATTCCTTCAACTTGGAACTCTCCCCTTGCTTTCCCTCCCCCCTTTGCAAGGGATCAAGTGGCACTGTCCACTTTAGGAAAGAGGTTATTTCATTAGCAGATGTGGGAGTTGCCTGGCCATGGACGAATGGAAGAATGCCATGAGCAGAGTCTGTGCTATTAGGGCAACTGTTTGGAGAATTCAGAAAACACTTCTCTCTATCTTACCTACTCTACAGAAAGTAGGCCTCATAGGCTGTCATCCTAGGCTCACAAACTTGTAAGTGCCATTGAACTCAATGGGACACATTTCAGGGGTGTATAGCACATGTTTTGCATGCAAAAGGTTGTAGGTTCATAGTCCAGTTAAAAGGTCTTGGGTTAAAAGACCTAAGGGTGTGTAAGACCTTGAGAGATCCACTGCCAGACAGAACAGATCAGCCTTCCCCAGCCTGGTGGCCTCCAGGTATGTTGGACAGGACTACAACTCCCAGCATCCACCAGCCAGCTCCTCCATACCACGCCTCAGTCTGGGGTGGCTTCACTGTGCATGCATGTTCCCTGACCAAGGCAAGCCCATACGCAGTGAAGCTGGGGACCACTTGACGTAAGGGGGCATGCACCCTTATGTGGGGAGCATGGCCTCACCCCCTGACATCATCCAGACAGTGGGGGATCATCTCCCCCCCCAAAAAATAATGTCCTTACTCCTGCTATATACCAGTAGTGAACTCATTATATGAGTGTGGATCCGTATGTAGCCAAAACAGTACCATCTATGCATAATAGAGAAATATCAGCAGGTTAAAGAGAACCCCAAGGTTCACAGAAATCTGACTGAGGTGGTAGGGTGGGGAGTAGAAAACTGGGTGCATGTGGAATGGAGTGTCCTGGAATGAGGCATGGCTGGCTGGCTGGCTGGCTGGCATCCTGAACAAGTGTACTCCACAGTGCAATATTTTATTGTGAGTTCCACTTGTCTCCTTTCTAATGCACAGCAGAGAATCTTCACCACTTAGCATAGTGGGAAGGCAGCAAAAGACCAGCAGCCATACGGGAAGTTTTTTCACTCATTGTGAGTGGGCCTATCAGTGCTGAATGCTATAAAACAGGCATATAAATATTTATGGAAGTGGGAATTCCCAGGCAATGCCCAATATGCTCTTCTTGGCACAGATGATTCATCCACAGTCCCTTTGCTCCTCTTTCTGACTTGCCAGAAGTATTCATCAGATGTGCCTAGCTATTCCTCAAAAGGATTTGATGATGAAAACAGAGCTTGGTCATAAAATATAATCAGAAGCACTGTCAGTTTAGAGAAGGGAACGCCATTTTGAAATCAGACTTGTGAAATAGGCACTGCCCTGCTTGATGTGAATTTCAGCAGACATTTCAGAGACAACATAAGCTGGCTCTCTCGTGTCTTAACCAGTTGCTGTTCTTTGACCCTGATTTTAAGCCTAACCACAAGATAATTTGAGCAGAGTCACAAAATCCTTTCATAAACCACTGGCGTGTGTCTGGGCACCATAGTATTTGTTGCAGGAGGCCAGCTACATGTTGCTTTTCTCCAGCAAAAGTGTCTTTTCTTTTGCTTTGCACAAAGAAGTTATTCCACAATGTGAACCACTTTCCAGGTTGACTGGTAGGCTTTGAAAATCTGTGTTGGGAGCTTGAATTGGTTAAAGCTTGAGTTGTTGAATCATGTACCGGTAATGTAGAATGCATCCAGCATAAGGATCTATCTGCCTTGTGGACATAATAATACCGATAGCTACCTGACAGGGTTGCCATTGCTGAGCTCCTTTGGGGAGAACCCTGCAATTTAATAGAGTTGTTCAGATGACTGAGAACAGGAATGTAAAGAACATTCCACAGCAGTGGTGGCATTATTTTAAAGACCACTACTCCAGCTTTCTCAGTCTGGCACCCTCCAGATGTGTTGGAGTACATCCCCATCATCCACAGCCAATGTCATGCTGGCTGGGGGTGATGGGGGTTGTAGTCTAACACATCTGGAGAGTGGCAGGTTGGGGGAGGCAGTCTTCAGTTACTTAACATGGACATTTTTGTTTCACTCAAGTGTTTCTTGTATAGCGAGTTGTGCTATACTCTAAGTCAGGGCTCTCCAACCTTGGGTCCCCAGATGTTGCTGGCCTACAGCTCCCAGCATACCCAGCCAGCATGGCTAATGGCATGGGATTCTGGGAGCTGTAGTCCAGCGACATCTGGGGACCCAAGGTTGGGGAGCCCTGCTCTAAGTACTGCCTAAGAATTGCAACTCATTTAGTTCTGTGTTGCCTTGTTTTGCACTCTCCATTTCCCTGACTGGTTGGCTGTTTCATGGGCTGCCTTCTACAGGAGCCGTTCCCAGTACTGGAATCTTATGGTGTTTCTGTAACATCTATTTATTTCCAAATACATAAGCTGAGGAGAGGGGATTAGTCAGGCACCATGGCAGACAGCGCTAGTCTTTAAAACAGCATCCATTTCCCCAAAGCAACAGCATAACCTTGGTGCCCCCAAGGTGGCTCCTTGCCAGCTGACTCCGAAAATGTGGACTCCTGACTGCTTTGTTGGCCGCACTAGGGATAGACGACTCTGTCAATTTCAGTTCCCCCCCACCCCTATTTCCTCATTTTTGCAATCTGACGGTCATTGTTGCTTTTAATGTTCGCATGAGAATTCATAAGCATTTTTGTGCACATTTCTCTGAACACGTACATTTTTGTATACATTTTTGCCTAATGACACAATTTTTGCAAGCTATTTTCCTCATATGGTGCAGTTTTGAATATATGCATTTTTTTATTTGGCGAACGCCATTGCAAAATTTGGGGAAGTGTGAATTTCAAAAGACAACTTGAGTTTTGGTTCGTACGGCGGCTCGAAAGTGCAAAATTAGTCTGAACAAATTTCTTCCCCCTTCCTACTACATTCAAAAGGGTCTGAACTTTTATCTTCTTTCCCCATTCCCTTCCACACACCTGGACAGAACATGGATTTCAGCACCCCCATTTACAGGTAGGTATGACCTGCATTCTTGGGCCTGGGAATGCCACCTGGCCATCAATGTCCATTAAGCAAATATCAAAACAGCACAAACAATTCTGGGAAAAGATTACGGTAATAACCAGGCCCAGCTGCAGGTTCTGGAGGGGTACCTGGGCAGGCTGTCCTCGCTGGCCCCCTCCAGCACCAACTATGCCAGGGTCTGCTACCACCTGGACTCCCTGGAGGCAGTGCTGCTGCAGCCACAGGATTCCTGCTTCGGTGGGTGAACAAGTTGGCTTACTGGGTGGTAGCCAGTAGTAGGTAAGCCTACTCCTGAGCATGAGAGTAGTGTAGCCTTCCCCAACCTGGTGCCCTCCAGTTGTGTCAGACTACAACTCCCAACATCCCTCAGTCAAGATGGCTGGGGGATACTGGGATTTGTAGTCTGATATATTTGGAGAGCACCAGGTTAGAAAATGCTGCACTAGTAGCTGTGGTAGTGTGTGTGTGTGTGTGTGTGTGTGTGTGTCCGTGTCCGGGGGGGGGCGGCATTGGACGGGGTAGGCAAAATGTCAGCCCCGGTGGGCCCTGCTGGGGTACAATGACCCCACCAAATGTGCCAGTATGCCAGATGCTGATGCAGTTATTAACTCATTTAGAGCTGGTGCTATGTAGTGGCGAAGGGACTGAGCTGTGAACCAAAAGGCCTGTGCTTCAAATCTTGCCTCTGTTATGAGCCCACCAGGCAAGCCGCTGTCTCTCAGCCTCAGCCTTCTATCTGAAGTCTGGGCATAATAATACTGACCTACCTAACAGGGTTATCATTAATGGACTAATGTATGTGAAACATTTTGAGCATTCCAAAGCACTAAGTACCCAGTGTAAATGTGATTAGTTTGTCACTGTATGTTGGAATAGAAAAGGAATTGCCTGAGAGAAGTCACTCTCTGTGGTTTATAATAGTCCATTCAACTTTGGATTAGTCAGTCTATATTGAATTCTGAAGGGGTGATGCATTGTTGATGTATAATAAACCCTTAGAATGAGAAAATAGAACCATCGATCTGCTCAGGTTTGAGCTCCTAGCTGTCCAGTTCAAAAGATGCAGCAGCAGCAGCAGCAGCTTTAAATCCTACCTCTGGTTACAACTGCTAAGCTGGTCTCAGTTTAGTCATTCCCAGGTATGAATGGCACAGGTGGGAGGTAGCATCAATCGGGAGGAAGCCTGCAGATCAGGACTGATGTAGATCTTCAAGGGCGAGGCATAGTTAAGGGCCATGAATGAGATTCTTTAGTATGTGGGAGTTACATATAGATCATTGTTCTCCAACCTTGGGTCCCCAGATGTTTTTGGCCTACAACTCCCAGCATGCCCCAGCCAGCATAGCTGGCTGGGGCATGCTGGGAGTTGTAGGCCAAAAACATCTGGGGACCCAAGGTTGGAGAACACTGATATAGATAGACCCATAATCATTACATCTGGAACTACTTTCTTAATCGTTCGAGAGCTATACACACATCTGTGAATTCACAGAATCTTAGAGGTCATCTAGTCTGATGCCCTGCTCAATGCAAAATCTGCAATGAAGGATGCAACTACAGCATCCCTGATGGATGGACATTCAGCCTCTGCATAAATACCACCAGAGAACGAGAGCCCACCACCTCCTGAGACAGTCTGCTCCACTGCCAAGCAGTGCTTGTCATTGGGAAGTTTCTCCTAATATTTAGCCGTAATCTGCTTCTTTGCCATTTCCACCCAGTGGTTGTAGTCTGCTCCATCTTCTGGGTGACAGCTCTTCAGATATTTGAAGAGAGCTATCATGTCTCCCCTTAATTGTCTCTTGTCCAGGCTGAAAATACCCAGCTTATTCAACACTTTCTCGCATGACTTAGTTTCTAGACCCTTCACCATCCTAGTTTCCCTCCTCTGGACATGCTCTAGTTTGTCCTTCTTAAAACATGGCACTCAGAACTGGACACAGTGCTCCGGATACAGCCTGGCCAGCACAGAATAGAGTGGAACTATTACTTGTCATTATTACTTCTCATGATGTGGACACTACACTTCTGTTAATGCAGCCTAAGATTGCATTTTTTATTGAGCAGCTGCAACACAGCCCTCTGTAATTTGAGCACTGCTTATCTGAGCTGCATCCCCAAACAGAGTAAACATTTCAGTTACAAAATATGCATTTGAATTTGCAAATTTCTGAATATCCCAGTTCTGGATTTCTAGGCCTGAATTCTGAATACCGTAATAGGAGAGAACCTCAGAACCTGGTATCAGTCAGAAGAACCAGTGGAGGGATGTACCGTACATGGCAAAGTACACATTCTAGTGACAGTCCTGAAATATGACACCAATGTTTCAGTTCTTACAAGACATTTGGATGGAGGAACTTGGGGACGGTGGGGGGGGGACGGTGTTAGGGGAGGTCAGTTTTCAGAAGGCTACATTCAGAACAGGATTCTAACATTTTTTGTACAGGCAGTCTCCAGGTTATGAACAACAGGGTCAGAACAAGTTCAGATCTTAAGAATGTCTTTAAGTCAAATTTGTATGCAAGTCAGAACAGCATAGCGTTCTATACGTTAAAATTGGCATTTACGCAAATTGTGTAAATTATGTAGTATACTATGCTATGTACTCTACGTAAACGACATAGCGCTGGGAAACCCAGAAGTCCATTCTTACGTATGGGTTGTCTGTAAGTCGGACGTTCTTAACTCGGGGACTGCCTGTATTCGGATTTAATCATTCTGACCTGATTCACACATAATGATAACTCATGGAATGGGCAGTTGAATTCCAGGTTGTTGTGATGTGCAAATGTGGACATGCTAACCATGGTTTGTTAACTATGAACAACCCAGAAAGAGAATAATAGATTTCATAGATTTCATAGATCATAGAGTTGGAAGGAGCCTACAAGGCTATCGAGTCCAACCCCCTGCTCAATGCTGGAAACTAGTGGAGGGGTCTCCCATCCAAGTAATAACCAGGCCTGACCCTGCTTAGCTTTCCACGCTCAGACAAGCTGAGCCAACGTAAGCCACAGGCCTGTATTCTGAATAATAGGAGAGAACCTCAGAACCTAGTATCAGTCAGAAGAACCAGTGGAGGGATGTACGTGGCAAACCATGATTTGCTACTGGGTTGTTTAAACCATGGGTCATTGGTACATGTATACTTGCAACTGTGGGTTGTTCATGGGTTGTTTAGCCAAGCTAAAGAGGTGGTGGTCAAAATCAGTAAAAACAACAGCTGGCCACTCCACAGACAGCTGTGCTCTCGCTTGCCATTTGCCCAAACTAACGTTAATGGTGAAGTCTTCTTGGCAACGGCAGCCAGGCAGAAGTGCTTCTCTCCCCCACCGGAAGCTCAGTCTATATTGAATTCTCATGACAGTGCTGGGAGAATTTTCAAGGACTAGTTACTGAGCAGGGCACATCATTGCCAAACTGCATGTACCAAGTTATCTCTACCCCACCCCTTGGAGGTCAAGAGCTTTGTTTAGACCTCCAGGAGTTACTCAAAAAACATATTTCTCCCTTCTGCAAAGCACTCACACCAAAGATTCACTCTCTGGAGGTCAAGAACTATGCTGCAGTGAGAAAGGGTTAATGTTCTCTGTAAAGATGGTTTCCAGTGCTTTGGATGGGGATAGGGGAAGGGAGCTTTTCTTCAGCAAGCTACAAGTGGTGCCAGGAACAGCTAATGAATCTTCCACGCCCCATGTATAGGACAGACCAATGGTAAGCAGGCAACTGATGTGGTGAAGTCCTGCCAGTACTACAGTGCCACAGAGGCATTTGGGATATGGAGAAGGAGCCGGAAAAGGGGGTCGGGGAAAACAAGTCAGGGATTGAGAGAACAAACTGGTTTCATCGATCGACTGCCAGACAAACCCTGGGTAGGGCAACAAATCATGATTTAAATAAACCACAGTTAGTGTAATGTGCAAATGCACTCTCAGCTTGGGGGCTCTGCAAGTCTCCTATGCCAGTGATCTGCTAGTGAAAATGTTCTTTTATATACTTTAGCATGCAGAAAAGTGCATCTTATTTTGCTGCAGGCTCCTTTTTGAGCGTTAACTTACTCAGCGGGGGGGGGGGTGTCTTAAGAGAGGAAAACCAAATCCCACACGAAGCAGGCAGTTTTCTTCCTATTCCAGACCTTTGTGTCCATCACTGAGTATTCTCCTGCCATAACCCAGCAGTGAGCTTTCAAGTGAAGGGAACACCACTGAAGGCCATAACTCTGTCTAATGATTGCGCCAATAGCCTGCTTCCCCCGCAGTTCTGTACATTGCTTGATTTATAGTTTAGAAACAAAATAACCCTTGCTTTCATAATACCAGCAGACTCACTTTTTCCATTTGGCCGTTGCTGTTTTTGCCTGACGCACTCAGGAGCGGGGATGCAGGGTTGGCTGAGCTCTAACTCCCAGGCCGTGGCTTTGAATGTATTTCACATTTGAAAACAGAGGCTGCTATTCCCCCCTTCCCCCAGGTGAAACAGATCTGAAGCAGCTCTCTGCAGGTGGGCAGTAGAGCTCCTGTGCACAACTGCTGTATTCAGCAGGTGGTTGCATTTAATTTTGTAACCACAAGTACCTGGTTGCCTAAATCCAACATATTCTGGGCAATGGAACTGGGGAACACACTCCCTGATAGTATTCCTTGCTGTCTGGTTTTGATTATGTTCCATTAGAGCAGGGGTGGGTAACTTCAGGCCTGGGACCCAAATTCGTTCCTCTGGGGTTACAATCTCACCCTCTGGGGTTTTCAGGAAGGCCACGCACCGTTCCCCTTTCCCTCAACCACCGATAGTTTGGTGGTTTCCCGGCTTCTGTACAGTTTTCCCTCATTCTAAAAGGTTTGAATGCGTCTTGTAAGGCTTAGTTACTGACAGTAAGAGCTTTAAGATACAATATGCTGGGGTTGGGGTTTTTTGGGGGTTTTTTTGGTATTTTTGGTCCCACCCCTTTTGCCTTCGGTCCCTCCCACTTTGCCTTCGGCCCTGCCCACCACTGGAATGCAGTCCCTGAGAGCTTCTTTCTCCTAAATTGAATATGGCTCTCAGGCCAAAAGAGCGTATGTCATTTTGTACTTTTCACCTGGTGAATTCCATAAATTAAGAGCACTGAGCTGAGTGAAATGGGAGCGTGCCTTGTTTCCACTCCAAGGGTGATATACACCCTAGCAATAATAGGGAAAGCATGGATATATCATATGGAGAGATAATAATCTTTTCCTATGGATTTCATACCTATAGTGATTATTCTCCTCCTAATCTAAAACATGTCCCCTGCATTATCAAGGGGGTGGGGTGGGGAATAGAGACTTCACATTTCCAACTATAAATGCACCACTATAGGCACAGTAAAGATTTGTTGAATGACAGCCAGTACGATCCAGTGAATAGAAAGGACGGCCCAGAGTTTGGCTCAGGTCCTACTATTACCATAGACTTTTTGCAAGTCACTATATCTCAGCCTCAGTTTCCTATATGTAAAAAAAAGGAAGAATAGTGACCTACCCTGCAGGACTGATATGAGGGTAAAGATGATAAAGATTTTTTAAAAGCAGTTTTTAAACGTTTTTAAAGTACTATACAATAAACATTTTATTAGTAGTGATCCATACTTAATGGCAACGCTAAGAAATGTAGGTCAGATCACACCAAAATGCAATACTAGCCCCTACCATAAGGTAGCAGATAATTCTTATTACTTATTTATATATTGCAAAATGTTTGACTAGGGTCCAACTAACCAGTAAAGCAAAGTGATAGGTTCCTATTTTATATAATGCAAAGTTTGACCAGGGGGAAATATGACAACAGGGGCCAGAAGAGAATGAAGAGACATTGGTTATATTTGGTCGGTCATTCAATCAATTTCATTGCATATGACCATAGGTTCTTATAATTTTGCCCCCTCACCCAAAAGAGGCAGAGTCACAAAAAGAAAAAAAGATGAACAAGCCACTCAAACCAATTCATCATGAGCACAAGCTATGGCAACAGTTTTTAGAACCTTTGCTCTAACCTGTTTAGCCACCACTGCAAAGAAAGCTACCGTACTTGATTAGTTACATAAGGATCCATATCCAGAAGTAGTTTACACATCTGCTCCTCCACCAAAGTTCTATCGGAAATTCCTCCCAACTAAGGTGCAAGAAATCTTTTCCTGGGACTGGCGCACAGCTCACAGAAAAATATGAAATGGATTATATCCTTTATTTGTGGAGCCCCGCATATACAAAGATGTTGAAATATGGACTGTTTTCATACCTCCCATCCAAATATGCAGAAGGCCTGGTTTGGAAACTTAATTCCACAAATGCCTTCCTTAGCTCTGAGTGAGTCAAGGAATTAAGATAATCAGAGATATATTGTTCTCCCTTATAAGATAGTGCCATCTGCTAAATCCTGTTTGTTGAATGTTTTCCACATCTTTATTAGCATCCTGGGAGTATAACCCATCCCTAAGTTAACCTTAGATTCACTTACGGTAAATGAAAGGAAGCCAATGAGAGAGAAAAAACGAGCCAGTGTTTCAAGGCAGGAAAAAGACCAACCATCCCTGTTCTTCTGTTCTAAATAGCAATGTTTAGCCAATTGGTGGTCAGGCATGTTGGTCATTTTTTTTCAAATAAAAGAAAATGGCCTTGTTCACTTTGACCGACATTGATGGTAGCCCCACTTCAGCACGAAGAAGAGCAGCTGGAGTACTAGGAGGAAGGGCTACAATGCCTCTTAGAAATTTATTCTGTATAACCTCCAGATCATCTCTTTTACCCAACTCCCAAATTTCTACTCCATACAGAATTGGTGCGAACTTCCCCTCAAATATTTTCAATGCTGGGTGCATCAACCAGGCTTTCGCCAGTCTAAAAGCAGCCAAGTTAATTGTCTATTTCTGTGCCTTCCAGGATAGATGCTCTGAGAAATGTATGCCCAAATACTCATAAGATGACCATTGTGGGATACAACAATTATCCTGAAACCATTTGACATTGGTTATATACAATTACAAACTACTATGGGGTGCATATACTTTGTTTACTTAAAATGAAATGATTAGGGAAGAAGTCATATGGCAGCCTTCTCCAACTTGTGGCCTTCCAGAGGTGTTGGACCAACTCCCCTTGTCCCCAGTCAGCATTGGCCATCCATGCTGTTTGTGGATGATGGGGATGTAGTCCATTGCATCTGTAGGGCACCAGATTGGGAAAGGCTGCATGCATTATGGCTTTGTAGAAGCAGCATCTTTTTGAGGAAAGATGAAAAAATATGACAGGGCGATGAAGGGAGTGATAAAACTGGTGGCAAGGGGGTAGGCTATGATAGCTAAGAAGAGCAGGGGAAAATGCTAGGTGGCATAATTTGGGGACCAAGGAACCAGGATGGGCATGCAATACATACTGAAAGGCAGGCTAGGCAAGGCCATGAAGAGCCTGGAGCACATGACATTTCCAAAAAAGAGATTCATTTATTACTACATATATATCCTGCCTCTTTTCCTCTTGCAAGGAACCCCACATGGCTTACATGGTCCTCCTCCTCTCCATTCTATCCTCACAACAACCTTGTGAGGTAGGTTGGCTGAGAGTCAGTGACTGGCCTGAAGTCACCCAGTGAGCTACACGGCTGAGTGGGAACTAGAACCCGGATCTCCCAAGCCCCAGTCCAACACTCTAACCACTGTACCAGACTGACTATCTGTGGATGTAAAGTGCGAGGAGGCGATGAAGGGACCTAAAGATAGGCTTGGTATGGTAAAAACGGTGAGGTGGGGTGGTCAGTTTATGTAGCAGGATTTAGCAAGATCAGTGCACAACAAAGGAAGGCCACAGATAAGAAGGTTGTGGTAGCCACAAGCATGTATGTTCCTTCAATGAATGCACAGAAGGATTCTATCTAAGATGTCACAGGATCTTGCCATGGCTTGAATTTATGGTGTATCCACATTTACCATTCTTTTCTGGGGGGTCCTTAAATCCTTGGACTATGCCATTTGTTATGGTTTGAATTGAACTGAGGGCCCAATTCCCTTTCAGAGAAGCTCTTAGGGTCTGCATTCCAGTGGTGGGCAGGGCCAAAGGAAAAGGGGGCGAGGCCAAAATACCAGTTTATTGTGGCTGTAAAGGTCTTCCTGCCAGTCACTGAGCCTCAGGAGAGGCACGTCAGCCTTTTAGAATGGGGGGGGGGGGAGAGAAATGGTGCAAAAGCCAGGAAACCACCCAATGATTGGCAGTTGGAGAAAATGGGTGGGGCCAGGGAGGGGGGCAAGGCCATCTGGGCAACCCCAAGGGGTTGGATTGGGACCCCAGTCAGGCCAGATTTGGCTCATGGCTCTGAGGTTCGACACCCCTGTTCCAAAGGATACCCCAAAGACAATGAAAAGGGTCCACAGAACAGTTCAAATAATAATTCCCTACTCATTGTCCCTGTCCCCTCCGCTGCTTTAGCTCTCCCCAATCTTATGGATCCAAGGCAGGATCTAAACCTGGGGGGGCTCTGCAGTTACTAGCTGTGTGGTGGTGGAGCAGGGAATGAAATTCCAGCAGCAAGTGGTGTGACAGTGAGCCGGCTCCTTCCGTCCTGGAACGAGAGCGTTACGTCTGTGACTTTATTTAAGAGCTGACAGTTCTCCGTCTGCACAGTGTCTCTTGGAGACAAGCTCATAAACCATCAGGGCCGGATCCACATCACACGGTGCATCATCAAGTTAGCGGAACAGCACTGCTATATTCACGTTCCGTAGTCACTCCTCACAGGGCACACTCTGGTCAAATGTACTGTGTCTGCAGCCATCCCGGCTTGCCACCCCACGCCTAACTCCGTAGCGGTAGAACTGGACGTTGCCTTGGACAGGGGCCTTTAAGAGAAAGGGTTTTTTGTTTTCGTTTTGGTTCATCAGATTGCTTTTTTAAAAAAAGAGGGGGGGAAGCTTTTCCTGCTCCATGCCCCCTCACAAAACAGAAGGAGAAGGGGACAGACCAGTCCTCCACAGTTCTCTCGGTGTGGGCTGAAGCCAGCAGAATCAGTGCGCCCTTTCCCCTCCAACCAAAACCAACTTTCCAAAGCAGCCTTCCTGCCATGCTTAGTTTCCCAAGTGCAACCTCCTTTGAAATCAATGTGACTTACCTGGGAGTAAGGCCATTGAAGAGAATGTGCTTTACTTCTGAGTAGACATGCCTTTTGGCTAATTTACACCTTCTTGTTCTTTGGGCAGGGGTGGGTGAAACTGGCTGTGCAATAACTAAAAAAAAAGCCATGATAAAAGTAGTCCAGGAAATTCCGGAAGAAACAAAGAACGATTACGCAGGACTAGCATGACCAGCACTGGAAAATGAGTGCATCGTGTGCCCTGCAAGTCACAGCAGTGATACAGTACTACTGCAATAAGCCTTAGGTGTGGATCTGGCCCAGGTTACCAATAAAGGGCAACCAAAAAAAGATAACTGACATGAGATTTCTGCTGTACGGTTATAAACTTGGTGGGAAACAAAAGAAGAACTAGTATTCATGCAGAGATCCTCTAATCCAGCATTGCTGCATCAGGTAGAGAAAAGGGCCATCGGGTCAGTGGTAGAGCACGTGCCCTGCATGCAGAAGAGCCTAGGTTCATCCTTGACTAAAAGGAAGGTTCCCAGGGAGCAGGAAAGACCCCAGAGAGCCACCACTGGCTAACGCACATAACACTGAGTTAGATGAACTGCGTGGGTCAAAACAGCCTCTAGAATCCAGGAAGTCCACATCAGTTATATGGCACTGCTTCTAGAACAATGGTATGTTACCATTTCTACTAGATACTTGCAAGACACCCTAACCTCTCCCTCTGTTGTCAGATTTCTTATGACTGCCTTCTCCAACCTGGTGCCCACCAGATGTGCTGAACTACAACTCCCAGCTGGCTGGGGGATGCTGGGAGTTGTAGTCCAGCACATCTGGAGGGCACCAGGTTGGGGAAGGCTGTCCTATGGTATTGATGTGTTATGTATGTATGCTTCCCAAGATGACCTTAGATTTTCTTGTCAGTCATTTCCTGCTTAGCCAATACTACTGTTTATCAGATTCAGTGGCTTTATTTGATCAACTGGTGTTGCAGTCAGCAATGGTTCAATAGCTGGATCCTGGGAAACAGGTTATGTCTATGTTAAGTCATAGCATTTCAATAAAATGTAGCGAGAGGGATGCGAAGCACTGATCTTCCTCCTGGTATCATGTCTGCATGCAGAAGCCAGGGGCTCCTGCCTAGAACAGCATATTGTGCAATTCAGTTAAAGAACATTGTTTTGGGAATACATTTTCCAGCCTTCAACCAGTGATCGTGCCTGTATTCTTAAAAGCTTCACAGCTCTGAAAGAGAAGACAGAGATGAGGGTGGTCAAGGAGACATCTGTTGATTAGTAAATCAGGAGCTGCACCAACTCCAAAGCTTTGAAAGAGGCAGGTACCGTGTCCTACCTGGGAAGAAGTAGGCCTGAGGAGTAGGAAACCCATTGCAGTCCAGATGTTGATGGACTACAAGTCCCGTCATTCCTGACCATTTCCCGTACTGGCTGGGGCTGGTGGAAGTTTGAGTTCAACAGCATCTGGAGGGCCACAGCTGGTTCCCGGCCCTTGCCTTAAAGTGAATTTCAGAAAAGCTGCTGATATATTCATGCACCACTTGTGGGCACATTATATGAGTAATCATTAGAGAAGTACAGCACAGGTGAGGGAACCTGTGGCCCTCTGGATGTTGTTGGACTCAATTCCCTTCTGCCTCAGCCAGTATGGCCAATGGTCAGGAATGATGGGAGTTGTAGTCCATCAACAGGAACAGGGCCTGCCCTACCATTAGGCAAAGTGAAGTGGTTGCCTCAGGCAGCAAATTTTGGGAGGTGGCAGCAAGGTGTTGGAGGAGAGAGCTGTATGCCACTTGGCCTGCTCTGCATCCCCTAAGCTAGTCTGCCACCTTCAGATGTGGTGGAGGGTGCTGTTCCATCGTTAGTATTGAAGAAAGATTCAACTGCTGGTCCAGTCAGCTTTTGTATATGGAATGGGAGTGGGCATCATCTTGTCCTTCACCTCAGGCAGCAAAATGTCTTGGGCTGGCCCTGGTCAGGAATGATGAGAGTTGTAGCCCAACAACATCTGGAGCACCACCAGCTTCCCCACTCCTGAACTACAGGATAATCTCATGGCGAGGTTTCCCTGTAGAGATTGATTGTACAAAGTCATCCACATCAGTAATTACTAGCATCAGTCATGATGTGGTGAGTCACCATCTGAGGCAAATATCTCAAAGTAGGAACCAAAGTAGCACTAGCACGGGACAGAACTAAGATGCAATTGTTGGTGACTCAGCACACAGTGAACGATGCCAGCAGTTAGTGTGTGTGTGAACTCACCACTGGGATATTTGAGGTGATAAGCCATTTATTTATGACAAGTCACCATGTTGTGGCTGAGGCCTGATTCACATAGTCATGTTTTGTGGGATGAGGTCAATGTAAAGTGCTTGGAGCTTGTGGTCTTAGATTTACTACCTCATTCACTCTGATATGGTGTGTGTGTGTGTGTGTGTGTGTTTGGGTGGCCATTTGTGGATCACCAAAAAATAGGAAATGCATCAGCAAAAAAGAGGACACCAATTTGCATACAAGTTGCACATGCGAATTTATATGTACAGATGCAAATTTAGAAATAATCATTATAAGTTAAATAGAAATACAGTACATCTCAGCATAGTGTGGAAGACTGTGTGCCTTGCTCAGGCTGCTGTCCAGGTGCTGTCAATGGGCAACTTCAAGGCCCAGCTCTTCCTTCTGATATACCGGTATATATTTTTTAAATCTTGGACTGGGCAGCCCTTCAAATAGAGGACACCTTCAAAATAGAAGACAGTCCTCTGGTAGCCACTCAAATAGAGGGCTGTCCTCTGTAAAAGAGGACACATGGTCATACCAGTGTGTGTGGTGTGTGTATGTGTGCTGCATGCTTCAATGCATGTCTAGGCTGTTGTGCACCTGCCACACATGCTGAAAAAGTTTCAGGAAGTTGGTCGAGCCAAGATGTGTTCTGTTGCAATTTGGATATGCAGCCACAAGTCCAGTTCAAGAGATACAGATCCACTGAAGAAAGAGGTGCCATTTAAGTGCATATGCATAAGTCCATATGCATATCACTGCAAATATCTGTAGTTGGCCCATATAAAATGAGAACATTATAAACCAGTTGGTTGAGCAGATACCTTTTGGGTATGAAGCCCGAGAATACTGCTAGCATATGAATCAGCTAGGTACAAGGCCTGCCATGGCTTGGTCCATGGCCATGGGCAGTTGTATCCAGACATGTAGTGTGTGTTCTCCATGATCGCAGGGATCCTGAGGTCACCTGATAGGCCTGAGGTGAGGCAAAGGCCGAGGATGGGGATACAGCCATCAGAATGTCTTGTATGTGATTGTTCTACCAGAAATCCAAGTCCTAACTTTTCAATGCATCCCTAAAGGTGCAGACAGGCAGAGATTGTGCATGTGCTAGAATTGTGTGGTAGAATGGGTTGTGTGAACACACACTCTCTGCTCTCAAGCCCTTTTCAGACACGAAAAGGGAGTTAAATGAACACCTGACCTGAGGATGGAAGTGTTTGTGGAGGGTATTGGAGTGGCAGGCTCCTTCTTCCTATGTGTGTAGGAAGTCCCCCCACATACAACAGCACACAGAGAGCCTTTTCCACAGCATCAGGAATGATGCCTTTGCAGGGGGAAAAGCCTTCTGCACTTGTAGGAAGTGTTATGCACAATACAGTGAATCGTGGTCAGCTGGAGGAGGAGCCTGCCACCCTGATGCTGTTCCCCTCCCCTGCGTGTGTCCTTTTAACTCTGTTTTTACATCTGGAAAGGGCTCGGGAATGTTGATGCAATACGTTCCGTTTACTTCTGGTCCTGATATTTGATAATGTTGATAGGAATAGCTGGCAGCAAACTACATAATAGATTATGTACCTGGTTTTCCTTGGTTTCCAAATTTTTAGACTGTTCATTTCTTTCATTGTTTTTGGCCATTGTCCCAAGTTGTAATCTGATGGGACATTCTTTATTGGAGAATATGTTTGGGATTGGCCTGAATGACTGTTCAGAGGTCCCTTACAGCCCAGCACCTAACTTGGAGGAGGTTTTTTGGGTTCCCTCTGTAATTCTTGACTCTTAAGACATGTAAGTAGAGCTTACACAGGGCAGTACTTCTTAAGACCGGACAAAAGAGAGTTGATAGCCGATTAAAAAAATCTGGTGGTGTGTTTCAGTGGGAGCTAGGATGGCTCAAGAAAGCATAGGGTGGAGATGTCTCATCTCTCTTCCCCGCATTAGACAAGGCACAAGGGGAGCGGGGGCGAGTGAGGTCTCTCTGTGTGTGATATGAAAGTCTGGGCAGGAACAGGATCTGAAGAGGAGGTGCAGAGCTGGCTTTGCTCTCTGCAGGGAATCCTATGGCACGATGAGCTCCTGTAGAAATCAGAGGGGAATCTATGGAGCCCATTGGCATGCCAGTGCTGTGAACCCTCATCTTATGTTCAGCCTGTATGTGTGTGTAAATAAACCTTATCTCATGATAGCAATGCCGTAAGTTTCCGGTGACCTCCTCCTAAGGAAACTGAATCCTGGATAGGTGCTGGAACTCTTCACACTTCTCGGAAGTGGGCTGCACACACGTCACAATATATTGTAAAATGTTTAAGAAGAAAGGGGGGATTTTAAATGCAGCAAATGTGTGTTCAAACTGCTTCTAACACATTTTACCTTCAGTAAAGGGGCTTGGTGCACCCAAGACGGCATGGTTGGAGGGTCCCTATCACTGCTAGAATTGATCTGGGGTCTTCAAAGCTGACCAGAGACAGATGAGGACTGGACTCTACCCTAATACCTTTTTATGATCATGCAGAAGAAGAAATGATTGGTTGGTGCGGTTGATGAGAAAAGCTGGGTCAGCGAAAATTCTTCCTTTGAAAGGTGCAGGAGCCTTGCCTACTCTGGCCTCCAGTCACCCTAAAGTCTTCACATCCAAGGCCCAAGTGCATGATTGGTTTGATAGTATTGGATCACTCATCTTTAGCCAACTCTGTCTCTTTTAAGGTGCAATCCAACGCATGTTTAGACAGAAGAAAGTCCTACAACTCCCAGCATTCCCCAGCCAGCATGGCTGGCTGGGGAATGCTGGGAACTGTAGGACTTTTTCTGTCTAAACATGCATAGAACTGCACCCTTAGTGGCCCAGGATCTCTTCCCTACCCTGCCTCCCAGCATAGTTGATCCAGCGTCATGGTTGCCTGCTGCTTGCTGCTTGTTTTCCAAGGCTAAAGATAGCAAGTGCTGTTTGAGCTGAGTGAGAAACAGCAGCTAGTCTTTTCCCTGTGCCAGTGCCTTACTCGCCGGATGGATAATAAGTTTTCCCTGCTATGCCTCAAGCAATTTGCTTCTCATCAGTTACGACCGGGCCATAATAATGGCTCTGTGCTAGTTCTGGGGGACGCAGGAACACAAGAACATCAGGAGGAGGTTGATTTCACGTTTACTCTGCATATCCCGAAAGATCAGGCTGGTTGTTGAACCATTTGACAGCTGAGCTTGTGCGTCACCACCAGCCTTATTTATTTTAAGGCCCATAATAAAAGGGGGCAGGGTCCGATCCTCGAACACTCTATGTTTCATTCGAGAAAATGCGGCACTTGCGGAGCTCAGACGATGCTGGATTTCACTGTCGATGTTAGCTGTAACAGAAAGATAGCTGCCAAGATAGAGAAAATGATCGACATTTTCCAGTATTGTGCCGCCAAGCTGGATAGATGGCATCACCAAAGGATTGGCTTGCACTTGCTGATGAAGCACTTTGGTTTTTTTGATGTTAAGTGAGAGACCAAGTTTTTCGTATGCTTCTGCAAAAGCATTTAGGATAGTTTGGAGATCATCCTCTGAATGTGCGGAGACCACATTATCATCAGCATACTGAAGTTCCACAACGGAGGTTGTAATTACCTTACTTTTTGCTTTCAGCCTGCTGAGATTAAAAAGCTTTCCATCTGTTCGATATATAATTCCCAGAGACTGGAAAGAGGAAGACTAGAAAAAGAAGAGGAATAATAAACCAGGTTGGATCTAGGATCTGTCTTCTTCAAGAAGAAGAGCTCTGCTTGTGGAAGGTCCCTCTGACCAATTTTTGGCGATTCCCCCATCCCCCCCACCACAGGTCTTCATTCAGCAGGGTCTGCTGATTTTTTGTGTAGTATTTTCAGGGGACTGGAGGGGCTGCCATGGGAAGGAGGGTGCAGAGGAGTCCACTTCTGCCAGAGCAGTTGATCTGGCTTAAATCTGGATCCAACACACTGAGTTTGAAGGAAAGACTTAAAATGTCAGTGAATAAAATTATTTCGTTGTTTCAGTTTTCAGCAGAGTGTGAGTGTGTGTGTGTGTGTGTGTGTGTGTGTGTGAGAGAGAGAGAGAGAGAGAGAGAGATCATAGATAATAAGGAAGGAGCCTACAAGGCTATCGAATCCAACCCCATGACTTTTTAAAGTGTGGAGAAGGGATGTCAATCATTTGCCAGCTGTCTTTCCTTTGGGGACCCCCCCCCTATTTTTCTATAAAGCATGGCTTGCTATAGTAAAATGATTAGTCAGCCTTCCCCAACCTTGTGCCCTCCAGATGTTTTGGATTTCAATTCAGTATATTGCTAGATAGCCAACCAGGCTTTTGCATATACATCAGACTAAAAACAAAGAACAAGAAAAATACAAAGTGTCAAGATACAAGAAAATCAAACTGAATATAATAATAGGAAAATAAGTAATAATTTATTGAACTGTCTGCAACTGATTTGTATACTAAAATATGTTAAATTCATAACTCAATCACCTATATTAACATCTATCAAGATTAAAACTTCCTCTTCCCTAGAGCTAATTTAGCAAATTTAGCAGTATGGTATGTCACAAATTTCTCTGTCCCAGCCAATAAAAATAAGATGTTGTTTAAAGGGGAATTGTCTCTAATACCAGCAATAAAGGGATCAAGGTATCAAATCCTGAAATCTAAATACAATGGACATTCCAAAAGAAAGTGAACTAAGTCCTCTACCTTCTGGCATCCAACTGGACAATGTCTATTCTCCCTGTGTCATCCCTTAACCTCCATTAACTGCAAGGTGTTTAATATGCATTTAGTTAAGAGCCACCTAAAACCATATGGGCAGATAAAAGACAAACAAATTTCCCTGGAAGGGCTGTGAAAGTTTTATACAGTATGTTGAAACAACACTTGACATCATTCGTATAGTAGTAGTCTGGAGCTCAGTATTAATCAAATGTCTCGAGATTTACAGATAAGCACTGTGCAATCAAACAGTCCACTGAAAAAACCAGTTTAGAAATGATTTCATGTATTTTTGTGGCCCATGATTCTGCCCCCATGTTTTCAAATGCCAGTAGAATGAGAGAAGAGGCCTGTTGAAAAATTATCTTAAGCCAAAAATAAATATCCGCCTTCAGAGCTAAAGTTCCCAATGAACAACAACAGGCTTTCTTCCTTTGGACAATTGCCTTGGAGGTGGATTTAGGAATGCCCAGGGCTCTAGACAGAAATTTATGCTGTTTCGATTTCAGGGCTGTGATATCTGAATGAACCCTCACAGGGCTCCCGTGCTGGGAGCTGGGAGTTTTGGACTCCCATCAGCCCAGCCAGTATGGCCAATGGAATGCTGAGAGTTGTGGTCCAGAACATCTGGAGGGCACCAGGTTGTGGAAGGCTGCATTAGGTCATGATGATGCCCACCACAGCTGTCATCCCAACAGCCGTAGGGTGCAGTATTTTCTCTGACCTTGCCACCAAATAAAACACTTTCTCCAGAGAACAATTGAATTTTCGTGCTCCAGTCCTAAGAGCCCTTATCAGAGAGTTGTCCCACTGAACTCAACAGGAGGAATCACGTCAGAGTAAACATGGGATTGCACAGCACATGACCTGATAAAAAGACAGGAGGAACTGGTACAGTCATCCCAAGAAGAAGCCACAGGAAAGCCTTTATTCATGGCAATGGTACATGCAGGCAGAATAATATTTAATAGGCATGCAGGCCTGATTTTGTGTACAAACCCCTAGAGCCTCTATGCAAGTTACAAGAATTAATTAGGTCCATCATCATCATCATCATCATCATCATCATTATTATTATTATTATTATTATTGCCAAACATTTTGGGGAGAGCAGGTTTATGATTGTAAACTGCCCCAAAGGCATCTGCCAGTTGGGTGACATATAAATTTAATAAATAAAATAAAATAGAAATAGAGCAATAGCACATGTGGGAGAGTGTGCTGGATGTCTGAACAAGGGGTGGTGGTGAGTTTTCTTGGTTCTGTTGTTTTGTTGCTCCAGCTAGGGCTGAGGGACCATTAGATCAGAGGTATGCAGAAGGACCCAAGTTCAGTCCCTGCCATTTCAGGGATGCCTGATTATCAGTTTGGAAGCCTTGTACAAGGACCCCCAAGTTTCCTGGGTTTTGATCAGAACGTGTGTATGAGGAAGAGAAAAAGCTCCAAGCTAGGCATGTACTTCATGCTGAAAGGGAAAGACGCCCTCTCCCCAGTACTTTGCCGTTGGTGCTGTAGGCAGTGGAGGCCGGTGGCTCCACTGTCAGTGGGGCGGTGTATCCACTCTGGGCTGCAGTCTGAACTTTAAAGGAGCTATCCACGGTGCTGACCCCCACTCCCTATCCCGAGATAGGTTCAGCACCACGGATAGCTTCTTAAAAGTTCAGACTACAACTCGGAGTGGATACACTGCCCCACTGACATTCTGCGGAGGAAAACAAGGGAGAGGCTGCTATTGCACTCCTGCCCTGCTTGTGGGCTCCCCACTGGGGCATCTGGTTGGCCACTGTACAAATGCTGGACTAGATGATGGACTATGCGGTAGATGCTGGATTAGATAGGCCTTTGGTCTGATCTGGCTCTCTTATATTATGCTCTTCTGCTGCTGCATAGTACCATAACTCTCTTTTGCACAGCAGACCAAGCTTGGAAGAAGCCTCACACCAGCTCAGTCTGTCCCTCCCTCCCTCCCTCCCTCCCAGTATTATGTACTCTGATGGGCAACAGATCTCCAGCAGAAGCCATTCCCCTCACCTGCTAGCCCATGGATGCAGAACGCGTGGCCCTCCAGATGTTGCTGGCCTGCAACTTCCATCAACTCTCACCATTGGCTATGCTGGCTCAGGGTGTTGGAGCTGCAGTCCAATGACACCTGAAGGACCACACGTTCCCCACCCCTGCGCTACCTGATTGGTTTTTAACCAGATATATTGTTTAATTTTTGTTTGCCACACCAGCTTTCATGATCTGAAGGTTTCCTGTTGTATCAAAAGACTCGGCCCTTTCTGCCTTGCTGCTCCATATGCTTGGAGCTGCTTCCCAGAATGCTTGTGTGATGCCACCTCTCTTACTGCCTTCAGAACTGCTCAAAACCCACCTTTGTATGATGCCTTTGGCTCAACCTCCCAGTTCCCATGCCCTACTCTACTGTAAGTTAGGGCCAAATGACACTTCATGTTAATCACACGGTATGCTCTTGAGTGCAAAATATTTTCTTTTACAAATAGCTAGCATCCCCCCCCCTCCCGCAAGCTGGTTTGGGAGCCTGGCATGGGGCGGGTGGGAGAGTTTTAATTCCCTTCGGGCACAATTCCATGCATGTTTGGGCAGAAAAAATTCCTACACTTCCCAGCATGCCCCAGCCAGCATGGCTGGCTGGGGCATGCTGGAAGTTGTAGGACGTTTTTCTGTCCAAACATGCATCGGATTGTGCCCTTAGGAATTTTGCTCCATGCAAATAGCGGGCACATCCCCCCTGATCTGAATTGCTACCGCAGCAGGAGGCAAAGAGTTAAAGCACCCCAGCACTACCCTTATTGGGGTCCGGATCCCTGCACTGGCTATTTGTGAAGAAAAATCTTGTACTTGAAGGCAAACCACATGATTAACATAATGGCCCTTAGCCTGTAACTAAGCCTAAACACATCATGTAAATGGAACAACCACATCTTGCTTCTCTATTTCCCCCTGCCTCCACCTCCATTTCCCATCCCTTCTCTCCCTCTGTTTCTGCTGTGCTGAAATTTAGATTGTAAACTCCTCAGGGCAAGGGCCTATCCTTTTCTATCCTGGTTCAACTTCAACCAACTTTCTCCTGCCAGGCTGGAACATTTTGATTATATTCTTCTCATACCGAATAGGGCAGGATAATAGCAAATTACCATTCACCTCTGCTTACTTTCAGAGCTCCAATATATATTCTTTCATTCTCCACAGGTACTAAGGATTCTGCCGGAGGAAATATAGTTAGTGCTTACATAATATGACTATGTGACAGGAAAAAATAATCTTAGTTTACTGCTAAATGGTGAGAATTAACACCAAGGACGGGTACTTCAGAGAGCGATCCTATGGTCCCTGAGAGAGCATTCCAGAGACTCATAAAACCCCACTGAGATCAGAGACAGCACTTCAACCTTGGAAGAGGGAATCGGAGATCTGACCTCAGACCCCTGTCCCTCGCAGCTGGCACAGAGAGAACTGTGCCGGCTACCTCTCCGAGGTCGGAAAAAGCAAGCGGGGGGGGGGGGGGAAGAGGGCGTTCCAGTGCATGGGGAGGGGAGGAGACCGGGGAGGCCAGGATATGAATTATCCTGAGCCTCTTCCAGCCTCCTTCCCTCCCCCTCCGAAGAGCGCTCCCTCGGTGAGCTGAGAAGCCCGTCTAACTAAAATGCAGGAGATGGGAGGACAGGGCAGGGCATAGGAAACTCAGAGGCCTCCGAGTTCAGGGGCTTCCGACCAGTGACGGCGCAATCAGTAGGATTGCGCCCTTAATGTCTTCAGCTGGATGAAAGTACAGGATGTCAGAAAGAACTTGCTCACCTTCATTAATTGAATTAATGTTTCAGTTATCCTAACGGTATGCTTTGAATATTCTGCACTTGTATTTGTCTGTTTGTTTTTCCCATATTCTATTTTAGTGTCTGCTGTGAATTATGTCAGGTGCACACTACAGCCAACTATTTCATCTTACCTTGAAAGCTGGCAAAGTATAGCAGCTAAGAATAGGTAGTTCAATTCAATTCAAATGTTACCACAGCCATGAACTTTGGCAGATCTAAAAATCATTACGTATTTGCCCTGCTATTGAACACAAACACTTTGGCCTTCATTATTCCACTACTGCAGCTAAGAAAAGCAATACATATTGCTATTCCACTATCTCCAATGCTCTACCTTTTTAAACTCTCCCCATACTTTTCTTTGCCCACTCCAACCCCCATTAGTAGAATTTCTGAATAAGAATGTTTATTTCATTTCAGACAAGCTTCCAGAAGCTATTTTTAATCCAATTTAGTCCCAAGGGTCATTTTCCAGAATAAACCTGAACTGCTTCCCAGTTCTTTGTTGTACTGATAGCCCAAAGAGCAGGAGTCTCTCAGAAATAACCAGGCTTCAGCTGTGCTCCATGTTTCCCTAGGGGCACTGGAAAGAGACAAATGGGAGTTAATAGTGGGAAACACTGATCCCAAGGATCAGAATCCGGGAACTAATGTTCTCAGAGACAAGTTTTTCTCTTGTCAGTTTTCAGTCTCTAGAGCAGGGCTCTCCAACCTTGGGTCCCCAGATGTTGCTGGTCTACAGCTCCCAGCATACCCAGCCAGCATGGCTAATGGCAAGGAATTCTGGGAGCTGTAGTCCAGCAACATCTGGGGACCCAAGGTTGGAGAGCCCTGCTCTAGAGCAGTCATTCCTATCATCAGCCTTAATGATTTTTTTAAAGGCCACTTTGTAGATACCAAAGCTGCGAATTTCTGTGAATAGAACAATCACCGTGGCTTGCCTTACGCGTTTGGTAACTCCGGGCCAGAGTTTTGGACTTGACAAAGGAGTGTTAATAACCCAGAATATTCAGGTGATGTGTCTCTATGGGAGCTACGTAATTGTTAAAAGATTTCTCCTGGATATAGGACCACTCAAGGAGGTTCTGAATAGGAGAATCCAGTCAGAGAAGGGGGTAGGAGGCCTACCTCCCCCCACCCATCTAAAAGATGTTATAATCTAGGTGCACGTGTATGTGTATAAAGGTAAGAAAACCAAGGGGCAGACTGCAGTTTTGGAGAGAGACCTGCGTTTCTGTAAGCTGACATCAGAGGACAGAGGGGTGCCTCCCTTTGGATATCTGATGTGAGTGAGGCAGTGGATTTGTCCATCTGTTGGAGTGTTTTTAAGTTGTGCCCCCCCACCTATGCTCAGCCTGTATGTTTGTAAATAACCTCAACTATTACAAAATGCCATAAGCCTCCCTCCAAAGGAAACTGAAACCCAAGTATGTTCTGCACCCCTAGATCTTCTCATTGCTTGGAAAAGTGGGGAGAGCATAATGGCATTACCAACTTTTCTTGCTGAACAATGGGATTCAAGGAAGATATTCAAGAGTGGAATCAGAGGCGGTGTAGGGGACAGCCCACTGTCAGTCTGGTTAGCTTAATGTGGAATAGGCAGGAGGACCTCAGGCAGCAAAATGTCTTAGGCTGGCCCTACATTAAGAACTCCTTACAGTGTTAGAGTGCAGCCCACTAAGGCTGCATCCCGAATCTTTCATTTGGAGCCCTGAATCTCTGGGAGGCCCTCTGCCCCACCACCCTGCTGTTCCTGGGTACTTGCTGAAATAAAGGTACAGGGGCCCTGATGATCTCTGTTGCATTTGATCCCCCTGGATTAGCTGGCCTTTTGCCCACACGTGCTTCACATCCTGCTGCCCCCCCCCCCCGTGCTTGAATATTTCTGCCTGAGGTTTTTTTCTGAAATCAAATGCCCTCTTCTCCCCTATCCATACATCCTTTTTACAAGCCAGGGTGTCCTTAAAAGACAGAGTCCTTTAAAGAGAGGCGCACAGGCACAGACTTTAGAGCATATGTAAATTAGCATATGCAAATTTGTGCATTTTTTTTGTTTTGTTCTGTGGGCCTGAATATATTTTCAGTACCTAGCACTGCCCCTGAGTGGAATGTGGAATAATTTCAGAATCCACAGTTGATGAACACCTTTATTAGAACCAATCAAAGCATCACAAAATAGTGAGCAAACTTGCGAGTTTATGGGACTGGATGATAAAAAGATTGAAGGAGTGGGTGGAGAGAAAAAGCCGGTTTGATGAAGCAAGAACATCTGCATTCAGTCAGAATTAGGGTGGCCACTTACATATCACCCACCTACCCCCAGGACAAAAGATGACACAGATTTGCATAAAATATGCTGATTTGTATGTACAGATGCAAATTTAGAAATTATATGACTTGAAATAGAAATACAATAGCTCTCCCCATAGTAAGGAAGACTGTCCAGGTGACCTGCTCAGTCTGCTCTTCAGGTACCACTGATGGGCAACTTCAAGGCCCCCGGCACTCCCTCCCTTCTGATGGTTCTTTATATATATCTAAATTGGACCTGGACTGGACAGCTCATCTCATTGGTGACACCTCCAAATAGAGGACTGTCCTCTATGAAGTAGGACACATGGCCACCCTAAGTATAGAAGGGGATTGCAGACTTACAGAGCAAAACATGTCTACTTAGAAGGAAGTCCCACTGAGTTCAACACGTCTTACTCCCATGTAAGTCGGTATAGGATTGCAGTCTTACTTGGATTAGGCTCTACCAAAATGATTATCTCGGCTTGCACCCAGAACTGCTGGGCATGGTGTTTGGCATTTTCTGCATAACCTATTAATAGCCTTTATTGAAAGAAATTACATAGGATTATTGCACATATTTGAGGTAGGGGTTGCCAACTTTTCAATTGGTCCCTATAGCTGTGCCTTTAGTAGCAGCTTCACCTGCTGACATTAATAGATGCTAATGCCTCTCTCCATATTGTAAAAGTTAAGCAGGCTGGCCATCATTTTTGTGTCCAGCTGGTAACTCTAATTTCATTGCACTGGTCTTCACACCGCTCTCTCCAGCAGCTGCTCTTCATTAACTTGCTTGCCGTCACCGCATGCCCTGATATTAGCTCCTTCTCTTCTACAAGTAGACATGGGGCAGGGTGAGGTAGTGGTGAGGAAACCATTCCAAACTTAACACAAGTACAAGCCCTACTTATTTTATTTAAAATACTTGTATTCCACTGCTCCACAAGTTTGAGATTTTGAGAAAACTCTAGAAAAGTCTGAGGAAACTTTTAGAATTTTAAACAAAATAGAAAATGAATAGAAGATACAACTTTGAGTGGAATAAGATAATGAGACGTGTGCATTTCCCCGCCCCCTTTATTTAATGTTGGGCAGAACAATACTAGCTTCCAGAGCCTCTGGCTTGCAGGGATTGTGTTGTGAGGACCTCTACCAGAGGGGGTGTGTGGTGCACGACCACCCCAGAAGCTCTAATTTCACCTGTGGAAAAATTAGCGGGTGTACATCTATTGCTGGCAGTGTTCCACCAGGGCCGGTGCTACCATTAGGCCAACTAGGCAGCTGCCTAGAGCGCTGGGCTAAAGGGGGCGCCAGAAACGCCTTGAAAAAAAATCTCCCTGACCAGGTTGCTCTGTCACTTAGACGCCAGGATAACCTTTAGCCCCCGCCCCCGCCCCCCCTGCCCCCCGTCCTGTCCACACCAACCGCAGTGCGACAGGACCAAGGAGACTCAGCAACAGAAGGAAGGTCTCCAGCCCTTTCACGTCGAATTCACTGCGGGGTGGGCGTGTGTGTGTGTGTGTGTGTGTGTGTGTGTGTGTGTGGGCTCCTAGGTCTGTGCCTTTAAGGGGATTCCTCCCAGCTTGCAGCCATGCAGTGTGCAATCCGATCCATGTCTACTCAGAAGTAAGTGCCATTAAGTCCAATGGGACTTACTCCCAGGTAAGTGACGTATGGAATTGCAGCCTTAGGGTGTTCTCACAAGTGAAACGAAGTGGGCAGGTCACTTGGGAAGATGCTTCATGCAGAAGACAAAGCGAAAAGAGGGCCGATTGGAAATCTGCATGCGCACTCGAGGCCGCTGTAGATTGCCAGACGTGTTTACCTTGAAGTAAGTCCCTGAAGTCACGGGGCCTTACTCGCAGGTAAGCACGCATATGGCTGTTGCTGCCGACTGTTCAAATGCCATCAGTTCCAGCCAGATCACTCCTTTATTAACTGGGGTACTCATGGAACAGCCCTCCTGCAGGTAGCCCTCAATCCGAATCGTATTTCTCTGGAAGTCAAACGTAGTGTAGGATTGAAGAGGGGGGAAGCAGGTGGGGGGGCTGCAAACCTCGAAAATGGAGAGAGGAGCATTTGAGGAAAGTTTATTTCCAAAGGAGGAGTAGAGCCCTTCCGGTTTGAAACAGGAGTTCTTGGAAATGACCCTTGGGCTGCAATGCAAGCAATTCTCACTGGAAGCGAAGTCCGGAACGTTAACAGGCGAGGCCTCCCTTCGAATCAAATGGGTCTGGGACCGGGGGCGCTATCTGAGCAGGGCAGGGGCCTGTGCGCCCCCCTCCAGGTTTATATTATTATTATTTCTCAAAAGCCCCCGGATTATTTCTACGTTCTGGCCAAATCTCCAGTTCCACACTAAGGTGATATACAATTAAATGATAAGCATTACAAAGGCACATGACTTGGTTGATGTGCTGCAGTACAGATTGTGGTGTGTGTGTGTGTGTGTGTGTGTGTGTGAGAGAGAGAGAGAGAGAGAGAGACCCCTCCTGAAAATGTAGTTTCTGTCACACTTCACCAGGATTTTTTCTATATAGCAAATTGGTACTACATCAACATGTATTTTATGTATGTTTGACAATGTTTATGATAATAATTTTTTTAGGTTTTTCCAATTGACTTTTATTTCATAATGGGCATAGGGCTGGAGGGAGGGAGGGAGGGCTCAAGTGGGAAGGGGGCGCGCTAAATATCTGATCTTGCCAAGGGCACCAAACTTCCTTGCACTGGCCCTGTGTTCCACTAGTGGCAGACCCTGACACAAGGCATTCTGGGGATGGGAAGAGGCAGTCTTGGATCCGCTGGATCCAGGAGCCCTCAATTCTGCTGTGAGGCCCCAAGATCGGACCCCTTGCGGTTTCCTTCCTGTTGCTTTCAGTGGGAGAGAAAAACCAACCATCCAATCACAGGAGCCAATGAAAGAATTAAGTCCCCTCACTCATCCATCCTGACCATCATGACCTGGCAGGGCTTTGGAAGTGGCAAAGGAGCTGCCACATCACTCCATCCCATCCCACCTCGTTTAGGATTGTTCTGAAATTTGCCATAGGCACCAAGAGAGAAAAAAGTGAAGAAAGTTAAGGGTGGATTGTTTTTTTAAAAATTGATATCTATTTGAACCTGCTCTCCTTATTTCAGAGTGTCCTTAACTCAAACTATCAATGAGTGCAAACTAAAGGGAAAACTTTGGATGGCTTATTCACAATACCCTGTGGTTAGGAACTCATGAACTATAATTTATTATACCACTTCCAAATACGTAATGTACTAGTGCTTTCATTCATGCTAATAAACTGGAAGCTGGTACTTTACCAAGACTGCAGTGTGCATGCTTCAAAAAGATAAAAATGTCACCTCACATACTGCATAACTGGCCTTTATCAGCATGCCTAGTAATGGTCAATAATAATGGAAGATGGGGTATCAGTAACTACTAAGGGTGTGAAATGCTATACAAAATCAAGGAGTGGAAGTGAATAGCAGGGAACAGAGTTCTCAGTTCTCTGTGCTGTTAAAATATCCGGAAATATAAGCCTGCACTGTGAGCGATGGCATATCTGCCTAGGAGGACTTCTTGGATCAGAACATTAATGCTTTGTTTTGTTAAAGAAATACTTTGAAGATTATGGAATTTGGGGATGTTTTTGAACTGCTTTGGATCGTCCACCCCCACCCTCCACCCCTGTTGCCAATTGTTTGCCTATTCTGTCATGGAAAAATCCAGGATTCCAGTAAATTCATCCTGCCTCCTTCTGTATTGTGGTCAGATACGGGAAATTCCAAAAGCATTTTCCCAGAATACTCTGCCGTAGCTGTTTTTCCAGCCCCAACTGGAACCTCTAAGGGAGCCTCAACTGCAGCCGCCATCATTCTTAGTTGTTTTGCACATTAGGGTCATTGCCTGGAGTTACTCCAGGCAATGACCCATCTGCGATCATTGGGCTTTCCCCCGATTTCTGTATTTGACATGAATATCCCTGAGGAAAAGCCTAAAGAAAAGCAAAGGGGTCTAATCCAGCAGTCTTTAACCTTGTTGGACCTGGGACCTTTAACCCTAATTGTATTGCAACATGGGATCTGTACAGGACTGTAGTATGTGGTCTAGTCTTAATATCATTGTATAATATTATACACCAAGGTTGGCCAACCTGAAGACTGAAGGCCAGTAACCTGGAGCCCAGTGAATGATTCAGCATAAGCAGCTGCAGGAAAAACAACAATTCTGTTTGTTTTCAGAGATGAAACTTTCATCTTTGTCAACACTGAGCAGGAAAGCACTTCAGCTCATCATGATTTGCACACACAGTTCTATGTAACATGGGGCTCTTGGAAGGGCAGCTTCACTGTAAAACACATTCCTCACCTAGAAGGGGCATGGTGAAATAGACACAAGAGATATGCTTTGACTCATTTTGTGTAGAGCAAGGAAATAAATATGGATACTTTGGAGCTGTATCTTTATATCTCTAGGTTGTTTTTTGTTTTGTTTTTAAAGAATGTCCCTATAATCTGCATCCCTCATTTCCTCTTTCTTAGAGTAGCAGGCTGCTTTTGGATGAGAATTTTATAGTGCAATGGCCCTGCCTCATTCACAGAATTTTACAGGGGGTCCTGATGATGATATCTTCCACTTGCAGCCCACCCGTGTTTTCCCACAGCTTCTCTGGTCCTTTTCCTTATTGCAGAAACTATGTTAATGAATGAAAAGGCAGAATTGCTGAACGATACCTTCTGAGTGGTAGCGCTAGGAGCCCTCCATCTCCCACATGCCTTTTTGCAAACTCCGAACAGGCTTTGATATGGGTTTGTTTCAGCAATGGCTTTCTTCTTGCCACTCTTCCATAAAGCCCAGCATTGTGGAGCATCCGGGTGATAGTTGTCTCATGGACGGTTTCTCCCATCTCAGCTGAGGCTCTCTCCAGCTCCTTCAGAGTCACCATTGGCTTTTTGGTTGCTTCTCTGACTAATGCCCTCCTTACCCGGTCACTGAGATTTGGTGGACAGCCTTCTCTAGGCAGAGTCACAGTTGAGCCATATTCCTTCCATTTTGTAATCATGGATTCAACTGTGCTCCGGGGGATGTTCATAGTTTGGGATGTTTTTTTATATAACCCAACTCTGATTGGTGCTTCTGCACAACTTTTTCCAGGAGTTGTTTTGATAGCTCCTTGGTCTTCATGATGCTGTCTGTTTAGATATGCTCTCTGAGAAACTCTGGGGCCTTCCAGAAACAGGCGTATTTAATGAGATTATGTGGCACTGGAATTACACACAGGTGGAGCCCATTCAACTACAGTATGTGACTTCTGGGTTGCACCAGAGCTTATTTAGGCATGTCACAGCAAAGGGGCGACCACCAAGTGCCAGTTTGTTTTTGTTTACTTAATTTTTGTGCCACAATAAAAATATTTTGCACCTTCACAGTGCTGAGTATCTTGTATATATCAAGTAGAAACAATGCCAATTAAATCCATTTCAGTTCCAGGTTGTAACACAGCAAAATGTGGTACAGTCAAAGGGTGTGTGTGAATACTTATGCAGGGCGCTGTATACCTGTCCAGATGACACCTCTGTGAAGTTCTGGGGCAGATTGTGAAAAATATAATATTCTGTACACACATGTGCAGCCTCATGTGCTGCTCTCCACACTGCCCTCATCACTTTTTCTTTAATGGCAAAAGGAAACCACAGAGTTTCAGAGGAAATAAATTGGCCACTTGAATTGGTTTGTAACTGCCTGGTGCACAGGGGGCCTTTGCTGACTTGGTGAAAGGAACAAAAGCAGCTCCTCCACTTCAAAAAATACCCTCTTTTTGGGCAGCAGGAGGTTGTTCGGTGTGCAGTGCAGTATTATTTGTTCTTAGAATTTAATCCAATTTCTATTAACACTTCCTGCTGTTAATGTCACAGTTAGAGCTCACCTGGCAAGTCAGGTGTGGATGCATTTTTATGCCACACAGATGCCATGGCAGTCAGGCACTATGGAAGAAGAAAGTGGAGTTCCTTTCTTTTCCCTCTGCAACCTTCTTGTATTTACAATGCTCTGGGATACAGAAAAAATTAACAACATGACATTTTAAATCACCATCAGAATGCTAGTGTTATGAGTGGATATAGTTATGATCATTTGTGACTGTGGTTCACAAGGAAGACCACAGCAGGCCCCAATAGGAGCTGGGTAAGTTTGGGTTCGTAAGAAGTGAACAACCACTGGAGCTGGCATGCAGGATGCAAATGAAGGTTTGCATGGAGAGTGCTTGAGAGCCTGATGAATGAATAGGCCATGGCCGAGAGTCTTGTGATGATGAGATTAACACACCCACAGCCTAAAGACACAGGAGGAATTCTCCTGAAAAGAACCTAAAAATAGCCCTGAAGGGAGATGGCTTCACGCCCCACCCCCCACTAGACTGACTCAACCAGAGGCTAAGCTCATCAGGAAAGGCAAACCCACAAAAGGTTTTCCTTATGACACTCATCAAGGGATGCAAACACAAACACAGGCAGGGCAATCATCAGGGATTAAGAGCATCAGGGGGACAAAAACCACCCCTGCTGCTCTCACCTTGCCAGGAGGGCAGGAGAAAAGTATAAGAACAGCGGGTTTTTGCAATGGAAGGTGTGTCGACTTATGAAGGTCAAGAGAGTCCTTCATAAGCTGTCCAAGCTTGCTTGGGGGACGCAGACCTCTTGATTGCCCCCCCCCTCCATTGGGACTACAGCTGAGAATCCACTGCAGGGAGCCATCAGCAGACAGGTCGTAACCGGGACTTCTTTCTTTGACTATCCCTCTAGATGGAAGCCTTTCTTCTGCCCCCTTTCTATCTAGGCTACTAGGGCCCAAATTGACTTTTTCCTCTCCAGAATATAGAGTGTGTTTGAACCATAGCGTAAGGATATTTTGCAATCTGAAATAACTGGGTTTGCTGTACCAACAAGTAAGACACTGTACCTAGTCTATATTTCATCTTTAATAAAACAGCTCTTTTGTTTCTGACATCAGTTTGTGTGTGTGTCTGTTTAGTGCAGTGTTCTCCAACCTTGGGTCCCCATATGTTTTTGGAAGAGGCCAAAGTACATACTCCACCCAGCAGCGTGTGTTTTAACCCCAGCCAAAGATCCCAAACCTTTCATGAGAGTGTGGAGTTAGCCTCTCTCTCCTCAGAGGGAATCTAACCCCCCAAATTATCTGTCGTAACAGATTGGTGGAGAATGCCGGCACTCAAGGTGATGGATCTTTAATATCAGGCAGCACAGTGACAGATCCTTAAGATCCTTACTGGGGAGTGTGTAACAGTTGTGGCGGGAAGTGTGTAAGGAGCTTTCCCTTTCTGTTTCTAAGCACTGGGGCAACTTTGGGTTGAGGGCGTGGGCCAAAATATCCAAAAGTTTGTGTTTGTTCAGGGGTATAAGCGAGGACTGACCTGGGCATGGTGCTTAGTTTGTGTTTGTTTCTGGGGTACGAGAGAGGACTGACCTAGATGTTGTGTCTGTTCCAGGTGGAGGGGGAGCCAAAGCCTGGGCAGTAATTTGTGGTTGCATTGGGTGTTTTGGGCAGAGGGCGCATAGTCAAAAACCTGAACACTAGTTCTTGGTTGCTGGAAAGGAACCACAGCAATTGGGAGCGTGTCTCTTGATCACTGAAGAGAACAGTGATTTGGGAGAAATTCAAGTGTGCACAGGAGGGGAAGGGAGTAGCGGGAAACAGTACTCACAAACGGCAGCAAAGTCTTCTGGGAAACGGGAAGTGGTCAACCTGTGATCCCAGGAAACCAGCAGCCAGTTCATAGAGCTAGGAATTGTAAGAGGTGTTTGAGGGAACTTGGGAAAATCACATTCGCAGCAATGCACAAGGTTCCTGAGCATAAGCAAAGTGCAAGTCCCTTTGGAGGGTGACTCAGAGCAGCTGCGGGTAGCAAGGAACGGGATTGCCTCTGTCAAGGCATATCCACCCCCGAGCCCCAGGCAAAACTGAAGCACACCCCAAAAAGCGTTCTTCTCTAGTTGTAACAACAAAGGGAAAAGTAATGGCAGCCATTCCAATAGCATCACCCATTAGTGGAGCCAGGAAGTTTCTCAAGAACTGACTGAATTAGAAGCATACATTGCCAAAAGACGGACATGTGTGTGGGGAGATGATTGCTTGTTTTAAAACAATCCCTTTAAGACCTTCAGTGAGGCTTTGGAAGAGTATTTTAAATAAACCAAGCCTTCCAAATTGCAGAGAAAGGCAGCCATTTTATGGGGAATGCATAATGTGTGTGGGAATTGCCAGAAAACGTTAGAGGCAGTACAGGAAGAATTAGAACAGCAAAAACAGTTTGCAGAAGGTTGGAAGTTAGAATGCCAACAGCTAATCAGAGAGAAAGAAGAACTGCAAGCAGACAAAATGCAGTGGGCCTCAGCTCTCAGGCAGATGGAGCGGGAAAGAGATCAGGCTGTGTACAACACACAAAGCGCAAGTCTTGAAGTTAGTGGATAAAGCTACAAAAGTCTTGACCCAGGCCATAGCAGCCACTGAAGTTTTAGTGGAGAAGTTGCGGGGACAGAGACACGTGGTCACACATGAACACTGCAAGAAGCAGATCCAAGAGCTTCAGCGGCAGTTGGAAGCTCAGCTAGGGATCAACACCGCCATCCGAAGCATCTTGCCAGATGTGGAGGTTAGAGAGTTGAGGGCATTCATCCACCACACGCCAAGCCCGGAACCACACCCTCCGTCTCAGTGCCAGTGGAGCCCTGAGGAAAGAGAACTGGCAGCTAGGGAAGAGATCCCAGTAGCCCCAATAGTCATCAAAACAGTGACTACAACAAGCTCTGGGAATGGCAGGCCTAGGATAGAGGAGGTGCAAGACACAGTGAGGTGGTCCCCATCTCAGGCAAAAGCTTTGGCTGAGGGGCTGGGTCCGCACTCCAAGGAGATGGTACTGGCATGGCTTTCTCGAATCAGCACTATGTACCCCACTGCCAACATCTCTGATGTAGGGTAAGCGGCGTGGCGCTGTGCATCCGAGAATGACATCACCTGTATCGAAGCAGGAGTAGCATTGATCACTGACCCCAATCTCAGTGCTTGGATGAAGGTGGCCAGGAAGACTTTCTTTCCGGGCGCGCCGTGCCTCCAACTGTACTTAATGGACTCTCAGGAGCCCGAGAGACCAGAGGTCTATTTAAACAGAAAGAAAATGCTGGCTAGACTAGCAAATGGAGTTTTCAGAGTACAGGGACAATGGGAGTACAACACGAGGGAGTTTGTCGAGGCAGCCTATGCTGGGCTAAACACCCTGACAAGGTAGGCCATAGGGAGAATAGACCCCCAGCAAATTACATGGGCCGAGCTTCAAGAGGCAGTCCAGCAGGTCTCGGAATGGATCAGGGAGACAGCACCCCCCCATGAAAGAGGGAAACCCAAAAAAGAAAGGGCCCCCAGAGCCAATCCAGGCATTCACCTACACCAGTGTTCTCCAACCTTGGGTCCCCAGATGTTTTTGGCCTACAACTCCCAGCATGCTGGGAGTTGTAGGCCAAAAACATCTGGGGACCCAAGGTTGGAGAACACTGACCTACACGAACCAGGGGCCACACTCTTCAGTGGTTCCTGGGATGGACACAGGGATGCCAGGACAAGGGAATGGGTATTAGCTCCTGATATTAGCTCCTTCTCTTCTACAAGTAGACATGGGGCAGGGTGAGGTAGTGGTGAGAAAACCATTCCAAACTTAACACTGTGGCCACCCGGTTGCAATTAGAATAGATATTGCAGAAGGACGAGGGGGATGGCTACACAGAACCAGTCCCAGGAATCCTAGGGCAAAAGCCAGGAGAACAAGAAGCCTCTCCCCGGGCAGTCTTGTGGAGATTGTTAAGAAAAAAAACTTTGGGGGAAGATATGAGGCAGTATGACCAATAGCTGACCAGGGTGTTGAAGGAAGCGGTCTGGCAGAAAGTAGGGATAACCTTGGCAGGAGGGAGGGAGCCCCAGCTCCCATCCTGCCCTCCGACGCTGCATATCCGGAGCCTGCCAATGGGGAAGCCCCCACGGCAGCAATCCACGCCTGGACAGCAGAGCAGCAAGAGGCAATCCAGGCGCTGCACAAGATCCAGTGGGATCTGTGCTAGGGAGGCCCAGTTCCGCTGGCTCCTCCAAGTCTCATCTGCAGGCTGATGCCTGACTGGTGGGGGGAGACTGACAGTAAGGGCTGCAGTTGGGGAACCGGGAACTGTAGCCCAATGTTTAGTAGACACAGGAGCATCTGTGACTGTGCTAGATCCAGTTTGGGTGAATCAAGGGACCAACACCAACATTGTGATTAACATTAAGGGACAGGGCGGCAGCGCTTTGCAGGAGGTTACAGTATGGCAAGACATACTGATCACTCTAGGAACATTTAAAGGGACAGTAACAGGGGCTTTGCATGGAGACGAAGGCATTCTAAGAATTCCGCTCTCTCGCGAGACTTCATAGAAATGTTTTCTGAAAAGGCAAAACCCCTTGTATGTGTTGTTGAAGAAAGGAACGCAGTGGGAATGGGGCCAGAACACAGAGAGGTTTTCTTTAAAACTGAAGCAAGACCTCACCTCCGCTCCAGTGTTAGCACATCCAGACCTGAAATTGCCATTCGTCATTCTGCTGGCGACTTCAGAGGCTTGTATGGGAGCTACGTTGTTGCAGGAGCAAACAGGGAAGAAGTGTGTAATTGCATATGCCTTCAGAGGGTTAGATGGAACTGAGCAGTGGTTCAGTCCATGCGAGAAAGTCTGTCTCACCCAAGTCTGGAGTGAGTACATTATTGGTGGGTCCAGAGTAATCATGCAAACTGCACATTCCCCACTGACCCGGGTACAGTGCTTAGTTTGTGTTTGTTTCTGGGGTATGAGGGAGGACTGACCCAGACATTGTGTCTGTTCCAGGTAGAGGGTGGAGTTGCTTAGAAATGTGTTTAAAATGCATTTTCACATCAACACTCCTTTTTTTCTCCCAACTGAGTATTTTTTTATTTATTACATTTATATCCTGCCTTTTCCTCCAAGGAGCCCAAGGTGGCATACATGATCCTCCTCCTCTCCATTTTATCCTCACAACAACCCTGTGAAGTAGGTTAGTCTGAGAGTCAATGATTGGCCCAAAGTAAGCCAGTGAGCTTCATGGCCAAATGGAGACTAGAACCCAGGTCTCCCCAGACCGCTACACTAACCACTATACCACACTGGTTCACCTCTACTTGTGTTCACCTTCACTTGTCCTTCCAAAGTAGTTATACTTTGCTTCTGTTTTTCTGTATTCTTTTTTAAGTATTGGTTGATGCTACCAGGTGCCCCATGTGACAAGAAGTCTACAGGTTTAGTTTCTTTGTAAGAATAGAGCCCTCTTGTCTATCTATTTACAAAATTACAAGTAGAACAGGTAAGAGGCATATAGGCAAGCAGGCAGGCAGAGTTATTCTAAAATAACATCAGTCACCAAAAACAAAATCAACCCTCTCCCTGAAGAGAGAGATCTTTATGAGGAGATCCAAAAACTCAACCCATTTTGCTTTATCTGGCTAAACCACAAACCTGCAGAAACTGTTCCTATGATGCAATAGCATTTTAAAAACAAAGGCTAGCATGATGAGCAATTAGTGGTAATTAAGCACTAATTAACCATCAGTTAACAGATTACACTAGCAATTAAAAAGGGAAACCGGTTGTGATAGGAAGCCTATTGAGGTTGCACAGGTGTTGGTTTCTGTTAGCCCAACATAGAATAGCACTAGTGGCCAAACCCCATTGGATCCTTCCCAATTTCTTTGCTTGGCACAACATAAGAAGCTACCTTAACCTTATATCAAGACAGATCATTGGTCCATCTAGCTCAGTATTGTCTATACTGACTGGAAGCAGCTTTCCAGGGTCTCAGACTGAGATCTTTCGAAGCCTAACCTGGCACCATTTGCATGCAAAGCATGTGCTCTACCAATGAGCTATGGCCCTTCCCATTCAACAGCATAGAATGGTCAATTTATTTCCTAATGCAATTACTTCCCTTTTGCTTTCCTCTTTTCTATATTCATGCTGGAAATAATAATTCCACCCCCTCTTGCAATGAAAGCTAATTCTCATGTTACTCCCCCCCCCCCACAGAGTTTCATATGATAAAAGATGGGGAAAGTTTGGTAAATCTGCCCAGTTCACAAATGCTTACTTACAGTCACAGTCAATTCATTTGTAGACTGCATTTTTCACAATTCATTGTGCTCAAAGTGGTCCACAAAATAAATGCAATAGCCATAATTGTAATACATTACAATACAATGTAACTTAATTACAGTTCATTTAAAACCTTTCAAAATCTAAATAAGCACCAGACATACCAATACATCTGTTAAAAATATCCAGTACCGATAATATAAATAATATCAACATTATACTCACATTAAACAATTCACTAAACAGTTCATGTTAAGAGACCTAACAATAAGAGTCCACATTAAACTCACAGCAAAAAAAGTGAAAGAAGCCCCCCCCCACACACACACACACGGCACTTGAAATAGTCCACCCTCAAGCAGCAGAAAGAGACCCTTCTCTCACCAGGGTCTCATGTCCTGAGCCAAGAAAGGGCCTCTGCCCACCCTTGCTGGGCTTTAGGAGGTTTGCGTAAGTGGCCAAATTCTGTGCAGCTTCCATAGCTTGCCACACTTCCTTGTTAACACATGATCTTTTATCCTGGTTATGGTTTTTTTGATATAAAAAATCTTGATATAGATTTTTTATACACTTTGGGATGTATCGTTGATGTAATGGTGTTATGTATGTTATATGTTCTGCTTTGTCTGACACTGTTTTATTATTGGGTGCTGGTTGTTGACCATAATAAATATATTCTACTCAATTCAGGAGGTTTGTGACTGGTGTGTATGGGGAGGAAAAATAAGTCATAATGGCTTATTTTCCCTCCGTAATCATACAAACCAGTGAGACTCTCTCCCCTCACCATTCCGTATGGCAGTAGCTCTTCCTTACTCCCAGGTAAGTGGGTAAAGGATTGCATATTCTGCGTAAAGAAGAAACAGTTGTGCTGCTGCACATCACTCCCCTTGAAATCAATGGGATTTAAAAGTGCTTCATTTGAACTGGATTGTGCCCTAAATTTAAAAACGAGAAACCTTTCCAGTGCAATCCTGTGCATGTTCAGTCAGAGGTAAGCCCCACTGACTTCAATGGAACTTACTCCCAGGTAGGTGTGTATCGGATTGCAGCCTCAGAGGCTCAACTTCCCCCAGTGATACCCTTTAAGTGCAGGAATGCTTCTTTAGTCTTATTAGACCAAAAATAGTACTGAATGCTAGCAAAGCTACATCTGAAACCATGTCCTTGCCATTTCACAGATCATCTTTCTTTTTCTTTTCTTTTTTTAATATTCCCTTTGGAAGAAGATTGTGCACTTCACCCGTCCCACAAAGCAGGCACATCCCACCTGAATGTAAATGAACATAACATTGTCATCAATGTCAAAGTGAAATTGACACAGTAACTGCAGCAAGGCATCCAAAATTAGATCCTAGATTTCATAGATCATAGAGTTGGAAGGGGCCTACAAGGCCATCGAGTCCAACCCCCTGCTCAATGCAGGAAACTAGAGGAAGGGTCTCCCATCCAAGTAATAACCAGGCCTGACCCTGCTTAGCTTTCCACGCTCAGACAAGCTGAGCCAGCATAAGCCAAGTCATGGTGTCCTGTCCCATGCGGAGTAGATACAATGCTAAGAAAGATCTTATGGGGTGTACTGTGCAAAGATAGAAGTGCAGCTGGGGGATGCTTTGCAGGGCTGTGCGAATATACTCTATGATTTATGGGAAAACCTTCCCCTTCAGTAATTCTGATTCAAAGCAATAGCACCTAGAGGATCTGAGTTCAAAACACATTTTAACCATAGACTTGCATAACCTTGAGCAAATCTATGTGTACCTTTTTTTAAAGGTTGCATCTGGTATCAAAGAAGTGCAATATAAACTTTGGAGCCTGATCCCCTAATTTTACCAATAAATATTTTAATTTTTAGTTAGTTATCTAGTTATTTGAGCCCTTCCTTCCTCACAAAGAGTTAACAACCTACGGTATATAAAACACAGTACATCTCATAAACGACATTAAAATCATGACTCTAAAATCACATGTATATAATAAAATATAACAAAACCATCAACACATACGAAGTTGTGAAAAAGTTTGCAAAGTGCTTTGTCGATTAAAAGTGCTATATAAATGATAGATAATGAAACCTTGAATCACATTTAGGCAGTATTCAACAGACTCCTTCTAACTTTTACAAATGATTAATAGGCAGCACTGTTTATAAAGCCGTGCGGCTCTTGGCCTCTTGTCTCTGCGACAACAACATTTGTTTGAACTGGGGAGGTAGAGTGAGAGGTATCTGGATTCCAGTACAAACTGTTCCTTCAGCAAGTTTAGCTTAGTCTATTTCGTATGCTTTTAACTGTCATTTGTGTTTAATAATAAAAGTTTTCTTCTTCTTCTATGGTATCATCACTCTAAATATTTGGTTTAGTTCTCAGGAAAAAATGGGAAGATAATGTTTGAGCAGTACTCATGGTTTGCACAGAAACATACTGCAGGGCTTTATGACACAAACCCTTATTCCAAGTTTCAGAGGGATATTAAACACACCGACGATGAAGACAACAACTACCTCTTGTGCTTAACTTCAGATTGTCAACTGACCAGAAAAAAGAACCCCACTCAGACCTGCTCTTGTGCTCTAAATAGCAGCTAGATCTGCAGAAACCAGCAGGTTATGGTGTGGAGATGAACACTGTCGTCAGCTCATGTCTGCAGAGATGAAGCTGTTGTTGAAGGCAAGGAGAGGGCTGGTGGTAAACATGTTCACAAACTTATTGGGATTTTGGTGCCACCTCTTTGCATACCCTCCATCATTTCACAGATGAAAATAAGGACACATGTAAATATGTAATAGGTATGGTTAAGCAACATGAAGAGGGTGTGGCCAGGCAACATGAAGGCATGGCCACCCACCCCAGGATGCTCTAATTGTTTAAGGGCTCTGACTACTCTGAAGCCACTTTGATCTCCAGACCCATGATGGCGATTGCTGTTGTAGTCATTAATATTATTGTATCATCAATGTGCATAGTACTTTACCGAGTATAAGAGAACAGTTCCCTGCCCCAAAGAGCTTACAATCTAAAATGTAATATTGTGGAGAGAAAGCCTGAGCACACTGCTGAACCCTGACATATTGAACCCTGACATGTTTTCCCCTTTTCCGCTGTCACCCCTCTGTCTGCATAATCCCCACCCAGGGCACAGCAGACACAATTCTGGGCAGACTGGTTATACACAAGCCACATCTGCATACCTTCAATGGTGTTGTAAATCCGTCCAGTTCCAAGATAAGCCCTAGTCGTTATCACAGTCCGAGGGTCAAAGCCAAAATATATCATTCCAAAATACAGCAAACGTAAACCAGTTTGGGATCAGGCAAAGTCGTGGTCAAGGTCATTCCAAGGTACAAGTCTGAGGTCGGGAATGTCAGGAGCGTCTGACTGTAGCTGTAACAAACAATTGCTTCCAGCAGCTGAGTGTGTTTGGGACCTGCCTTTTGAGCAGGCGCTGATTGGTAAGGCTGCCCAGCTGGGTCAGGCTGCACTTAGCCTGGCCCCACCCCAAACACACTCCGGCATGGCTGGTCTCTGTCTGACCTACTGGAGGCACAACAAATGGGGCACATTTACACTTCCCTCAAAGAAGCGCATAACATTCCGGAGGTGGGGGGGCGCAGTCTCAAAGAGCTGCAAAGTGCCCCAAAGTGCCCAGGAGATGGCAGCACCCAAAAGGCACCACCACCCCGCGGGGCGGGACCAGCCCACCTGATCATCAAGGGCGGGGAGGGGGCGAGGGAAGGTAGAAAAGATACATGCCACAGAACAAAGGGTTGTTGGGAACACGGTGCAGGCTTGCACAGGTCAGGTCGCTAGCTCCAGCTAGGGCCAAGCAACTTCCAACCCTGGGCAGGGCGCCCAGCAATCAGCAAAGCAAACTGCTACGTTAGAATCTAGAGTCAGAGTCTCTGGTGTCAGGTAATATTTATTTATTTATTTATTCATTCATTCATTCATTCATTCAATTTTTTGAATTGCCCATCAATATTCTGCATTCGAGCAAAGCCTACCTAGAAAGCAAATTGAATACTTCCGTTTTCCTATCTGTATTGACTGTGAAATTCCTGTAGTCTATTAGTTGGGCTCCATTAAACTCTTTTGTAACTGACTAGCTTGTGGCTTCCCTGTTTCCAAGGGGATTCCTTGTCAATTTCACTCACGGCTGAAAGTAAAGGTTTTGACAGCCGCGTACAGAGCATGACTTCGGTGCCGGTTAACTCTTCAGGTGCCAAACCCACGCAACGGACCAAGTTCGGTCCGCCACAAATATAGAAGTGACAACAAATGGTAGGAAGGGGTAAACCAGGGAGGAATATGCCATTATTTCAGTCAAACATAACTTTCAGCATACTTTCCCCACATTGTGCAGGAAACTCCTTGTTTTAAAGATCTCCCTCCCATTTTAAAAATGGATCCCTCTGTGATGGCTTTGTTCTCATTAGTAGTTTGCCAAAGAAATAATAATATTTAACATTTAAATATCTCTGAGCGTGTAAAGGGGTTCACAGGCCCACCCTGCAAGCTCCTATTTTCTCTACTCAGAAAAAACAACATGTGGGCTCTTTTGTACTTTATTAAAAAAACAAGAACAACACTGAATTGAACAATAATGCCCAAATGGAATGATGATGTTTGTTGCTGCTATTTAAGGTAGTTGGGATTATTTCTTTCTCTTGAGGAGGGTGTGTTTTCTGCTAACTCGCTTATAATGCTTTAAAAAACAAACAAGAAATAAACAATCCAAAATTCCTGCAGAATAATCCTAATCATTACTGTAGAGAGCTTTCTCCATTGCATTTCAGCATGTGTTAGAAAAAGACTTTCACATGGGGTACACAGGCAGAGCCAAGTAAAATTTACCACTGCTCTGAAAACAGAATAACAGTGCAATCCTATGCATGTGTACTCAGAAGTAAGTCCTATTACGTTCAATGGGACTTACTCACAGGAAAGTGTGTATAGGATTACATCCTAAAGTACAGAAGTCCTTTCCATAAAACTCAATCCGGAACAACACAACACAAGCAAAAGAGTTACTGCCACTTAGTTTCAGTGTCACCAGGGAGCCTGTTTCATGTTTTATACCAAAGGAAAGCACTCTGCAACATTTAGAAACAAAAGTCAAAGTTACATAGTGCATCAGTTGTGGATTTGGAAAGAGCCAGAAAAAGCAAACTCGTACCTCTTATGGCAGGGGTGAGAATTGTGCAGCCCTCCAGATGTTGCTGGACTGCAACTCCCAGCTGCCCTCACCAGCAGAGACAATGGTGAGGAATGCTGGGAGTTGCAGTCCAACAACATCTAGAGGGCCACACAATTCCCACCCCTGTTTTATGTAAACCAAATATTGACCACATTTGACACAGAGAAAAGTGCATGGACAAACAGAACTGCTAAAAAAAAAACCCAACACCAATCATTACAGGAAATGTATACCCGTTCTTTAGAGTGGAAATGCAAGGACAACATGATTTACTTTAAATGGTTCTGATATTCCTGCACTTCTGATGTAAGCAGCAACAATCAGTAGAAAGTGCACAGACAGTAACAGCCAAGAAGGTAAGAAGATATACTGGCCCATTCAAGGCTACTGCCTTACCTCCTCTGTTGCTGCTGACTGTGCATCGCTTGTCCTGACTCCTGCCACTATGGCTGCCAGAGCACTGCCTTACTGTCTGGCCCCTTCCACTTATTTGCTGCTCTGCACACCTCACCTTTGGTGTAGAGAAAGTGGATCGAAGTTTTTCTTCCTCTCATTCTAGAACCTGGGGTTATCCACTAAAGCTAAATGGTGGCACATTTGGAACAAACAAAATGAAGTATTTCTTTGCATAGTGCATAGTTAAACTGTGGAATTCACTGCCACAAGATGTAGCGATGGCTGCCAACTTGGAGTAGACAAATTCATGGAGGTTAGTATCTAGCTTCCCTTCTCAAGGCCTTATATTACTGATAAGGCTATGAATGGATTAGTCATGATGGCTACATAGCACCTCCAGGACTGGAGACACCATGCCTCTGAATACCAGTTGCTGGGGAACATGAGTGGGAGCGTACTGTTACCGTCATGTCCTGCTTGAGAGCTTTCCAGAGCATCTGGTGGGTCACTGTGGGAAACAGGATGCTGAACCAGATAGGCCTTTCCAGTAGGGCTCTTTTTATGGTCTTGTAGAAGTAAAATTTGTCCAGGCTTTAGTTTAAACAGAAAGGCCTGGAAGTCAGACCTTTTCCTTGACCTTCTGTAGATTACAACCCTGAGGGCAAATCACCCATCTATTGATTTGCCTAACCCTCTTTCCTGCTTATGCTAAAAGTACTGTGAGCCAGTATCACTTTGGGATTATCACATTGGGAAAGACTACTGATTAGCATGATGGCTGGAAGATGGGCAATACCTGTTCTTTTGTTTTGTTTAAATGTCTCCTTTTGAATTGTCTCTCTGTTTCCTGTACTGACTCAATTGTCACCTGACCTCTACATGATATTATTCAGTAGAAATGGAAGTGTCTCCCTTGTGTTCTTGTTGGCATTCCTGACTGTGCTCAGATGCCATCCGTGAATTCACTAATAAACTTTCCTCTCTAAGAACCTCTTAAAAACACAACGCAGTAGATCAATTTTTCCACAACAATCTTGGTGCCGTGACTCGGATCGCTTCAAGGGACTGGACCTGCCTGAAACAGGGAAACACCACTAAACTCCCAGGTGCCAAAACCCAGGTAAGAGACCTTTTGAAATCTCTTTTGGGTTTTTGGTGTGTGTCCTTCTGTTTCTAGCAGACTATCCTTTCCCTCCAACGCGATCTGAACTTTGAGTCCATGAGGTTTTAGAGACGAAAGAAATTTCCTATAGGATTGTATGCATGTCTGTGAAAGTAGGATTGCTAGATTTATGAGCTGTTGACCAGGGCTGGGACTAGGCGAAAGCTGAACCTCGTGCCCCAACAGACAGACCCTTTTCCCTTTTCCCAATTTGCCCAGTACCCATGGTTTTACTGTGTGGAAAAGGCACATCTTCCTAAAAATCTCACGGATGAGTATGTATAAGTTGCTGACCAGGTCTGAGACTTAAGCTGAGTCAAGACGCCCTGAACCTGTTCGTGAGGGGAAACCCAATGATCGGCAGTGTTTCAAAAGCAAGTGGGCTCAGTGGAACCTCGTGACCCAGTGACGTGTGACTGTTCATGAATCTGCTGATCAGGACCAGGACTTAAACCATATACTAAACCAGTGTGTGGTGGAACCCTGTGTCCCAGTGGAGCAACTACATCCCTTTTCCTGTTTCCAAGACTCATGAGTCCCATTTGAAGTCATAAGACTGACTGAGCCGACAAAAAGGGATTGTGCCGCAGTTGAAAGACTGAGTGAGCCGATCAAGGTGTTGAGCCGCTGTCTGAGACTCAAATGAGGAACATCCCTCAATAAGTTTGCCCTGGATGAGTGTCCTGTATGAGTGTGAGGAATAGGGGGTGCAAGATCAAAGGAGATCCCCCCCAAGGGAATGCTAGCATGTTATAGGTACACACCTTATGGCCATAGGTAGGTGTGTAAATTTCTCGAGAAATGGAATGTCATGACAAAGGATGATCCTAGTAAACAGTTCCCACTGGGAGGAAAGTTTGACTTGGACAGGATAGTGCACTTAAGGGGAGCGCTCGAGTCATGAGGAAGTAAGGTACCTCAGACTCAATGGGAAGTGTATTTTAATTGGTATGAAGAAGCTTCAAAATGCATGCATGAATCCAAGCTTAAAAGCTTGAAAGATTCAAATATATATATTAAAAGATCAACTAAAATTTAAGCAGGCCTGCAGCCAACCACCACCATTGGCTCCTATATCCATTGCTAGCGAAGAAAAATGATTTTTTGGAAGAAAAAGCAAAATCCTGTAGATGATTATCCTTACCTACATGAGAAGACCCCAAAATGAAGATGAAAGTAGAAGGTTTTCGCATGATGATGCTGAAACTACCCCAGTGGCCACTCCTTCACCCTAACCCACCTCTGCCTAGCCAGAAAGAGCAGTAAACAGAAGGAACTAGATGCCCAGAAAAATTTAGAACCCAGAAGCAACCACCTTGCCTGGCTCTGTTCCTTCTCAAAGACTATTAGTCACCCCAAATTATGGGTCAGTCACCCTGGCTCCACTAAGTAAGAGGTACCTGCAAGAGATAAGACTCTAGTGGCTGTCCATGACCCATAGACACCAAGAGATTTAAGGAATATAGTAAATTTCCTAACTTGTGAGAAGAACCAGTCAAATTCAAGGAAGAATTTGAGACTGTAATTATTTATATCCCTACCTGGATAGACTTAAATCAATTACTTAAGACTTGTTCTGCCAACAGTAGTCTTAAGAAAGAAAAAAAAAAAAGAAAGAAATGGCCAGTAACTGATACAAAGTTTAATGATCCTATTAAATTGATAGAGATGCAAATGAAATTACTTGATGCGCTTCTATGAGAAATCAGAGTCAAAGCAAAGAAGTTAAATGTTCTACAAATAGAAGGCTTCAGCAATGAAATATTCTAGAGATGCCCTTACTACAGTAGTGAAACCTAAAACTGACTAGATCAAGATTAATACCTGTAAATAAAAGAAGTATTTTTGAGAGAGTCTGAGTATTGAGAATGCAGGTTTTCTGAGCATAAACAAAGTGTTAGTGCCTTTTGAGAATTGAACTGTGTTAGCTTTAAAAGGTCAGAAAGAGTCTGCCCCTGATCAAGGCAGGCTTTTTCTCTGAGACTACAGCTGATGCAGGATAAGCTCAAAAAGAAATGGTTAACTATTTTTCACAGAAGATTCAAGAGCTTCACCAATGAGTGGAGCCAAAAGGTTTTTGAAAAAAAGAAAAGAGATGATTATTTAAAGGCATGTAGACTGTCCCCTCTGCCCCGAGGAGGGGGGGGGGAAGAGGGCCATTTAGGAAAATGTGGAAAAGAAGGAAAAAAGATAAGGAAAAGAAAAACTAGGCCAAGAGAAAGGTTGGACAAGGGCAGATGCAAAATAAACATTAGAATTGCAAACAGAAGGGCATAAAAAAAAAAAAAAAAAAAAGGAAATAAAACCCTCTCTGCCCAAGTTATGCAGGCAAAAGAAAGTTGTAAAAGATGTGATAAGAAGTAAAGATTTTGAAAAAAGCTATTTGAAAGAAAGTTGTGTTAAGCAGTGTCAAAAACATAAACAAAAAAGAGAACGCGTATCTTTAAATATATATATATATTAAGAAGTACTCAAAGAACCCTGTGTTGTGTTAAAGAAAAACAACAACAAGAACAAAAACGTTTGTGAGCTTTTTGTGCTAAGAGTTCCTGAGCATAAGCAAAGTTTTGGTGCCTTTTGGAGTCTCCACCAGTCCTGTTTAGTGAAGAGAGAGAGAGAGTGTGCTCCTAACCAAAGCACACACTTCCTCAGATCTGAACTAGAGGCGAGAAGTCCCAAAATGAAAAGAAAAAAAAATATTTGTTATAGCTGCTAGAAAAAATCAAACAAAATATTTTAAAAATGGCAGCAACACTCATGAGTGTTTGTGGCTGCATTCAAGTTTTGCCTTTAAGTTTTAGTGCCCAGTTTTGTTAGAGTGGGCTTCCCTGAATTTTACCCCTCCCCTCTTTAACACAATCCATGCTTAGTTGGTTTTTTTGCCAAAGGCAAACCAACAAGGCATCGTTGGTTAATTTGGGCAGTTTAATTTCAGAATTTATGCTTGGCTAGTAGCTTTATGGCAAGCTAGCAGAAAACTTTTGTTAAATACTATTTGGGTGCAACATAGCACAGTAGCACCAAGATACTAAAAGAATTGCAATTCCTGTTTCACTTTATTGTTATTAGGCTGGTTTTCAAGAAAAGTGTTCTAGTTTAAGTTACACAAGTGCTCCCTTTGTGGCTCATCTGGCTCAGCTTGTCTGAGCGTGGGGGGGTTGGACTCAATGGCCTTGTAGGCCCCTTCCAACTCTATATAATCTATGAATCCCATCACAGTTGCCACTGCATTTTAAAATTGCAGCTTCTAATTGCTAATAGTTTTGGCATCCCAGTATTTTTAAACCTTTGGTTGCATAAGTGCCTTTTGGCTTTGTTGTGTTTTAAAAGGTAGCATTTGGTTAGTTTTCTAAAGCTTGGTTTACCTTGCTAAAGATTTTTATTGTTAACCCCTCCAGATTTCCTGGCAAAAGACAGGCAAGCCTAATTTTAAAAGGTCAATTCTTCCTGCATTTCTCCCCCTTGCCAGACTTTATAGCAATGTCACACCTGAATTGCAAAATCTTGCTGCTATCCAGAATTTGACCCCAGAAAATGGGGGGGGGGAGAGGGACATGGAAATTTGGCAAATTGCTTTCTCTCTAAAGACTCTATGGCATCATTCGGACGGCCGCCTAGTGATGCCCAGAGTTCTTTTCCCTAAATTACTCACATGCTCCATAGACTTGTCGCATGTGAGCAAAGGGGGGATCATTGAATTGTTAACAAAGATTGGTTTGGATTAAATTTTACATCTGCAGCAACTCAGATGTGCCCAATGTGCGGTATGCCAGGCTCATAACAGTGGTAAGCCTGTAAAAAAATAAAAAATAAAAAATAAAAAAACCAAAATGAGCATGCACCCCACACCCTGGGGACCTTTTGTAAATATACAAATTGATTTTATTGAAATGCCCAAGTGTTGTTCCTATCAATATGTTCTTGTAGTTATTTGTATGTATTCTAAATGGGTTGAAGCATACCCTTGTGTGAAGGCTGACACCACAACAGTAAGCAAAAAATTGCTAAAATAATTGATCCCCAGATTCAGAATACCTTGCTCCATAAACAGTGACAGAAGATCACATTTTACTGGACAGGTGGTAAGAGAAGTGTGCAGGACATTACAAGTCCAGCAACATTTCCATTGCCTGTATCATCCACAATCTCCGGGAGCTATAGAAAGACATAATAGAATACTGAAAAGCAAACTGGCTAGAATATGTGCAGAGACAAGACTAAAATGGCTAGATGCACTGCCCATAGCCCTCATGACTATGAGATCCACAGCAAATCAAGTAACAGGACTTGACCCCTCATGAGATATTAATGAGACACCAATCTAGACCTAGCCAGACATATACACCTGCTTGATGATACAATTCAAAATTACTGCAAGGCCCTAATGAGATGTGTGAAGACTTTTTATTCACAGATAGAGGTGGCTCAGTACCAGCCCAGCACTGAAGGACACTCTATTGAACCAAGTGACTGGATTCGTATTAAGATACTTCAAAGCTGTGAAGTGCCAAGGACTCCAAACGTGGATCCAAGCCTCCCAACATCTCCACCCGCGATGAGTTTGAGGACACAATAACTCCTCCACCAATTCAGGGTGAAATGTGCTAGTAACCTCTTCCCCTGAAACAGAAGAATTTGTGCCAGGACATCAATATCATCTCAGACCTCGGACGGGACGACCATCAAAGACAACACCCAGAGGATCGGACGAGAAGAACTGATGTCATCATTTTAGAGGAACACCACCTCAGCCTGAGCCAGGAGCCTTACTTATCAGCCCTTTAGTACATCAAAGTCAGATCAAGAAGAAACACCTGTAGTTGTGCTCTTGTTAGTGACTGGTGGTTCTTTTGCCTTAATTGATATATATATTAATATTTGAAACAATATGGCCAAATGGAGTATAGTTATATTCTTAGAGCTCATAGTCCTCATCCAATCTGCCTTCCAAGAAAATACTTACATTCAGCTTTTTTTAAAGTTTGCACAAAGATTTAATGCTACCAACTGCTAGGGGTATGTAGCCACATGCCAGTACATTCCCAGGGAGGAGTTCCCATGTGGCCAGTGCCCATTACACTAGTAAACTTGACCTTCACCAACAGACCCTTGTACTCTAAAGGGTCCAGTTGTTGCAAGTTGTTCCTACATTGGGGGAATGGTGTTTTACATGCAACAAAACACAAAATCAGCCCTCCACATTTGTAAGACAAAGACAAAGTCATTATTTTACCCCTCACAGAGATTGGAGAAATAACCATACTGCCAAACCCATATTCTGCACCAATTATGGAAATTAGTTCTCCCAAAGTAATCAAACTATGGGCAATTCTCTTAAATGTAGTACCTGGAAGAGTTTTAATGATAAACTGTGGGACTGTACCCTTACAGGGAAAGGGCAGTGTTTTCGCAATGCCACAATGCAAAATAGTACTGCCAAAGATGACATTAGACATGGTGTTTGCCTCAAAAGGTAGAATATGCGCCTTGATTGGTCAAGAGTGTTGTGTGTTTATTCCTGATAATTACAATCAGAAAAGATACTTAAATTGCTTTTGTTGCCCCTGACAAAAGCCTGGAAATATGGTCTTGGCTAACAAGCTGGATACCAAACCTAGGAAGTTGGGGTAGAGCAATTGTTCATGGATTAATAACCCTATTGCTTGAATTTGTTGGGTTTTATATATTATTGTTGTTAAGCAAGTGTTGTTTTACTACATGCAGCAGAAGCAAAAGCTCTGTATTGACTCAGAAAAAAATTGATGCTTGAAAGGATTGATCAAGAGAGAGAAAAGGTAAAAGAAGCTTTAGATGCTGAATGTAACAGTTACAAGTGTTAGTTGTGCTATAAAAGCACAAAATGGGGGAATGTAGAAGTAAAATTTGTCCAGGCTTTAGTTTAAACAGAAAGGCCTGGAAGTCAGACCTTTTCCTTGACCTTCTGTAGATTACAACCCTGAGGGCAAATCACCCATCTATTGATTTGCCTAACCCTCTTTCCTGCTTATGCTAAAAGTACTGTGAGCCAGTATCACTTTGGGATTATCACCTTGGGAAAGACTACTGATTAGCATGATGGCTGGAAGATGGGCAATACCTGTTCTTTTGTTTTGTTTAAATGTCTCCTTTTGAATTGTCTCTCTGTTTCCTGTACTGACTCAATTGTCACCTGACCTCTACATGATATTATTCAGTATAAATGGAAGTGTCTCCCTTGTGTTCTTGTTGGCATTCCTGACTGTGCTCAGATGCCATCCGTGAATTCACTAATAAACTTTCCTCTCTAAGAACCTCTTAAAAACACAACGCAGTAGATCAATTTTTCCACAACAGTCTTATAGTCTTAACCTAGCACAGAGGGGAAGGCATGAACACCTTCTCTTACAAGAAGATGCAAGTCCAGTCCCTATCTAGGGATGTGCGCGGATCTCGATAGGGGGTGGAAGCAGGGCGAACTCGCCCCACTTGACACACACCCCCGAGCCCCACGGCACTTACCTTTTCCCCGGCTCTGCACATCTCCCCGGAGAGAAGCCGGCGAGAGGTACTTCCGGGTCCCCGGCACTGTGTTTTTCACGTAAACACCATAGAAAACCACCTTAAAACAGCAGAAGAAGATGGGAGAAGTAGGTGCTCGGCGATACTGGTGAGGGCCATAAATGGCTATTAGATATCAGAGTTAAATGGAACATTCATGTTCCAAGACAGTATATCTCTGAATACCAGGCCCAAGGCACAGGGGCCTTTGGCTGACCCAGCAGGGCTCTTCCAATGTTTCCATGTTCTCAGGTGTTGTGTCTTGTTTCTCATCTCAGTGCCCTGGATCAGAAGCTGGAAGGATATGGTTCTGAAGAGCACAGCGAGACTCCAGAATTTCCTTCCAGAGAGGTAAGAATAGAGATATATAAGAATAATATCTTATTATAATTATTACATTATTATATTATATATCATTTTATAATATTTTATAAGTGGCTTTTGTAATATTTTTTTTACCTTACTTAAACCCTTTTTTGTTGGTATCTGGTGTCTTGGGGGGGGGGTTGCAGGGCAATCTCTTTTTGTTTTAAAATTATCAGGATTGGCACAAATTCAACAGGTGAAGCTTACCTACCCACCCCACCCCACCCCACCTAACATGGAGCTTCAGAGAGAAGAGGAAGTTTCTTGCATTTCCTTCTGACACTGTATCTCACCTGTTAGAGGCACAGAGTCAGCTCTGTTAGGAAATAAAATCTTTGGCAATATAAAGATAGGAATCATGTGATACATTCCCTCATTCACCTCTCCCTCGGTCCAGGCCAGCGGGTGCAGCTTCCACCACTTTTTTCAGCAGGTAGAGCATGCATGCATGCACGCACACACATTCTCGCCTGGCCCTCCCAGCTTAGTAGCAGCTTAGTTTCGCAGCTTAGCTTAGCAGGGTCTCTCTGTGAAGACCCTGTGGCTATTCGAGCCTGAGCAGAGCTATTCTTAAAGGGGCCATGCCATGGGTAAAATTGCAGCTACGCTACGCTTAGCTGCAATTTTGCCCCCTTTAAGAACAGCTTAAAGTATTTTGCAGTTGTGGGAGGCAGGGGAATTCGGGACTCTGCATGACAAAGTGAGAAGCCGTGATGGCTTAAGGGTTTTCATGACTGTCCTGGCATTTCATAGATTTCATAGATCATAGAGTTGGAAGGGGCCTACAAGGCCATCGAGTCCAACCCCCTGCTCAGTGCAGGAAACTAGAGGAGGGGTCTCCCATCCAAGTAATAACCAGGCCTGACCCTGCTTAGCTTTCCACGCTCAGACAAGCTGAGCCAGCGTGATCATGGCAATTGGAGACTATGTCTTTGTCGTCCTTCAAATTCCTCCTCAAAGCTCACCTTTTCTGTCAGCTCTTTGGCTTACCCACTGAGCACTCATCTCCCATTGATAAATATGTGTGATTCCAGAGTTAGGCCTGGATGTTTTCACCTGTCTGGCTAACAGCATCATGGGATGCGGGGGGGGGGGAGATTTGGATTGGGGCTGTGGTGTGTGTGGGAAGGAAGGTCCCTCCCCCCAGTGGCTCCTTTTAAAAGAAAATGACATAAGAGATCCACTCACAGACCTCCCACATAACATGTCATTTGGCCCCTAGTAAACTTACATCCCAGCCGCTTTCAGCTCCTGACTTCATTGCTGAGGGAGCAACTAGAGTTTAATACAAAGATTCCTGGTGGGTGGACACTTCGTCAGCTGTGAATAACTGCGGCTCACTGAAGTCACTTTTGATCAAGATCAAAGTCACCCTCTGGGGCAAACACGTTTACATTTATTTATGATTCAAATTTATACACTGCTTTCCACAGAGGTATCAAAGTGGTAAGACATAAAATACAATGGCATGAAAACAACAATAACTATAACCATAAAAACAACACATTAAAAATTAACCAGCAATAAAAACCACACACTCTGCTGTGTGCTACAAACCCTAGCTGGCTGGGTCTCACTTGACGGAAAGCCTGTGTAAAGAGATAAGTTTTAAGAAGACATCTGAACGTCAGAACCGTGGTGGCCTGTCTCATGTCAATTGGTAAAGTGTTCCAGGGTGGGCGGGATGCGGGTGCTGCAACACTCAATGCTCTACTGCAAGTGCTCCTCTGGCACCTACAGAAGCGCCCCCTCTGATGATCACACAGATTGGGCGGAGACATCGGGGGTGAGGCACTCCCTAAGGTAACCCAGTCCCAGGTTGTTTAGGGCTTTATATGTTAACAACGACACCTTGAACTTGTCCCGGAAGCTTATTTGGCAGCCGGTGCAGTTCTTTTAGCAAGGGCGTAGCTTACTGTTGGAAGGAGGCCCCATTTAGCAGCCTCGTCACTGCATTCTGTTCTGGACGCAAGAGAAGCCCCTGAGCCCAAGAGTAGCCCTGCATGGAACGCGTTACAATACTCCAGTCTTGAGGACTTACTGATGCCTGTACCACTGTGGCTAAGCTATCAAAGTCCAGGAATGGCCATAGTTGGCGTACCAGCCAAAGCTGGTAAAAGGCACTCCTAGCCGTTGAAGCCACCTGAGCCTCAAGTGGCAAAGATGAATCCAGGAGTACCCCCAATCTATGCACCTGTTCCTTCAGGAGGAGTGTAACCCCATCCAGAACAGGCAAATGCCTCTTGGGCTAAGGTAGAACTGCAGAGAGGCGTATAAATATGTCAATTCCCGTTACTTCTTCTGCATGCCAATTAAGGATGTATTTTAATAAGAATCGGTACATAAGAGTTAAGTATCCATGTTCCATTGAAATGTTTTGTTTGCATAAAGATGCTGTTGCTAATAACACAGCTCACAACATATGAATTTGTTTGCTCGTTCCCTCTCAACACCCACATCATTTGCAGATGGAAGCTGTGATATCTGGAGGGCTTTTTTCTTTCTGCATAAAAACAAAAAAAAAACAAAAGTCAAGTATATAATTGCCTTATTTCAGCTGAGATGGGAAACACGACGAGGGAACACTCTGGATATTTTCCCTTCAAACTTCGATGAACGCATTGTGTCATATAAGGCACATCAGTGAGCTGAGCACAGACTCGGCTGGGAAATGACTCAGCATCTCTCCCAGTGACAAAAGCAAAGAGGTTGGGAGGACAAAAAAATTGAAGGTGGGAGTGAAATGAAGGGAAACAACAACAATGTGTTCTTGCATAACATGAAAAGAGCATTATATGTTATGCTACCTGCATCTGAATCATGTTTTCCATCAAAGCCATTAAAAACCAGCCCCAGAGTAATGAAAAGGCCAAGGTGCCTGTGCAGGGAAAGGCAATATGAAATGTACAGCTCTGGTCAGGCCAACCCTACTTCTCTTGTCAGAAAGTCCAGACCCTTTTCAAAATTGATTTGAGAAAATCTAACAGGTACACAAATACCATATGAGACAGAGAGAGAGAAAGTCATCTCATTCCGAACCTGCCAGCCCAGTTAGATAAGAACAAACTGTGCCCACTTTTGTTCCCCAATACTGTACAGATACTTTGCAGTAATCACAGTAGTGAATCATGGATGGGCCAAATTAATCAAATAAATCAAGATGGTGTTTTGGAATGGGAGGACTGAACATTAATCGCATGGCTTGCTCTAGCAGTTGGATAAAGCTGGTAAAAACCACTTTGGGATTTGTTCAAATGAAAAGCAGTATATAAATATAGTTCATAAACAATAAAGTGAGATCTAGACCAGTTTAAGAGTCCCTTGAGCCAAGTACCTGTGCTGCCATCTTTGCCTCTGGGGCATGATCTCAATTCAGGTGGAGCTTAACCAGAGTTGAGGCAGCATAATTGACTGGGTTTGCACAACATGACAACCCACACCATGGCTTATAATATGTTGTCGGAACTCACCATGGTTTTCTTTGGCTTAACTTGGGTTATAAGCCACCCTGACAAGCCATGGTTTTTTCTACGGCAGGGCTCTCCAACCTTGGGTCCCCATATGTTGCTGGACTACAGCTCCCAGAATCCCTTGCCATTAGCCATGCTGGCTGGGTATGCTGGGAGCTGTAGGCCAGCAACATCTGGGGACCCAAGGTTGGAGAGCCCTGTTCTAGGGGTTGTTCTACCCATGATGGGTTGGCGTGCTGTCCGAACCCGGATGACATGACCCATCATGGGTCAACCCCATTGGTGAGCGAGCTGCTTGGCAAGCAGGATACTTGGGAGGTCAGAAAAGCAACCTCGGAGAGGGCGAAAAGGGTGGGTGGGGAGGGGAGGAGACTGGAGAGGCCAGGATATGAGCTGTCCTGAGTCTGTGCTAGCCTCCTTCCCTCTGCCTCTGAAGCGCCCTCGCTAGGAGTGCTAAACTCCCTGTCTAGTGAAATATGCAGAGCCTGCATTGGATGATCAGAATTCTCTGAGTTCAGGGGCTTCCGATCATCGACGTTCATTGAGGTACACTTGCTGGGAGACACACTGAGTACACACTGAGCTGCCCCAGGAGGCTGTTCCAAGTCTGGTCGGTCCAGCCGCTCAGGACCCAATGGAACAGTCTAAAGCCTCCTGTGAGGCTTTAGCGAAGCACTTAGCAGATAAAATTGATCGGATTAGGAGTGGGATTTAGTGCGTCGTGGACACAGGGAGTGAGCAGGAGGAGGCCAATGGCAGACTGGTTTTGTGGGATCGGTTCCGGCTTCTTCCTTCTGATGAAGTGGACAAGGTGCTTTCATCTGTGAGGCCGACCACCTGCTTGCTTGATCCTTGCCCGTCCTGGCTCATCATGAGCTGCAGGGAGAGACTGGGTGAGGGGATCAAGGCGGTGGTGAATGCCTCCCTCGTGGAGGGAGTGATGCCATCAGCCCTCAAGGAGGCAGCAATAAGACCACTTCTAAAGAAGCCCTCCTTGGATCCCCAAGATCTAAACAACTTTCGTCCAGTCTCCAATTTACCATTTCTGGGCAAGGTGATCGAGCGGGTGGTGGGTGCTCAGTTGAAGGCACACTTGGATGAAGCCGATTATTTAGATCCATGCCAGTCGGGCTTCAGGCCTGGACATGGGACGGAGACGGCCTTGGTCACCTTGGTGGATGATATGAGGAGGGCTTTGGATAGGGGCAAATGCTCCTTTCTAGTCCTCCTCAATCTCTCAGTGGCTTTTGATACCGTTCACCACGGTATCCTCCTGGACCGCCTGGAGGGGTTGGGCATGGGAGGCACTGTATTACAGTGGTTCCGGTCCTTCCTCTCTGGAAGGTACCAGAGGGTAGTTCTTGGGGAGGAGGCTTCAGACCCTCAGCTGCTCACTTGTGGAGTGCCGCAGGGTTCCATCCTCTCCCCGATGTTATTCAACATCTACCTAAAGCCGCTGGGAGCTATCATCAGGAGGTTTGGGGTGCGGTGTCATCAGTATGCGGATGACATGCAGCTCTACCTCTCTTTCAAGTCCTCACCGAGGTTGGCCGTTGAGACCCTGTCCAAGTGCCTGGAGTCAGTGGGTGGCTGGATGGGAAGGAACATGCTGAAGCTGAACCCCAACAAGACCGAGGTACTTCTGGTGGGGGACAAGGGGAGGTTAGGGGATGTTGACCTGGTGCTGAATGGGGTACATCTACCCCTGAAGGACCAGGTCCGCAGCTTGGGGGTCATTCTAGACTCCCAGATGTCCATGGAGGCTCAGGTGGCAGCTGTGAGCCCGGCAGCGCTGTATCAACTCCATCTGATACGGCAGCTGCGCCCCTACCTTCCTAATCATCTGCTCCCATCAGTGGTTCATGCCTTGGTCTCCTCTTGCCTAGACTACTGTAATGCGCTCTACGTGGGGTTACCCTTGAAGATGGTTCGGAAGCGACAGCTGGTACAGAACGCGGCGGCTCGCCTGGTTAAAGGTAGCCGCTGGCGGGATCACATCACTCCAGTGCTCAAGGAGCTGCACTGGCTACCAGTTCCTTTCCGAGCCGAATTCAAGGTGTTGTTTTTGACCTTTAAAACCCTATACGGCTCCGGTCCAGTCTATCTCAAGGAGCGTCTCCAGCAACACCAAGTAGGCCGCTCAACAAGATCTGCCACAGACGGCCTTCTCCTTGTCCCTTCAGCCAGAGCAGCTAGACTGGTCGGGACGAGGAAGAGGGCCTTTTCTGTGGCGGCCCCCGTACTGTGGAACTCTCTCCCGAGTGACCTCCGCCATGCCCCCTCTCTGCTGAGCTTCCGCCGCTCACTAAAAACTTGGCTGTTCAGGCGGGAATATGGAGTGGGCTAAGATTTTAAAATTTTATACTGTTTTAATGTATTTTATCCTGTTTTTATCTTATGTACATCACCCAGGGTGGCTGGTTTGCTGGCCAGATGGGTGATAAATAAATGCAAATAATAATAATAATAATAATAATAATAATAATAATAATAATAATAATAATAATAATAATAATAATATTATTATTATTATTATTATTATTATTATTATTATTATTATTGTTATTATTGTTAGTTATTATACATTCCAGAAAGCAGCTTTTTAGTACTTTGCAAAACCCTGAGTTAAAGTGTTGTTGTTTTTTAAAGGGGCTGGTACCCCAAAATGACCCTTTGCAGCAGAATCTCCAGTTTTTTGGGGGGTGCTCATGTGTCCATGGGCTTCCCTCACTTTTGCAAGTGAGGATAACCCATTGACACATAAGACCTCACCCCCCAAAAAACCAAAGATCCTGCAGAAAAGGGGTGTTTTGGGGCCACACCCTCAATTTCATCCCCACTTTCCAGGAGGATCCTTGTTTTTTTGGGGTGCTCACATGTCCTAAGGGTCCCCTCAGTTTTGTAATTGACCCTGAGTTCATAGCACCTCGGGGAACTGTAAAAATCGGGGGGGGGATTCCCCTTGATGGAAGTAAATGCAGTCTGACAGTTCACCTGAACTGTCAACCCTCAAACCCGTTTTTGAAGTGGGACTTGGAAGGGGTTAATTTTTTCTCTTCTGGCAGGAAAGTGTACAGGTATATAGAGTCTATATACTGGTACACTACTCTTCCCACTACCCCGCCCCCAAAAAGAAATGTTGTAAGCCCCTCCAAACCCTACTTTGCAAACAGAACTCTGAGTATGACACCTGTCAGAGTTCCCATCAGGGGCAATCCCCTCTAGGTTTGAATGTTCCCCCGATGCTGGCATTGGGAAGACACATTCCAAACTGAGGGGGCAATAGGGACACCTGATACCCCCCACAAAAAGAACAGAGGATCCTGCTGCGAAAAGTGGGGAAGGTGCCCCCTTTTGCAGATAAGGATCTCTTTGGGCTTTGCAAGCCTCTGACAGGTCAGCATATGATCTGACATCTATCACAGGCTTGCAAAGGGGGGAAATGCTTACCTGCAGCCCGGGGTAGACACTGCACAGGGTGGGTACCTGCTGGGTTCGGTCAGCAGCCCCCCCTCCGGCCAGTACCCACCCCAGGGTCCCCCCGTGCTACTCCGCTGTGCGCCTGTGCCGGATTTCCACAAATCCGGCATGGAGGGTTAAAAACCAAAAGTGAACACAATTATTTGCACACACTATCAGTTCAAAATATATATTTTAAATATTTTTAAAAAGTGACTGCGGGCGGGGGCTCCTTGGAGGGGCAGCTCATGGCTGCCTCAACAGGAACTGCGTAAGCTGGCTTGACAGCTGGCTTTCGCAATCTCAAAAATAAAATAAAAATAAAGAGCAGAAGTCAAGCCATGGCGAGCCTGAAACGGCTTGCAGCGGGGAAGGGGGGGGGACTTGTTGCTCCTTGCGATGTCCCCTGGGATAGCCGCAGGAGGACTGGGGGGGAGGGAGGGGGCACCCTACCCACAATGTGCCCAATTGCCTGCTGGGCGCATTTTGGGTAGGGTGGCTGATAAGCTACGCTGCGTGGCTTGCTACGCACTGTGGCTTATCGTGTCACGCAAACCCAATGTCTGGTTTAAAGTTGAAGAACCATAAGAAGGGAGAACTCAGGGGCCTTGAAGTTGCCCATCACAGTTAACACCTGGACAGCAGACTGCACAGGCACACAAATCCCCTGGTCACAGTCTTGCCCGCTATGTAAGATGTATTGTATTTGTATTTAAATTATAGTAATTCTTTCTAAATTTGCACGTAAATTAGCATATGTAAATGTTGTTGGGGATTGCTAAAAGGGCTGGGAGAGGATATTAAAAGTTATTATCCCTCCCCTCTCGCGTTTTGCGAGTTCAGCAGAACTTACCCCAACTACAGCGGAAAGACGTGGATGTGTGGAGCTGCTGGTTAAAGCAGTAACAGCAATTGGTAATTACAGGCTGTCCCTTTGTGTGGACAGACTGGGGCTTTTACCTGGTTTCTTCTCCTTTATACTACCAACAAGACAAACAGTCTTTTGGAGGTTAAAAACAGAGTTTACTCACTCAGATCTTGCAGATTGGATACAGGCAGGCTTAAGAAAATATTTACAGTCATGCAGGAATCATGTGGTAGCTGATGTGTTCCGAACTTAGGCAAAGTTCAGAACTGGCTCTCCAGCTACATCTTCACAACATGCTACTCCTACAAGTTCATGGCTCAGACTGTTTTCCCGGGGCAGGAAGAGAAGGCACTGGCAACGCCCACATCCTGTACCAGGTGAGTCCTGGGTAGCATTCCACAGAGTGTCTGCTCTAGGATGCAGAGACTCTGTGGTCTCAATTACATCATGCACTTATGCATGGCTTAAGGTTTTGACTGCACATTCCCAACAAATGTTTTCGAAATTGGTGCTCTCTTTTGTCCTCCTTTTTGGTGATGTGTAAGTGGCCAGCCTACCAACACCTCACTATTGTTATTCTCTTGCAGTAAGGTATGTGTTATTAGACATAACAGGGAAGCGATTCTTTCTTACCGTTATCCATCCCTCGGCACACATCCCTCCAAATATACTTGTGGAATCTCCACCAGATTGAATGGAACTGCTCCTAATTGACATCAGCATAGCTGAAAGCAGAATCAGCTCTTCTCCTCTCACTGGTAGAACAGGTACTTGGCTTGGTCACAGGAGCCATGGTGGAAAACGGTATTAATTTCTTGTCCAAACTTACAGTGCTTTTGTGCCTCGGATTCAGTATTGACTTTGCTCTGTTCTGCACAGTGTGTATAGCAGCAGTTATCGGAAATATGTTGAAAGTAGCTCATTAAAATGTGTTCTTCCTTTATCGCTTTGGTGCTGTTACAGAATGTACAGGTGGTGTTTCCATAACAAACCCCTCATCACGTATCCATTCCCATCAGGGGCCAGCTGCTCTCCTGCCTCGGGCGTGACCCCACTGCTACGTGCCCTTTTTTCAGACGTTTGATCACGTTCTGAACTCGGCCTGCATCAAGTGTTGCTTAAAATATCCAGTGTGACTCAGCCAGTAGAAAGAGGCATATGGGACAATGGGCAGCAATGAACCAGCCTGTACCTGTACCTCTGTGTCTCTGGAAAAGAAAGGGAAATTAGCAGAATTGTTTCTTTGCATGATAGGTTTAAAAGCTAAACAGATATTTTTCTTTAGCTTAAATGAATAGAGAAGGATGTTTATTCTGTTTGTTGCAGCTATAATAGGCTGAGTGCCCAATCTTTGAATGTTTATTAACATTGATTGAGTTCAGTGGTATTACTCCCGCGGATGTGTGCATAGCTTTGCAGCCTTACTCTGAGATGAGGATCATGAGGGCTTAGCCTTGAGTTGAAACCTATTTCAACTCCAGTTTCTATAGTGACGTCTGGCATCTGTACTGGCTGGCAAGCAGAGCTGGAGTGCTCTGCTTTGTCAGCTCCTTACCACCTATCAGGCTGGTGAAGCATCTTTCTCTTTACAGCTGCTCAGCTGTTCCCAGAGTGGGGGAGGGAGATCAGCAGGGAGTGCAGGTTTAAAGCTCCCCTTCCTGCAATCTCCTCCCCATCCCTGCTCTTCAGGGAACAGCTGAGTACCGGTGGAGAGGGAGTTGCTCCTTTGGAACCTCCTGCCCCAAAGTGCCCCAGGAGCCTTGGCGTGGAGGCTCCCAACGGAGTGGGGCTTCCCTCATTCCTTGACTTTGTATTTATTTTATTTAAAATGATTTTTAAGCCGCCTTTAAAGGTGGAACCTTCTCAAGGTGGTGTACACAGGGCCGCCGCAGCAGGCTGGTTGGAGAGGCCTGGCAGGCTGGAGAGGTCCCCCACCACTGGTATAGTCAGGAGAATCAAGTGGTACAGCTCCTGGACAGTGCCAGCTCCAGGTTTGGGAGGGCCCTTGGGAAAGATGCGCTCAATAGGCCTTCTCCCTCGGTAAGTCTACCTTCTCACTGCCATTCTCACCAGCTACTATCGCTCCTCATCTGCTTTCTCATCATTGCTACCACTTGACTTGCTTGCTTGGCAGGCAGGCAGGCAGGCAGGCAGCCAATCAGCACGCAAGCAGTGGCAATGGCATCTTCTGCTCCTCCTTCTCACCACCACCACTGCTTGGGTCAGAGCAAGGAGCAAGTGACCAAGCAGCTTGCAATGAAGAAGAGGAGGAGCAACTCTGGGGGACTCTTGTCACAGGGCCCCTGCTGGGGTGTGGGCAGGTGCCCAATCATGACTACCTTCAATGCCGGTCCTGTTGCTGGACTTAAGAAAGTACCCCAGCCCAGACATTATGCAGAGTGAGACAACTGTCTCAGGTGGCAGATTTTGGGTGTCCTGAAAGGGTAGCAAATTGTTATTTAATTTATTATTGTTGTATTTTTACTGTGAGGTGCTTGTGGGGGTTTTGGCCTCAGGTGTCAAAATAACTTGACTACTCTTGGGTTTTATGCACCCTAACATGAGTGTGTGTGTGTGTGGGGGGCATTTGCTGCTCTGCCTCAGGCAGCAAAATGTCTTGGGTCAGCCCTGCCTTGGCTTAAATGGATGGGCTGTGTGTGAGAGAGGATTTGCACTTTTGAATGCTTCCCCACAAAAAAAAATTGCATGTCCAGGTGAAAACTAGACTGAACCTTCATTCTTAACATGATAATTTTATACTACTATGCTACTAGGGAGAGCATTCAAACATGCCCACCCACAAAAAAAATATGCTGCTTGAAGTTGTAGACTCCACAAAAGCTTTATTACTTGAAGCCACTGATACTATTTGGAGCCACTGTGTATAAACGATCCCTCAAATGTATGAAATACTCGTGCATATTTTTGAGTATCTTTCTAGCTCCTAACAGCAACTTTTCCAAACAGCAAATTACTGTTATTTAAAATGATATAGAGAATATTGCCTCAACTTGCCTAAACAATGAGGCCATCTTTTGGAGGTGGTCCTCTGGGTGCCCTGCCATCTGAGATGAAATGGGTGGAGATCAGAGTGAGGTCCTTCTTGGTTGTGGCACTCTGCCTGTGGAATGGTCTCCCCAAGAAGGCTCACTTGGTGCCTACATTGATGACTTTTCAGTGCTGGATAAAGGCCTGCTTATTTTTCCCAGCCTTTTAACTTTGATGAGAGTATTTATGCTGCTGTTTTACCAGCCGTTTTATCTTATTGTTCCTTTATTATTGTAAGATTTTATTGTTTTATTAGATTGATTTGTAAACCACCTGGGAGGGGGAGGAAATAGTTAATTAGCTCCTTAGTTCCTATCCTATCCTTTCCCAATGTGGTGCCTTCCAGATGCCTTGTAGTCCCCTTCCAACTCTATGATATATGAACTCTATGAACTCTATGAATACAACTCCCATTATCCCTGACCATTGGCCATGCTGGCTGTGGCTGATGGAAGTTGTAGTCCAAAATGTCTGGAGGGCACCACATTGGGGAAGGGTGACTTATCCTATAGGCTGCTCCCCATCTAGCAGAACATAGCAAGACATCCAAAGCCTGAATCCCAGTTTCAACTTTTGAGAGCGATTGTGCTTCAGGAGTCAGGCAGTATTGGGTTCTGGAATAATCTGAACCTGCCATAAGATTATGCATTACCTGACCCCTTTGCAATCTTCTAATCTGGCTAATTTCCAGGAGGAGAGCTTCTCAGCAATCCAACAATCTAAACTGTTCTCACTATGAATTACTGGAAAGCTAAGCAGGGTCAGGCCTGGTTATTACTTGGATGGGAGACCCCTCCTCTAGTTTCCTGCACTGAGCAGGGGGTTGGACTGATGGCCTTGTAGGCCCTTTCCAACTCTATGATCCTATGATCCTACTCCAGCTAGATCTTACACCTGTGTCAGCTGGGGGGCTGGAAATGCAAAAGGTACATAGTTCTATGATGGCTCTTGACGCAAAGAGTCTGCCACAGCCATTTGCATGCAAATGTGGCCAAGCCCTCTAGTCATGAGCCCCCCCTCACCTGCCTGAGCCAGATGAAGTTCATCCTGATTGGCTAAAGACACCTGGGCTACTGAAAGGAGGGGGGGGAAGAAGCACAAACCATTTGTGGTTTCATTGTTGTTGTTGTCTGTGCGCTTTGGCGGGAGGAGGGCTCTGCTGAGGCAAGCCCTGAAGAGGATAAAAACCCCAGGTAAAGAGAGTGAAGCCTGGTTAGCAATATAGTGAAGGAACTAGCTTTGTTGTTTTATAGCTCTACTGTGTATACCAAAGTGTCTCCCCACCTTTTCTCCTTCCCTCATTTCCCACCTTTTGTTGTAATCTGTTTACCTTGAATAAACTTTCCTGGTTTTACCCCACATGGAGTGTGTGATTCCTCTGCGGTTCAGTGTTAAATCCAGAGTATAGACAAGGGCAAGTCCCTGAGAGAATCAAGTCAAGACTGCAGAGCTAAGGCTGGCAGTCTTGCACCTTGGATCTCTGGTCTTGAGTAAAGGACCGGTTGGCAACTTGGCAGTCCTTCTTCACAAATATAATAAAAAAAAACAGTTTATATTTAATATACTTGTGTGTTCTGGTGTGGGGGATGGCCTTGAAGAAAACTGAGTTTTTAATGTCTTATTTCATCTTCAGCACTTATTGAGTCTTAATGTCTTGCCAGCTAAGCAATGGAAGGTCACCATTATTGGGCTGTGCTTAGGGCATCAACTGGCGTTAATCCTGCCCTGACCTGCGTAGATAGAAAGCAGGGTTTGCAAGTCAGAGGCATGACTTTGAATCAGCACCTGTCTTCGGATCAAGGGCATCTATTGTGGATTCCTAAATTATTGCTGTGTGTAATAAAACAATACCTGGCATTGGTATGTGCCATCTTTACATGGGGAGCAAAATGCAAGTAATTGTAAAATCCTATGAAATCTCCTTTTTTTGCCCTTTTGCTGATAGTACATTTAAAATACAGAACAGGTCCCTTTAAAGTTCAGGAAATATCAGGGCTTCCAGCTGTAGGCACTGGTTTCACTTATTTTTTTGCTAAATTTCTTTATCTAACAGCTGTGAATCTGAGCATGAAATAAATCTGATTTCTGCCCACCCCACCCCTGACTCCAATATTGATCCAGAGGTGTACTTTTCTATTGTTAGAGGGGAAAAGGAACATTCTGTGAAAATAATGTTCACGGTATAACGGAGTTTGTACTTATGTGGATAATGCTTGCAAATGAAGTTCTCCAGAAATATAAAAGCTTTTGTGTACATACAGTATGTGAACACAGGAAACTGCCTTATAGCAGATCCGGTCATTTATTCATCTAGCCCAGTATCCTCTACTCCAGACTTCCCTAATGTGGTGCCCTCCAGATGTTTTCGACTATAGCTCCCATCATTCCCAGCCAGTATGGCCCAAGGTCAGGGATGATGGAAAGTGTGGCCAAAAACATCTGGAAGGCACCATGTGGATAACAGTGGCTTCAACCAGCCCAGAATAGCATGGGTTAATTAATTGTGGTAGAAAGGAACATTAAACCTAAGTTTTGTTTATTTGCAGTCCCTTTCATAGCTAAACTAAAGATTCCCTCTTAGTGATCCCCTCCAGAAGTAGTCTGTGCTTCCTTTCATATGCAGACAACATGCTGATGCCTGCCTTTGCAGCCAGCTGAGCAAGGCTTCCCATGACCCTATCTGCATACTTGAGAACATTTTTTTTAAACCAAACAAAACCAACACAGATTGGCCTTGAAGCGAGAACCTTTTCAATAACAAGTTGCAAGCCTTTGCATCAAGCAGCTGGACAGCCAAGCAGAAGCTTTTGCTGCAGATTCCTGCATTAAGGGAGTACATTGAAGTGGAAGACCGCCAACCTGGTCTTCTGCGCGGGTTCAATACTAAGGGGGTAGCGAGTCCTGGGGGCGGGCCTTCTCCGAGGCCCCCCAGCGACTATCACCCTTAGCCTAGAACAAAGGGATAACTTATAGCCACAAAAGTATCTTTTATAAAACAAGTTTATTTACAAAATGACCTTCACAAACCCAGACACACGCCAGCAATACAGCTCATCAGTACAGCACAAAGTAGCAAGCAAGAAGTCTCAAGGACACCGTGATTTCAGGGCTCTCAGCTAGTTAGTTCAGCTCGGGCTCCAGCAGAGGCCCGGTCAACCGCATGCTGCTAGCTGGGTTCCCGGCGGAGGTCCGGTCTACCCAAGCGGCTAGCTGGGTTCCCGGCGGAGGTCCGGTCTACCCAAGCGGCTAGTGAGTGATTTCAGCTTGGTTGCCCGGGGGTCCGGTCAACCCAAGCGGCCAGTGATTTCAGCTAGCTGGAGCACGCCGGGTGCTGCTACCCGGGGTTGCCGATCCCTTCGTTCCCTTACCCCAAGCATGGGGCAAGACTGCTGATCAGGTCCAACAACTCAGTTCCCTTGTGCAGGGTGTTTTATACCTTGGGTTTCAGGTAGCCCCTCCCTCTGCAATCAGGTGGGTGGCCAATCAGGTGGGTTGCCACCCTCCTCAGGTGGGCGGCCAATCAGGTGGGTTGCCACCCTCCTCAGGTGGGTGGCCAATCAGGTGGGTTGCCACCCTCCTCAGGTGGGCGGCCAATCAGGTGGGTTGCCACCCTCCTCAGGTGGGTGGGGTCCCCTTGAAGCCACCTGCTTAATGGTCCCATCCTGTGGTGTTGAATGGCCCTTATGGGTGCCGAAATGTCTGCTCTGGCAAGGTATTCAAGTCTTATGTAGATGGGGCTGATATACGAGAGCATTGACGAACCTGGGGATGCTTCCTGACTTCCCCCCTGGGGTGATTCTATGCAGATGTTGTTTGTCCCCGTTGGTCTCTGTGGAGACTGGCTGTCTCTGCCCCCTGGGTCTCCTTCCCCCCACCTTGGTGAGTGTGTGTGTGTCAGAAAGGGGTTATAGGTTGGCTTTCTCCACATCTCCCCCCCGGGGAAAAGATGGCATTGGGGTCCCACACCCCAATTTCCCATCGACTTGCCCATCACCTGAGAAAGCCCGGGAGAGTGCATCAGCCAAGACATTGTCCTTACCCTTGATGTGCTCAATTTCGAAGTCAAAGTCTTGCAACGCCAGACTCCACCGTAGGAGTTTTTGGTTGTTGCCCTTGACTCTATCTAACCAGCACAGGGGGGAATGGTCAGTCTGCAGGCGGAACCGTCTCCCCCAGAGGTAGGGGCGCAACTTGGTGATGGCCCACACCACGGCCAGGCACTCCTTCTCAATGGTGGCAAGACTACGTTCTCTGGGCAGGAGCTTCTTGCTCAGGTATGCAACGGGGCGCAGCCCTTCTCCCACCTTCTCCTGTAACAACACCGCCCCCATCCCGGCCTCAGAGGCATCCGTCTGTAGAACGAAGGGGGATTCGAAGTCTGGGGCTTGCAGAATGGGAGCTGCTGTGAGGCAGGCTTTTAACCCATCGAAAGCGGTCTGGCAAGCCGCGGTCCACTGGACCCTGTTCGGGTGGCGCTTCTTACAAAGATCAGTCAGAGGGGCGGCTAGCTTACTGAAGTGTGGCACAAACTTCCGATAGTACCCTGCAAGTCCCAGAAAAGCCTGCACCTGTTTTTTGGTTGCGGGTTGGGGCCATTTCTGAACCGACTCGATCTTAGCTTCCATGGGCTTGATGCTCCCCCCTCCGATGCGATGTCCAAGGTACTCAACCTCCCCTAGCCCCACCTGGCACTTCTTTGCTTTCACCGTCAACCCAGCGTCCCGGATCCGCTGGAAGACCTGCCGGACATGCTGCAGATGCTGCTCCCAAGTGGAGCTAAAGATAGCTATGTCGTCCAGATAGGCACAGGCAAATTCTCCCAACCCGTTCAGCATTCCATTCACCAGCCTCTGAAAGGTTGCCGGACCATTCCGGACTCCGAAGGGAAGAGTGGTGAACTGGAATAAACCCAGGTGTGTGACAAAGGCAGACTTGAGCGCAGCATCCGCGTCCAGCGGAACTTGCCAATAGCCCTTGGTGAGGTCTAGGGTGGTAATGTACTTGGCCCTCCCTAGCTTCTCCAGCAAGACATCCATGTTGGGGATGGGGTAGGGGTCAGGGACGGTCACCTTGTTGATTTTCCGATAGTCCACACAGAACCGCACACACCCCCCATCCTTTTTGGCCACCAGGACAATCGGGGAGGACCATGGGCTAGAACTAGGGACGATCACCCCTAGGTCTAGCATGGCTTTGACCTCCTCAGCAATGACTTGAGCATGGGGTCCCACCGCCCGGTATGGCAGAGATTGCAGAGGGGGGCTGTCACCCGTTTGAATGGTGTGCTGGATGAGTGGGGTCCGCCCGGGGCGGTCTGAGAACATGGTCCCAAATTCATCCAGCACCCGCTTCATTTGCTCCCGCTGAGCCTCGGACAGGGCGGGTGACAGTGAGATTTCTTCCATTCCCCCACCATCCCCCCATTCTCCCAACAGATCCCCATCAGCGAAATCCTTATCATTATGTTCCTTCACACAGCCCACTCCCGCACCCCGGTCCACATACAATTTCAACATGTTCACATGAAACACTTTACATTTTCCAGGAGTCCCAGCAAAGAGTATTTTGTAGTTGACTGGTCCAAGTTTCTCAACTACAGTCCCCGGACCCTCCCACTTAAGACACAGCTTGTCCGTTTTGAGGGTACGCAGAACCAACACTTTATCACCCACCTCAAAAGTCCGGGCTACTGCGGTTCTATCATACAGCTCCTTTTGCCGCTGCTGGGCTGCCTTCAGATGCTGTTGGGCGGCTTCTCGAACGCTGTGGAGGGTGTCCCGTAGCCGCCGCAGAAAAGTGTGAACCGGCACGGGTGAACTGCCGGCAGCCCCCTCCCATTCCTCCCGCAACAAAGCCAAGGGCCCCCGTAGTTCTCTACCAAACATCAGTTCATTCGGGGAAAACCCGAGGCTTTCCTGCGGAGCATCTCGGTAGGCAAAGAGGAGGTAGGGTAGGGCTTGGTCCCAAGTTGCCGGGTGACGGCTAGCGTACGCCCGGATCATTTCCCCCAAAGTCTGGTTGAAGCGTTCAACCAGTCCGTTGGTCTTGTGGTGGTAAGGCACCGAAGTTACATGGTCAACCCCCCCCAGGTCCCACATCTTCTGGAACAGTTTAGACATGAACCCGGTGCCGCAGTCCGACACGACCGTGCGGGGCATTCCTAAGCGGGCAAAGAGAGAGAGCAGAGTCTTAGCCAGGCTGGCTGCAGAGATGGAGGCGAGCGCAAAAGCCTCTGCGTAGTGGGTGGCAAAGTCCACTACCGTCAGTACAAACTTTTTCCCCGTCTTGGTGGGCGGGTTCAGGGGACCCACTATGTCCATAGCAATCCGTTCAAAAGGGATCCCCACCACCGGAAAAGGCTGAAGGGGAGCTCTTGGGTGATCGCGATTGTGTCCCACTCGCTGGCACACATCGCAGGACCGACAGTAAGCCTTAATGTCGGAGGCGATCATGGGCCAGTAGAACCCCTCTGTAATTCGAGCTTGGGTCCGCTTTTGCCCCAGGTGTCCTCCCCATGCCACGTCGTGGGCGAGGTGCAACACGGCGCGGCGGTACCGTTGGGGAACCACCAGTTGCCTCTGCTTGCGCCCCGGTGCCACTTCCCCCTTTGGCTCGAACTCCCGGTACAAAGTTCCATTGTCCCAGATAAATCCTTCCGTGGCAAGGGATACCCCGGGGTCTTGGTTGGCCAGGGCGCGACACTCTCGCAGGGACGGGTCCAGCCGCTGGGCTTCCTTGAATTGGGCTTGTGTCCCAAAGTCTTTAGCCATCTGAGCAAACCCTTCGTCCTTCGGGGGCTCCGCTATGGCCTGGTTTTCCCCGGAGTGCCCCGCAGGGGATGGGGTCACCCCGGGTGGTGGAGGGGGCACGGGCTTAGGCTTTGGGACCGGTGCGGTTACGGGCGGCCCCCGTCGCCTTGCCTGTCCCCGGGTGACGACCCCCATCTTAGCTTTGGCCACCCGGAACGCGAGGTCGTTCCCGATGATGATGCCCCACTCCTTTTGGCGATGGATGATTACGTCCATCTCTCCTTCCCACCCCTGGTACTTGATCCGGACCCGGGCGATGGGGACGGTGATGTCGGGGGAGTTATAGGGTTTGATCGTACACGTACGTCCTGACAAAAGTTGGGACCTCTCTACGCGGTCCCGGGGCAGAGCCGTTACATCTGCCCCAGTGTCCCTATACCCCACCCGGGGAACATTATTGATATAGATGGACTCACAGAATTGCTTGCGGCTCCATCTCAGCTGGTCCGGGGAGGCGATGCGATACAGCGATGCACGGGGTTCAGGACGGTAGGAATCCCACTCCTGGAGTTCCTCCTCGGCACTGCGATCCTCGGGGATACTTGCATGGAGGGAGAGGACCGACCGTCGCTCGTCGTCGCTGTCGTTGTCCTGAGCGGCTGCAGCACCCGCGACGCGTCCTACTTTCCTCGGTGAGGGACGGGCATCCCGGTTCTTGGGTTGGAGCTTGGGGCAATCCCGCCGCAGGTGTCCCATCTCGTTACAGTGGAAGCAGGCCCCAGACCGAGGGTTTTGGTTCCCCTTGGTCCGAGGGGCCTCCCCGCGCCGTCGGGGCAGGCCCTTTTCCGGCTCCGGGTTCTTCTCGGCCACGGCAGCGGAACTTCCCTTGGTGGATGGGGCCGTCCGGTATAGCCCCATCTCGTCGGCCATGATCCCCGCCACCTCACAGGTACGGGGCTTCTGATCCCTTACGACAGCGGCCAGCTCCTTCGGGATGGTGGTGAAGAACTGCTCCATGGCGAACAGCTCGACAACTTCCTTCAGGGTGGAGGCCCGGGAAGCCTCCACCCAGGACTCGCAGACGTGCATTACCTGGGCTGCCCATGCCACGTGGGTGGTCCCAGGGGAAGGTTTACCCTCTCGAAATCTTCGCCGGCAATGTTCGGCGGAGAGGGCGAAGTGTTGTCTGACCGCTGCCTTGAACGCCTCGTAGCTTGCCGGGGTCTTCCGCAGATGCGCCCCGAGGAGGTCAGCCAGGTCCCCACTGACCTGGGTTCGCAGGGCGGACAACCACAAGTTGTCGGGGACCTGCTGCTCCTGGCACGCCATTTCAAAAATGTGCAAAAACATCAGGACATCTTGCCCTGGCTTGTAGTAGGGGAACGCCTTGCGGTCCCACGACGGAGGGGGAGGAGCGGAGGGGACAATCGGGGGAGTTTTCCCCGCCTCAAGCTGCATCTTGGCCAGCTCCATCTGCATCCGGATCATTTCGCGCTCGTGGGCCATCCTCTCCCGCTCGTGTGCCATCCAGTCCGAGGGAAGCTCGAAGGGCTCCAGGGGCTCCAGGGGAGCGGGGTCCTCGGTCCACACATCCTCTCTCCCATCTGTCGGAACTGGGATAGGGCGGCCCCTGGGTCGGGCACCCGGCCCCAGACTTGCCAGCAACTCCCTCTGCCGCTCCGTCAGCCGGATCAGCGCCGCCAACCCCGGGGTGATGGGGGTTGCGGGCAGGGGCCGCCATGGCTCGGCTCCCCCAGTTGCTCCGTCAGGCTCTGGGTCGCCCATGGTGATCCTTAGGCTCTTGCTACTTTGGGTCTGGGAGATATTCTGGGCTAATAAGTGATCCCACCGCTGCCACCAAGTGGAAGACCGCCAACCTGGTCTTCTGCGCGGGTTCAATACTAAGGGGGTAGTGAGTCCTGGGGGCGGGCCTTCTCCGAGGCCCCCCAGCGACTATCACCCTTAGCCTAGAACAAAGGGATAACTTATAGCCACAAAAGTATCTTTTATAAAACAAGTTTATTTACAAAATGACCTTCACAAACCCAGACACACGCCAGCAATACAGCTCATCAGTACAGCACAAAGTAGCAAGCAAGAAGTCTCAAGGACACCGTGATTTCAGGGCTCTCAGCTAGTTAGTTCAGCTCGGGCTCCAGCAGAGGCCCGGTCAACCGCATGCTGCTAGCTGGGTTCCCGGCGGAGGTCCGGTCTACCCAAGCGGCTAGCTGGGTTCCCGGCGGAGGTCCGGTCTACCCAAGCGGCTAGTGAGCTGATTTCAGCTTGGTTGCCCGGGGGTCCGGTCAACCCAAGCGGCCAGTGATTTCAGCTAGCTGGAGCACGCCGGGTGCTGCTACCCGGGGTTGCCGATCCCTTCGTTCCCTTACCCCAAGCATGGGGCAAGACTGCTGATCAGGTCCAACAACTCAGTTCCCTTGCGCAGGGTGTTTTATACCTTGGGTTTCAGGTAGCCCCTCCCTCTGCAATCAGGTGGGTGGCCAATCAGGTGGGTTGCCACCCTCCTCAGGTGGGCGGCCAATCAGGTGGGTTGCCACCCTCCTCAGGTGGGTGGCCAATCAGGTGGGTTGCCACCCTCCTCAGGTGGGCGGCCAATCAGGTGGGTTGCCACCCTCCTCAGGTGGGTGGGGTCCCCTTGAAGCCACCTGCTTAATGGTCCCATCCTGTGGTGTTGAATGGCCCTTTCTTATGGGTGCCGAAATGTCTGCTCTGGCAAGGTATTCAAGTCTTATGTAGATGGGGCTGATATACGAGAGCATTGACGAACCTGGGGATGCTTCCTGACTTCCCCCCTGGGGTGATTCTATGCAGATGTTGTTTGTCCCCGTTGGTCTCTGTGGAGACTGGCTGTCTCTGCCCCCTGGGTCTCCTTCCCCCCACCTTGGTGAGTGTGTGTGTGTCAGAAAGGGGTTTTAGGTTGGCTTTCTCCACAATTGAAAAACCTAGTGTAGGGTGATTTGCAGAAGTTCTGGTGCCTAATACAAAAATCTTTGATGTTGTTTCTCTCTGTTCTGTCCTTTGCCTTTTCTGATAGTATTTATAGAAACTTTCCTTCTGCCAATTTACAATCTCCTTTTTGCCTTGTTCTAGGGAGACTTGGGTCATTATGTCTCTGTCTGGTTTCCAGGGAGCTGGCAGATTATTTTTGTGTATATTTGTTTGTTTTTCTCCTGCTCACCCCAGTAACCCTTGAATAGATTCTGTTGGAGGATATTGGAAAAAGAGTCGGTCCTATACTGGTTAGGATGAAGCAGAGTTTTCCCTCTTATGCACAGCCTGGTTATCGAAACTGGTTATCACCACATGGGTTGCTAAACCCTGCTAAAAAGGCTCTTAAAATGAAACGGATTGTCCATACAAGGTTTAAAACTAATCAAGACATTCATTAGTTTTTGTGAAAAAAAGAGCCTTTGGGGGTTCCTACATGCACACACACACGCACACATGTGGCTCCTCATGTGTAAACCAAGTAAGGCCAGTTGGGGGGCTGGGAGGAGGCGAAATGTACATAAAGTATCGGATGGGGCATGGCGCCTGAAAGTCCTGAAAAGCCGGTCTACGGCTTTTCAGATGCAAAAGTCATGAGTCCCCCTCCCTTGCCTGGCCAGGTGAAGTTCATCCTGATTGGCTAAGAAGCAGCGGAGCTACAGAAAGGAGGAGGGGAGAGGGGAAAAGGTATATTTCCCAAAGTGTGGGTTTTGTCTTTGTCTTTGGGTCATCGCGTGGTTGCTGCTGGCTGTGGAGCAATGGCGGCAAGCCAAGCAGAGGCCCAAGCCTTCGGGTGGCCTCAGGATCCGACCCCAGGTAGCTCCTGGTGAAATTAACTGAATGAGGGCTTTGGCAAGGCAAGCCTTGTGGAGGGCTACCCATCTCGGACCTTTGGGTAGGTGAAGTAGTCCCCCCGGGCGGCAAGGCTGTGCTGAATCCAACCCTGAAGAGAACTGACCCCCAGGTAACAGAGTGTGTGCCTGGGAGATATAAGGAATCAGTAAGTTTTGTTATTTTTGTAGCTCTATTACTGTGTACCAAAGTGTCTCTCTATTTTGTGCTTCTCTCATTTCCCTATTCTTGTTGTAAAATGCTACCTGAATAAACCTTTCCTGGTTTTACCCCACGTGGGTTTTGTAGTTGCTCTGCTTGGTTCAGCATCTAAATCCAGGTTATAGACAAAGGGCAAGTCCCTGAACAGAGATTCAAGTAGGATTGCAGACAGCAGAGTCTGGCAGTCTGGTACCTTGAGATCTCTGGGGGTCTTGGGTCCTTTGGGGTAGGAAAGGGTGGGAGTGTGGTGGGTCAGCCAGCCCCCCCTTCCTCCACAGTTTTACTTAATCTGTTTATTCATATATGCAGGATGCATATAGGCAGGTTAGAGTCTTTGGTGTTAAGAGTCTGCTTCATTGGAGATCATTTGCTGGAAGCCAGCTCAGACTGTGTGTCCATCAGGTTGGAGAGGCAGAGAGAGCGAGATTGCTGGCCACAGAGAGGCCAGAAGTAGGGAGGAGGGGTTATAAAACATGCACCCTCGGGAATTGTTCAATTAACCCTTTCTTCCCACTGTAACTAGTGGTTGCATTACCTTGTTGATTTAAGCAGGCAACGTTACAATTTCCAACAGATTCCAGGCAAAGAAGAGTGTATTGGATCAACAAGCAGAGCGGAGTACCAATCATAAGAGGACTGGCCTCAGAAACTGGAAGAAACACAAGGTTGCTCCTGCTCTTTTATTTGTATCTTGGCAGAACTTGAAAAAAAAGGGATATCAGTGGAGTCTGGCACAAACATATTGTTACAGGCACCCCCCTTTTCTGAGACATTACAGGCGAGCAGTGCTTTACCAGGGTTTGGTTTCCTTTGGAAGGAGGTGACTGGAGGCACATGGCATTTTGTATCATTTGTATTTCCTTACAAAGATACAGATTGAGAATAGGTGGCACATAAGGCTGGCCCTACCATTGGGCAGGGTGAGGCAGCTGCCCCAGGCGGCAGATACTTGGAGTCACAGAGCAGTAGCAAGGTGTTGGAGGACAGAACTGTCTGTACTCTGCAGCCTCCCCTGTGCCCCCTAAGGATGCTTTTCTGTCACCAGTGTCAAAGTAGGATTCAGCTGCCAGTTGGCCTCTGTATGTGGAAGAAGGGGTGGGGGCACCATCTTGCCCTTTGCCTAAGGCAGCAAAGTATCTTGGGTTGGCCCTGGATGGAGCCACAACAGACAGCCAAATCCACAGTCCCATATCATATCTCCCGAGGAAGGCGCACCTCCACCCCTAGCACTGTAAAGTTACAGAGCCCTCCACAAACTCACTCTTCCTCTGTCTGCCTCCCTCCTCTACCTAGCTGGAATGTCTGCCCGTCTTAAGACAGTAACCAAATGCAGACTCCATGGCTTGAACATCAGCCACTTTTTTCCTCCCCCCACCCAGCTTTTTTGGCTACATCTTCCTAATGGGTTTTTTAAATTTAATAATAATAATATTAATGGGTTTTTTAAATTTTCTTTTGGATTGTAAAAATAACTCTTTCCAGTTCCTTTCCCCCCTTTCTGTGTCCCCTGAATTGGCTTTTTGTCTCCAAGAAATCCATTCCTCGGGGTCTGATCTAGAGAATATTCACCCGAATGTTAAGCCTCTGCTTTTCCCTGCAGATATCCTTTTACCTCCCTAAGTGTGATATCTGCGTTTATTGTCTTATTTCTCTAGAGAGAAATCCCAGTCATTGTTCTCCCCTTCCACCATATCCAAACCTAATAATGAAAGAAGGAACGAGCTGTCTCTCCCTTGCATAGAAGGAACACAGTCCTGAAGCTATGATTTTTTAAATTACCAAACACACCAACTCCTTCCCAGTTGGTATCCCTCATCCAGGATGTTCCCTCTATTAAACTGTGCTGGCAAGTTGCCCATCTGGAGACATCTGTGCTGTGCAGTATATACTAACAGGGGTGTAGGGTAGAGAAAATTATATCTCTTTGCATGGCAATTACAGCACTATTTTGTCCATTTTGTTCTTTCCTTGCAGATGCACTCAACTCTTTCCCCCTCACCCTATGTTGTTTTATTTTTCTTCTGTGTCTTGCCTAGTCTGTAGCAAGATTGTTTTGGCTCCTCCTCATCCCTGTATGTACCAGAAAGATTGAGTGACCAGCTGCCTTGTGTTACATGACGCAGATCCATTTCCTGCTACAGCTTTTCTAGCCAGCAAAAGTCAAACATAGTCCTCACATCAGAGAGATGTGTTCTTTGGCATTCAAGAAGAGAAAAGGCAACTTTGGTAGCTTTTATTCACCACTTGAGGCAGATATGTAGCCCGCTAAAGTTATATGGGGGTGGCGTGGGGGAAGCTATATGGAAAAGAGAGTATAATAAAAAACATTATTTATTTTTGCCAGCACCTGAGATTGAGGAGAAGGGTTTACGTTGATGACCAACTCAGGCTGTGGTGGCTACAAGAAGTCACTCAGCATTGACTTATAGCTGCCACAGGTATGTCATAAGAATATTCTAGCATGTATAGAAGTCAGATCAATTTGGAGGGTGTTTTATTTTGTGGCATTTTTTTTTTTTGTATTTTGGACCCATCCCGTTTGCATTTGGCCCCACCCACTATTGGAATGTGGCTCCTGAGAGCTTCTCCAAAATGGAGTCCAGTCCTCTGACTGAAAGATGTTCCTCAGCCCTGCTCTGTTGGTTATTAGGAGAGTAGAAGTTGCCACCCGCCACCCCTTTGGCTGATGCTACTTCTGGATGTCACCACAAGCAAAAGGAGAATCTTCAGGCCTGGGGAGCCATGACTCTGTGCATGGAGCCTCAGTCCTTAAGACATGGCTCTGGGAATGGATATCACCATCAGAGGCTATTCAATGTTTTACTTTTTGCACAGTTGTATCAGTAAAGACAACAAAGAGCCTTTTAAAAAACTTGTATTCCTCATTTGCTTCATCCTTTGGTTTAACTTTTGGATGTGTAAACTATTCTAGGGTTGAAACAAGGCAAAAGAGCCCCTTTGTAGAAGTGTAAACAAAGCCGTAATAATAATGTACCCTTCTTCAGTGTCATTTGTCATCTTCAGATAACAACAATATTTACCAAACTTGGCACCACAAGTCCCTCTGTCCTGAAGCATGCTCAGCTGATGTGACATCTTACTCATCTCATCCTGATGCTGCTGCCTGTGTGTAAGTCATGAATCATTCCAGGTGTTCTGGTTAGCAACCGCAGTGGGCAAACCCACCCACCCCCCGTTGGAAAAACAACATTTCCAATGTTTTGCCTTTCTAGTGTTTGTTCTCCTTAACATCTTAAGTCTGACGTTCTGGAGCCTGGCCTAAGTAGGATGAATTGGATAAGACTAACAAAACATGGTGTGTGTGTGTTTTAATCCCCTCTAACAGCAAAATACAGGCAAGTTCCAAACCGTAGGAGCATCTGGACCAGCAAAAAAAAACAACAGATCCTAAATTCTATGCACAGGCTAGCAAGGGAAAGACTTTTCCAGCTCTGTTTTGACTAAAACATGGGGGAAGGAGAACAATAAAAATCAAGAGAGGATGTACATGGGTCTTCTTCGCTTTGAGACTTTTGACCCAATGGCCAAAGTCCGAGGGGGTCCATGCACTCGTGGACCAGCTGCTGTCTTGGACTTCCTCTTTGACTGCTTGTGGACATGCAGCTGGAGAAATCTCACATCCCAATTTGGCCCCATCTCTTTATGCTGTGAGATACTCCACCTGACCCTGATCGGGGCAGATCTTCCATTGAGTTTATATTATGAAGTAAATTGTGGCTTATGCTGGCTCAGCTTGTCTGAGCGTGGAAAGCTAAGCAGGGTCAGGCCTGGTTATTACTTGGATGGGAGACCCCTCCTCTAGTTTCCTGCATTGAGCAGGGGGTTGGACTCGATAGCCTTGTAGGCCCCTTCCAACTCTATGATCTATGAAATCTATGAAACTAGAGCTATGCGCAACTGGCCTTTTGATTTGTTCCACCCTATTTGTGGGCAGACAATTTCACTGAATTTCTTTAGGGGGAGGAGAAATTTTCCAACAGTTTCTCACAGGTAGGGCTCACCATTGGCAGGGGTTGTGGCACAGCTTCTCTTTTTCATAAGGGTTTTTTGTGCTGCCACTGCAAGTGGCAACAGCATCAACTGTGTTGGCAGGCTGGCCCCCATTTTGCATCCCCCACAATGCAGGTGTGAGGGTAGCAATACTGTGTCCAACTCCAGGGAAGAGGTGGAGCTAGTGCTGACTTTCTACCGCACCAGAGCCCTAGCAATATGTAATCTTGCATATTCAACTGTTGTGAACCGCCCAGAGAGCTTTGGCTGTGGGGCGGTATAGAAATGAAATAAATGAAATGAAATAATCTTGAATACATATATTGAATACAGTGGAAGACCGACAACCTGGTCTTCTGCGCGGGTTCAATGCTAAGGGGGTAGCGAGTCCTAGGGCGGGCCTTCTCCGAGGTCCCCAGCGACTATCACCCTTAGCCCAGAACAAAGGGATAACTTATAGCCACAAAAGTATCTTTTATAAAACAAGTTTATTTACAAAATCACCTTCACAAACCCAGACACACGCCAGCAATACAGCTTATCAGTACGGTACAAAGTAGCAAGCAAGAAGTCTTCAAGGACACCGTGATTTCAGGGCTCTCAGCTAGTTAGTTCAGCTCGGGCTCCAGCAGAGGCCCGGTCAACCGCATGCTGCTAACTGGGTTCCCGGCGGAGGTCCGGTCTACCCAAGCGGCTTGTGAGTGATTTCAGCTTGGTTTCCCGGGGGGTCTGGTCAACCCAAGCAGCCAGTGATTTCAGCTTGGTTTCCCGGGGGGTCCGGTCAACCCAAGCGGCCAGTGATTTCAGCTTGGTTTCCCGGGGGTCCGGTCAACCCAAGCGGCCAGTGATTTCAGCTAGCTGGAGCACGCCGGGTGCTGCTACCCGGGGTTGCCGATCCCTTCGTTCCCTTACCCCAAGCATGGGGCAAGATTGCTGATCAGGTCCAACAACTCAGTTCCCTTGCGCAGGGTGTTTTATACCTTGGTGTTTCAGGTAGCCCCTCCCTCCGTAATCAGGTGGGTTGCCAATCAGGTGGGTTGCCACACTCCCTGAGGGGCGGCCTTTTGGGTCAGGTGGGGTGACGCCTTCCCCCTGTGGGGTGGGGTCCCTTTGAAGCCACTTGCTTAATGGTCCCATCCTGTGGTGTTGAATGGTCCTTTCTTATGGGTGCCGAAGTGTCTGCTCTGGCGAGGTATTCAAGTCTTATGTAGATGGGGCTGATATACGAGAGCATTGACGAACCTGGCGATGCTTCCTGTCTTCCCCCCTGGGGTGATTCTATGCAGATGTTGTTTGTCCCCTTTGGTCTCTGTGGAGACTGGCTGTCTTCCCCCCCTGGGTCTCCTTCCCCCCACCTTGGTGAGTGTGTGTGTGTCAGAAAGGGGGCTTAGGTTGGCTTTCTCCACAAATACATATATCAGACAATTGTCCATATGAGTGTATGTTTGGCAACTACAGCCTTTATAAGGCTAGGGACAACCAACACCCATTTTCATCGCAGAAAAAACACACTCACAAAATTCATGGCTGGTTCTGGTCCTGGGGATTGCCAGAGGCAGTCCGGGGAACAGTGCAGCACCTCCATATTTATTTTACAAGAATGCTTTTGTAAGCATTCCTATGATGAAAACCATAATGCAGGAAGGCTTTGTACTTTTCTCTGCTTTCACTGATGTCTACTTGCACTGGTGTCCCAAGTACCTGGGAAGTGATAGGGCATAATACATCTTTGTTCCACCCAGCCTATACACCTTTCTCCATTATTGTTTTTGTCAGAAGACCAGTGGTGCAGCTAGGTAATTTTAGACTCTGGACTTAATTACGGTACCTTATGTGGTGGGGTTCCTTTAGACGGCCATGTGTATTTCATCAGCTGTGAAACACTCAACTAACATTTCTCTTCTCCCCTCACAACCACCATACCATGCTTTACAACTTCTTCTACATTCCTGATATGTTAGAATAACAAAACTGTTCGCTGACCCTGATTTAAAAACAAAATACTCTGGGCGTGTGCGGTTTTGCATTTTAAACTCTCTTACATCATAGCACCATCATGACTACAGATATAAAATGGAATTTGCGTCTGATACCCTCATCACCTGCCACTTTCTCGGTGGTCATTTGGGCTGCAGGGCCATGGACTTTGGCTCCTAGCTGCACCCCTTGAGAAGACTGGTATGAGGGAGCATTCTGCAAACAAGAACTGTAGTGTGGCAGGTGAGTTTCTCCTGCTTCTGTTAGGAAAGGTACATCAATGTAAGCATTTCATGTTGGTTGGATTTAAGCAAAGTGCTACCTTGACCATAGATAACCTGCTCTGCCTGAAGCAAGCAACTTAGAGATGTGTGTTCTAGAGATGAGGGAGACATTCATTTGGATCACATTTTAATGTGCACCTACCTAATTTGCACTTCCTGGACTTATATGGAAACTGAAATGCAGTTATCCTGCAGTATTCACACTTCTCCAAATTTTGTAGTGCAGCTCTTCAATTTAAAAAAAAATACATACAAAAATGTATATATTTATTCATTTAAAATATATTAGGGAAAAGTCCACACACAAGTGAAAATAACAGATAACATGCAATATATTAGGGAAATTTGCTTGCTAAAAATGTATACATTAGGAGAACTGTGCATGACAATGTATACGAACTTTCATGTGGACCTTTACAAATAAAATTGCAAGATGATGTAGAAATGGGACAAAATGAACTTAAGGGTGGAAAGTTAAGAAGCAGAGAAGCCAAAACCGACAGATATGTTGATCCCTCCTTAGGGTGTTCCTGGCTGTCCCCCACCACACTGCAAATCAGTGCATATTAGAGGCTGATCTTGGTATGTCTTATGTGCAGTGTCCCAGCACCAGACTCTTATTCTTGGTATGTTTGATAGTTATTGTCAAAGAATTAGAATGGAAGAAATTAGTTTTAAAGAGGGATTTTGCAAACTGGCTGAAAAGCGAGGAGGGGCCAATGGAATAATCCATTGACGTCAATTCCCAGATGCCTTATTCAGAATCACTTTCAGTTCACATTCCCTTCCTCTTTTACACATTTTACATCTGGCTCATGCTTTGTAACTGCAGCTGGGCCAACATTTTCAGTGAATTCTCTATCTCCATCACAACTCACTGCTCATCCCCTCTGTCAACAACACCTTCTTCAATCTGTTCTCTGGAGGCATGTGCAGGCTGGTGGTTTTCATTAGCACATAATTTCTAGCTTGCTCCCAGACCAATTTATCTGACTAATCACAGCATTTGGTAGAGATATAGGCCCACTGCAATCTGATTTATGCCTTAGAATTCCAAACAAGAGTTTCACAATTTGACTTCCTTTAGTGCAAAACAGTTGGACCTTCTCTGCAGCCATTCTAGAGTCGCTCCTTCACTCCTTCTCCTGTGAATGCCAACAGAAGGGCATGAAGGAAGTCTGAGTGTCTCAAAATCAGCATGTGATGTCTGGAGATTTTGATCCCTGCAGCAAAATCCTTGAGACATGAAGTCACTCCTAGGATGGACCTGCTGTACAATTTAAAATTATGCTGACTGTCCACCATAGTTGATGAGTACAAAGCACTGAGACAGCTGGGATCCACTTCAACATATTTCTTACTTTATACTAAGTGATTCATTTGCATGTCTTCCCATTTAATGTCCTATAGGCTTCCTCTCTGGGAAATGTGTGAGGAATTCTTCAGAGCCTTTTTGGCAAGTACCTCCTCCCCTTCCTTAACTTCACACTGTGGGACCAGAGTACCTGAAAGATCAGCTGTCTCCACATGTGCTTGTTGGTACACTAAGATCTCCAACAGAGGCCCTTCTGTTGTTTGAGATGCAAATCGATGGTTACCAGGGAAAGGGCCTTCTCAGTAGTGGTGCCCTGTTCATGGAATGCTCTCCTGAGGTTGTCATAGGTTTGCTCTTAAACAGCAGAATGATCTGAAGGCCCATGAGGCTACTTTTGGAGCTAAATAGGTGTGAATGAGCCCATTTGCTGGTTGGGTGGAGCAGCAACATACGCTTTACTGCAACCTTCCACAACCTGGTACCTTCCAGATGTTTTGGACCTGAAGTACCATCAGCTCCAGCCAGCCTAGTCAATAGTCAGGAATCCTGAGAGTTGTAGTCTAGAACACCTGGGGGGCACTAGAATGGGGAAGGCAGCTTTACTGTAACTGTTGGAATATGTTAAGGAGCAAACGGGTGCTTGGGATACATGTGCCTTTTCACCAGCCACCCTCAGAAAGTTAAGAGTCTGGGTGCTGCTGGGTTGCCCTGAGTACAAGTGGCCCTGGGAGCACAGGGCGTGCAGATCTGGTCAGGAAATGAAGTTGAGACTGGGAGCTACTTGTGACACACCTGCCTCTGCCCCCACACTTGTGGAAGCCCTCAGTAGCATGTTTGTCAGGTGTTTTAGCCACCTTACTCTTTTGCTTTATATGGCTCCCTTGCTTGAGCTATGGGCCTTTATACTCAGGTCCCACATCCAGGCCACTATGTTCCCCTCAGGTATCCTGCTTGCCTCCCACCCGGGATTCATGGAAGTCTCTCAGCCTCTTCCCCTCAGGCTCCCTTTCCCAGTCCCTCAGAGACACAGCAGCAGCAGTTGCCTGGGACACTCCCCTCTCCTCACAAGCCTTTGGCCCCAGCAGCCTTGGACTAACTAGGGTAATGACCTGAATACTGTTATTTCCCTCACTGCCACCTTTCTCCTCAGAGATTGTTCTCTCAGATGTGTGTGTTCCTTCCCTTAGTCACTCACTCACTCACTCACTCCCACACTAAGGGTCAACAGTAAATCAAAACAAGTTTATTTCTATAGATGGAAACATAAGTTACATCCAGGTGCTTGCTTATCTTAAAAAAACCTGTTAAAATAGTTCCACTCCAGGCTGAGGTAACTCCTCCAACCTCCACCATTGATTCTGAGTCGGTCTCTCAGGGCTCTCCAACCTTGGGTCCCCAGATGCTGCTGGACTACAGCTCCCAGAATTCCTTGCCATTAGCCATGCTGGCTGGGTCTGCTGGGAGCTGTAGGCCAGCAACATCTGGGGACCCAAGGTTGGAGAGCCCTGCACAGGTCTAGATGCTTTCCCCTTTTCACCCTCAATCCAGAACGAATGTTCCACAGCCTGTCACAGCTCTCTGCCCCTTGCCAACATTCCGAGAGCCATGATTGGGTCTGCACTCTCAGGGAGGGAGATCCGGAACTCCAGCTGTCCATCACACTACTCTTTCCCTTTATGGAGTGAAAATTAAAACGCTGGCTGGTTGCTATTAGATCTTGCTGGTATAGGATCTATAAGAGCTGGACTGTCTTCATACTAAATGCTTGAAACAGAGATTTGCTAAGCTTTGCTGTAGAGACAGAGGACAGTATCCAAGTCAACGCTGGCATTAATATGTTACATTTTGCTAGCATAAGCCACCTCTAATGCAATGTCAATAGCATTAGCTGGCATGACAAGTTTTCCTGGAAAACCCATTGTGCCAGCTAGCTAACACTATTGGAGTTGCACTAGATGTCACTGACTAGTGCAACAGAATTTCCATTACCTCCAGTGTTGACTTGGATACTGCCCTGTATGCTGTAATTCCTGTTGGCTGAAATCCCAAATAGGTGTGATGGGAAGTTTTGAGCTACATTAGCAGCTTGGATCTGTCTTTGCAATTCCTGCAAACTGCTCTGAGCTTCTGCGGAAGAGTGGGGAATAAAATGATAAATACTTTTCCAGGGATTTGCAAACTTTGGCTTGGGGAGCATCCCTTGAGAAAGAGTTCCTACAATGAAAGAAGCATGAGTGATTCGTGTTTCTTCTTTTTGTTTCCGCTGTAATGGAAAGAGGGGCTCACAGGTGACAGGTCTTCCCATGAGAATCACTCACATGCCTTCTATTGATGCTTCCCTGCACATATGAACTGCCTCTTTGTCAAGGGAAAATACTGGTTCAGGTTTTGCAAGATTAAAAAAGATAAAATATAGAGAAGCAGTTCAGGTGATGCCTCCATTCTTATTGCAGGTAGGCAATAAGCAAAGCTGAAGCAGGGGAAAGAGTGATCAGAACTATATGAATGCAAAATACATTTTTATGATTGGTAGGCAGAGGTATATGGAAGCAAAAACCACATACAAAATAAGAGGGTGTTCAGTTTCCACACTGGCTGGAATGCTGTTTGACTGAATGATGACTGCATGTTCATTTCCATTATTTAAATCAATTAATCAGAGGCATTCAGTCTTTTAAAATTACATTTATTTATTTATTTATTTATTGTGCTGCCACTTTGTTGACTGTCTCAGTCAACAAGAATGTGAGGTAGGGAACTTTCAAATGGTACTTATTGAGGCAAAACTTTTATTCCTCCCCCCAAAGCAAATCTTAGCACTATTATTGTAGGCCTCTCCACGCATTGTTGTGGTTTTTGTTGAAGATGGGAACGCAGCACTGTGGTACTTTGCAAACAGAGGCCTTTCCATCAGTTGGCTAACAGCTGGGCAAGGGCCTAAAAATGTTCTTCTTTGATCCTTTCAATAAGGCCAAATAAAGTAGAATTTTCTTTCCATAAAAGGTAGCATGTTTCTACCCAATGGTTCACATCCATCTTTCTGGTGAGTTTGAGCTTGACTTGGAACTTGCAACCTCCTTGAATTATTTCATTGCTCTCTTTAATTTTTGGGTTTTAAGCTATGCTGGATGTGGCAGACGTTAGACATTGCTCCCTCCCCCAATTCTCTGATACCTTATTTATGTCTGTAAATGTTTCATTTGGAACTAATTCACCAGAAAAATGCTGGGCCCCGTTCCACACAACTTCATTTCCCTCTTCCATCTCAAGACATTCTTGGGTCTGACAGCACAAACTCTCCCAGATAAATATTTAGGAGAAAGCAATGGAGTTGTGTTACTGAGACATAGAAAACGTGATTTGAATTAAATGGAATCCGCACCTCACCTGCAGGATTGTAGGGAGGAGTGAATCCTGTTATTCTGTGTGCTGGGCTGGAGAATGCTTTCTTGGAGAGGGCTGTATTTCAGTGCTGTGTATGCAGAAGGTCCAAGGTTCAAACCCTGACATCTGCAGGTAGGGCTAGGGGGAAATAATCCAGCCTGAAACCCTGGAGAACCGCTGCCCGTCAGTGTCAACAATACTGGGCTAGATGGACCCATGGTCCGAGTCAGCATAAGGCAGCTTCCTAAGTTATGCACCTTATCTAAGGCGTATCTTCATCTTTTCCAGCTGGTGAACATCACATTATTATTAAGGACAAATTGGTACCAGTGTCAGTTGTTTGGGACTGTCACCCACAAACCCTAGGTGCTTCTAGATGGAGGGGTCCTCCTGGCACTAACAATGAGGAGGCATTGTGAAGCTATTCCATCTTTTTCTCCATAATGCAGTAAGAAAAACAATGGAAGAAGCAGTGGAAGATGTTGCCATCTGGACACACACACACCTGGAAAATTCCATGAATGAGACAGGGCAATGGTGTGATAAAAAGCCTAATCTGGAAGCCTTTCCTGCCAACTTTAGAAATAATAAATGAAACCTGGCACGTGACTGCGCACCCAAAGCCCCCTGGCTGTCAGAAGTCTTGTTGACTGGTAGCAATATGCCTATGCATGGCTTTCTGAGGCACAGCTTTAGGTTGAGTCTTGGAGATTCATTCCATTTCAAGGAACAGCAAGCCAGTGGTTTCCAAACCTGCATTCTAGGAAGCCCTGCTGTTCCTAAGGAGCCTATATCCCCAACAGGCAGCTTATTCATCGCTACCAATTACCAAACACCAATTATCATATGCTCCAACTATACCTATTTATCAGGGACGATACCAGTTTTCTGGGCCTTGTCCCTGGTAAAGCGCTGTCCTTATGTTGTCCCTGTCCGTCCCCCCCGGGGAAAAATATTTTTGGAATTCCTTTTGCAAATGTTGTTAGTGTATACCCTGACATGCACAAGAGTTCTTCGGTTTTCGGACTCCTACCTCAGGTCTCCAGCAGTTACATCTCTGAGAGAGAGGGAAGATGCTTCTAGTATGCTTCTAGAGAGCCAGTGTGGCGTAGTGGTTAGAGTGCTGGACTGGGAGTCAGGAGATCCAGGTTCTAGTCCTCGCTCAGCCATGAAACTCACTGGGTGACTTTGGGCCAGTCACTGACTCTCAGCCTAACCTACCTCACAGGGTTGTTGTGAGGATAAAATGGAGAGGAGGAGGAGGATTATGTAAGCTGCCTTGGATTCCTTGCAGGAAAAAAGGCGGGGTATAAATATAATAAATAAATAAATAAATGTGCACATTTATTTATTTGCTACACTTACTCTGAAAAGTTGACTATAAATCTATTAAATAAAATACATTTAGCTTGCCCTTCCTCCAAGGAGGCTAGAGTGACAGACGTGGTTCTCATATCCTCCTCACAAGAACCTTGTGAGGTGGATTAGGCTAAGAGAGAGTGACTGGCCCAAGGTTACCCAATGAGTTCCATGGCTGAGGGAGGAGATTTGAACATGGTTTTGCGTCTGCCGCTTCCTCCATAAGAAAGAAATTCTGGTATTGCAAAGAACACTTTACTGATTATCTCCAGCTCCATTCTTAGCCTGGGTCTCCCAAGTCCTAGTCAGACACTCTAATCACTACACCAAATTGCCTCTCCCGTGCATGCAGATAGACACAAAATGCCAGTATATTTCTTATTTTCCATCACCACGTACAACTACTGTCTACAACAAGGTTGCAGAAACTCAGGCCCAGGGGCCAAGCCCCATTCCCAACCACCACAGATCATTTGGTGGTTTTCCTGGCTTTTGTGCAGTTTTTATCCCCATTCCTCATTTTCCTCCCATTCCTGGCTGTGGAACTCACTGCTGAGGGAGGCTAGATTCACTCCTCTGCGTTGTTCTTCTCCCAGCAGGCAAGGATCACTTATTCAAGCGGGCCTTTGGTGTGTAAGCCAGTCTGTTGAGCTGGGATGCAGGTCGGGCGAGGTGCGCAGCCATTGGTGCGCCGCAGCTCCATCGCTGCAGGAACGGGAGGGGCAGCTGAGAGGGGCGGGGGCTCCAGCAGCTGCCGCCGCGCTGGATAAGATGGGGCGAAGGAGCGGCTGAGAGGGGTGGGGGCTTGGGCAGCCGCCGCCGTGCTGAATGGGATGGGGCGAAGGAGCGAAGGATCAGCTGTTTGGCACTGTGGAGCAGCGGGCCTGCTGCTGGGCGGGGGGGTCCCCGCCGCCGTGGCAACGTTTTTGGCGGGCCCGAGGCCCTGCCTGCCCCTGGAAACGCCCCCGTTTGGTTGTTGGTTGTGGGTTTTTTTTTGGTTTTTTTACAGTATTCACTCCATAAGATGCACAGACATTTCCCCCAATTTTTTTGGGGGGTGTGTGTCTTATGGAGCGAAAAATACAGGTAACTGTTGGGGATTGCTAAAAGAGCTGGGAGAGGATATTATGAGTTATTATCTCTCCCCTCTTGCGTTTGCAAGCACAGCAGAGCTGACCCCAACTACAGTGGAAAAACGTGAGCGTGTGGAGCTGCTGGTTAGAACAGCGTTAGCATTTGGTCTTTACAGGCTGCCCTTGTGTGCAGACTGGATCTTTACCTGGTTTCCCCCTTTATACTACCAATAAGACAGTCTTTTGGAGGTTAAAAAACAGTTTACTCACTCAGATCTTGCAGATTGGATACAGGCAGGCTTAAGAAAGTATTTACAGTTGTGCAGGAATCATTTGGTAGTCGACCTGTTCTGAACTTGGGAAAAGTTCAGAACTGCTACTCTTGGCTACATCTTCAGACATGCTGCACTTACAAGTTCATGGCTCAGACTGTTCCTGGGCAGGAAGAGAAGGCACTGGCTATGCCCACATCCTGCCCCGGAGGACGTCTGGGTAATGTCCACAGAGTGTCTGCTCTAGGAGGCAGAAACTGTGCAGCTGGCTGGGGCATGCTGGGAGTTGTAGGCCAAAAACATCTGGGGACCCAAGGTTGGAGAACACTGCTCTAGAGGTACTTCCATATGAGGCTTTTATTGTGCAATTGCCCAGCCTCCTTCACTGAATTTTATGGAGGGTCCAGATGACATTGGCTTCCTTTTGTAACCCTCCCCTGATTTTTCACTGCTTCTTCTGTCTTTTTTCTTACCACAGAAAAGCCATTATGGAGAGGTAGATGGAAAATCCATCGCGGAGGGGAAGATGGAATAGCTGCACAATGTCTTTTGGTTGGTTGCTCTAGGAGCCCTCCAGCTGGAAGCACTCTAGGCATTGGGGGGGGGGGGCTCTCAAATCTGCCATGAGTCTCCTTTTGAATTAGCCAATGAGGAGGAGGACTGAGAGCTAGCCAATTGGGAGAATAATAGACAAATAGGTTTTTCAGATTTCATGCTGATGTAGGGGAAGTGGTTTATGTTTGACTATATATGACAGATCGAAAACCCCACACTTGGATCATTGTGTGGGACAGGATACAGGAAATTGTACGTACATACTAGCAGATGGAATGCTTACAGTGTTGGTGTTGGCACTGAGGGCTGGAGACGGAGGTACTTAAGTTGACCAAACTTTAAAAATCCAGCAATCATAGATTTCCCATCACAAATGAGCATATCTCTCTCTCTCTCTCTCTCTCTCTCTCTCTCTCACACACACACACACACACACACTGCTATTTATTTATTTATTTATTTAAGGATGCTTCCAGATGGATGGCCACTAATGCTACCAATCAAAAGACACTGTGCAGCTATTCTATCTTTTCTTCAATGGATTTTCTGTGGTAAGGGGAAAAAATGGAAGAGATGATGAGAAAACACAGGAGGGTTACAAATGGAAGACAACAATGTCTGAATTCCACAGAAAATTCTGTGAATGAAGTAGGGCAATTGCTTGATAAAAATCTAAGTTTAAGTGTATTTTGACTTGGGAAAGAAAAGATAACACTTATCCATGACCATATATAACAACTGCAAATAGTTCAAACAGAGTTCTTAACTGCAAATAGGATAACGCTGCCACTATATATTGCAAGAGTGGTTCTTATGATATATGATGTTGACTTCGTTAGAACAGGCTAAACATAGGCCAATCCTTGAACCTTTCATCACCACTCTAATCCTCTTTACATTTTCATTGCTTTCCTCTAAATCTCCTTTGAGTTATTCATCTCTTTCTCAAACATAGGCCCCAGCATCAGACAAAGTCCTTCTTCCTTAATGGAGATGCTGCTGCAGCCTCCCCAATTACAGCTTCTGATGGTATTTGTTTGTTTTGAAATAGGATCACATTCCTGACATGTTCATTTTGTAATCTACTAGATGTTCTTGTCAGATAGATACGTACATACCAGAGCTGTGCAACGGCATGAGGGTTTGTCTCTGCTTCTCTTCCTCACTGATTATAACTCTCAAGCAGTTCCACTATCTCCCTTTGGATGATGATGATGACGACGACGACGACGACGATGATGATGATTGTGCTTCTAGACTGTCTGGGATAATTCCCCATCAACTAATAACAATACTATAACTAAGGCTCTCAAGCTGTGAGGCAAGCCTACCAAAGGAGATATAGGAAGTTGCTAGGGGAGAGGAAAATTCCTCCCTGGCTTTCTGTAGGCTAATATTTTGTTTCAGGATGAAGGCTAGGTTAAAACCCATCTCCTTGAAATCATGAAATCTGAACGAGTTTAAATCTCCAGGGCCTGATGAGCTGCATCCTAGAGTAATAAAGTAACTGGCAGAAGAACTCTCAGAACCACTGTCTATTATCTTTGAGAAATCATGGAGGACAGGTGAAGTACCAGATGACTGGAACAAGTAAATGTTGTTCCCATCTTCAAAAAGGGCAAGAAGGAGGAACCTGGGAACTATAGGCCAGTCAGTCTGACATCAATCCCTGCAAAAATTTTGGAGCAGATTATAAAAAAGTCAGTCTGCAAGCACCTTGAAAACAATGCAGTGATTACTAGAAGCCAGCATGGATTTGTCAAGAACAAATCCTGCCAGACTAATCTGATCTCATTTTTTGATCGGGTAACCTCCCTTGTGGACTGTGGGAATGCTGTGCACATCATATACCTGGACTTCAGCAAAGCTTTCGACAAAGTGCCTCATGATATCCTGATTAGCAAGCTAGCTAAAAGTGGGCTAGATGGAACAACTATCAGGTGGATCCACAATTGGCTACAGAATCGGACTCAAAGAGTGCTTATCAATGGTTCCTTCTCAAACTGGGGAGAGGTAACAAGCGGGGTACCACAGGGCTCGGTCCTGGGCCCAGTGCTCTTCAACATTTTTATTAATGACTTGGATGAGGAGGTACAGGGAATGCTTATCAAATTTGCAGATGACACAAAGTTGGGTGGAACAGCTAATACTCTGGAAGACAGAAACAAAATTCAAAGTGACCTTGATAGGCTGGAGCGCTGGGCCGAAAACAACAGAATGAAATTTAATAGGGATAAATGCCAAGTGCTGCAGCTAGGGAGAGGAAACCAAATGCACAGTTACAGAATGGGGGACACTTGGCTCAACAATACTACAAGTGAGAAGGATCTTGGAATTGTTGTAGATCACAAACTGAATATGAGCCAGCAATGCGATGTGGCTGCAAAGAAGGTAAATGCTATTTTGGGCTGCATTAATAGAAGTATAGCTTCCAAATCACGTGAAGTGATAATTCCCCTTTACTCAGCACTGGTTAGGCCTCATCTTGAGTACTGCATCCAGTTCTGGGCACCACACTTTCAGAAGGACGTAGACAAACTGGAGAGGGTTCAGAGGAGGGCAACAAGGATGATAAAGGGACTGGAAACAAGGCCCTATGAGGAGAGACTGAAAGCACTGGGCATGTTTAGCCTTCAGAAGAGGAGACTGAGGGGAGATATGATCGCACTCTTCCAGTACGGATATCACACAGAGGAGGGCCAGGATCTCTTCTCGATCATCCCAGTTTGCAGGACACAGAATAATGGGCTCAAGTTACAGGAACCTAGATTCCACCTAAACATCAGGAAAAATTTCCTGACTGTCAGAGCAATAAGACAATGGAATCAACTACCTAGGGAGGTGGTGGGCTCTCCCACTCTGGAGGCATTCAAGGTGCAGCTGGACAGCCATCTGTCGGGGATGCTTTGACCTGGATTCCTGCATTGAGCGGGGTTGGACTCGATGGCCTTGTAGGCCCCTTCCAATTCTACTTTTCTATGATTCTATGTTTTCCATGTGTCAGGAACTTTTTTTTTTATGGTGGTTGTGGTGGATATCAAGCATGTGAGTCCTCATAGGCCAAGTGTGGGGGGACCTCAGGCCTGTGAGCCAACTCTGGCCTTTGTGGAGTGGAGTACCAGCCTGGGGTTCCCCGGATGACTACATCCCTTTCCTCTGAGTAACCTTTGCTAAATCAAGCCATGTATGCAATGGAGGCTGGTGGCTCCAATGTCAGTGGGGCAGTGTAACCAGTCCCGGTTGTAGTCTGAACTTTAAAGGAGTTATCCCCTAGTTTGGGGATTTGGGTTCAGCACCATGGATAGCTCCTTTAAAGTTCAGACTAAACCCCAGAGTGGATACTCTGCCTCACTGACATTGGAGCCACCAGCCTTCACTGCACAAAAGTATTGCCTACATTGAATGGACATTAAATGGTGCTTATTTCTGGAACTTTTGAATGAGAGACCATTTGCATGGATAGACAGACACGCAACAGGTCACTGACTGTATACACCCCCACAAGTTCTCAGCCTCCTGTATTATTTTCTTTATATAATTTTTGCTTTAAACATTTTAAAATGTTGGCCTTGATCTTCTAATCAGCTGAACACCCGATATTTTCCCATGCTTGCACTTGGACACACCTGGCCGTGTTCTCCATATATTTCCAGTATTTGAGTTTGGCTAGCATTTAATAAGATTCCTAGAATAGTGGTCTCCTCCCTCATTTCCATCAGTGAATTGAATTTTCAAGATGATGAACGGTGAAGCAGCAAGGCAGAAGCATGAGGCAGGAGGACAACAGGCAATGCCTATTTTGATGCTTTTCTAATCCAGGTGTCAAGTAAGTGATGAAACTATTCTGCTTTCCTTGTTGGAGCCAAGCAACACAAGATATGAAGGTCATATGTCATAAGATAATTTAGTTTAAAGCTGGCTGGGGATCATCTGAAACAGATCGCCACTGGCTATATCAGGCTTCAGTCTTTTCAAAGCTCAGGCAGATGTTCTTTATAACATTTCTTGTAAATTGACAGGAGAGTAATCTTGAATTACCTTTTGAAAACGAATAGCATGATGTTAGATACTGGTGGATTTGAGAAGCTTAAGGTGGAGACTGAAGTCAGCTGAAGACAAGCCCCCCCTTCTTCTTTTTTTGCAAGCTTTAGGCTGCAGTAGGGATGTACGGACACTGTAAAATCCATTCCGTCTATGCTTTGCAGATTGTCAAGCACCTTTTGTTCCATCATCCACTCATGGACGGAATTGGATTTTGCAAAAATGCATTCATCTGCATTTGTGCAAATTCGGCGATGTGCAAATTTGCACTCCCGAAAATGCACAAATCCCCCCAAAATATGCAGATTCCCCCCAAAATGCATATTTTAACGCTTTAGCCTATGGGGGAAATGCATGTTTTTGGTCTATTTTACATATTTTTCTATGACTAAATTTGCATAAAATTACGTAAAATAAAATAATGGCCTAGAAGTCTGTGGAATCTGCACGACTTGGGAAAATCTGGTCTGCTGCAGAATCCATAGGTCAGATTGTTAGAAATGTGAACTCATTTGAATCTGCTGCAGATTCCTCCGACATCCCTAGGCTACAATCCTATACACAGTTACCTGGGAGTATGTCCCATTAAACTCAATGGGGCCTACTTGTGAATAAACTTATATAGAATTGTACCATTTAATTAGTTTAATTGGTTGGTAAATCAATTAAAGTTTTAACTTCTGATTAAATCCGCTTCAGGGGGGCCTAAAATTGAAGAGCACACTGCTGTTCTGTCCACCAAAGTGCACTGGCTCCATCTTCCTTGTGCCAGATTTAGTAGTAAACGTAACAAAACACAGAAATGACTTTTTCTTCCAGGTTGTATCTGAAATCAGGAACTATTTTTGCATTCCAGGGTGGCTTTTATTCTGGCTCATGCTGGCTCAGCTTGTCTGAGTGTGGAAAGCTAAGCAGGGGACGGCCTGGTTATTACATGGATGGGAGATCCCTCCTCTAGTCTCCTGCATTGAGCAGGGGGTTGGACTCAATGGCCTTGTAGGCCCCTTCTAACTCTATAATCTATGAATCTATGAAACCACAGGCAGTAAAAATGCATGTCAATGCATCTTCTAAATCAGGATATTCCTCAATAATGGTAAGGAGCTGAACATTCATTTTTGACACCATTTGGCCTCAGTTTGTTACTCTGTTAGAAAACACTCTTGCAGTGCAATCCTATGCATGTCTACTCAAAAATAAGTCCCATTGCTTTTCATGGGACTTACTCCCAGGTAAGTGTGTATGGGATTGCAATTTGCAGCCTTAGAAATATTTGAGATGGTTTTACCATCCAACATTAGTGGTTAATTATCTTATTTGTTAAATTATCTTATACTTAAGGGAAAACATAAATATGTCTTTCCTTTAATATCTTTAGAAAGAAACCAGTGATACTTTAGTGATATGCAAAGTTATTTTCACTTAATTTATTAATTATTAGATCATTCTATTAAAAACCAAGTGACTAATTAACTAATATTGGTTGACAATTCTAGCAGTATAGTAGTAGTGATGGCATAACCATTGCATAACCTCTAGGTGCTGTGATATAGTGGAATAATGTAATTACACAAGTAGGAAAAAACATTTTCTTTTGCTTTCACAAATAATACTCCATCTTCCCCACTCTAAAAAAACCCCATGAAAGTGCTCTTTAAAAACAGAAAGAAAACGGGAAGGTCGCGATGTTGTCTAAAGAATCTGTAAACAGCTGTGAGTAAAGAATGGCGAGCACACAATAAATGCCTCATGTAGAAAAGCACATAGTATCTAATTTAGCATTAATTCTGCTCCCCTTCTGAGTTGAGGTGACTACAAGCTTCTGTGGCCTTACTGGAAAGATGTTTTGTGTAGCAATCCTATGCTACCACTTTCCCATTGAAGCCTCCTCATGATTACTTTACTTGAGCTGGTTATTGATCTCTTTCCCAGATGAGTGCCTTCCTGACCCTAAACAAATACAGACAGTGTATTTCCAATTATGAGGAAAGCGCTCTCTCTTTGCATTATGTAAACAACAGGGTATGAACTTTGCAGCGATCTTTTCAGTACTGTCTTTTTCAAACTTTTGTTGGTTTGAAGAGGAGTAGAAGATACTATCCTTCAGAAAGAGTTACTACAGGAAGTGTGCTAAAGGTATTGATTCACAGGGTGCTTCTAGATGAGGCTTTTACTGCGCCGCCATCATTCTGCTTCATTCACGGAATTTTATGGGGAGTTCCAAACATCATCGTCTTCCACTTGCAACCATCCCATGTTTTCCCACTGCATCCTTTTTCTTACTGTAAAAATTCCGTTTCTGAGAAAGAGGTGGAATAGCTGCAGAATGCCTTCTAATTGGTAGCACTGGAAGCCCTCTGTCTGTAAGCACTCACAATTTCATCAACTGCTACCAACACATTCCAGTTACAGCTAGAGAACTGGGCAGGTAAGAGTCATGATGATGGTGGTGGTGGTGGTGATGATATAATAATAATAATAATAATAATAATGATGATGATGATGATGATGGACTGAGCAATCTCATTCCTGTACTTTAGATTACAAATATAGGTGTACAATGGCAATTTTAAAGTACATTTTGCTGTAGAGAAAGAAAGAAAGAAAGAAAGAAAGAAAGAATTATAATTGGGACAGTAAATGCAGGCAAGCAAGACAAGGAAGACATTATTCCTAATTCTGCCACTGACTCCCTGTGTCTCAGCAGAAATTCTCTCTTCTCTCTCACCCCTAAAGATTACACGAGAACCCAAATAAATGATCAGATTAGGACTAAAACAGACATTACTTTAATGCGTGTCTAGCAGCTATGTCTTTCTTTTTTCATTTTTACTCTAGAGTAGGCACAGGCACCTTTATCCAGATCAGGACCCTTGCATGAGTGGGGGAGGGGGGCTTTTAAAATCCAGATTGGGACCCCTGCACCTATTCTACTGGGAAAATGAAAAGAAGACATAGCTGCTAGACATACATTTAAAGAAATGTCTGTTTTGGCCCTTAGTAACAGGAGAGAGCTTCATCACCCCAGTGTGGCTTTGTTATTTTGTACCATCCTGAGAAGTGGTAGTGAGGAAGGATACTGTGTGGTTTCATAATGGGCTCTTGGCTCAACTGAAGTTTGTGGAACTCACTTCAGCATAATGGCAATAGTCCAATGAAAGAGTTCTGCTTGCACAATCCATGCTTCCCCACTGGTAGCTTTTGGAAGCCCAGACTATTGGCAATACTCTACCTACCCAGCAACCGGCTTGTCCTTCTTCCTGATGGCAGGGTAGTGCTGGAAGGAGGCCAAGGCTGCCCATACTCAGCTACCCATGCTACTTAAGACACATAGGACTGACCTTGCCCATTTCACACTGACACACAGTTCAGGAGTTGGACACACAGGCCTGTGGCTCACGCTGGCTCAGCTTGTCTGAGCGTGGAAAGCTAAGCAGGGTCAGGCCTGGTTGTTACTTGGATGGGAGACCCCTCCTCTAGTTTCCTGCATTGAGCAGGGGGTTGGACTCGATGGCCTTGTAGGCTCCTTCCAACTCTATGATCTATGAAATCTATGAAACAATATAGGGGCTGAACATTTCATCCCTGCTCTGCTTACCAGTATTGAGAAATAAAATATACATGCCTTGTTATTGCCAAGGATATTGCCTTAGCTGTTGCATTGTAAGGAGGCTTGTACCATATCAGCTAACGCCCTGGGTAGAACTGAGCTAAAAGTAAGCCATGGTTGCTTATTTTTATTACAGGAACAGTTGTGTGGTGGCACGTGGCACAACTGGTTGTATACAATAGCTACAGTGTTTGCTTCCTGCGCCTAATAGGAAATTTCGGTCTGCACAAATTTCGTCATGCTGTGCAATTTGCAATAGCTAAAATGTAAGTCCTCTTCGATCTGTGCAGGAAGGAAGTCACAATAAAAATATCAGCATTGTTATGGCATGTCCTCAGTTAAATATCTCATTCTGTTCTGGTTGCCCCATCTTTTAAAATATTATAGGAAAGGCAGAGAAAGTACAGTAAAAGGGCAATTAAAATGGGCAGCAGAATGAACTGTCTTCTTTGTGAAGAAAAGCTTAAATAGGAAGGCCTTTCATGCTGGGTGGGTGGTGGGAAATAACTGATTGGAGGCTGGGTAAGGTTTTTAATAAAGTAATGTGTGGCAAGAATGAATATAGGGAAGTTATTCACCCTTGAAATACAAGAACTAGGGGTTATCCAATAAAACTGATTGGAGTAGCCTTAAGGCAGTAAAAGGAAGTACCAGTACTTGAGGTAGGCAACACATAATGAATGTGTGGGGTTCATTTTCTTGGGATGTTGTGATGGCCGCTCGACCATAAATGGCTTTAAAATAGATTGTCAGGAATTCAGTGTCCATATATCTCTTCCAGACATGAAGCATCTAGATGGCCACTGCCAGAGATCTACTGCTGAGCTAAACAGACCCTTCATCTGACCCAACATGGCGGTTCTGATGTCTTTAACTGAGTGGTTGCACCAGTTCCTAGTTCTGTGTTGTCCAGTCCAGGTAGCACAGCTGAGATGTGTAATAACTGGCCTTTAATAATCAGGCAGGGAGCAGTGTGGGCAAACCCCGATTCTGTATATAGCTGGCTTTATTGCAGGCATCTAAGTAGGATTTTCACCTTGGGATTTCACTCTGCCAAAGAATATTGTATTCTTGCAAAATGGCTGTAATATTTATTTAAAATATTTCTAGACCAGGGATAGACAATATGGTGCCTGTGGGCATCAGTGTACCCACAGTCACCTTTCTTGATACTTGCCAAGCTGCCCTAACCCTCCCACTTAAAAAACAACAAAACATTTTCTTACCAGCAGCTGAGGTTACTGTGAAATAGGTTTCCACTGATGCTGAAAACTGTGGGTTCCAGCTCCAGGGAGTTATTTATTGTGTTTGGGCTCAGACCCCACCTCTGCCTTGTACTCACTCTTTTGGGCAGGTTACTTGTCCTTTGCCATGCCTTCCTGATGGCAGCCATTTTGTGATGGTACCCAGGTCAGTTTCTCAAATTGCCAAATGTACCCTTAGGCCCCAAAAGGTTGCCTATCCCTGTTCTAGACCTTCCTTCATCCTGACGACTACCAGGGTGATATACAGTAGACATAAATAAAATTAATCCTACCAAATACATAACAAATAAACAATTAAGAGGCAGCTAAAACAACAAAGCAGACCAAACACAACCTGCATTGAGCAGGGGGTTGGACTCGACGGCCTTGTAGGCCCCTTGCAATTCTATCTATGAATCTATGAAATTATGAAAATGCATGGGCAAAAGAAAAAAAATTGTTTTAACCCAGTGCTGAGAAGATTGTAATGTTGGCACCAGTTGTATCTCTATGGGAGGGCATTCCAAAGTCAGGGCACCACCACGGAAAAAGTGCTGTCCCTTGTCACCACATACTGTACTTCCTCTGGGGAGGCACTTGGAGAAGTGTCTCAACTGGAGATCTTAAGACAAGGGCAGGGAGAGGTACTACTTCAGGTATTTGGGTCCCAAGCTATTTGTCATGCCTTCCCCTGATGCCTTGGTCTCAGAGGAAGAGTCTGATTTAGAGATTAAAAAATCTGAATTAGGAACTAGTCAAGTTTTAGATTGTCAGGGTGCTGGGAATTCATCTCTGCCTGGTTTCACAGTAGATTGTGGTCAGGGGGAAGAAGCTACTACTCATCAACTATAGGCAGAGCTGGCCTGGGAAAAACCAGCCAAGTCACCCCAGCCTGAGGAACATTCTTTGATAAGACACCAGGAGGCAGACTTGGCCCAGGAAGGGGCATGCCCAAGGCTGTCTCTCAGACAACTGCCAGTGGCTGAAAAGGTGACAGGAAAAACAACCAGTTAAGCAGAGTTCTCGACTCCAGGCTAAGTTTTCCTGTAGGGCTGGATTGACAAGTAAGGAACTCTAGTCGCCTTGCCTACACGTAAAAGCTGTCTCACAGGCAAAAGAGGATTGTGGGTACAATGTTACTGATCCCAGACACTCCTTTGCTGGACTATTCTTGGACTCTGAACTATTATATGCCTTGAATCCCATACCTTTGGACCTTGTCTTAGATTATACCATTGGACTTTAAGACCCTGTTTCTGGCTCCTGTTTGGATTATCTGAGTTTATTTGAACTTGGGCTCACAAGGGACTCTGATCCATGGACTCTGTGAAGTGTCTGTGTTTTGTCCCTGCTGTAATAAAGGAGCTGTTTTTTAAACACGTATTTGGTTGCTGACATTGCAAGGGAGCTGGGTTTGACACCATTTAGGGATTTAAAGGGTAGTACTAGCACCTTGAAGTAGGCTTGGAAATGAATATGCAGCCAGTGTAACTCCAAATTGGTGTAATATGATTCCATCTCAGTGTACCAGTTAAAATTCTGGCAGCCATATTTTGCACTAGTTGAAGCTTCCAGGTTGTCTTCAAGGGCAGCCCCATCTATAATGTATTACAGAATCCAATCAGGTTACCAGAGCATGGTTCATCAGGAACAGTCCTAGCTCGTGAACCAGCAGAAGCTGGTAAAAGGAAGTCCATGCTACCAAGTCCACCTGGGCTTCAAGTGCCAACATTGGATCAAGGTGTACCCCTAAGCTTAGGCTGACCATATTTCCTCGGGACAAAAACGGGACATTGTGGGACGAGGTTATGTAATATTCCGTATTCATGAAAAAGTAAGACAATAACACTTCTACCTCCATGAGCAATGGAAAAATAGACATTACGATGTTGGCATACCACTTTTGATCTATCACTACATTGTTTGTCCAGTTTAATAAATTTGAATTCCTTCTGGAATTTAACTGTCATTAAAACTGCAGTTTCGCCTCTTTGTCTTTGGCATTGCAAGGCTAGACTTTAAGCTTTAAAAAATAAGAGGTTAAAAATATGAAGTTTAAACCACCGACAACGAATAACAAAGCCACCGGTTAGCATACAGGCAAAACAAAAACTAACGTTACAGCAGAACAGACGCATCTGAGTGAGGCCACCGTCACCGACATGTGCATCCCCACACCCCACTACAGTTTACTTTATTGAGCCAGAAGTGCAATGGATTTCTAGTAGGTTCAGTGGGGGGGGGGGGATCAGTTTGCCAGCCGCCAACGCTAAGGAAACAACGATATGAGAACAATGTGGGAATCCGATCATAGTAATCAGCGAGAACGCGTTCGCTCCGTCTCTTACTAGCTGTGTTCTCTCTCTGGGCAAGACGCCTGGCCCTGACTGGATAAAGTAAATGGAACTTCCTCTTTCATCACACTAGTGGTTTTACGCATTGATATAATGTACTAATTAGTAGTCCTACTAAAGGTATTCCCTTACTGTGACTTGGATTCCCCCCCCCCCCCCCAATGGACCAAGAAGGCTTCCTTCAATTTTTTTGCCTGTGTGGGAAGAATCTCTATGTAAAGAAGACAACTTTTTCTACCACCTTTGAAATCTAGAAGTACTATTTTGTGGGGTCTTTGAAATATTAAAAGGGCAGTGATTAAAGGGAATGGCTTTCATCTTCTGCAGGAACTCCCATAATGTTCTATATTACTCTTTTCTCTCTCTCCCTCTCTCTGGTCAGTACTCATATCTGTCTGTTCACATCTCGGTTCACTCCAAGGAACACAGGAAGTTGCCTTATACAACTCCATCTACCTCAAGGATGGGGAACAACCACCCTTCCAGATGTTGCTGGACTCCAATTCCCACCAGCCCTTGCCTGCATGGTCGAGGATGGGAGTTGTAGTTGTCAAGGTTCCACCTTTACCAGGACACCTTGATCAGCTCCTTAAAGATATTTTGCCTCTTTAAGAGCCCTTCCTGCTATCAGGATGACACGTTCCTGCCCTTTGCCTTTCCTTCCCACTAATGTGGGATTAGGCCTTAGGCGTGTTGTGAAAGCCACTCCAGACAACTGAGTTTAACAATAACTGTTTACTTTGCTAAACTTAGTATGGTAAATTCACATTAACTTAGGGTATCTACATAAATAGAGCTGTTAGACTTCAAAAAGCATGTATAATAGAAATAGAAGTAATAATACCGCAGTTTCCTCTAACCCAGGTACCCAGCTACACTTTCACCTGTAGGCCTTGATAGAGACTCTGGCTCTGGCTGTTCTGCAGTTTTCAATCTCAGCTTCTCCTGTTCTTGAAGCTTCCCTGCCTCTCACTCTCCAATTCCTCTCTCCTCTGTGTTTCTCCAGCTTCCTCTCTCACTCCCTCTCTCACACTGAAGTTCCCCACCACCCACTGTCTTTATATATCCTCCCACATAACTAGGAGGCTACAAACATGTGACCTAAAACTGGGGAATGAAATGAGGGGAAATGAAACCAACAAATGCCCCCTCCCATCAGGAGATATTTGGGCCTTCAGGCTTCAACCTAACTCAAGCCTGGGTAGGCCTCAATCCTTCACAGTAGTCCAACAAGATCTGGAGGGTCATAGGTTCCCCACGCTTGATCTAGCTCATTGTTGCCTACACACTGACTGGCAGTGGCTCTCCAGGGGTTTACACAGGAGTCTTTCCCAGTCTCACCTGGGAAATAAACAAGCCACGTTCAGTTTTTTACAAAAAATAAAAAACTATATATAGTTTATTAAAAACGGGACAAAATTGACATTTTTATTAAAAAGAAGGGACGGTTGGGAAATATGAAAAAAAATGGGACAGTCCCTTTTAAAACGGTACATATGGTCGGCCTACCCAAGCTACATAACTGTTTTTTCAGGGGAGGGGTGCAGCCTCATTCGGAACCAGGACCGGTGCAAAGCAGTTTGGCGCCCTAGGCAAAATCAGATATTTAGCGCGCCCCCATCCCACTTGAGCCCTCCCTCCCTCCAGCTCCCCTGGAGCTTACTTTGGAGTAGACCTGTATGGTTAAGCAAAGCGAGGCACCCCAGCTGATCCGGAGCCGTTTTGGAGTGTGGGTGAAGGAGGGAGGGCGAAAGGAAGGAAGGAAGGAAGGAAGAGGGGGGAGGCGGCGAAAGAAGGGTGAAAGGAAGAGGAAAGCGGCGCGCGTGTGCGCGAAAGAGAAAGGAAACCACTGAAAGATTATTTTTAAAAAAGATTAAGGGGGGAAGGGGGGAGACAGAAAAGGAAAGACAGAAAGAGGAACACAAAATGAACTGAAGTAGACCATTGGAGAAGGGGAAAGACAAAACAGATTAAGAGGAAGGAAGAAAAATTAGACTGGCTGGAAGGAAGGGGGGATTTTGCCCACCAGCCTCCCATCATTGCCCCCTGCCTGGGAAGGCGAAGGAGGTGTTTGCAGGTGCATCCTTCCCTTCGCCCACCAGCCTCCCATCATTGGCCCCTGCCAGCCTCCGCCTCCTCCAGCCTGTCGCCTCGTTTGATGCTGGTTGTGAGGAGGAGCCTGCCTGAAGCTTCAGCGGCGCCAGCTTGGAGACGGAGCCCTGAGGTGGAGGAGAGAGAGGGAGGGGCACACTTCTTTCGCCTCCCCTTCCCCGCGTTTCTGGCGCCCCCATTTAGCCTGGCGCTCTAGGCAGCAGCCTAGTTCGCCTAATGGTAGCACCAGCCCTGTTTGGAACAGGTTGTACACTAATTTTCCAGACTTGAGAATAATCTACCCACAGTCTTGTCAGGATTCAACTTCAGTTTATTGGCCTTCATCTAGCCCATTACTGAATCAAGACACTGGTTCAGCATCTGTACGGCCTCACCTGACTCAGATGAAAGAAACAGAGTGGGGCATACTGCAACACCATACTGATGACACTTCACTCCAAAACGCTCTAATGACCTCACTGAGCAACTTTATATAGATATTAAAGAGCATGGGGGGATAAGATAGAACCTTGCAGGAGCCCAAAACTGCCATAGATTCAAGCAAAAATCCCCCACTGAATTCTCTCTTTCTGAAGCTAATCCTGCAGGTAGGAGCAGAACCACAATATTTCCATACCCCTATACCCAACCTGCAGAATTGATCCAATAAGATACTATGGTCCATTAGTATCCAAACAAAGCCACTGAGACCAAGGCTGTCTTCTTGGTGACAAACCCAGCACTGAATCTGGATTGAAATGGATCCAGATAATCCACCAAAAGCACCTGGTGATGTGTCATCACTAGTGCTTGAGTAATTTGCCCAAAAGGGGGATATTGGTAACTGGGTGATAGTTATTACAGTTTCTAGGGTCCAGTGAGGGTTTCTTAAGGAGTGAATGTACAACCACTTCCTTCAAGGTAGTCAGGACCAGAACCTTTCGAAAGGAGGCATTATTCACCTCCTGGACCACCCAATCAATCCTCTCTAGCTCCGCTGTTTCTGGTTTGCATAAACAACCTATGAATGGGGAGTTTGTCATGTGACATCCAGAGTTAACCTAACAACAAATTGTAGTTAATTCTGGGTTGTTAACCCATAAACAACCTAGAGTGTCCAGATTCAAATGTCATGCTAACAACCTAGCATTCATGGGTTGTTTATGCAAACTGGAAACAGCTCGTGCATAGTGTGCATCCCCACAAATCATGGGTTAATTAATTAACTCACGATTTTCTACTGTGATGTGTGAACCAGGTCAATGTTAATAGCCAGGATGGGCAAGGGTCAAACACACAGGTGATCAGCTGAACCCCTCCAACCAATTTGTCTAAATCTTCAGCTGCATCAACTGAAATTGATCCCATACAACCAGGTGTAGGAAGCACAGGAAACCTTCCCTTGCCTTGTAGCCCACCTTCTGGCACAGTTGTCAGGTGCCCAGTGCATTTTCTCCCTCATCTCTAGAAGCCTGGACAGATAAATCAGTGTTAAATATATTTCCTCTGTATGCAGATCTTTCTGCAAGGACAATGCAGAATGCTGTTTCTGCATTTCTTTTAGAGCCTCTGGTCAACAAAGCTTCAATGCAAACGAAGAACTCTGGCTGAACATATCCAGGATCGAAGCCTGTCTTTCAGCTGCTTGACTGAAAACCATATATCCCACTTTTGGCTTGTGTGGTTATCCCATGCCGAAGTGACTGACTGCGACTGCTGACTGTTGCAAGCTGAATTCAGTGGAATTCCTAGAAGCAGCAGGATGCAAAGATTTAACCCCCCGGGGGGGGGGACAAGTGGCCCTCCAGATATTGTTGGACTGTAATGCCCATTAGCCCTAGCCAGCCTAGTCAATGGTGAGGGATTATAGGAATTGTAGTCTAACAACATCTGGAGGGCCAAAGTTCCCTACCCTTGATTTAACTCCTTCTGCCTTCTTCAACAGAACTCAGGCCATTCTATGTATTCCCTGTCCCTTTCCCCGTCCCTTTCCCTGTCCCGTTCCCCAGAGCAGTTAATAGCAGCTGTGGGGTGGGCTGCGATAGATTTTGATTGGGAAAATAGGTTAGGGAGAATGGGTTTACTGCCTTCCCCATTGCCATAGCCCCAATCCAATTTGGATCCCTGTAACTTCTTTAAAATCATCATCATCATCCATCATGTGATCAGATATTCCTGGGTAAGGTGTAGTTTGGCCCTCAGCTAGAGAGGCCACCCTTTCAGCCCTTTTCTTGCACTTGATGTCTGAGCCACCTAGGACCTGAAAACAAAACAAGATACCACAAGTAAAGTGAGATCAAAACTGTCTCCCATGGAAATGGTGGGGATCTCATGAGGTTTTGAATACAGAAATAAACAAAGCTATGCAGGGTACAGAAAACATGTGTTTGGCTACTGGTGGAACATGAGATCAAGTGTTGTGCTGTGCAGTCTCATCACCTTTGTGCCTTGGAAAAGTCATCAAGATAATGTGTTATGGAATGCAGTATTTCTGATTTTACAGTGTTACATACAACATAGCCATGGTGACTGCATCTCTGAAGGGATTTTTAAAATATCCATCAAAGAAAGATAGTGTTGCTGAAAGTATGACTGTTGTTGTCCCACCATGATGACCTCAATGGACATCAAAGTTGACTCTTCTGAGTTGACTCTGATTTCTCTGTTGCTGGAATTCTAAGTCCAAGGCCAAAGGGTTTGTATGCTTCTAAAAATAAGACAATGCTTTTCTAAAAGCATGTTGCTAGGGCATCTTTATTCTAGCCTGCTGCAGTGGTTGAACTACTTGTGCTTTAGGACATAACAGCATTCTTCTGCAAGAAGGCAGAGAGAGAGAGAAGCAAGTTCAGAATCCAGTTATCATAAATACTGCAGTGCAGCTGAAGCAAAGTGTTATGTCAGCTAAAGTAGGCTTTCCTGCCCATTTCCTCCCATCTCTTCCTTGGGCTCTCCTACGGGCTTGAAGTGATGGAACTGCTGAATGCAGGAATTTTGTCAGCTTTGGTTCAGCATGCCGTTCACAATCCTCAAGGCTTCTTGGGAGACTGCCACAATGATGTATGAGGAAAAAGCAAAATTAAGGATGGGGAAAGAAATGAGGCACCTATTTATCTGCAAGGAAGGGGCAATTTAGTGATGGGTGAACCATCCCAATGGAAATTCTAATTTGCTTGTCAAGTTATGAATTCCTGTCTAATCGTGGACAAAAGTTCTTCATTATTCTGATAGCTTGTTGTGCATATACGAATTGTTGTGCATGTGCATCAACAACGTCCGTCTTGGGAACTGTAGTATGGCATCATGCTATGTGTCATGGCATCATGCAACACTACTGTAGTTCTCCCCTTTAATTGGCTGTATTCATGTGGCCTACTGTTTACCCTCCAGTCGGTATGGAGCCACTGGAGTTGGTGCAAGTGGTTGCGGTGTGAATGGCCATGGAGTGAGCAGCATGAGTAAGAGCTGCGGAAGAGGCACTTCCATGACCATCTTCCAAAGTCCAGATCTCCTCCTCACCCTCCTCACCCACCAGCCACCCTCGGCTGCATCACTCTCCTCCTGAACTCCTCCTCCTTGGATTCTCTATCCTGTACTCCTCACAGTGCTACCCACCAGCACCCAAGTCTAAAGTAAACTTTTATTTACCAAACAAGAAAAAAAAATATCTGTCCAACACTAGAGTGAAATGGCCTCAGTTGACTAGCTAAATACAAAAAGAGGAAATGAAGACACAAGTGAAAAAGAAACATTGAACAAGGGGTAGATATTAACCCATGTGGCTGCTTCTTTGAACGTGAGTGATTTGTTGACAGATTTCCAATCCAAACTCTTACACCAGCTGGTTTGGAAAACAGGAATGGGTTAAGTGACACCATTCCACAACCATGAACATTCAGGGGTGGTGGGAATTGGAGGGTGGGAGGGCTCCAAACTGCTAAACTCTCCCCACTCCCTGATACACTTTCTTGTAGAAGTATTCACCCCACTTTGACTTTTCCACATTTTGTTGTGTTACAACCTGGAATTGAAATGGATTGAATTGGCATTGTTACCACTTGATGTACACAAGATATTCAACACTGTAAAGGTGCAAAATATTTTTATTGTGGCACAAAAGTTAAGTAAACAAAAACAAACTGGCACTTGGTTGCATAAGTATTCACCCCTTTGCTGTGACATGCCTAAATAAGCTCTGGTGCAACCCACTGCCTCCAGAAGTCACATACTGTAGTTGAATGGACTCCACCTGTGTGCAATACCGGTGCCACATGCCCAGATTAAATACACCTGTTTCTGGAAGGCCCCAGGGTTTGTCGGAGAGCATATCTAAACAGACAGCATCATGAAAACCAAGGAGCTATCGAAACAACTCCTGGATAAAGTTGTGCAGAAGCACCAATCAGGGTTGTGTTATAATTTCCCCCCCCCAAACTATGAACATTCCCCGGAGCATAATGGAAAGAATATAGGCTCAACTGTGACTCTGCCTAGAGAAGGCTGTCCACCAAATCTCAGTGACCAGGTAAGGAGGGCATTAGTCAGAGAAGCAACCAAGAGGCCAATGGTAACTCTGAAGGAGCTAGAGAGATCCGCAGCTGAGATGGGAGAAGCCGTCCACGGGACAACTATCACCCAGATGCTCCACAAAGCTGGGCTGGAGATGCCGAGGACTGAACCTAGGACCTTCAGCATGCAAAGCAGGTGCTCTACCGCTGAGCTATGGTCACCACAGCACACTCAGTCCAACACTCTAACCACTATACCACACTGGCTGCTTTGAGCCTTTCAATGTGGGAGACTAAAGTCGAGATCAGAAGTTTCTACAAAGGTCACTGGTTTCTCTTTTTCCCGCCAAGAACTACTATCCTCAGCAGCATGTGGATGCTTTTAACAATCAGGAAAGTGAAGCTAGCACAAGGAGCTACTTTCCGTTTTACTTGTGCTGCCAAAACAATGGGTGAAGCATGTTCTTCTGATCACCCCTTTGAAAGGCTGGGGCAGGAGATGCTTGTACCAGCCATAGGCTTTTGAAGATAGTTCCTGTAGCTGCCCTGTTAACAGCACTTCCATCTGCAGCAATTATAGAAAGTGATGATAATGTTTAACTCCATGCCGTGAAAAGCTCCACTTGTTGGTTTCTGCATCTCAAATCTGTTAGAGGCCCAGGCAAAAAGCAGGTCTTGTTTGCTTGTTTATTTGTTTTGGCTAGTTGCAGTCCTAACCAGCCAGCTCAGAGGACCGGTCTGCAATCAATTCTAGCCCCAATCCAGAGGATCAATTCTCACCCTGATCAATTGTCAGTAATCAATTATAATAATCAGTTCTAGTTCTGAAGTCACAATTAACTTGTCCCATTGATTTCAAAGCACGTGTGCTGGCCAAGTGTTGCTTTTGGCTAAGGGAATACTGCAATCTTGAGAAGTGGCTAAGAAATGCATAAAATAAAATAGAATATATAAATAAAGCGTTCTCATCTGGGGAAGATACTCCTGGTGCTGTCACAGTGCCCATTTAATGCTGGTCCCCCTAGGTCCCTCAAAACTACTGCTGAATCTTCCAGTAGTCAGTAAATCATATATATCACTGAATTGCCACAAGGAAGGTGCAAATTCTGCTGTAGTTTAGTAGCGACACGCTAGTGCAAATACACCCAATGGTCAGGCATACAAACTCCTCTCTCACTCATGTAGTGAGGCCAGATCTACCCTCTCTGGCATTTTTGAGCCGCAAGCCCAAACAAGGAGCTCTCTATAGACTTGGCAGCAATTCCCAAACATACCCTGATGTGTATACCCAAAAACTCTGTTTTATTTTGAATCAAGTTAAAATGGGAGAAGGATTTTGGTATTTTTGGAGACTCAATAGTGCCTGGTGTGGCCGCAAAACCTGGGACATATCACTGTTACTCCAACTGACCAGTCTGTTGCTCTTGCCTATGGGCAGTATACAAAGCTGGCATTGCACTAATGGGAATGACCGGTAGCACAACAGGAAGCTAGCACTGGCTCACACAACCAGAAACTAGCTGAATCTTCTGCTTCCAGAATGGGACACATCAGCGGAGCTTGTGGAAGGGAGCTCTGCTGAGTTGTCCCACTCCGGAAGTGGCTGTTTTGGCTAGTCTCCTGGGCTGCACTAGTGCAAGGTGTTTAGTGCTGGCAAACTGCCAGCATTGGCTACTGCCCTAGGGCTGCCAACTTTTTATTGGCCCTGTTTCTGTGTCTTTAACAGCAGACTGAAATGTAAAAATCAGGCAGGTGAAGCTTTTCCCACCATGCCCACTAAAGGTTCACCTGATAAATTGCTGCTGTTAAAGACACATAAGCAGGGCCAATAATAATAATTTTTAAAAGCTGGCAACCTTAGCTTTGGCCAATCCAATAACTTCACTGTAACTGTCCCGGTAAATTTTTTAATGGGATGTGCAAACATTTGTTATTCAAAAGAACTTATTCAAAATGAAGTATCCTGTATTTAAATAATTAGAAAGGCTTGATAACTGCTCCATCTATAGAGAGCATCTTTACAGATTAGTTCTAAAGAGTTGTTGCTTGGTAAGATGTACGGTCCAAAGGAACTGGAGTTGCTCAAACAACTGAACATGGTTAGCGAGAACATTTGCTGGCAATTCCTTCAGTGCTTTTCCGCGTCTCAAAGAAAACAGAATATGATCTGAAATCAATTAGGAAACATGCTGGGGGGGGGGGGGCTTAACAAAATACAGAAGTCATGCACTGCTTTTTGTGGAAAACCATCCTAAAAATGGATATTGTAGAGTTGGAAAAGGTGCAGAAAAGGGCACCCAAACTGATCAAGAGACTGGAGCTACTTCCTTATGAGGAAAGGTAACAATGTCTGGGACTGCTTAGCTCAGAGAAAAGGCAAGTAAGGGGAGACATGATAGAGATGTACAAAAGTATGCATGGTGTAGAGAAAGTGGATAGGAGGACATTTTTCTCCCTCCCTCTCTCATAATACTAGAACCTGGGGTCATCCCATGAAACAGATTGGTGGGAGATTCAGCATAGATAAAAGTACCTCTTCACACAGCAGATAGAATTTGCTACCACAAGATGTAATGATGGCCACCAATTTGGATAGCTTTAAGAGGATTAGACAAATTCATGGAGGTTATCCACATTTATTAGTCACGATAGCTATATGTCTCTATAAAGTCCGCCTGGGCTTTAAAAACATGGCTTTTCAGGCGGGAATATGGGGTGGGTTAGGATTTTTTTAAAAAACTCTTATATTGTTTTAATTGTGTTTTAATGGTGTGTTAATTGTGTTTTAATGGTGTTTTAATTGTTTTATTGTATTTTATCCTAATTGTACATCACCCAGGGTGGCCGGCCAGATGGGTGATTTAAAAATATAATAAAATAAAAATAAATAAAATAAAAGCCAATATGCCTGTTCACCAGTTGCTGGGGAGCACAAGGGGGAGGGTTTCCCACAGGCAGCTGCTTGGCCACTGTGTGAACAGAATACTGGACGAAATAGGCCTTTGGTCTGATTTTGCATGGCTCTTCTGATGTTGTATCTAACTGCCCTCAATGGTTGATATCAAAGGGCCATTTCTCTTCCCCAGACTCAACTGCTTGTTTTATGTGAAATTCTCTAACTAAACTTTTTTTTTTTTACAAATTCTTAAATAGTTCCTTATGGGTAATTCTGCTTCTCTGGTTTCATAGATTTCATAGATGTTATAGAGTTGGAAGGAGCCTACAAGGCTATCGTCCAACCCCCTGCTCAATGCAGGAAACTAGAGGAGGGGTCTCCCATCCAAGTAATAACCAGGCTTGACCCTGCTTAGCTTTCTACACTCAGGCAAGCTGAGCCAGCATGTTTCATTTTGTTTATTTTCACCAGTTTATATAGCCAAATTGAGATCAGTTGGTTCCTCATTTGTATGCACTTCAAGTGACTTAACAAAGTAGTGACCTGCCTTTAAAAAAACAAAAACAAAGACAAAGCTGTACAAAAAACAAACAAATGAACACCCAAATAAACAACAACAACAACAACAACCTGTTCTCCAAGATGGTTTCCTGACCAGGAGGCCTAGAATGATGTTGAGCAGCTAGGATTTAGTAATCCTCCAATCCCATAAGCAATTTTGAACTGTGTTTGTTGTTAACATGGAATAGTGATAGAAATATTGCATTTGTAATAGAAATGTTCATTCTGGTCAATAGGATATTTGGCGTAGTGGTTAGGGTGTTGGGACTAGGTCTAGGACTTGGGAGATCTGGGTTCTAGTCCCCGTTCATGAAACTCACTGGGTGACTTTGGGCCAGTCACTCACTCTCAGCCTAACCTACCTCACAGGGTTGTTGTGAGGATAAAATGGAGAGGATGAGGAGGATAATGTAAGCTGCCTTGGGTTCCTTGCAGGAAAAAAGGCGGGGTATAAAATATAATAAATAAATAAATAAATAATAAAAATAAATATCACCAGCTGATTTGGGACAAAAATTGGTTTAACTATTGTAAGCAAATAGAGTTACTCAAGTAGAGTTGTCTGAAGCCACATGGCAAAGGGAAAGAAGATAGAAAGTCTAAAGACATGGAAAAAGTAGTAATGAAAATTGGAAACACAAATGTGTGTTAGCTACATGGAATTAGAATCAGCAGTGCCAATGAAATAGTTCTCTTCTGAATAATGAATGTTTTTGGAATTCAATAACATTGTACGTATATTTCAGAGCCATTTCACACATGACATGGTAACAAACCAAAGTTTGCCACTGTGGGTGGAACTACATGTTATGCATAGTTTTACGGCACTTTATTTGTGGACTATTTCTTTTAATATAGTGGAGCCACTGAGGCAGTAATTTAAACCAGAAATCCAGTGTGAGGGAAGAGCAGCATTTTAATCCTTTATTCTCATGCAGTTTGCTGAAAAATTTCCCTCAAGCTGTTTTTTTTACCTTCTACTAGGGAAAAGATACAGATATCCTTTGAAAATTTAAAAGACATCAATGAACCATGGAGATTCGAATAAAAATGAAAAAGTAGACTATGCAAGATTGAAGTTGGCCCACACTATAGCCCTGGCAATATGCCAACAAATTTCAAGGAGACTTCGCTTATTTTCTTGAGGGAGAGAGAGAGATATCTTTGGATAAAAATAATCTCCCATAGTTTTTCAGATCTGTAGATAGTATTTTGGGACAATTTTAAAACAAACTAACTCAACATATACATTTCCTCCACTCCCTTTTTTCTTTTGTGGAACTTGTAAAATGAGTTTGTTTTTACTGGTATGTTCCTTATGGGGAAAAACATCCACTTCGAAGTACAGAACAACAAACCCAGCACTGACATCCAAACACAACTCTTGACCGAATCCCTATTCTGCCAAAATCTTTTGGCTTGAACATGTCCTTCATGCTCCCAGCCTAACAGCCTGGTATGTTCCACCCAGTGAAGTCCCACTGAAACGCCTAATTAGGATGCAAGTTCAGTATGCCTTTGGCTTATCTTCCAGAATGTGGCGATTTAGTGCCATCTGTTGGCAAATTCCTTTCACAACAGGCCCTGCTCACACAACTGAGAGAATAGTGGGACTATCATTTTCTCTTTCTCTAACTTTTGCAACCTTTCAAGTGACATGGAAGATTTCATCAGACCAAAGGGGAACACTGCTAAGTTGTCAAGAGAGGGCAACTGTTTATACATGCCATATTTCAGACATGTCTTCAGATATACCATGACCATCCTAATCACAAATGATGTATCCTCCTGACCAATCACTTATCAATGTGCCGGCTATAGGTCAGGGCAGTATGGAAAGGTAGTAATTTTTTTGTTCTTGCTCAATTTCTCTGGAAATCAGGTGTATCAGACTTTTTCATTTCAGCTTCTTTATCTGAAGATTGTGTGGAAATGCCTTTAAATCAGTTAAAGTGTGCCCTCTTAGATAGGATTTCCGGATGGCATGTTAGTCTCTTGCAGAAAAATCAACAGTCTTGTGGCACCTTAAAGACTAACACATTTATTTTGAAAGGCTGTGTAAGAATAAATTTGTTAAGTCTTTAAGGTGCCACAAGACTCCGTTGTTGTTGTTGCTGCAACAGACTAACATGGCTACCCCTCTGGAAATTGTTACAGTGGAAGGCACCAGATTTAGCTGTATGGAGTGGAAAGCCATCTGTATCATGCATCTGATGAAGTGGACAGTGTCCTTGAAAACTTACGCCTGAATATATTTGTTTGTCCTCAAGGTGCTACAAGACTCTTTCTTGTTTTAGACAGGATTGCCACTGTCAGACCCAGAAGGGGGTTCTATTATTTTATGGCCGTAATTCTATACACCAGGGGTGGGCAACTTGTGGCTCTCCAGATGTTTTGGCCTACAAGAACTCCCATCAGCCCTAGCCAGCATAGCAAATGGGATGATGGGAGTTGTAGGCCAAAACATCTGGAAGGCCAGAGTTGCCCACTCCTGCTATACACAGGTATGTAAGATCCACTGAACTCACTGGGACTTACTTCTGAGTAAAAATGCATGAACGGGTAACTGTCTTGGAAAACATAAAATTAAATCCACAGTCAGGAAATCCTTTATTAGGACCAACCCAATATGCATAAAATGGTGGGCAAGCTTTTGAGATCTCCAGATTTCGTCAGACAAGATGTTACAAAGAGCAGATTGGGGCGGGTGGGGGAGGGAAAAATGGCTGACTTATAGATCATAGAGTTGGAAGGAGCCTACAAGGCTATCGAGTCCAACCCCCTGCTCAATGCAAGAAACTAGAAGAGGGGTCTCCCATCCAAGTAATAACCAGGCCTGACCCTGCTTAGCTTTCCACGCTCAGACAAGCTGAGCCAGCGTAAGCCACAGACTTGGTGTTGAAGTTATGAAGTCTGCATGGTCAGAGTCTTAAGAGGGAGTGAAGAGGCAGAGACCTAAATGGATCAGGCTTTACAAGCTGCCATGCACAATTCAGATTATAAGGACCATTGGGATAAATAAACACACAGCACTGCCTTCCCTGATCTGGTGCCCTTCAGATATTTTGGACTACAACTCCCAGCATTCCTGACCATTGTCCATGGTTCTGGGGCTGATAGGAGTGGAAGTGCACATACAGGCCTATTGGCTTATGCTGGCTCAGCTTGTCTGAGCATGGAAAGCTAAGCAGGGTCAAGCCTGGTTATTACTTGGATGGGAGACCCCTCCTCTAGTTTCCTGCATTGAGCAGGGGGTTGGACTCGATAGCCTTGTAGGCTCCTTCCAACTCTATGATCTATGAAAATCTGGAGGGCACCAGGCTGGAAGGAATGATACCCCTATTTTAAAAATATATAAAATCCTCCAGCACTGCCTTCCGTCTAATGGTGAAGGAGATGGATGGAGGAGGACAGAGAGCTCCTCTCCCTCTGCAAAGGCACCTCATCCATGCAGCGGCCTATCATATAGCCTGTACAAACATGGCCTAGTGAGGTGGCCTCAGTGCTGAATTTCATGTCAATCCAGCACATGTATGGCTGGCTGCACCCCAGCTGTGGAATTTTCTCCCACAGGAGATTCAGCTGGGGCCTTCACTTCTTAGTTTCTTCCACCTGGTGAAGACTATTCTGTTTAGACAGGCTTTCCTTTCTTTTCTTAGTCTTGGTTTTATGCAGACTCTGGTGTCTTTAATTGTCTGCCAGACTGTCCTTTTTTGTTTTCTGGGCTTTAATATTGTATGTTTGGATTCAGTTAGCTGCCTTGGACACTATCTTATCCTGGGAAGGTGGGATATGTTTCCTTAATAAACAAATAATAATAAAGATAAAACTGTATTCTCTCTACAGCAATCTTCTCTCCTATTTTTATCACTGCTTAACTGTAGGGAAGAGCAGCAAGATGTTCCATGGCAGTAAGGAAATACTGGGCCAGAAGAATGTCCATTAAATGTGTTTGGAGCTAATGAAGCAAACACATTTAGTGGATATCAGGGCGGTGGGGGGGAGAGGCTAGCCTGGAGATGTGACGTAAGGGCAGGAGCAAGGCTCCCCTCCTGCTTCGACTCGTGATTGCCCTATGAGTAATGCATGACAAGGGCTTGAGTCTACCAGTCAAGTCTATGGCTGAGAGCAGTTTGAGGCAGGGAATGTTTGTGTGTCAGTTAAAAACAAAAGGACAATGGTGGCAGAGAAAGGGAAGGAATTGACCCGCTCAAGCTCCTGACAGCTTATAGTAAGTATCCATAGGGGTAGAGGGGGGTGCCTTTCCCATATCTGAGCGTGGAACGCTAAGCAGGGTCAGGCCTGGTTATTACTTGGATGGGAGACCCCTCCTCTAGTTTCCTGCATTCAGCAGGGAGTTGGAGTTGATAGCCTTGTGGGCTCCTTCCAACTCTATGATCTATGAATTTATTCTGTGCCTGCTATATAGCTATAAAATATGCAGGTTTGGGGCTGGTAGCCCGCTAGTGCTCTAGAGTAAAACACATGCTATATATAAAAAAATGTCCTTTATCCCTTCCCACTCTTAAAAGCCCCCCCCCCCATCTGAACAGCACTACCATTCCATGCTGTTTGGAGCCATAAACAGCACTCTTAGGGGGTAGGGTTACACTGCAAGATTTTGTTGCAGGACTTAAATATAAGTCCTGCAACATTTACGTTAAAATATGGTCCACAGTTATCTCAGACTGTGAGACAATGAAGAGATAGGCCAGTGCGTCTTCCCTTGTGGCTTTAACAGGCAGAAACTCAACTCAACCTTTTCCCTCATTGCATCTTTATGATGGGCAAAGTTGCATTTCTGTCTGTCATGCAGCTGTTAAAACCACAGAACCATAGTCAGGGAAAAATCATCATCATCATCATCAGGCGATCACTCGTGACCGAGTAAGATTGTCTTCCGGGATAAAAGGAGGAAATTCTAAAGAAGATTGTGTAGACTCTAGCGATGGGTCCGTAAGTGACTGTGGAGGCCAATTCTAGATCCACACAGCTTCCCACAGTGAGGACACAGGTTACCAGATAGAAGATGGTCCTGTAAAGGATTCATTTGACGTGCTTTTCGCTTAGCACGTTTCTCCCTTTCACCTTGCACTCGGGCTTCTTCAAAGTCCATGGAACCTTTGTGAAAGGCCAACCTCCATTTAGATCGTTCATGGGCCAGAGCTTCCCAGTTTTCGATGTTTATATTGCATTTTTTTAGATTAGCCTTATGAACATCTTTAAACCTCTTATATTGACCACCGATATTCCGCTTTCCATCCTTGAGTTGGGAGTAAAGTAACTGCTTTGGGAGACGGCAGTCAGGCATTCGAACAACATGACCGGTCCACTGAAGTTGGCGTTGAAGGATCATTTTTTCAATGCTAGTAGTCTTTGCTTCTTCCAGTACACTGACATTTGTTCGCCTATCTTCCCAAGTAATTTGCAGGATTTTCCCGGAGGCACGTTGATGAAACCTTCAAGGAGGTGGAAGTGACGGTTTATAGATAGTCCATGTTTCGCAGGGCATACAATAAAGTTGGTAATACAATGGCTTCATAAACCAGTAACTTGGTAACCATGAGCACATTATGGTAACCATGAGCACATTATATGTGTAAATATTGAGGGAATGTTGGCAACCGTTTGATTTTTACTCAGGATGTAGTAACAAGCAAAACTGAACACTTACAGTACAATCCTATAAGCTTATTCCAAAATAAGCCCCACGGAGTTAAATGGGACTTATTCCTAGATAAGTGGATAATTATTGTGAGCCATTTTTTTTTATGGAAAGGAGGGATATAAATCAAATAGATAAATGAATAAATATAGGATTACAGCCTTAACTTCTCACAGGTCAAGGGAACTTTATGTCAAATCTCTTAACATCAGCCTGGAAATATAATTTGATTTTAAAAAAGAACTGGGGGGGGGGAGGAGAACATGGTAGTCTGAAGAATCTTGTCAGTAAAAACATCCAAGCATTTTGAAAATTAGTTGAATAAAGATTGTACCTCACAGGCATTATGCTTTCTCTTCTGTGAGACTAACATATATGGACCTGTACAATCCCTCTACCTTGTGATTATACTACCTTCTGCCTGTTTTTAAATTAATAATTATTATTTTCAGCAGGGGGCTGGACTAGGTGACTTCCAAGACCCCTTCCAAGTATGATTTATATTTTTGTCAGCTTCTTAAGCATTTCTCTGAAAGAAAAGCAGAATATATTTGAAACACATAAACCAGCCAGAATTGGCCTTCTATCCCCATCCATAGATAAGTTTGTTATTTTCAGTGGCCACGTTTTCGAACCAGACACGGACCTGTGCTACGCTTGAATGTTACTAATGTGGGATAGAATGCAGAAGAGGAACAGGATGTGGCCGTATTCCTGTACTCGTTTACCTGAGAGTAAAGGCCCACTGAACTTAATGGGGGCTACTTCTGAGTAGACATGCCTAGGATTGCGCTGTGTAGTTCTCAACAACGTACAAAAACCACATTTTCACATCACTTTAAGACATAGCCCATTTCAAGTCTCTAGCAGGCCCCTGATGCGGCGCAGATTCGACGGCCAACTAATGCGTTCAACTTCGCCCCGTGCCACTGACTCGACCGTCGAGACAGTTCAGCTTTCTTGCTCTCTCGCCTGCTCCTGGAAGCGAACGAAGATCCGAAGGGGGCGGGCCGAGCCTCCCGCGGAGGCGGAGCCTTCCCCAGGCCCCGCCCCCTGCCGCTTTCGTGCGGCTCTGCTTCGTTTAGCCCAGCCCAGCCTAGCTCGGCCGGGCTTGGGGAACGTTCTGATTGACACGGACCAAAGTTATCCCGGAATAAAGGGAGCACGCATGTGCCGTCACACCGGATGTGAACGGGCTGCCTTTGCTCCCCGCCTCCGTCACCCGAGAGCTCGCTTTGTGAAAAGGTAGCAACCGTGCCGAGCCGTGCTAAACCGGTCCAGTCCGCACTGCGGCCTCCGCAGCGGGAGAAACGAGGCAGAGAGGAAGGGGGGGGATAAAGGGCGGTCCCCCCCGCCCGAGACACGCTCCCCACTGAGTACAGCACTAGGTTTTAGTAGCACCAATAAACTGAACCGGGTCAAACCCGTTCCAAAGCCGTTTCCTCCTCGGGTGTAAGCACGACCTGCTTTGCTTGCCGCTTGTTCACTGCAGTCCGCTTCTCCCTAATGCTCGCCCCCTTTTTTCTCTGCTCCTTTTTGGACTTTTTTCTCATACTTGGGGTGGCCGAGGGTGGGTCAGGGGTAGGGGGTGGGTGGCGGTGGTGGGGTGGGGAGAGAGTTGCGCGATCGGGAGGAAAGCATGGATTTCCGAGGGAAGAAGTACGAGCGGGGCAGTAACTGGTCAGACCCGGAGGTGGTGGAGCTCTTGCACCTTTGGGCCGACGAGTCGGTGCAGGCGGAGCTGGAGAGCTGCCTGCGCAACCAGCACGTCTTCAACCGGATCGCCGAGGTGCTGCGCGAGAAGGGCATCCACCGCACGGGTGACCAGTGCCGGGAGAAGATCAAGAAGATGAAGCTCGAGTACCGCCGCATCAAGGACAACAACAAGGCCCCCCGCGGGGGCAGGACGTGGAAGTTTTACGAGGTGATGGATCGGGTCCTGGCCAGCCGGCCTTCCCTCGCCTACAACGCCGCCAACAACAGCGGCGGCGGCATGATGGTCCAAGCAGTGCTCCCGGGAAACATGGTGGAGAGCTACCATCACCACTTGGGCCCCTCTTCGGCTCTGGCCTTCGCGCACTCTCAGCCCCCGGAGCTGATGGAGATCAAATGCGAGGAGGTGGATTCCGAGGACCAGGGCTTGTCGCCTGAGGCTCCGCCTTCTCTCACTTACCAGCCGGGCGCCTCGGCTGACGAGCATGAGATAGAAAGGGCCTTTTTGGAGAATGACTCTCCCATCTCCAGGGTGGAGGTCCCCGTTGAGACGAGTGTCTCGCCTTCAGGTAGGACGGCCTGATCTCCTCCTTATGCCACCCACCCAGCAGCAGAGCCTCTTCTGTACCCTGGAAAGAGATTGTGCCTGAGCCACAGGCTGAGTGGTCAGCAACCTGGTGTCCCTCCTGATGTTTTGGTCTCCCAACGCCCATAATCCCTGACTGTAGACTATGCTGGCTGGGGCTAATGGGAGTTGTAGTCCAAAATATCTGGCGGGCACTGGGTTGCATACCTTCATATCGTGCTGTGTGCTAGTTTTGTGAATGCTGACACATCAGCAATACCATAATGGGGGAAAATAAAGGGTCCCATTTCCTCAATGGTAGCATTGCTCCAGAAGTGGCAAAAACCCACCCGATGCCTGCAATTATCTTGTTGGCTCTTAGCTTCTTGCAGCCTGCAGTAATGGTGCCCCAAGGAAGCACTTTCATCCCCCAGTTAGTTTCAGGGTTTATAGTTCTAGCCCTATCGTGTGCTTGTTTACTCTGAAGTCAGTTCCATTGAGTTTAGTGGGACTTACTCCAAGGAAGTGTACATAAGATTGCAGCCTACTTGAGGCATCACAGCACAATTTGTGTTCTCTGTGCTACTTATTAAAGACCCTTTTGTACACAGCTTTTTGCTTACAGAGCTTTGTGTGTGTTCGGAGAGGGACATCCCACATGTATGTGTGGCTAATAACATAGGAAGCTGCCTTATACTGAGTCACACCATTGGTCCATCTAGCTCACTATTGTTGATACTGACTAGCAGCGGCTCTCCATAGTTTCAGGCAGGGCAGGATTATTTCCAGCCTGACCTGAAGAAGCCAGGGATTGCACCTGGGACCTTCTGTATGCAAAGCAGGTGCTCTACCACTGAGCTATGACCCCTCGATATGGCTATTTTCCCACATGTAGATCTATTGGAAACCCAGTGGCAACTGCGTTTTCCTAACTTGTGCAAGTGGTAGACTAGATATTTTCCCCTATGCCCAGGTGGGTAAAATGTTATGTGTGAAGTAGTCTTTGTTCTACTTCTCCATAATTTCCATAATGGAAAGCTGCGAGAGTGTGCACAAGAGAAGAGACATTTGTTTTATTGTATTTATTTTGTACGTATATATATATATATATATATCCCATCTAATGTCATGGAACTCAAGCTGGCATGCAGAGATTCCCAGACGGTTCCCCATCCAGATACTGACCAGACCCATACCTGCTTAGGTTCAGCAAGGTGGCCGCTTCATTAGCGCTTTGTGTGCCACGTGCTACATGAGCAAGTGGTCAGTTACATCTCTGACTACCTGGCCCTGGCCAGCACAGTGAGTTGTGTGCTTGTTTATTGCTTGTTTATTGGATTGCAACACCCATCCCATGTGGGGCCAAATAATTAGTGTTCCCAGGGAAAGAAAACAGCTGTTGGGCCTGAGTGTAACTCAAGCATGGCCCATGTGTTCCTTTTATAATATGCAGGGCGTTTTATACCCTTTGCCTACTGCTGTCCCCTGCAGCCACCATAACGTGTAGCTCAATTCTCCGTGTGATTCCTCTGCCTGGTGTGGAATGCCAGAACAGCCATTCCCTGTTCCAGCTGTGTTGTTGTTCTTGTTCTTAGTAATTTAAATGCAGATAGGCATATCTTACATTCCTTCATGTCCTAAGTTTGAGGGCAAGCAGCTCAAATGAAAATGGTGGGATATCAGCTCTATGAACATACAGTATACTTTAAAGTCCCTGTGTGAAGGATCTTAGGAAATAAATAAATTGCTTTCCCCCACCCGCCCCGCCCCGCCCCCCAGGAAAGAAAAGTCCAAGTACATTTGCTCCATTGATACTGCACCTCCATGGACATAATCCTTTGCATTTTTGATTGGGAGACACTGAGGTGGACTGGCTTTGTCTATTGGCTCAGCCAGTGGAGACTCTAGAATAAGATGGTCAGGGAGACGCTCCTCCCACTGGCAACCATCTGTGTTTTCTCAGGGGTCACCCACTTCATACTTTGAAAGCCAACTCATCAGGCACCTGACCCTTCTGTACATTTATCTTATCCAAGAATCCCCAGTCATTTGTTGCCAAGCCCTCTTTTCCGCACAGCAACCAGATGTTTCGCTGTCTTTTGTTCCTGTAATGCGGCAGTATTTCTGACCCCACACCAAGGTGTCTTGTGTCGTCGTCCCCCCCCCCCCCATCAAAGATGCGCTTTGACAAACCTTTATCCTATTCTTATGTGAAGCCACAGAACCTAGCCTTGGGCATGTTTCAGGCAGTAAAGCAATTAAATAGTATACTTGCAGCAATGAGTTCCACAAGTGGTTGCCCCTCGTTGTTGGAAACTACTTCGGAGAACATAGTGGAAAGACCTTAGTGTACAGAATGTCAACATTCCTGGAATTGACCTTTATGTATGAAATAGGGCACAAGGCCAGCAGTAGACTACAACCATGACTGAAAAAGAAGTTTAAAATGGAGCTTTGTGTGATTTCTGGACATTGAGGCAGACTGCTTTGGATCTCGTGAAGACAAATGATTAAAGCTCAAGGTATCTTGGAGATTTAAACTCCACAAAGCAAGGACCTCAGCATGATATATTTACTTGGACACCAAAGTCTGAGTAGAGTAGGGGTAAACAACTTGGTACTACCCCAGATCTTTTGGATTATAACTTCCATCAGCCCCAGTCAGCATGGCCAATGGTCAGGGATTATGGGAGTTGTAGTCCAAAACATCTGGAGGGCACCAGGTTGCCTCCCCCTGGCATAGAGTAACCTTCCTGTACAGTTCTCTTCATTCATTCATTGCAAGTCCACAAGAGAATATGAACAGTTGGGGCCTTTGTTAAAGCATAAAGAGCTTGCAGCAAGATCACTTGGTATGGTGTGAAAGAGCTCCTCTATTATTTTTAAACTGAGAAGTAAAAATGCCTTGGTCAACTCTCTCTGACTCTCTCTCATAGTATCCCTAATATGCTTAGGGATATTAGCTGAGGCCAGTTGGCTGACACCAAAGGTACCTAGGGGACAGCAAATTGTTTTAAGTTGTGGGCAAAGCACTTGCAGGATTTGTAAAAGGAGATGGTTCTTTGGGGAATGTTTACTTGTACAACACTTTTAGTATCCATGACCTACACAGTCTGGGAATTCACTGGAATTTTAAGGCTGTATAGAATCTAAGGAGATGGCTTTTTTTTTTTGTTGTTCATGGTGCTTAGGCACATATACCATAAGGGTGGAGGGAAGAAAAGTTTATGGGACAGCCTTGGTTCTGGTTTACAGATTTGAATATAGAGGAGGAAAATCTCTGAGCCTCTATTGGTAGTTTTTCCTGCTGCTGCTGCTATTCTACAGACACAAAGGGAAACATAGAATCAGCCAGGCATACTAGCTTCTTTGGTAGGTTGTGATCTGGCAGCTCCCCTGCTGAAATGGAAGGCGAGGCAGCCAGAGCTTCCTTTGTCCCTTCTGCCTCAACCCCTGCTGTGCGTGCGGTAGACCTGGCATGCTGCTCATTGTAGCATTTGGGGAGAGGGATGGTCAAAAGGACAGTGTGAAAAATGGGCTGAGACAGCCTTACCTTCCATTTCAGCAGCAGATGTAAAGGTACCAGAAAGGGAAACATCCGGGTTGCAACCTGGCAACCTTCTCTACAGGTTGGTTCCCACCTAGTTGAACATAACCGAGCCTCTAGGTGAGTTTTCATGGTGAGGACAGTTTTTAGCTTGAGTGAATGAATCAACTTACATGAGGGATGGGGAACCTCAAGCTCAGAGGCCAAATCCAGCCCTCCTGGGTCCCAGTCCGGCCTTCCAGGGTTCCCCAGATGGCCCTGCCCCCTTTCCCCCACCCACTGATTGTTTGATGGTTTCCCAGCTTTTGCTCAGTCCCACCACCCCCATTCTAAAAGGTTGAAATGCCTCTCCTAAGGTTTTGTTACTGGCAGGAAGAACTGTAAGCTAAAATCTGCTGGTACTTCTGTTTTTCTGTTTGTTTGTATTTTGGCCCCACCCCTTTTGCCTTTGGCCCCTCCCACTTTGCCTTCAGCACTGGAATGCGGCCCCTGAGAGCTTCTCTGAATTGAATTTGGCCCTCAGGCTGAAAGAGGTTCCCTACCCCTGACTTAGATGCTTACATTTAATCGAGTCTTATTTGTTTCAGAATATGCTACAGGGCCCTGGAAACTGAGCCTCCCCATAATCCATTATTTGGAATGGTTCTGAATTCTGACTGAAAACTTGCTGGGATCAGACAGTCTCTCAGCGCTTGGTAGTTGCTTGTCCTTCATCACTAAGCCACCACAGCCAGCCTTTATATAGAATTAAGAAAGGAAGGCTGCTGTTTTACATAGCAAAGTACTCCACATGGGAGGCATTCTTTGTAGCTCGTCTGACGCAAAATGCTGGATGAGGTGCATTAGTGTATTATTATTTCATTATTTAATAGATTTATATATTGCTTACCATATTGAAGTGGTAGTTGTGCACCCTCAGGTATCTGATCCCTAAAGTTAAAGGAATAGTCAGTGTTCACTAGAGGTCTAATTGATTTGCTTTCTACTATGAACATGCCTGATTCTAGCTAAAGGACGGCACTAGATCACTCATGCAATGTTTACCTTTGCCAAGAAGTATAAGGCGATTTCAAGGCATTGCTATGGATGATTTCCCTTTATCTGCTTCCGCTTAGGTTTCAGTGAGCCCAACATGGCTTCTTCATCCCGGATTCAAAGCCTCGGCCCGCGGCCCGGTTTTTCCACTTTGCACCGCTTGCGGAAGAAGCGGAAAGCCCAGCGGCTGAAGGACCCTCTGGATGCTCTTCTGCTGAAGACTCTGACTGCCCAGCGAGAAATGGAGGAGCGTTTCCTGCAAATGGAGGAACGACGGCTCCAACGGGACCTGGAGGTGGAGGAGCGGCGGATACAGCTGGAGCAGCGACGCTTCGAGCTGGAACGGGACCACGAATTCCGCATGTTCAGTGTCTTTGCCCAGATGCTCAGCATCTTAAAACAGAGCAATAACGGCTCCTCAGCAAGCGGACTGCCTCAGGGTGTGGACCTGAGCCAAGCATTTTCTGATGCCCCGGGAGCAGGAGAAGGGGGGCAACAGGAAGTAAGGACCACACCATTAGGGCGACCCCCCTTGGACAGGACATCCGACATGTACAGTTTCTGCAACCACAGTGATTTCCAGAGCAGCCCATACCTCTCCATCCGAGGCAACGGTACTAAATTTGTCAGGGGCTCTGCAGAAGAAGGGTACAATGCCTACCATGCTGACAAGTACGATGAAGACAAAAACCCTAACGTGAGTTGCAATCCTTCTGGTACCCTTTTTTTAAAAAAAATGATTATAATTATTGATTTACACAGTGGTGTCAAGGTCCATGGCACTTTGCAACAGGCACAGGCAGACTTCTGCCTTGCAGGATTAATTTTTTACTAGAAGCCTGAAGTCCACCAACTAGAGCCAGTTGTAAAATAGGGGGATGGGAGGCAAGTAAAACTAAGTGCAGAATGGTGCTTTGGAAGGCAAAATCCATATCTAGCAGCTATGGCTTTTTTTCTCATTTTCATTTTTACTCTAGAGTAGGTGTAGGGGGCCCAATCTGGATCTTAAAAGTCCTCCTACCCCCACAGTAGGGTATCAATCTGGAGTGGGGGCCCTGCACCTACTCTAGAGTAAAAATGAAAACTGAAAGATGTAGCCGATTGTTTTGGCACTAGGTCAGCGCTGCAGAACTGTTTCGGTATGCGGGGCAAGCTTGCCCCCTACCCTGCACCCTATGGACTGGATGACATCCTTGCTGCTGTCTCTGCTCTGAGATTGGAGGTAACAGTGGGGGTTCCACTGCTGGTGCACGCCAACAGGGCAATCCCTGCTGTTATCTCAAATCTCAGACTGGGGATAGCACTGGGGATGCCCTCTGAGGGGTTTCATCCAGGGGGCCACCCACGATGGGCACCAATTTGGACGGCTTTAAAAGGGGATTGGACAAATTCATGGCGGAGAAGGCTATCAATGGCTACTAGCCCTGATTGCCTATATGCTTCTTCCAGTATCAGAGGCAGTATGCCTGTGTACACCAGTTGCTGGGGAACATGGGCTGGAGGGCGCTGTTGCACTCATATCCTGCTTGTGGGATCATGTGAGCAGCTGGCTGGCCACTGTGTAGACAGAACGCTGGAGTAGATGGACCCTTGGTCTGATCCAGCATGGCTCTTCTTATGTTCTTATGGGGCTGGGCTGGGAGCCTATGCCCTGCCCCCTGGAGGAAACCCAAGAGGTGGTGCAGGCTGGGTTGGGGTGCCCTGTGGTGGGTGGTTCTGCACCCCTGCCCTAAGTAGTGCTAGTCCAGAAGAGCCTATAATTATGGTACTATAGAGGGCTTTGTTTCACTTCATCCTTCATTGCCTGCTGAATTCTGAGTGTAGAATGTTTTATTGGTGGCGATGATAGATCAGAAACCATATATTTCTGTATAGTTTCTGTACTGTAGTGATTTCCAAAACAGCCCCTAGCTTTCCGTCCAAAGCAATATTACTGTCATTTTCACAGGCTTCACATTTATTTTACACATTTAATACTCCCCCTTCAGTTCTGGAGGGCTCCTAGAGTAGCTTACAGTAAATAAAAACAGTAGAAAAAATTAAAACAGCAGGATAGCAAAATTGTCAGAGCTTTGTTTAACCATATAAATTCCATATACCTCAGTTTTTGGTCAACACCTAGGGTTGTATTAAAACTTATAAGAAACAATATTTTTTGCATAATGCCTCTCCCCAGTTCCATGTTTCTTTGACTAATGGCACCCCTACTTGAATGCTAATATATGTTAATGGATTTGTTTTCTGATTTTTATTATGCCATGACAGTCAGTGTAGTATAGTTCATTCTATTGAACTGGACTGGAAAGACCTGGGTTCAAATCCTCATCCAGCCATGGAAGTTACTGGGTGACTTTGGAGCAGTAGCTATTTGTCAGCCTAATCTACCTCACAGGGTTGTTTTGAGAATAAAATGGGATAAGTCCATGTATACCACCTTGAACTTCTTGGAGAAGGGGCAGTATACAAATGTTAGAAATACATAAATGAATAAATAAAAGCTGTGGCTAGGCTAAGGCACTGTCTCCCAAGGAAAAAAGTCTACATAGATGCTAACTTACCATTTCTTTTTACACTGTGTGAAAAAGGAAGCTTCTGTAGATAAGCATAGACTTATCTATGAAATGTCATTGACTGAGAAACATGCACCTGGGCTATGAAAATATATGCAAATTACAGCTGAAGTTTCTCATGTAATTGTATAGCAGGGTAAAGCATGGATCCCTCTGTCGTGAAAAGTCTCACTACAGACTGATTAAAAGTCAGTTAGATATGTGGTAGTCGTGTCCTGCTGTGTTATAGTTTTGGCACATGGTATTTTCAGAAATGGCAAACATTACATACCGGTACATATCAAACTACATATGTCACACCATCATTGGCTTTATTAATAATATGAAAAGAACAAAATGCAAAAGTAACATCTAAGGAATTAATCATGTTCATGTTGATGACAGCTTGCAGGGTAATAGCTGAAAGTTGGAAAACTGCAGAACTTTTAATGCTGAAGTCTTTATACATGAACTGTGGCAAATAGCCATGGCAGAAAAATTGTTGTATCAGTTTAAATTAGCTAAAGACAAAGCTAAAATGCCTGATTTTTATACAAGAGGACATGATTTTATTTCATATACAAATCAGGGACATATACAACAAAGCCTTTCCTCAGATTATGGAAAAGAGACCAAATAGAATTTGCTATTATGAAGAACCATGAAGAAAATCTCCAAGCAGCCAATGGATTCCAGCCACATTTTTTGTCTATAAAGGGAGGGGGAAGTGTTAAATGTACTATCCTCTGTCAACAATTACACTCAGACTTGATGTACTTTTCTTTTTGCTTGTATCTAGCGGTATTTGGAAAATTAATCAATCTTTTTTCTTTTCTTTTTTTAAGTCAGTTCATCCACAAGAGAATGGAAGGAGAAATAACTTGCTATTTACTTACATGCCTGATCTTTCAAAATCTCTTTGCCAAAGTGTAAATAAGCTCCAGTATGTAAAACAATCTTCTGGTTGACACAGTGAACCCATTTTTTATGGGATGTGATCTTTGAGATGGCATTGTGCACATGTACGTACAGGGATGGATTGTTTTTCTTCACAAAACTTCTGTCTCTGTCTCCAGGGCATCATTAACTTTGGCACAAGTGAGAACAAGCTCTGCTTTGATCTGATGTCCCAGCGGGTAAGAGTATTGTAAATGCCCTTCATTCTTAAGCAATGGTGATTAGTGCTGGTGGTGTTGCTCTTTCCTAGATGTTCTCACACAGCAGTTGGCTTCCTAGATCAGCCATCAGAGGCTTAGCTTGGCATTCTGTCACAGCTTGGTACTAGTTGGCTCTTTCTCTCCTGCTTGAGTAGCTTATGAACGTGTGCCCTTTCCAGGTTGGTGGACCAAAATGGCACCTCTCTTGGGTTGTTTTCTATCAACTGAGAGATCCTGTCTGTTCCTTTCAAAGCTCTGAGGCAGCTTCCTGCCCTGTCCCTCCCCCAGTCCCTTACTTCCCATCGCATATATGATTTTCGTTTTCCCCAGAGCCACTGGGGGGAAATGTGAACAAAGGAGCCAGTGGAGGATTGAAGCAGGAGGCACAGCAGCTGCATCCTGATGGTAGTGATCCCCAGACAAACATCCTACACCTCAACATCCTACACCTCTGCCAAGCTTGGTGATCACTAAATAATAATAGAATTGTACAGTTGGAAGGGACCTCAGAGGTTATCTAGTCCAACCCTTTAAACCACAGCACTTTAACCTAGGATTTCTGAGCCTAAATCACAGAATCATAAAGAGGCAAGATATTTTTATTCTCCTGGTAGTTTCTCTTTTAACTTAGGGGGTTTCCTTTGAATGTCAAACTCTGGGTGCTTCCAGACAGGGGTCTCCTTCCAGTGGCTATCCCACAAACTTCAGATAATGCTGCAGCAGTAGCATTATCCATCTGATAGGGATGGGGAGAAATCCATTCCGTTCCCATTTTAATGTGAACTTACCTATTTTCTTACTTTAGAATCACTATGTGAGCCATTTACCGTTGAAATTCTCATTTCTCCAAATTTTGTCATGGACTTCTCTAATTAAAAAAAAGAGTGAAAAAATGTGTATATTAGGGGAAAGTGCACAGCAAAATGCACATATTCATGAAAATAATAAGAATGCAATGTATTAGGAAAATTACTTGTAAAAATGTTGTATATGAGGCAAAATTGCATACACAAATGCGTGCATCAGGAGAGATGTGCACAAAGGTGTGCATGAATGTTCATGTGGACTTCTACAAAAAACATCTCAAAGTTTGGGATGAACCAAACCTAAAATTGGAAAAAATGAGAAACAGAGAGAAACTGACATTGACAGTTTTGTCCATCCCTAGCAATGATATCCCTTTTCCTCTGGAAGGAAATGGGATAGACTAGCCTTGCAGCAGGGGATAGATTTGTGTGTGTGTGTGTGTGTGTGTGTGTGTGTAATTCGTAAGAAAAATGTCTTTCATCTGGAAAGGGTGATTGCAAACCTTTCATAGGAGTATCTACTGGATCATTCTTACCTTTCCAGACCAATGTGGTGGTGTCTTGCTTCACGATTATGCTTTCTCCTTCTCGTTGTTGATAGCTGACGCAAAGTGACATGAACGTCATTGAGCCTCCATTGCTACAGTATCCCAACTGGAAGGGCCATATGTTGTAAGTAGTCCTTGTCCTGAACCTTTTCCCCTCTGTGAGTTCATTTGCTTCCCCTTGTATGAGAAACAGTTATGCACAATCGTTGTTGTTGCCGTTCCCTAAAATTGCAAGATGCTGTACAAAAATTAAAAATAATGTATGAAGAATGATAGAAGCACTAGGAGTGATGAAGTGAGCATGGCTGTGTGTGTGTGTGTGTGTGTGTGTGTGTAAGTGAAGCTTTGAAATTAAATACCTGTGGTGGGGCATGGGCTTGGTGGTAGGATACGCTGAATTATGGCCAAATAACACCTGAGAGGGTAATGGACTGTTAAGTGAGTGGCATATGAAGTCTGTGAGCCTGAGATTGTTTCATCAATATAGTTCATCAGTTTAATAATCCTATATTATTAATTGTACATCGCCCAGGGATTTTAATTGTACATCGCCCAGGGTGGCCGGGCGACCGGCCAGATGGGCGATTGATAAATATAATAAATAAATAAATAAATATACTAATAGTGTAGTGCCTAGACACCTGGGATGCTTAGTCCCCTGGCAAAACGTCATAAATAAGAACTAAGAGCCCCTTTTTTCCCTTCCTTTGACCATCCAAGAGTGCTGTGTGTTGAATCTATTCAGGTGGCTCCTGTGTTGGTGTATTTTCCTTCAAGAGTTTAGCATAGGCTAGCGCAGTTCTTAACGTTTGTTTTGTTTTTAAGGTACCTGTTTGATTTCTCCCTTTGGCTCCTACTGCATCCCTTTAATAAAAAAACCTTCCTTTCAATCTGGACCTGAGGTTTTAGAGCAGGGGGTGGGGAACCACTTTGAGCTCAACAGCCGAAATTCAATTTTGGAGAAACTCAGGGGCTGCATTCCAGTGGTGGGCAGGGCCAAAATTCCAAAAAGTACCAGCATATTTTAGCTTCAAGCTCTTCCTGCCAGTGATTCAGTCTTAGGAGTGGCATTTCAGCATTTTAGAATGGGGAAAAAGCATGCAAAAGCTGGGAAACCACCCAATGATCGGTGGTCAGGGGAAAGAGGTATAGCCAGGAAAGGGGTTGCGGCTGTCTGGAAAACTCTAGCGGGTCAGTTTGGAATTCTCTGAGGGCCGGATTTGTCCTGCGGGCCTGTGGTTCCCCGCGTCTGTTTTAAACTGGAGTTTCTGATGAACTGAATGGATGATGGCAGAGCACAAAAGCAGCAGCAGACTTCTCTCAGACAAACACATGCATGCACACACAGGACTTGTTTCTAAATGTAGATGCTCTTTAAAAGATAAATAACTGTAATATAAGGTTACTCAGGTACTAAAGCTTGATGGTTACAGTAGTGCAGTTTCTAAAACGTTACTTCTTTAATTCTTAGAGGTAAGGCAAACACACAGGTCGATCCTCCTTCATTGCTAAACCCTAGCAAGCGTCAGTTAACACTAGGAGTAGTCTAACTGTCAGAGGAGTGGTGGAATGGAATTCAAACCTGTTGCTAAGCAGTGTCCGGTATTCCCTCCCCTGATCCAATCAAGTGGTTCAGTCCACCAAACCCTGCCCTTCAACCAGCCTATACACAGTCTTCCTTAACCCTTTAATGGGCAGTTGGCTTTAAAAAAAACCTCCCTTCAGAGTTAATATCTTGTTGCATATTCCAACAAGGGAGTCTTTTCTTACCCACCTAGGCTGCTTGAGTCACACTCCAGACTTTATGCTTAAGGGGAACTAAAGAGGTGAAGAGGGGCTGAAACTTGGCCAGCAGAAGTGTGGGAGCTTGGCCTGCAGTCCCACTTACATCTGAGTACATGTGCCTTACATCAGGAAAAGCACACTTGCCCTGACTTAGTATGACTAGTGTAGCACCTGAAAAAAGCCTCAGGTGGTCTGCCTTATAGGGTCGGTGCAGGTATGGTGTTGCTCTTTGGTTACAAAGCCTTTGTGTTCTTCTACAATACAGCCTGCTGGGGATCCAAGTCTTTCCTTGGAAAAACTAATTCCAAGGTTGCTTTTGTGTCTCCTACAGCTTGCGAGAGGAAGTGGCTCGATTTTTGACCTACTACTGCAAAGCACCTGCACCTCTCAAAGCGGAAAATGTAGGTCAACTTACTTGCTGGTTTCTTTGGGTTTTTTTCCTTTCAGTATTGTGTTGGCATTCAGTGTCAAAGAACTTCATTTAGAGATGGCTACCAGTCACGCCAAACACAGAAGAGCTGTATTGCAGCTATTATTCTGTAGAATGTTGTGAGCTCCAGGAAGATACTGTGTTTAAATTTATATGCACGCCCACACATACTCCTACTACGGCTGCTTACATGTTGGTCCCAGGTAAAAAGTAGGTCACAGCCGAGAAGTATGAGCTTGTTGAGATGATGAACAAGCTAACTGGATTGCATTTTATTAATTTAAGAGTGGGTTTCAATGTTCTAGGTTGTCCGTTTATGATGTTTTATGGATTGCTTTTATGATAACTTGTTTAATTGCTTATTTTTAAAAATCCTTTCTGACTCTTAAGTCAGCCTTGTAAATAAGTTCCCCAAAATTACCAGCCTGCAATTTTTTTTAGTAGCTTGCTGCATCTCTATGCAGAAGTTGCTTCTGTCCTCTCACAGACCTCTTGGTTTCTATGCTGGGCCAGTCCTCGTCTGTATGGATTCCATGTAGTCGTCTGCATATAGTTCCTCATCACCTATGGCTACCAGGCTAGTGCTTAAATACAAGGCTGCTCTATACCACTTAGGGCACAGTCCAATGGGGATGCCCATAGGCCTCTGAACTCAGAGGATTATGGGCATCCCATGCAGGGCAGGAGGAGCACAGAGGTGATCTCCACCTCCCCACTCCTTCTGCTCAGCAAGTCAGCTGTGGCACTTTGGACAGGGAGGGAAGGAAGCTGGAGCACCATCAGGATTTATCATCCTGGCAGTCCCAGTCTCTTCCCCTCCCCCTGGAATACCCTCTGTACCCATTCTACAAGGTCGGTCTTATGACCTCGGAGAAGCCGGCCGGCACAGTTCTTTCCACTCTGGCTGCAAGATTGGGTGGGGGAGCTGAGCGCAGATCCCCAGCTCTGAGGTTGGAGCTCTTTTCCAACCTTGGATCTGAGAATCCAAAGAACACTATGACCCCCTAGATGCTGTCTAGAGGCCATAGGGTCGCTCTGGCCAGGTTTTAGTTGGGAACCGGGGTTCAAAAAAATATTTTCTTGGCTTGACATGAACATATTTGTTCATGGTTAAATGCTAATACCAACTGACTGTCTTTCCAACATAACCCGTTCCCAGCTTGTGGGTCGCTCATGTCCCTCAATCTGTTTCATTGCTTTCTCTTCCAGGCTGGGGCTCTCTATGGTTGAGGATCGTAATCTTGATCTATAGGACTTGCATGGTCATTTTCAAGGTTTATACTCCCACCTACAAATACTGCCCTCGTGAGGGCAGCATCTTCAATTCATAAGTGGAGCAGTTCTGTGGTTTTATTTACGTAGTTGGAAGAGATGGATGATAACAGATTTTCATCCTTGGTGCCAGATATCTTGTACAATGAATATTCTCTCTTGCATAAGAGTAACATCTGTCCCAACTTCTCTTCTGCAGGTGATTATACTGAATGGTTGCGGCTCTCTGTTTTCTGCTCTGGCTACAGTTCTCTGTGATCCAGGGGGTAAGTGAGATTGCTAGAGCAATTGAATATATAGATATATTGTTGGATGATGGTAGAGTAGGAATTTCACAGAGAACAGCAACGAAGTTGCTCATGTTTATGATGGCATTTCTGCCATCACTCTGGCAATGGAGTGTGTTTTGCCTGTGCTTGATGCAGTACATTATGCTTACACTAAATAGCTCCAGCAGGTCTGAAGAAGCCTTTTGACCTATCAGATGCTAATCTGCTCCAATGGATATCTATGCTGTACTTTTCTGTACTTTTCTTTGACTTCAGCTGCTTATGGCAGCATGCTCTGTGGACACCTTCATGTGAGGATATCACAAAATACATGGACGTCCAGGGTATGTATTTGTACATCTACACAAAAAGGGTAGATGTACAAGCCAAAAGAGCTTGGAACTCCATGAAACAAGTGTGGGTTGCTGGAACAGCTCTGTTGGATTGTATAACAGGACAAACAGACACCCCGTTTCCTTTCCTTTTTTTAATTAGCAAATTCTACATTATTAAAATTTATTACCAAATCTGGTGGTGATTGATCCGTCAGAGGTACGATGATGGGGAAGGAACTGCTGTTCATGTGTCATCGGTGGGATTCACTGGCTTTCTTCTTTTGCTTTCAGAAGCTTTCCTGATTGCTACCCCTTGTTATGGGGGCATCAACCAAAGTGTATTTCTCTACGGTAATGTCAAGCTGGTCTATGCCTATTTGGACAGCCAGGTAAGAAGGAGAGTGGACGGCCACCACATTGTTTTCTAGCAGTTCACATGGACAGTCATTCCTAAACAATAAATTGGGACCCCCATTCGTGGGGAATCTTGTGAACAGGTTGCTAAACTGACCAGCGAGGGTGTTAGAGGCATTGTTGCACACAAGGTGTGTTCAGGTTCTAGGATAAGGCAAAGTCCTGGACAGAAATTACATTTCTGCATCCCTTTGGTAAGAAGCTTTGGAATCACTTGCCTAGAAGAGATGTGCAGAATTTAAAAATGATCTTGGACACATTGAGGCTTAAGTAATTTGGGCTACAATATAATGCACCTTTGCTTGTGCCAGGATTAGCATCCTTTGTGTGTTCTTACATGTCTGTGACTAACCAGCTCTCAGTAAAACATGAATTTAAGCCTCAGTTAATAGCTGCTGTATTCATGATATCACCTGGAACCATTTTAATTAATCTTCTTTATCTCTGTAATATGCAATAGAAAGAAGTGGAGCCATTCTTGCGACGTGCAGCAAAAATAGCTCTTGTTTGGCTCAGACAGGCTATCATGTTCTGTTCTATCATTTGGTATGTTTCAGGTCACTGGCACATCCACCCGTCCATTCCAACTCACTGTGGACAAACTAAAGAATGCCTTGCAGGATGCACAATCTGAGGTGAGCTTGGCAGATCTTACAGTTGCTAAATCTACTAGCACAGGACTAGAAGGGGGCACAGATTGAAGGGATACTGTTGAGTGTAATATAAAAGGTTTAGATACTGTCTTGAACTATTTCAGTGGCCAAGGGTAGTCTGGCAGCCTCAACAATGCTATAAGCTTTGGATGCTATGTGTGATCAGAGAAGAAAGAAAGCAATCAGCAAGACAACAAAACAATATAAATTATTTAAGAATGGCATAAGAATGGTATTGAAATGTCATTATCTAAGCAATTTGAATAGTAATCTTAGGCCTACACGGCCCTCCAACCCATATTATTAAGACTACTCCACTATGATAGGCAAAATTCGTATCTACAGATCCTTCCATCTCCATTAGAGCCAGTCTTTGCAGGGAGGCAAAGGTTCTAATTGTCTCCAGCCAGGCCATACCAAGGGGAGGGGAAATTGAAAATATCCAGAGAAGAAGGGAGAAGTAGTAGCCATTGAATGTGCCCAGAACATCTTTTTATATTTATCACAGACAGGAGCAGATTCCCCCCCCCCCCATCTTTTACGTCAATTTCCTCACATGTGCAAGCCTACGTAAGGCATATCTAGGGAGATGTGTGACTAGGATCCAGCTTTTCTGCAGATTTTTGCACAGGTCACTTTTGACATATAACACATCAGCACATTCTTCCAAACATCCCAATAATGTTATGATTCCATCATGTTCTCTGTGAGCTTCTAATGTGGCTTCTATTGTTAGCATCAACCAAGATGCCAAGGTCTTGCAGCCAGACTCAAAGCAGACTGAAGAGAGCTGGCTTTTTCTACTGTAGGCATCCATCTTAATGTATTATGGCTGTTCTAGAACCTGCAGAATCTAGTGGTCCCTTGAGCCTAGCAGAGCCAAACCAGCAGGGACTATATTCTGAATGGCATGAGGGCAGACAGGCCAGCAACATTGGTTACATACACCCATGAAATTAACCCCACTTGGATCAAGATAGGAGTGAAATAGCCTAAGGGCATTTTGGCACTCGCCCATCTGAGAATAAGCTCCCAGAAAAAAGATTTTAGTTAAACCCTACAAGACCCTATATAAAAAGAAGTGGCTAAACTCCGTAAGTTTGACACATTCCAGAGTGTGCCTCAAATGGACAGGTAAAGCCAGCTTCAGTCAGCTGCTAATGAGGGGTTGCCGGCGCTGTAAACCAAACTCCCTCAAAATAAACAGGTTTCTTAACAGGCAGTGTTCTATATCAGAGCTTGTGTGTGTTTTAAACATGGTTGTTTTTGTTTCATAGGGTGTCAGGGTAAAGGCCTTGATTCTCCTGAACCCTCAAAACCCCTTGGGGGATGTCTATTCTCTCTCAGAGTTACATGACTACTTGGAATTTGCAAAAAGGTATGATAACCTTAGAAGCTTGAAAGAGGTGATGTTTAGAGTCTGTCGGTCCAATTGTCCAAATATCTTTGGCTGCCTAATTAGCGTTGAACCTTTTTGTGCAATTCCATTACTTATTCTGATTGATAGAGCAAAGGGATCAGAAGAAAAGATCCTGGGCAGAGAGAATATCTAGAGACCTTTCTATTACTTGCTGGCCAGAACCCTAAAGCACAGCTGTGCTGGTTCTGCATGGTGGTATATACACCAAATGGGGGTAGCTTCATACATTACACTTTTTGAACATGGAAAAGCCTTTTGCTGCATGTAGATTCTCACAAATCTTTCCCTGGGAATAGATACTCTATTTAGAAAAACTTTAACTTGCTCTTATCTCATGCAGGGGCTGACATAAAAATGCTAAAACGATAATATTAATAATACAAAAATGAAGCATCTAAAAACTGCAGAAAACATAGAGAAGATAAAGACATCAGACTGCGTGCCAGCAAATTGCCCTGGCAAGGGTATTCCAAAGCCACAACTGAAAAGGCCATCTCACTGGTCACCACCCACTCACTTCCAAAGGCAGTAGGACCCGAGGAAGGGTCTTGGAAGATGATTTTATTTAGGCGTGCAGCTTCATATAGGTTCCAAAAGTAGCAGGTTCCCAAGCTGTTTAGGACTGTAAACGTTGAAGCCTGATGGTGCTGCACTGAAAACTCTGGATGACCTCACTCAGGAGTTTCATGTAGACGTTGAACAGCATGTGAGACAAAATAGGAGTCCTGTTGCACGCTATAGCACAACTGCCATAGGACAGAGAAATAGTGCCTCAGCGCCACCTTCTGGAAACAGCCATCCAGGAAGGAACAGAACCACTGAAGTGCAGTGTCCCCAGATCCCTTCCCAGTCATTCTATCCAGAAGAATACAATGGTCAATGAAATTGGAAGCTGCTGGGAGGTGCAGGAGAATGAGCAGACTTGCGCTGTTCCTATACATCTCCTGACATAGGTCATGTATTAAGTTACATGTACTTGGGGTTTGGGGTAGGGTATCTGAAAGAAAGAGAAGGGTGGCACCAAACATGTTCTAAAAAGGAGTTCTAGCATAGGAAACAGCAAAGGAGAAATGTGGGGGATCTTCAAGGGAGCAGGAGACCTTCAGGTGTTTGCAGACTGTAGAGCTAAAGGGGCAAAGATGTGGATGAATTGCTGGTTTCCATTCCGATTGATAAGGGGTGCAGAACCTCAGGCCAGGGGGCCACATCTGTCCTTCATGTGCCCCCCCAATGCCCCCCTTTCCCCCACCCACCGATAGTTTGGTGGTTTCCCAGGTTTTGTGCACTCCCCCCCCCCCCATATTCTAAAAAAAGGTTGAAATGCATCTCCTAAGGCTAAGTTACCGGCAGTAAGCTTTAAGCTTCAATATGAGCTTCGGCTATTGGGCGGTATAGAAATGAAATAGATGATGATGATGATGATGATGATGATGATGATGATGATGATGATGATGATATGCTGGTGTTTTTGGCTCCATCCCCTTTGCCTTCAGCCCCACCCACCACTGGAATGCAGCTCTCCCCCCCCCCCCCCCCGCTTCTCCAAAGTGGAATTTGGCCCGTGGGCTGGAAGAGGTTCAAAACCTCTGCAATAGATGGTGATGCCTCTTCCCCCCTAGGAAGAGCTAGGCATTCCAGGGGGAGAACTAGACGTGAGCTGCTTTGTGTGTCAGAGAAAGGCAGTCATTTCTGGGGGGAAAACCGATGTCCATGGCAGTTTTGCTGTAATCTCTAGTAATGAGAGGGTGACTTGTTAGCTACTAGGTACAATGCTTGAGCCTCATTCTTGCTGTCCAATTTTGGCAACTTTGTCCTCTCAAACTCTGGCTGCTCCTTTCCAGTGGCTGTCTGCTAAAGTGTTAAAATATTTTGCCTGTTTTCTGGCAGCGTGTAGCCTCCTTACCCATTGCTGAAAACATCCTCTCTGTTCTTTAATTTTCCTCTGTTCTAGGCATGAGTTACACGTGATTGTGGATGAGATCTACATGCTGTCATGTTTTTGATGACTCTACCACATTCCACAGTGTGCTGGAAATGGACAGGTAAAGCCCGGTTTAATGGTTCAGTCACCTATGAATGAGGGGCGCCAATGCTCTAAAAGAGAAGCAGCACTGAGCAAGACTCTTCTGGCACAAGCAGCTATTAAAGATGGAGAAGGGACCTACCAAGTCAGAAGTTGGCAGCTTTCGTTGGAAGTAATTTCGTATACTTCTTTTTTGCAAGCTTGTGACTGGATAAAGTGCTTTCTGTGCTTATCTAATATATTAGATAGATGATAGGTATATAAATATTATGCTACAAAGCATGGAAAGAACTTTATCCAGTCACAAGCTCTCGTGACCTGAATCTACCCTGTCACTTCTGAGGCCTTCTTCAGGATGCCGCCTCGGAGGGTTGCAATGAGGGAAAGGGCTTTCTAAGTGGTGACCCCCTGATTATAGAATGATCTTCCCCACTGAGGCCCACCTGGCGCCAAGATTTTCACCTTTTCGGTGCCAGGTTAAGACTGCCCTTTATTTCCAGGCATTTAATGGCGTATGATGGCACATGTCAGCTTTTTTTAACAGGTCTAGTTTTTATTGACATTGTTTTTGCTGTTTAAACTGTTTTAAATTTTGTATATTGGAATTTTATGCTGTATTTTATTGTTCTATTTGTGTTTTGTGAATTGCTTTGAACTGCCCAGAGAGCTTTGACTATTGGGCGGTATAGAAATGAAAATCATCATCGTCATGGAAAACACTTTCTCCAGGCACAATAATATTTCTGTGCCGCCTTTCAGAAATTTCTAGTTGCTTCAGAAACTGCCCTGAGGGAGCAACTCTCCAGACCCTTTTGGGAGAGGCACAGTATATAATTGGCCTTGACTTTGGTTTGCATTTATATGATGTTTGTTTTGAGGCCTTCCTGTATCATGGTGTGGAAATGCACGGCTTGTAGGCAGAACGGTAGGCAGAACGGCAACCCTTGGCCGTTTGGGGTGGGGCCTTTGGGCTCTGTGGGCCAAATTAAACATGACAGACATTTTTAAAATCTATTTACACCCCACCCTTTAGCTAAAAAGACTCCTAGAGCGGCTTACAAAGATAAGTGGCTTGACAGTCCCTGCCTTTAGGCTTACAATCTAAATTTAAGAGATGACACACAAGGGGTAAGTGATAGGGAGGGAGGATTTATATAATTAAACATTGTTTTAAAAACCTGTTTGAAGGGATGGTGACAGTTTACTTGCTCTCCCTCTTCAACTCACAGGGTAGTTGGTTGGAATGGCCTTTGAGAGGGGGGAAGAGTTTAATGAGAAGGAGAAATAGGATCTGATATCATCAACATGCTTTTTGCTTATGTAAATAGAAACCACAGGGAAGGCCAAGCAGCCATGGGATGGTGAGAAGGGGAGTGTTTAAAACTTTTTTTTCTCTGCCAAGATGGGATTTTTCCCTGTCAAAAATTCCCGCTTGGAAGCTGCTACTTGTGATCCCGTAGCAGCCCTTGCAATGCAAGCAGCAGCCTCAGAGGGGATTTTTGTCTGGGCTGTGGCAGGGAGAAAATGTGTCTGACTCCCCCCTCTGCACCCCCACAATCCTGCTTAAGCTTCCCCTAATTCACACAATCAACGTCACATCTGGCTTGGCCCTGTGGAGCAAAGTTTTCATGAAAAAGTAAGGCAAGTGCAGTCTGTGTATAATGTCCACTGTGGTTTTGGAACACTGAGCCAATGATCCAGAAGCCCCAGGAATTTGCAGCTAACATCCCTGTATACATTCTCCTTACATGCAGATTACCTGACCCACAGAGGACCCATGTGATGTGGGGAATTAGTAAGGTGAGTGCTGCTTTCTAATGTTCAGGTGATCTCTGAAGCCTGGGCTGTGCATGAGAGAGAATAGCAAAAATGCTAATTGCATCAAAAGTTTGATTTGCTTTATGATGGTGTGATTATTATCTCCCCACCCACCCACTGTTTGCAGGATTTTGCTGTGTCTGGGATTCGGTTTGGAACCTTGTACACCTTGAACCAAGATGTGGCCAATGCTGTTGCTTCCTTGTGCTACTTCCATGGAGTCTGTGGGCCCATCCAGTACAAAATGGCCCAGCTCCTCAGAGACAGAGGTGAGGCATGTGAGTGCTGTTACCCATTTATATATATTGGAGATGGTTGACAATTTGGCAGAGCTGTCAGTTAAAAAAGAAAAGAAAGCAAGTCTCACGCTGTATTCAAGTGCAAGCTGTTCATAAGCCCACCTCACACACACATATACGAAATGTGTGGAGGGAGAAGCAGGACCGCGCCCCAGGCTACACCCCCAATCTCCACACATTCACTTGAATGTGGGAAAGGGCTCCTTATGCGCGCGTGTGGCTTCCAAGTGATCTAGAACCCTGTGTAAGCACACTGAGCTGCCAGTCCTCAAGAAACCAAATGGTTATATGTGTACTCTGAACCTCCCCTAAGTGTCTTCTCCCTCTTCGCTAGACTGGATCAACCAGGTGTATTTACGGGCCAACCACGACAGACTGAAAGCTGCCCATACTTTTGTGACAGATGAGCTCAAGACCCTTGGGGTTCCCTTCCTCAACCGCAATGCAGGCTTCTTTATATGGATTGACTTCCGAAAGGTCAGTGGTCATTAGAGGAGCCTGGGTGGACCAAACCTAGAGTCCATCTAGTCTGGCATTCTGTTCAACAGTGGCAAGCCAGATGGTTTTTACAAGTAGGGAAAGAAGGTCACACAACTTTCACCTGTTGTTTGTCCACAGCATCTGATATTCAGAGGTATGCTACACCTGAACATGACAGTTCCATTTAGCTATCATGAGAGATAGGAGCTGGTAGATCTTTCCTCACTAACTTGTATAATCCTATTTGGGCATCTGGCTAGCCACTAGGGGAAACAGGATGCTGGACTAACTAGGCCTGTGGTCTGATCTATTAGGGCTCTTATTGTGTTCCTGTGTTCTTAAAAGCCACTTGGCTCTCAGGAAAGGTGTGATGGGAATCAAGTAGTCATCTAGTGTTGTGGATTTTGGGAATGTAGCTGTTCTGTGCATACATTCTCTCATTGGAGAGATGGAGTTTTTTTTAAGGATTGGCAAGACATTCCTTTAGTTTGTGGAAACACCCCCCTTTCTAGTCTTCAAAATTCTCCATCAAAATTATGCATTGTGTGTATCTCAGCCTTCATGCAGGTAGCCCAAATGCACAGATGTTTCCTTTCAGAAATGCTTATGGAGATCTTTTATGAAGCAGCAAAGGAGTTTTAGTGGGACTTGTATACTTCATTTTTCTGAGATCGGTTTTACGACTAAATTCTCAGTTGCTCTGGGACTTGGATTTTAATATTCCAACAGTGCTTTTAGCTGGGTTGCATTTGTTGACTATTTGATCTGGATGTTGTACTCCCAAGCTTTGGGACAGACCATAGCTCAGGGGTAGAGCACATGCTTTGCATGCAGAAGGTCTCGGGTTCAATCCCTGTATTCTCCAGTGAAAAGGATCAGGTAGCAGGTGATGTGAAAGTCCTCTGCCCGAGACCCTGGAGAGCCAGACCCTGAGTAGACAGTGCTGGGCTACAGCAGCCTTCCTGAACCTGGCTGGAGGATTATAGAATTTGTAGTCCAACACATCTGGAGGGCATCAAGTTGAGGAAGGGTGAGCTAGATAGACAAGCACTCTAAGCTGATATAAAGTAACTTCCCATGTTCCTAAGCTGCTTGGACATGCTAATCAGAAGGTGGCATGCAGTTATAAATTAGATAAACTAAACGAAAAAATTCTCCAATTTGCCGGGTGATTCCTCTTTAAGACCAGCAAAAACATCCCTGCAAAGATCACCATTTATCTTCTTACTCCTCCAGCAGAAAGTGGAGGAGTCCCCGGTCCTCAGTTCTCTTAGCTCTGCTGGGGCCGTGGCTACCCCATTCCCCAAAATAGGAAAACGCCCCCTTCTTTATATCTATTCTTAATTTTGGTGGGTGGGGTCTTTGGCCTTGATTCTTACTTTCTACTTACTCTGTAGGGCAGCCTTCTCAAACCTGATGCCCTCCTGAAGTTTTGGACAACAACTCCCTGACCATTGGCCTTGTTAACTGGGGCTGATGGGAGTTGAAGTCCAAAACTTCTGGAGGGGCACCAGGTTGGGGAATGCTGCTGCAGGGGATCTTAGGTCTTCGGTTTCTTCCTACACTTAAGGAGACCTGGATACAGCGCCTTCTTCCAAGTCTGAGTGTACGTGTTTCTTGACTCTTTGTTCTCCTGTTCAATGATTCCAGTACCTGAGAAGAGGAACGTTTGAAGAAGAAATGCTGCTTTGGAGGCACTTCCTGGACAACAAGGTTCTGCTGTCTTGTGGCAAAGAATTTGAGTGCAATGAGCCTGGCTGGTTCCGCATCATCTTTGCTGACAAGATACACCGGCTGCAGCTAGGTCAGTGCTGTCCTCATCCTGTCTTCTGTCCCAGGCCGACACAACTGGTGACCCAACCAGCCCCGTCCTCTGCTTTACTGAAAAGGTAAGATCCCCTTTGGGATCCCAAGTAAGTGTGCACTCAATTAGCCTTGGTCTAATAAGCTTTGAGGTCACTAGTCTTTTCCATCTTTTATTTTAATGATTGGACTTAAATTGCCCCTTCCCCTGTTCTTCTAGAGAACTTCCATCTCTTTTCCATCTGCCAGGTATTGTAGCTGCTAGGTCAGGCTATTGGTCCAGTTAGCTCAGTATCATCTACTCCAAGTGTGGGGAGCTTGTGACCTTCCAGATGTTGTTGGACTACATTCTCATCATCCCTGACCATTGGCCATGCTGTCTGGGGCTGATGGAAGTTGGAGTACCACAACATCTGGAGGGCCACAGGTTCCCCTGGTCTACTCTGACTGGCGGTGGCTCTCCAGGGTCTCCTACAGGGGTCTTTCCCAGTCCTCCCTGGAAATGCCAGGAACTGAACCTGGGACATTCTGCCTGCAAACCAGGTGCTCTGCCACTATGTTGTGTTTCTTCCCTTGACAACTCCTCTGTTTGCAGTCCTAGGCAAGTGGCACAAACTGGTTCATCAAATCCCTGGTGGGATTCACACATGACTGGTGGACTGCATTCAGCTCGGCAGATCCAAAGTTGTGCAGGCTGGTCTGTCCTCATTACTTTGTCATCCTAGCTCTTTCTTGCCTTCTAGTTTTTTTTTATTTTATTTCTGAGAACACTTGTAAAATAGATGAAGTTCTCTAGAAGAACAGGGGAAGGGGCAATGTAAGTCATATCATTAAAATAAAAGATAGAAAAGATCAGTGACCTCGAAGCTTAGTAGACCAAGCTGTGTACACTTACTTTGAATGGAGTAAGTCCCATTGAATTTGTGGGATCTTTTCAGTAAAGCAGAGAATGGGACTGAAAAATCCTGAAACAACTAAATGAAAAACATGATGGCAAATGTAAATTGTCATGCTAAACCAACACAGCTTCTTTTTCTGGGAGGCTCACCTGGCTCAAAGGATAAGATGGATGGTGGCTATACTTCGCACCATATTCAAAAATATTTCCAGGAATACGCTGGAGAATGTGAGCTAGAGGGATGTGGCTATCATTCTGGGGTACCACAACTGATTGGAAGACGACACTAAGGAAGTAGCCATGAATGCCCAAGTTTTTCACAGGAGCAAGGTACCTGGTGGGATTTTGCAGTGCTCTGCATTAGTCCTAGGCCCTGGATGAGAAGTAGAAAGCTTAGACATCAGAGTTGCAGGTGACCTAAAGTTAGGACACATTGCAAATATTTTGGATCAGAGTTAGACTTTAAAATTATCTTAAGAACATAAGAGCTGTGCTGCATCAGACAAAAACCCTATCTAGTCCAGCATTATGGTCACACAGTGGCCAACCAGCTACATGTGGGAAGCCTACAAGTAGGACATGAGTGCAACAGCACCCTCTCAGTCATGTTTCGCTGCAATTAGTATACAGAGTCATACTGTCTTCGATACTGGATGTAATATATAGCCATCATGACTAGTAACCTTGATTGCTATGAGGGTAACTGCCAGCATCACCGCTGCTCTGGTTATACTCCTGGCTCTTAATACCTCTGAGGGCACATTTCCAATTTGGTTCATGACCACCACCATCTGGCTCACCTATCGGGCAAGATTCCCCACATCATGGATGTAAGTGTGTGTGGTGGTGATGGTGAGAGATTCCCGGGGTGGTGGTGTGGTTTCCTCATCGTTGTAAGTCCTTTACCTGCCTTTAATACAAAGGGGTCCTGTGGGCTGGAGGGGAGATCCACAGGTGGATGGTCTCTCTCCCCTGCCTTCTGCCAGATAGCCTCAAGGTTGGTTACAATATAAAACAAAATACAGAAAGAACTCGAACAAGAAACAGCAGAGAAGAACAACAGGTGAAACAAGGGATCCAGCAATTAAAAGTCCAAATAGAGACAGCAATAAAAAGGTACCACTGAAGGTATGGAAGAAGATGATGGACTTCACCAGTGCCTCAAAAGATAGCAAAAAATAAATGTGTCTTGGGAGGCAGTGTCTTAGGAAAGTCCCTTTCTCCAGGAGCCATCTGCCTTAACCTCGAAGGGCAGGGGCACCCGGAGAAGGGTCTCTGAAAAACATCTTAGTTGATGGACAGGTTCATCCTTCAGATATCCTGGCCCAGGCCAAAACTAGCACTTTGAATTGAGACCAGAAACTAGTAAATGGGAGCCAGTGGAGATCTTTTCACACTGGAGCAATGTCTTCACGGCAGTTCAGACCCAGGTAATAGCCTGGCTATTCACCGGTTTACGTTTCCAGCCATCTTCCCCCCCCCCCCAACATCACCTACGTGCGGTTTGTTACAGTAAACGTGCAGAACGTGGTGCTGCCCCAGGAGGGCTCTGACCAATATGTTGCTTGGCCCTGGGATGTGGGGCGAGCTGGGAAGTGGCGAGCTGCAGCAGGTTTCCCACAGGGCTGTGAGTGACACGTCAGTAGGTTCGCTTGAATTGTCACCACTTGGTAGCTTCAGCACCATAGCTCTTCATCTGAAAACAACATTGGATTTCCTCCTCCCCCCCACCCTCTGTTTCCTCTAGGCATGCAGAGGATCCGTGAGGTGCTGGAAGACCACAAGCATGAACTCCTGAATGAAGATGATAACCAGTCATGCCAGTCTGACTCGGAGGGCAAAGCAGACAGCACCGATGAAGTGATCTTTGTGTCACACCACCAGGAGCCAGCCTCTGCTGGGAGCTCCAGCCTTGGCGATCTGATTGGCCTCCTGCAACAACAAATGCGCTCATCTGACTGGCTGCAGAAGAATACAGTGGAGCAGTTTGCACAGGAGAAGCCAGAGATCTATGATGTTTTCCGCAAGTTGGTAGGGAAACAGTAGAGAAGCTTTGGTGCATTTGTGCAGGGACTGTCGCTGGAGTTTCTTGCTGCTGGAATTTGACTTATACAATGTTACATTTTCTATATAACGGAACCATTTTGTAAAGCTCCTTCCTTAGCCCTCCTCTTTTAATTGTATTGGATTAGGGCCAACTTTGGTTTCATCTTTTCCTGAGGGAAAGAGATTTACCTCTGAAGAACCTTTTATATATATATCTATCTTCCACGACCTAAAATGGAACTGGAAGTACAACTAACTTTGATCTCAGTTGAGAGTTTTGTCAACGAGTCACTTTTAATACTGAATTTAGAGGCAGGTTTAAATGTACGCCAGCTCAGATATTCTAGTACGGGTAAATAATAAGTATTTGTACATAACTCATCTACTCCAGTGTATTTGTTACTATATTCCAGTATTCTGAAGACCAGTACAGATGTAATGCTTCTGCCTCTTTAGCAGTGGTTAAGGGATTGGGAACAGACCACAGGCTCACATATACTCCGCTGTAGCCCTTGCCCTCTCATTCTTGAATTTTCCCCACAGGCTTCAAGCATGGTTAGTTGTTATGCCTGTAGTGACATTAGCCATGGTTAACCATAACCACTGTTCACTGCTAATCAAGATTTAAGCCATGGATGGGGAAACGTGTGGCCCTCCAGATGTTGTTGGAATGCAACTTTCAGCTCTTGCCCCGAGAGGTGGCCTAGAAATATTTTAAACAAAATAATATTAAACTCCCATCAGCCCTCGCCATTGGCTATGCTGGCTAGAGCTGATGGGAGTTGCAGTCCAACAACAACTGGAGGACCACACATTCCCCATCCCTGATTTAAGCAAACCCTGGTTCAGCTTAACCAGAGTTAATATTCAGGCAGTCCTAATAAATAACCATGGTTAAGGCAAGAGAATTCATATAAAAGAAGGAAGGGAACATTACAAACTTCCTGTCCATTCTAGATCCCTTAAGGGACTGTCACTGTTATGTCTGCAACCCAGAAACTTTCACACTCAAAATGATTAAAATCTTAGTGATCCAAGTCTAATGCTTTTACATTTTGAATTCCTGCAATGGTATCCTCAAGAATTCAACAGTCTTGGAGTTGGCAAGGAGTGGCCAGTCAAGTTACTTCTGTAGCTTGGAGCCTTATCTCTGAAACACCATCATCACTTTGGAGCTTTCATCTACCGTGGAGCTGAAGGGCATCCATTCCCAGTTCAGAGACAGACTTTGAGCTTTAATATGCCTTGCTGCATGATGACCTTTTTTTAAAGATTTGTGATGGATTTGTGATTTGTGATCCATGTTGATGGAGAAGGAAAAGGACTCAGTTAGGTCTGATGCACATAACAGTTGGAGAGAGGTGGAAGAGAGACCATGAAGTGATTTTTCACTTGAATTACATTCAGTGAAATGGACCTCAAACATGGTGATTTGCAAGTTAACAAATTCTGATGATCGCTGCTCATTGTTTTTCAAGAATACATGATTTTGACACGTTAAAAGAAGGTAAACTTCCCTTTCAGACATAATTGTGTAAATCAGGGCTCTCCAACCCTGGGTCCCCCAGATGTTGTTGGCCTACAGCTCCCAGCATACCCAGCCAGCATGGCTAATGGCAAGGGATTCTGGGAGCTGTAGTCCAGCAACATCTGGGGACCCAAGGTTGGAGAGCCCTGGTGTAAATTAACCCTTTTGTATCAGCTGGCAGCTGTTGCAGGTCAACTTGCCTTATTTTGATTTTGCCTTCTCTTCCAAAGAAACCGCCATTAGCTGCTCTCCTTTTTGCTCCTGCATTGGCCACTGGCACAGAATGATATCTCCCAGAAGGTGGTTGCATTTTTAGAGCTGTAGGGTTACCGTGAAGGTCATCTACTCCAACCATAAGGATTGAGGCAGAATATCTCATACTTAACACCTATCCTATTCACTGATATCATCTATATTAAAAGTGCAGAGCAGGCAGAAAACAAGGATAGCGGGATCTCAGAAATGCCTGGATGGCAAGGAATAAACATGCACCTGGCTAGCATTGTAAGCACGCTCTGGGTGATGAGTTGAATCATGCATTCTGGGAATGAGTACAGATCTGCTGTGCAAACTGATTTAATTGCAGTTCTGTGTATCCTTGTATACAATTGAGGGGTTTGATCCAGATTTAGTCATACTTAGAGCTAGGGATGTGTGACACAGGAAAAGTCATTCCATTTGAGCTTGATGGACTTTCAACACATTTCCGACCTGACAGCCAAAGGCGGGCTGAGTTTGGAGTGGGGGTGTTCAGATTCCGCGAAATTGCTCGAAATACTTGTGCAAATTTGGCACCGAGAAACTGTATCTCCAGTGCAATTTGCACAAATCAGATTCAAGTTTTTGTTGCTCTTGTAGCATTTAACATGAGAAGTATGGGATTCCTCACGCATCCCTACTCAGAGCAGACACATTGAAATCAATAGGACTTAAGTTAGTCATGAAGTCACATTGATTTCATTGGCTCTACTACTCTAAGTTTGCCTAAATCTGGATCCAACCATAGGTATGTAAAATAGGCAAGGGCCTTGAAACAGCTCTGACAATGCAGGGCAGGGGTGGGCAACTTGTGGCCTTCCAGCTGTTTTGGTCTACAACTCCCATCAGCCCTCGCCAGCATAGCATATGGTGAGGGATGATGGGAGTTGTAGGCCAAAACATCTGGAGGATCACAAGTTGCCCGCCTCTGATATAGAAAGATCTTCATGCTGTATTTCATTGTAAACTAGGTAATGACTTGTAAACTGTCTTAGATGCAGCAGAGAGTTATTTTGGATGGGAGAGAAAGGGGGAAGGCCTCTGACCCTCCCCTCAGTCTTGCCCACTCCCTCCTTTTCTCCTTGTTGCAGCCCCTCCCACTGTTCCAACTTCTTCTGCCTGCTGGACCTTGTACCACCATTACTGCAATTTTCTCCTTGTCGTCCTATTTCTCCCAGTGATTCTGAACATAGCTGGAGTGAGATGCTGGATGTGCAATGCTCCACCAAATGTTTGGGTGGCCTAGTGGGGGCATAGCTTTCTGTTCCTGACCATAATTAGTCTGCACCCTGTTTTGAGCAAACATAGCTCTGGAGGAAGGAAAGGCATGTTCTGTCACAGGGGTGGGCAACTTGTGGCCCTCCAGATGTTCTGGCCTACAAATTCCATGATATATAACCACTGGCTATGCTGGCTAGGGCTTATGGGAGTTGTAGGCCAAAACATCTGGAGGGCCACACATTGCCCGCCCATAGTATAAAGTGTGACAAAAGTGCACAGTTGTTATAGATAAAACAATGTATTAAAACAATTTATTAAAACAACACAGAGTGGTATTTTACTAACACAAGGTTCAGATTTTTCAGCAGTTTCTTGTTCAAAAGAGTTTACTTTCTGTCCTCAGCTTGCTAGGAACATTTATTCATAGTAAAGGACACGAGCAAAGCCAAGCATCACAAAAATATACTGGATAAACACTAGAAGCCAATGCTATTTTTAGCTGCTCGATGTATTCCCTGCTGTTCTCCACCAGATTCTGAATGTGCACAAATACATGCACGAGGGCTTAGCTATTCTAGGCGAGTCCTCCTCGTGATCCTTTCCCTTCGGAATGAACACCCAAATGTGGAAAACGTGCAACAGATTAAGAATGAATACCGGGCAAACTATGGCAACAGCCTCTCATAAATCAGTGTTTTAGTTTGCATTCGCAATGACAGGAAAAGCTGAACAGAGTCAATCTGGCATTTTGAAGCCAAGGGAAGTTCTTGAGATTAAGATACCCAAGTCAGGCTAGTTCAGCTCCCCTATATAAACAGGGTGTATAATTTGGGTATACAGGAAAAAACATATTTTGCATTTTCACTTACATTCTTCATGGCTGGCACCATATTTGTGCTTGCTGGGGATGATGGGAGTTGTGGGCACCAGGTTAGGGAAGGCTGCCATATGCTGTGATTCTGGGGTCTCCAACATGGTGCCTGTGGACATTTCTCTTGGTGCCCATCAGGCTCCAGCCTCTCATGCTTAATATATTTTATTTAAGATATTTTTTAAAAAAATTCACTGCGAGGCTGGCATGCTATAAAGTGAAGGGCTGTCCTTCAGCACCATCTTTGGGTTCAAGAGAGTCGCTTTTATTGTAGGGCTTTTCATTTAGCCTCACCAGTTTGCCTTCTGGGAAATGGGTGCTTTTTGACTGGCTGTGCCCACTATGGCATCCATTTTATGAATGGGTAAGGGCCCCCCCCCATGGCAGCCTCCTTGTGAGACCACCCACAACAGTCAAAATTCCAGGTGTGCCCACTGACCCCAAAAGGTCGGGGACTTCTGCTGTAACTGATAGTGACTTGGTAGCTCATACAAGTAGTAATCCTGTAAAATGAGCATCTGCCAATATGTTTGGTATAGTGGAGTGTAATGTGACCCCAATGCTCAGTTTCTTTTATTTTAATTTTTCTTATGTCTACAGCCAACTGAGATGTGTGCTATTTCTGTCCTAGTACAGGCCTCTCGTGGGACTGTACAGCCTCAGAATGCACATTAGAAAACATGTTTGGAAACACCCCAATGCCAAAAGCTTTACTCAGCAGATATAAGTAGTCTTACTTTTGATCCTGAACTTGAGGGGACTATGCCACATCAAAAATGACATACATGTCTTGGCTCCTAGTTGACCTTGACATCTTTCCCTGATAGAGACCATGCCATTTATCTTATTCTCGCGGGCAGCATTAAGTTGGGGCTAGTATGTTGTGAGATAAGGGACTGTACTTTTAGCGAAGCATAGCTTTGGTGCAGTAATCTTGTCCATAAGTACACAACACTCCAATGGAACAGATGAGATGATAACCCTAATATCTGTCCTACTGTACAATATGCTGTCATCACCAATCCAGCATCACTAAAGATAACCAGCTAAGGAATCCCAGCTAAGCCTTGTTGCAATTTTGCCCTCCTCTGCAGTTTCAGCTTTATGTAATAATAAGGAACAAATGCAAGTGGCTAAGCTGTTGCACGCAGAATATGAATGAACAGCAGAAGAGTAGCTAGCTGCAAACTGAAGATTCTTTATTTGTGATCAGAAACTGATCCCCCCACCTCCCTCACGCAGCACACGAAGGCAAAGGGGTGGGGGAAAAGCCCAGCTCTGACGTATTTATACAAATTAATAGCATGTCACCCTGAAGCTGATAAATAATTTTGCAGGATATAAATGGCAAGCCAGAGTTCTAAAAATAGACCGGTTTGCTGCAGACCTGTCTGCCTTCGCTGTACCACTGGAATACAAACGAGATGCCTTGCTGGGCGTTTTCTTTCTTTCTTTCTTTCTGCAGAGCCGAGGAAATCTCTGTTCAAAGATATATGTTCACATACCGTATTTCTGAAATATGTCCCTGAACCTAACCAAAATGGGAAGGAATCTTTACAAAAATTTCTGTTGATTTGGTTATGGTCCCCACCCTGCCCTGGATGGAAATGTCTTATTTGACTTGATATGAGTGAAATGATCCATCCTCAAAGGTTGCTTCTGCAATTGATCTGATGCAGTGTATTAATTCTGGGAAAGCACCGATCTGCAGGGAAACATGCCTATGGGCACTGAATGGGCATCAGCATGGCATGTTCCCCAGCCCTCAGTCCCTGTCCCCTCTTCTAAGCAGCATGTGGACTGGCCAACATCCTTGTCACATGAGGGCTCCATGACATTTACACAGATGAGTGCCTTTCCATTCATAAAGAGACAGCACTCTGTTCGCCATGTACTGTTTGCTCCTTGGGATGAATAAAACCGTGTCAAGCTATGTGTTTTGTTAATGGCACCATGGCAACCAATCTAGCGTATGGATGCAGGTTTCTGCACACAAATCCATTCCACTGGCACAGCAAAGAGAGGTGGCCATGGGGAAAAGGGCAGGGCAATATCTTGCACCAAGCAGCCTCGGCTGCTTATGTGGTGGCAGCTGGGAATCCTACATTGGAGGATGAGCACTGCTGAATTTGTAAGGCCACCAGTTTGAGGGGTGTTCAAAGTGCCAACATTCCTTCCCCTTCCTGCCAAAGGCTGCCACCTGATCAGGAAAAAAATGGCCTGGCTTGCTCTTGCACCTTTTAACAGAGGTGGGCAACACACGGTCTGCATGTGGCCCTCCATGGCATTTTTTGTAGTGCCCCCCTCACCCATGTTCCTGTGCCACAGCCGCTGAATTTGCCACCCAAAAATTACAGTGGTTTTGCAGGGCTGGGAAAGGCATATGGGAAGTGTGTGCTTTGTTGACAAGCAGAATCACACTCTCGAAGCCTCCCCCGTCCCAAATGCCTTGTTTCCTTGCCAATTTGCTGTGATTTGTGCTGCTGCTGCATGCTTGCTGGGGATGATGGGAGCTGTAGTTCAGCACATCTGGAAGGCGCTGCATTGAGGAAGGCCGATGTAACATGTCGCTTGCCCCTGAGTTGGTTGGGCTTGGTGGTTGCAATCAATAGCCTTATAGGCTCCTTCCAACTCTATGAAATCTATACATTGTCTCACTTGGCTATGGACATTCATATTAGAATAATTTAAGCACCAGTTACTTGATACTTGGGGTGTGAGCTCTAGGAATGCCTTTTGCTACTTTATTACATAGCCTGGAGGATCCAGGACATGGAATAGATCAACTTACTAATATGGCAGCAACATACAGCATTGTCTGCATTTCCTAGCCATGGGCAAGTTCTGCTACCATGACCTATATCCTATAGACATTTAGCTTAGTCCTTAGTTTCCCAATCATCTCATTCCAGAGGTGATGCGACAACATACTAAATGCAGAGCCAGCTCTAGCTATGCAATGAGTAATTTCATCATCCACAGCAAGGCACTTGGTGAGAGCATGCTCCCTAGAATAGCTGGATATAAGGTTAAGATGAGCACTGCCAGTTGTGAACGTGCACATTCCCAGGAAGAGGCTTGGGCAGAACTCACATTTTGTTTAAACTGCTTGGGAGAGAGCAATCGGCTCTCAAGTAACGCAATCACCGCAGCACAATCCTGTACATGCTTAGTTGGAAGTAAGTTCCACTATATTCAATGGGGCTTACTTCCAAGTAAGTCTGCATGAGATAGCAGTCATTAAATTAACGCCAACTACAAAATGAAAAGTTGGTGCGTGAGCAAGTGAGTCACTCACCTGAGTGATCATGGAGAAACTGAGGACTGGCCTCTCCAGTATATACCTCTGCCCAGGGCCGGTGCAAGACAGTTTGGTGCCCTAGGCAAGATCAGATATTTAGCGCCCCCCCTTCCCACTTGAGCCCTCCCTCCAGCCCTATGCCCATTATGAAATAAAAGTCAATTGGCAAAACCTAAAAAAAATATTATCATAATAATGAGCCGTGCACAGGACAAGCAAAGCCCCCCCCCACACACATTGCAAAGGATCTCTGCAGCCTGCTCCCAGTTTCCAGACCTGCTATTGCAGACAATTCAGAATCATCACCAGCAGGGGAAAGCGACCTGGCGTCCTCCTGATGTTTTGGACTACAACTCCCACAATACCTGACCATTGGCTATGTTGGGGCTGATGGGATTCGTAGTCCAAAACATCTGGAGGGTGCCAGGTGGCCAACCCCTGCTCAGGAGTACGCGACCTTTCTCACCTCTCCTGGGCTACTCTCCTTCCAACCCGAAGACTGGGCAACAGGGGCATTCTTGCACCTTCTCCCTGGGGCTCAGTGGGAGGGCCTTCGGCGGGCCCAGCCGCCTCTCTGCCAGCTTTGCTGGTAAACGCCCCCCCCGGAGGTGCTCACAGTCGGACGTTCCCAGGCGGCGGGAGGCTTGGGGTCATCCGGCCCTGTCCTGGTCCGCTGCCCGGACCATTGTTGCTGCTTCCCCTCTAAGGAAAGAGGGGTGGATGGGGGTGGGTGGGTTTCACGGGGTTTCACTTTCGCTTCCAGTGGGCCTCTCCTCTGTCCCTCGGTTGCTGCTCAGGTCAGCGCGGAGCTGCTGAACCTGTCGAGGCACCTGGCTAGAAAGCAGGACTTGCCACAAGGGGGCGGGGCCCGCAGGATCACAATTCCTCCCCCCCCGCCCAATTCTGCCGCTCCAGAGAACCTCGCGGGTGCCCCGATCTCTCATAGCCGTGCTCCAAAGCCTCTGGTGCCATGCAAGGCCAGGCACATTTACTCAGAGGTAAGTCCCACTGAGTTGACTGGGACTTACTCTCTTGTAAGAGTTTGGGCTGGCCCGTTCCAGCCACTCCCTTGCCGGAAGCTTCCATCACGATCCCGCTGGAAGCGCCTCCAACAAACCCCTAACCTCGAGCACCACTTCTTCACGGTGCAGCTCCCGGAAGGGAGTCCCGTGGAGATAAAGGGGGCGTGCTTCTCAGTAAACACGTGCGGAGCCGCCTAGGCGCCCCCTCGACGAGGCGATGCTGCTTGCAGACTGAGAAATGAAATCCGGCCAGGGCAGCAGAAGGGGGAGAAGAGCACAGCTGGAGAAGGGGGCGAGGTTCTTTTAAATGCTGGGGCGCGCGGACGGGGCTATCAAAATATGCATTTTAGCACAGTATATTCCCCCCAAGGCGTTTCTGGCGCCCCCTTTAGCCCTGCGCCCCAGGCAGCTGCCTAGTTGGCCTAATGTGTGGCGTAGTGGTGAGAGTGTTGGACTGGGACTCAGGAGATCCGGGTTCTAGTCCCTGCTCGGCCATGAAACTCACTGGGTGACTTTGGGCCAGTCACTGCCTCTCAGCCTAACCTACCTCACAGGGTTGTTGTGAGGATAAAATGGAAAGGAGGAGGAGGATTATGTAAGCCACCTTGAGTTCCTTGCAGGAAAAAAGGTGGGGTATAAATGTAATAAATAAATAAATAAAATAAATAATGGTAGCACCGGCCCTGCCTCTGCCCAACCACCTCCATACAGGCCTGTGACTTATGCTGGCTCAGCTTGTCTGAGTGTGGAAAGCTAAGCAGGGTCAGGCCTGGTTATTACTTGGATAAGAGACCCCTCCTCTAGTTTCCTGCATTGAGCAGGGGGTTGGACTCGATAGCCTTGTAGGCTCCTTCCAACTCTATGATCTATGAAAGCTATGAAATTATTCAAGGCCCTCAGGACAGGTGACCAAGAGCTTTTCTAGATGAGCTTTTCAGTTTTCTCACCATTCCTCACAGTTGTTTATTGGTGCTTTAGAGGTTATCATCATAAACCTTCAGTTTCACATCTGTTTTTTAAACACACTTTCACAGGGTTTTTTGAAGTGGGAAAAATCTGGTATTTTTTAGCATCAACAAACAAAGCGCAAGTCCCCACCAGTGTAGTTGTGTTATTCTGCTATACCACAGCACCACCTAGAGGTTATGTAATGGAAAGGCAGGAAAGGAAAATAATCCATGTAGAGCTCCGATCTTCATTCTGCACCAAATCCGGAAGTAGAAACAATGGGTTAAAAAGCCTAGTTTAGAAAAGCTCCAAGCCATGCTAACAGCTCAATTCCCACTCAGTTCAATGGGGCTTCTCCCAGAAAAGTGTGCAGAAGACTGCAGCCTGATCCAATGCAGCCTTAAGTGTGCCTAAAATCATTGAGTTCAATGAGCTCAGGTGTACCTAACTGCTAACTCTAGTGAATCAGACTGTTAGGAGTAAGTTCTTACCTGTATATATCCACAAGGAAGGGTGTCCCCAAAAGACTAAAACAGGAAGTCCAATCTTAAATTGTTCAGGGCAATCATGGGAACATCCCATAGAGGTAATCCCATTGTGAATGCTTTGTGCATTCCAGAGATCTTCCATTCTGCGATCTAGAATTTTATAAACACATTTCTAGATGTCATAGTCATGAAGACAGAGAAATTAGAGTGCAGTTGAATAATGTTGTCCAGGAGGAAGAAAGCTAGACTTAAATTTGGGTGACCTGGGTTCAAGCCTCAGTTCTCCACCTCTAAAAATGGAAATATTGACTTACCTCACAGGACTGATAAGTAGTCAAATACAATAAAGACTGCAAACAGCCATACACAACATGGAGACCAACAAAATCAAGTGGGTCATTTCCCCCTCCAGCTTAAGCTTTTTAAAAATATTTTTTACCTTTTCCCTCCATGTTTTTTTTTTTCTACAATACAATATTGGATTAAAGAAATCTTGGTTGATTCATGATTGTATACACTTCATTGAGTAATCAAATCAATCTGCATAAATTTGTGTATGAATAAAATAATAGTTTCAAAGAAAACACTTTATTTTTTGATGATATGCACAATTTTTAGTAGGGGCCATATTAAAAGAGGCCTTCCCTGCTGTGGGCCAAATTAGATGGTATATTTAGGCTACAATCTTATACACACTTACCTGGAAGTCAGTCCCATTGAACTCACTGGAATTTACTTTTGAGCCAGTGTGGCGTAGTGGTTAGAGTGTTGGACTGGGGCTCTGGAGATCCAGGTTCTAGTCCCGGCTCGGCCATGAAACTCACTGGGTGACTTTGGGCCAGTCACTGACTCTCAGCCTAACCTACCTCACAGGGTTGTTGTGAGGATAGAATGGAGAGGAGGAGGAGGATTATGTAAGCTGCCTTGGGTTCCTTGAAGGAAAAAAGGCGGGGTATAAATATAATAAATAAATAAATAGACACATATAGCATTGCACTATAAATGTGTGATTGCACTTTAAAAAAAATTCAAATACTGTGAGGGAACTGATCCACCTGGTTGATTTTAATCAGGAAAATGATGCTTGGGGAAAGGGTTGGCTGCATTCCTACACCATGGTCCCTAACTGGACTCCCTCCCAAATTTCATAGATAGATAGATAGATAGATAGATATGTAATGACAGATAATCTGGGCATTAGATCTCCTTCAAAAAGAGAGGCTAACCCCACCCTATTGCAAAAGGTTTGGGATCTTTGGCTGGGGTAAAGATGTGCACAGTTGGGTGAAGTGCGCACATCGCCCTTTAACACTAAACATAGACTTGACATACTAACTCTAGTAAGGGATGTATCCGTTTGCCTCGAGTGGGCAGTAGCGGAGCCGAAATCAGCCCCGCTCACGCCTGCAACAGGCGAGCGGGCCTTACTGGGATCCAGCGGCCGCTCGCCTCTCCGCAGCGATCCGCCTGCGCCAGTCCCATTCACGTCACTTCCATTCGCGTCACTCTCCATTCAAGCCTTCATTTGCATCCTGTGCGCCAGTCTGGTTGCTGAGGCTGTTCATTTCTCACGAGCCCAAGCTTACCCAAGCTCCGATTGGGGCCTGCTGTGGTCTTCTTTGTGCTTGACATAACCATAACTAAATTGTTATTAATTATATCTGCCCATAATAGATAGATAGATAGATAGATAGATGATAGAAATTTAAGGCCTGCAATCCTATGGCTCCTGGTAGGGCATCTCAGGGGCCATAGGATTTTTCAGATCTCCCGCTCCGAGGATGGAGAGAGAGGTCCACACTTGGAGGGGCAGACCTGACCTTTCAAGCCTCCTCTGTGAGAATGCAAAGAAGTCTTCAGCTGGTGCTTCCTCAACACTGGAAGTCCTGGTGCTGGTGTAGTTAATTTCCCTCCCATTGACATCTACGGGAGGAGAACAGTTTAAAGGGGGGGGGGACACCTGAAAAAGGAAAACACTGCCCCTCCTTTCCTTCTAGCCTGTCCTGGTAGGGCTTTGGATAAGATGGTTCCAGCACCATTGGATCTCCCACCACCACTGGTAGGATTGCTCTGCCCAGATATGCAAATGTGGTTATGTATTAACCGTGTGCTTTTACATCCATTTAACTGGGGGTAAACTCATAAGAAGAGCCTTGCTGGATCAGACCAAAGACCTATCCAGTTTAGCATTTTATTCATTTATTTATTTGGTTTGTACTCCACCTTTCTATCAAAAAATGGCTCTCAAGGTGGCTTACAGGGACAATTAAAATTGATTAAAACAATATATTAAAATACATTTAAAAAACATAACAATTACAAAAAAAAATTTTAAAAAGAAATAAAAATAAAAAACAGCACCCAACCCAAGGGATCCACCTGCAGGCCAAAGGCCTTCTGGAATACAGTGGTCTTTGCCTGCTGGTAGGACAGCAGAGAGGGAGCGAACCTGGCCTCCCTTGGGAAGGAGTTCCACAGCCTGGGAGCAGTGACCTCTTTTGTGTCGCCACCAAACATGCTTCTGGAGGTGGCAGTCTTGAAAGAAGGACCTCTCCAGAAGAACTTAAGAACCGGGCAGATTCATATGGGAGAAGGCGGTAATTCAGGCAGCCTGGTCTCAAGCCATACAGAGCTTTATATAGATCATAACCAGCACTGTGAATTCTGTCCGGAAACAGACAGTTTCCAGACAGAAACTGTCCGGAAACAACAGCCAGTGAAGCTGCTGTAACATGCTCCTGTAACCAGCTGCAGTCAACAGGCTGGCTGCAGCATTCTGGACCAGCTGAAGTTTCTGAACAGTTTTCAAAGACCCACATTGAGTGCATTACGCTAGTCCAAATGAGTTGTAACTAAGGCGTGTGTGACTGGCCAGATCAGACATCTCTAGGAATGGGCGCAGTTGGCACACTAGCTTCAGCTGTGCAAACACACTCCTGGGCCCAGTGCTGAAACCTGGGCATCCAGGTTCAGGTCTGAGTCCAAGAGTACACCCGGACTGCAAGCCTGAGTCTTCAGGGGGAGTTGAATCCCTAATCTGCCTTTTGACTAACCAGGAGCATCTTTGTCTTGTCTGGATTAAGCTTCAATTTGTTTGCCCATATCCAGTCTATTACTGATATCAGGTACTGATTTAGTGGGATTCAGGGAGGAGTTTGTTTTTAAACAAAGGTCTTTCACCGACTCCAGTAGGCAAAACAGAATCACACCTTGTCATAAATAAGCATACATCATCAAAAGTTTTTTTTTAAATCTCCTGCCTGATTCATCAATGAAACCTTTTCAGACCAGTTAATTACACAGTTTTTAATTGGTAAACAGTTAATCTAACTAGTTAATGGACTAAATACTGAAGCATGATAGGATACCCATTTTCTTAGCTGTCTGTGTGTTCTCCTGTAACCAGCAGCACATACATCTCTGGACCTAAATGGAGCAGCACTGCCCTCTGGTGTTGAGATCCATTTTATAGCCTTAGAAAGTGCTGCTGGAAAATGGGGAAAGTTCTTGATGTGTCATCTGCCAAACCAGCTTAGATTGGATAGACCTGAGCTCACATTTACATCCTCGGGGAATTGTATAAGCCAGGGATGGGGAATGTATGGCCCTCCAGATGTTATTGGATGGCAACTCTGCCTTGAGTCCTGGTATTGGGAAATCAATAATAATAATAATAATAATAATAATAATAATAATAATTACGGTAAATCTCCCCTCACCATTGGCGATGCTGGCTAGGACTGATGGGAATGGCAACAAACATCTGGAAGGCCACACGTTCCATGCCTGCTGTAGGCAGAATGTATAGCTTGAATGGATAAGACCTGGAGAATAAAGGAGAAAACTGGAAACAGGCCACTTCACTTCCCCCTTTTGGAACTGGGAGCATAGGACAGAGCCACTGTTATTTACATCAACAAGACAGGGTGCAGTCCTAATGATTGTGCCCTCGATTATTAGAAGCCCCCAAACTCATCCAATGCAGGGTGGGAGGAGCAGTGAGGCAGTCTTCTCCTCCCTGTTCTCCCGCCCTGCAGATTTTGCTACATGGGCTTTTCAGCCTGTCTAGGGAGGGTGCTTTGGAGGGGGAGGGAAGGAGGCGGAAAGAGGCTAAGGATGAGTCACATCCTGGCCTCTCTGATCTCCTCCCGTCCTTGTCCCTCTCTCTGAGATGGGGTTTCCAGCCTTGGAGAGGTGGCTGTTGCGGTTCTCTCCACACCGGCTGCGAAGGGTGTGTGTCAGATCTCTGACTCCGCCTTCTGAGGTTGGAGTGCTGTCTCTGACCTTGGAAGGATTTATGAGCAGTCCTATGGTCTCTGGGATGCTCTCCCAGGGACCATGGGATTGCTCTCTTAATTATTATGGAACTAGGCATGTTGGGGTGCATGACTGGCCACCAGAAACCAGTCTCATAGGGACAGAGGCTTGCCTAGGGGGAAGAAGGCCAGACCGAGAAAAACAACAGCTTTCTAAACCACTAAATCAGACAGTATACCTAGCTCTTGTTGAGCAAGAGATCTAGAGAGAGGTGTGACTTCTGGCTGGGGAATGCTCGGAGTTGCAGGACTTCTTTCTGTCTATACATGCGTAAGATTGCTCCATAAATGACCCCATGGTTAGAGTTAGCATAGCTAGGGACTGTACCAAGTATGTTTCTTTTGTTCCTGGGTATATATGTTCTGTACCTTGATCCATGTTTTCTATCTGTAACCCCTGCCTTCTTTGCCTCTGAATAAATAAGTCCCATTTGAATATTCAGGAGCCCAGGGCTCGGTCCTGGGCCCGGTGCTCTTCAACATTTTTATTAATGACTTGGATCAGGAGGTACAGGGAATGCTTATCAAATTTGCAGATGACACAAAGTTGGGTGGAACAGCTAATACTCTGGAAGACAGAAACAAAATTCAAAGTGACCTCAATAGGCTGGAGCGCTGGGCCGAAAACAACAGAATGAAATTTAATAGGGATAAATGCCAAGTGCTGCACCTAGGGAGAGGAAACCAAATGCAGAGTTACAGAATGGGGGACACTTGGCTCAACAATACTACAAGTGAGAAGGATCTTGGAATTGTGGTAGATCACAAACTGAATATGAGCCAGCAATCCGATGTGGCTGCAAAGAAGGCAAATGCAATTTTGGGCTGTATTAATAGAAGTATAGCTTCCAAATCGCGGGAAGTGATAATTCCCCTTTACTCGGCACTGGTTAGGCCTCATCTTGAGTACTGCGTCCAGTTCTGGGCACCTCACTTTAAGAAGGACATAGACAAACTGGAGAGGGTTCAGAGGAGGGCAACAAGGATGATAAAGGGACTGGAAACAAGGCCCTATGAGGAGAGACTGAAAGAACTGGGCATGTTTAGCCTTCAGAAGAGGAGACTGAGGGGAGATATGATCGCACTCTTCCAGTATTTGAAGGGATGTCACACAGAGGAGGGCAAAGATCTCTTCTCGGTCATCCCAGTTTGCAGGACACGGAATAATGGGCTCAAGTTACAGGAACCTAGATTCCACCTAAACATCAGGAAAAATTTCCTGACTGTCAGAGCAATAAGACAATGGAATCAACTACCTAGGGAGGTCGTGGGCTCTCCCACTCTGGAGGCATTCAAGGTGCAGCTGGACAGACATCTGTCAGAGATGCTTTGACCTAGATTCCTGCATTGAGCAGGGGGTTGGACTCGATGGCCTTGTAGGCCCCTTCCAACTCTACTTTTCTATGATTCTATGATCCTGTGGCATGATTTTATGGATTCCTTCCTCACAGACCTGCTATACACCTCATCCTTGACTCCATTTACTGTGTTCAGATTTATAAAAATCAAGGTCTCTCCTGGCCAGGGGAATATGGCAAACCGGGAGTGGTCTCAGTGATGCTAGCTGAGCAGACTGTATTTTATTTATTTATATCCCACCTTTTTCCTGCAAGGAACCCAAGGCAGCTTATATAACCCTCCTCTCCATTTTATCTTCACAACAACCCTGTGAGGTAGGTAAGGCTGAGAGTCCGTGACTGGCCCAAAGTCACCCAGTGAGCTTCATGGCCAAGTGGGGACTAGAACCTGGATCTCACAAGTCCCAGTCCAACACTCTAACCACTACGCCACTCTAGCTCTCATTGTAGGTATCATTAGTTATTAACACTGGAGAGCATCTTAAATCATAGGGAGGGGGTACGCATCACAGCAGCCAATTCTAAAATAAATCACCAACCTGTATGCACCCTCTAGTCGCCACACAAGCAGCTTTGCTTTGCACTGAGGTCTTCTGGGTAGCAGAACCAGAGGGATGTGGTGTTTGCATGTAGGTGTTGGTTGCCTGCTTGCTGCGCACGTATGCATGGTTACGGTGAGAACAATGTCCACGTGTACCCCAAGTAGGTGTCTGAGCTTGTACTTTGGTGTTGGTTGCCTGCTTGCTGCGCACGTATGCATGGTTACGGTGAGAACAATGTCCACGTGTACTCCAAGTAGGTGTCTGAGCTTGTACTTTATCCTTTTGTGAATCTGGTCCACTAGGGGACCATTCTGAGGTTCCAGTGACATCTCAAGGAATGAAGTTATTCCTTAGGAAAGGCAGTGGGCAGACTTCAGGCTTGCAGGATCCACTTACTTTCACCCCCAAAAGCATATTTGGAGGAGAACACTGGGGCGCAGAGGGGAAATCCTGTTACGTCCTTGGTTGTCACCCATTGTTAAACAACTGGGAATCAGAAACCTTTGCTGATCTACGGCAAATCACCCAGAGATCTACCAGTAGATCCAGATCTACTTTCTGCCCACCCTTGCCTTAGGATATGAGACTGAGAGCGGCCTGGGGTGCCAGAAAATCATGTATGCATGAAAGGCATATGAGTGGTGGAACCGTGTATGTGAAGAATACGTTGGGGTGGGGAGATGGTGATTCCAATTAATTGCAGACAAGGATCTCAACCAATTTATTTACTTATAAAACTTTTATACTGCTTTTCCTGACAGCTCAAAGCAGTTTACCATAGTAAAAATACACCCAAACCATGGTGCATGAAAATACAAGTGCTTAAGCACAGAAGCACATGAGCACAAGGGACTTCATTTGTCCGCACAGAATTTATAGGCTTGTGGTAATTTCGTAGACAGTGTCTAGGGGGCTCCGATCCCCCTCCCCCCCTCCGCAGAGCTGGCCTGGAAAGAACCATGCCAGCTGCCTCTCCGAGGTTGGGAAATCAACCCCGGAGAGGGGCTAAAGGTGGTGGGGAAGGGAGAAGACTGGGGCTGCGAGGATATGAGCTATCCTGACGGTACGGTACTCCAGCCTCCTTCCCTCTCCCCTCTGAAGCGCCTCAGCTAGATGGACGAAAAATCAATCTAGCTGAAATGCAGAGCAGAATTTGTTGCATTTATGGATCGGCCAGATGGGTGATCCATAAATGCAACAAATAAATAAATAAAGGTGTGGGGAGGCAGAGATTGTCTCTGCCGCTCCTCTTGCACTGCACTGGACGCTTGTAAGCCTCGAGTTTGGGGGCTTGTGAGCATCGAGAGCACAATCGTTAGGATAACAACTGGCAGTGTTCTGTGGCTGTATGGCATACTGATGGAATTTTCCATAAGCTGTGGCTTTGCCTACAGGAGTAAATCTGATTCTGAACACAGACCCTCCCCTCCATTACCACTACTATCCTGAAACTGATTGTCTTATGTGGTGCTGCTCCCTTCGCGCTGATGGTATGAGAACTACTTCAATCATGAGAATGTTTTCATCTGATGTACATCACCAGTTATAAAGGGTGAAACTTCTGCCTCTATATATGTCTGTTGCTATTGTCACATGCTGCAGGCAGGATGATAAAAATGGAAAGCACAACCTAGGTTTCTGTGACTTTCCCCCCTACCATTTAAACTTCATACCCACAGCATGTTTTTTTTAATGGTAGTTATAACATGGTTGTATACAGCTCCCATGTAATACTTACTGTGACTCATGGGAGCATTTCCATGACTCATGTGGATCAGATCATACACAATACCATTGACCAGTATACAGTGTAACTGACTTTAATAGTCATATCTTAAGAAATGGGATGTCCATACAAAGACTTTATCATCTTTGATAAAGTATACCAAATGTACATCTTCCTATTGAGTATTCAGTGATTAAGGGCACAATCCTATGGTCTCCCCACACTGCCTGGGGGACCAAAGGATTATTCGGTGCCCTAGCTTCAGGTCCGGTGACCTCGGTACTGGGACTCCAAAAGCCGAGCTCCTGCCCTGCCCCTCTCACTGCCAGTGTGGAAAGAACCAAACTAGCTGCCTCTCCGAGGTAACAAATTGTGCCAGGGGCTGGGGAGGGGAGGTGCCCCAGCCTCCTTCCTTCCCCCTCCACGGCACTTCATCTAGATGGCCAAAAGCGAGGTGCAGGGTGGTGGAGATCACTGGCAGTGGGCCCTTGTGCCCAGCATTGGATGCACATAAGCCTCCATGTATGGAGGCTTACATGCATTGAGGGTGGAGGGCATTAGATCGCACCCACTCAGTCACAATCCTATGCAAGTTTAGACAGGAAAAAAGTCCTACAAATCTGGCTGGGAGTTGTAGGACTCCCCCCCCCCCCGTCTAAACATGCATAGGATCGCACCACTCTTCTTGATCTGCACTTTTGGAAGCCTTATTTATTTGCATTCTGAGTTAACTGAAGCTTCTGGATTGTCTTCAAAGGCAGGCCCACAGAGAGCACGTTGCCACAATCCAAGCTGAAAGTTCCCAGAGTACGGGTATCTGAGGCCAGGTTATCTCTTTCTAGAAGAGACCACAGTCAATGCATCAGCAGTTATTTAGAAAAGGGACTCTGTGACACTAAAACCTCTTGACATTCCAATCAAAATGATGGATCTATGAGCAACCCACAACCACACACATGATCCCAATCCCTTCCAGAACTGGTTGAATCACAATGTCCCTGAACCAATGAACCACCCACCAGAAGCATCTCTGCCTGAGCCTCTATACCAGGTGCCCTCTAGCTTGCTGGCTGCGGGCTGGTGTGAGTTGTAGTCCAACATCCGGAGGGCGCCAGGTCGGGGGAGGGTGCTCTATATACACGAACACTATTGACTTCATACTTGGCCGTGTGCACAGGCCTTACAAAGATCAAGGAAGGAATGCTGCGAGCTGACGGAAGCATCCATACATCCAATATTAGGCAGGTCATCATGTTGCATAGGGCGAATAGACACCCCCACCGCGCGCGCTGGTGCCTCCACCACTCGGGTCACTAATTGCCTTCCTCTGGCCTTGAATATGTCCCGGGAACAGGAAGAGAGCGCGACGAACCAGCGCCTTCCATCGACGCGATTACCGAGCCAACCGAGCGCTTGGAAGCTCCAACCTCTCGCAGGTGACTGAGCGCGCAGGAAATGACGTCAATGTCAGGGGAAACCCGGAAGCGTCGGCCGCGGCGGGTGAAAGCGGAGGGGCGAGGGAGGCGTGTGCCGATTGCGGCCCCCTTCGCCGAAGCGTCGGGCGGAAGGCCCGCAAGTGAAGAGGGCGTCCATGAAGAGTTGAGGCCTTCCTGGAGCGTAGGCGCTGTGGTGCCTGTGGGGAGAAGCGGAGAGTATTGCCAAGCCAGCTCCCGCCAAGGTCCTCCCTCTCGGGCGACCGGGTGAGTGGTGGCATCAGGCAGGGCGGAAGGCTCCCTCGAGATGCGCCGAGCCGGCAGAACACGCCAAGGTGACCACTGCGGGTCGCTTCGGGATAGAGGAGTGTTGAACCGCGCGTGCCCTTCCTCCGCTGCTCCTTATTTGAGTCCCCGAAGCATAGTGGTGGTGGGGTGTGTGTGTTTCTTTCGCTGAGGGGCTGCCTTGTGGTACTTTGCCTTTTCACTGGTGGTGACAGCTCCCACTCGGAAGTTCGTCTTCCGCCCCTCAGTCATTGCTTCTCCCTGCGCCGCGAAGGTGATAATCTCGGGCCAGACACACATCTGTATGATCATAGCAAGAATAATGGATGGGGCCAGGCAGCTTGTGTCTGTCTTCTTCTTTTGGTCACTGAGAGAAATTCATTGAATCTAAATGTTGTGTGTGTTGGAGCGAGAGAGGCCTTGATCTGTAGATGCCCATATACCCACTTTCCCCAACCTATTTTGGACTACAATTCCAATCATTCTTGATGATTGCCACAATCACTGGGACTGATGGAAGTTGTAGTCCAGGGGTGGGCAACATTCAGGAGATCTGGGGGCCATTTTTTTTACCCCAGAAGCCCCCTCCCCCATGCCAGAAAAAAATTGCGTCAGTTGTGGGAGATACAGAGCACTGAAATGGTCAGAGTTAGGTTGCAAACAAGCTCATTTTGACCCTTTGGGCGCTCCATAGCCACTACAGGCACTTTTAAAAATGAAATGGGGTGTGTGTGTGTGAATTTGGAGGCATCCATTCTTATTGTAGTCCAAAACATCTGGAGGGCACCAGGGTGGGGAAGGCTGCGGTTCATACAATAAGTGCTTCGCTGTCCCAATAGTTAGTCACTGCTTTCAGGTTTGTTGTCTATGCCAGTTATGCATTTGATTCCTATTCTGAATCCCTTTATTCTCAGCAGATTCAGTCTTTTTCTCCACCTCCATTCTTGCCCCCACCCCCAATACACAGATGATTGGTGTGATCCAAGCTGACAGTACTGACATTAGTTCTGTGCTGTGCTTCTGGATCTAGAACTGAAACCAGTGTGCACATCTCTACATTGTGGATGCATCTGTCCAGTGCTGGAAATTGCAGGTGCAGTTACTAATCCACATGTGAATGCACACAAGGAAGAGATCTCCTTAAAATGCATCACCTGTACTGGATCTGCACAAAATATTTAATCATCTGCTGGTTAAGCATGAGCCATTTTTAATGTAAATAAAGTAATTTCTCTCACAATGTTTTCTTGCAATGCTATTGCAAGAAAATCTTCTCCCACGTTGCATGATCTGTTTTTACTGTTGACTCAGCATGGCTGCAGAACATGGCTGTTTTAATTCTGTATTCTAAGGTTGTATTAGTCCAGTTTTTGTCACATTTGTGGAGTTAAGGGGAATATGGCTGAGTATTTTGGAGGGTGGATCTAGAACCCTATAATTTGCTTGGATTATAGTTTGCTAAATTCTTATTTCTAAATTATTTACTTTTGATTTTATGGGGAAACCATTGATGCTAAGTGGGCTATGTCTCTAATATCAAGTAAGTGTTTTTAGGATGCAAATGCAGTTTCCGGGTAGATCATTCTATTTTTAAAACAGGAAACATAGCCTTTTTTGTTTTTAACATTGTTTTGTAGCAATGGGTTCACAGGTGAATAATGATCCATATAACGATGAATAAGCACTTCCATGGAATGACAAGTGTGTATTAGAATCTGAGGAGGAAAATATTTTCCTCAGCAGCTCAAGCATTTCTCATAGATGTCCAGTCTCAGTGATACACTAAGATATTCCACTGAGTGTGTGAGAGAGACCTTTTGGGTTCTGGCCTGGTGGGAGATCTGATAGAACCCTTGGTAGCATGCTGTGGCATATTTACAAGATATTTTGAGGACAAAATCATTTGTATCTGTCATGACTTGACATTCCATAGTTCAGGCAGTTCAATCTGTGGAGGTATCCAGGGCAACATCTGGTCAGATATTGCTGGATGACTCAGTTTTTAGTGCCCAAAGATGTAGGCAAGGTGCTTGGTAAAGTTCAGCCACCTATCTGTTTGCTTGCCCCTTGTGACTTATTATACCTAGTAGGGAGGGGATAACCAGCTGGGTCTGGGAGATTATAAATTCCTCCTTATGAGAGGGAGTGGTCCCAATCTCCTTAAAGGAGGCGGTAGTGAGACCACTACTGAAAAAAATAGTTGGATCTAGAAGATCTGAATAATTATAGGCTGGTGGCTAACATCTCCTTCTTGGGAAGGTGCTTGAGCAGGTAGCGGCTGATAGAGTATTCATCCAGATACTTTTGGATGAAATGGATTTTCTAGATCTATTTCAATTGGGGTTTAGGCCTGGTTTTAGCACTGAAACTGTCTTGGTCACCCTATGGGATGACCTTTGCTCCGAGAAGCGCATCCCTGTTGATTTTCCTGGACATCTCAACAGGCTTTCGGTACTATTGACCATAGTGTCCTGGAGAGGTTGTCTGAATTGGATGTGGGTGGTACACTTTACAGTGGTTCTGTTTCCAGAAGATAGTGTTGGGGGATTTCTGCTCGACCCCATGGCATTTCTGCTTTGAGGTCCCTTAGGGTTCCATCTTTTCCCCCTTGCCATTTAGCATCTACATGAAACCACTGAGTGAGGTCATCCGGAGACTTAAGAGTGCACAGCAGTAACTTCAGTATGCTGTTGACACACAGTTCTATCTCTTTTTTGTCAGATCTAGATCTAGGTGGTGGAAGTACAAAATTGGTGCCTGGACGCGGTAATGATCCATCTTTGTCATTAAAGGCAGACATGTCTTCTGGGGCACAGAATGCTTTTTACTGGCTTAGGCTGGTAAGCCAGCTACGATAGAGATAGGCTGGCTTCAGTGAGCCATGCCTTGATAATGTCTTATTTAGACTACTGCAATTCATTGTATATGTGGGCTGACCTTGAAGATGTTCTGGAAACTTCAGTTAGTACATATGGTGGCTAGGGTACTGACTGGAACTGTGCATTGACCATATTATGGCAGTACTGTATCATCTTCACTGTCTCTCCGTTCGTTTTCAGGCCCAATTCAAAGTGCTAGTGTTAACCTACATAGCCCTTCTCAGCATCCGAAAGAGCACCCCTTCTAGTATATTCTGAGCCCTGATATCATAATCAGATTTGGAGCCTTGTCTAGCCTTTTACATTATGGAATTGTTGATATCTGTGTAATATAAGATGTAATACATATTTGCTTGTTGCTCTTGTACCCTCTTATTAATAGGTGGATGTTGCTTTTGTTTGATGGCTTTTTTGAAAACAGAACCTCCAAAAGCAGCTTCTGAGACTGTGTAAGGGAGCAGAAAAGAAGCAGAAAGGCCGCTTACTCCCTTTCCTTCTTGCCTGCCCAAGCTGCTTTTCTCCAAGGGTGGGAAAGTGACTTGACTGGGGTGACGGTTAATGGACAGCAGCAGGGGAAAGGGTTAAGCAGCCCTTGCTCTTCTCCTAACGAGTGTCAGAGACTGCTTTTCTGTAAACAGCAAGCAAACCATTGGGGGAAAGTGATTAAGTATTTCAGAATAAGGATTAGTAAATGCAGTATAAGAACCCTATGGGAAATGGAAACTCCCAGCAATTTATGTTATTCTTTCTCTGCTTCTGATATTCTCTTAAATCTCTTTGCCAAATCTATGTTGCTGAGGCAATTTGGTTGAACTCTTTGAGGGTACATGTATACCCATTGTGATGCTTGCTGCTACAATCCTCGCCCACTTCCTGCTATCTGTTCTGTGTATGGTAAATTGGAAACCCACTGGACAGGAATGGTGTTGGTCACAGTGCTGTATTTTACTGGGTGTTATCGCTAGCTTGGGAGTAACTAGTCAGTCTAAATTCAAAGTACTGTATTAACACTTTCTAATTTTAAAACGGTTATATCACAAGACCTTCAGTGTGTAAATAAAACTGAACACACTGCAAACCATGGTTGAAATCTCTTATGACATAAACAGAAATAAAGCTACTGGGCTATTCAGTGTTATCTGTGCTGTCATATTTAGAATTCTAGTACTTGCATGCGCTTACAAAAGATGTCTGATGTTTCAGCCATCCTTTTATTACTGTGTTTTGCAAAACCTTTCCTCATATGGTCTGCTTGCTCAGTTCTTCTGCTTTGCCATTTCAGCATTTGAGGGCCACTTTGTAACATTTTGTATTCTGGTCTGGTGCCAGTATTCAAGTTCAAAATGCTCACGTATATGAGATGTGAATGTTTTGTACATGTTTAATGGCTTATTTTCGCTTTAAAATGCACATGAGAACCAAATGAGTAACGATCAGGCTCTTATGTACTTTAAACAGAGAATGACTAAATACAAATGCCCTCTCCAAAACTAGTGTGTGTGTGTGTGTGTGTGTGTGTGTTTTGGTGGGAATTGCTCAATCCAGGCAGGAATTTGCATTCTGTACTGCATCCAGCATGGTGTTGATACTAGACAGTAGTAGTAGTAGTAGTAGTAGTAGATGACAACATTTTTTGGATGTATCCCTGTTCTGGGGATATGTTCCAATACTTCCATATTGGTGCACTCAAAGGATATACTTTGGTTTATTGGGAAATCAGCATTTCCATCACATTCTGGTGTGTTGGGAGTACAGTTGCAATCCATTAGCATTAGAGATAACATTTCTACATGTTTGAAGGCCAGGGGGACAGGCATTGAAATATATGGGATACTTAATTTCTTATCAAACCTATACTTATTTTACTGCTTTAACGAGATAAAATGCATCATTTATAACTTAGCAGAGAAAATTGTACTATTTGGCAAATTGATGCAGTTTACAGAGCAATCCTGTGTATGTTTATTCAGAAGCAAGACCCACTCAGTTCATTGGAACTTACCCTTAGGTAAGCATGAATAAGAGTTCAGCCTCAAAATTACAAATGCTTTAGTTATCTGCAAGCAAAATCATGAATATACCCAATGCTAGAAAGAGCTGCAAACTGCTGCACTCTGTGCTACCAGCACATAAGTCTTAACTTTTGCCAACTGAAAGAAAGGCAGGAAAAAATAAAAGCTGAAAATAGAAACTACAAATTTTGTCAAATGATTTCATACAGTTACAATATTAATGCAACTTGGATTTGAGTGTTCTATATGTTGACAGTATATGCAGGAATTATCAGTCTTTAATGCCTTAGATTGTCTTGCATACTACACTTCAGACTATACTTTTTGAATGAGTAAAATATTAGAAAAAGCATTTCACTCATTCAAAAAAGAGAAAATATTTCATAGGAGTTACTTTTCATGTTCTCACAGATGGAAGGAAAAAATCCTTGTGTGGGAGAAACCCAGGGGTCGTCCCCCCCACCCCGATTGTTTTACCAGGCCTTCACATCTCTAACTTTGAGCACAAAGATGTTTTTAGTAATTGCAATCTAGTCAGAAATCCATGCAACAATGTAAACATTATTTCTTTTAAAATCTTGTTTTGCATATATTCTGTTCTCCAGAAGCTCGTGGGAAAGGTGGCTTGTTTCATTATGTGTGCGTCAGTCAAATATAACACTCGGGGTCCAGCCCTCATCCCAAGAATGAAGACCAAACACCGCATCTACTACATTGCTCTTTTTCCATTGTGCTGCTGGGCCTCATTGCCACAGGCATGTTCCAATTCTGGCCACACTCCATAGAGTCCTCAAATGAATGGACAGTTGAAAAGCGCAGCATTCATGATGTACCTGTAGTCAAGATTCCTGCAGACAGTGCCATCCCAGAACGTGGAGACCTCAGCTGCAGGATGCACACATGTTTTGATGTTTACCGCTGTGGCTTCAACCCCAAAAATAAGATCAAGGTCTATATTTACCCTCTAAAGAAGTATGTGGATGAATACAGCATGCCAGTCAGTCATACCATTTCCAAGGAATACAATGAACTGTTAACCGCTATCTCTGACAGTGACTTCTACACAGATGACGTCAACCGTGCCTGTCTCTTTGTGCCATCTATTGACGTGCTGAACCAGAACACGCTCCGTATCAAGGAAACAGCTCAGGCTTTGGCACAGCTATCCCGGTACCTACAGAAACCTTACTGTGTGAATGCTAGAGCTAGAGTAGGAAACCAAGGGTAGGGGACTAAGTGAAAAGCCAGATAGTCATGGGGTGAATGATCATTGTTGCTTTGGAGGTTGTAGAGCAGTGGTTCTCAGTCTTAATTATTGACCACTCTGTCCTCCCACAGCTTGCTGTTGACTAAGTTGAGTAATTATCAAGTAGGCCAACTACAAACCATCTGAGAGTGATTGGGCTTTCAGCCTGGTGCAAAAGTCATGGGAATGATGACAATGATGGCTCATTTGTGACAGCTGGGTTACTTTATTTTTCTTAGAGCTGTAGTGTTTCAGAGATATTTTGGATGTGTGCTTACCCCTGAAGGTCTGGTTCCTGCTCTTTGTGGTACTCAGATTTTCCCTTCATTCTTCTTTTTTGTAGTTGGGATCGAGGGACAAATCACCTCTTGTTCAACATGTTGCCTGGAGGACCACCTGACTACAACACAGCACTAGATGTTCCAAGGGACAGGTAGGCAATTTGCAGCTGCTGCTTTTTATAGCAGTCCTTTAATTCAGAGCTGTTAGGTGTCCGTGTGAGTGTGTGTGGGGGGTAGTGTTTGTGTGGATATTGATGCTTCTGAAACATTAAAAAAAGGCAAATATGGATTGCATTAAACTCAGTTCAGAAATTAAACAATTTCTTTATACCACTCCCCCCCCCCCCAATATCACTATACATAGTTTATATCTAGTTGGCCCTGATTTGTAGGTGTCACAAAGGCATCTTCCTATTGAACGTAAAAATTTAGACAAATGTTTAAATCTAATGCCACTTAAACAGGTTTTCAGTTTGTGTCTTCTTACCTTCAATATTATATGTCTTTATGTAGAAAAAGTATGAAGGGTGCAGTTATTCTCAGCTAAAATCAGTGAAAGTGTTGCCATTGATTTCATTGGAATGTAGATTGCACTGAAACTCTAGTATGCATATAGAAAGTTATCATCATCATCAGGCAATCACTCGTGACCGAGTAAGATTGTCTTCCAGGATAAAAATTTACAAAAAGGAAATTTTAAAAGGAGGAAATTCTAAAGAAAAATTGTGTAGACTCTAGCGATGGGTCCGTAAGTGACTGTGGAGGCCAATTCTAGATCCACACAGCTTCCCACAGTGAGGACACAGGTTACCAGATGGAAGATGGTCCTGTAAAGGATTCGTTTGACGTGCTTTTCGCTTAGCACGTTTCTCCCTTTCACCTTGCACTCGGGCTTCTTCAAAGTCCATAGAACCTTTGTGAAAGGCCAACCTCCAGTTAGATCGTTCATGGGCCAGAGCTTCCCAGTTTTCAATGTTTATATTGCATTTTTTTAGAAGTTAGAACAGTCAAGAAGTGTATATGTTTTATCTCTATTATTTGCTGAATTGCCTTTTTTTAAAAAAAGATTGCATATGTTTTAGAATAGGTAATTGAGTAAGAACTAGAAAGGTAGCTGATCTCTTTAGCAAAAGACATTCAAAAGTAGAACATACTACCGTATGTCCTCTTTAGTTCTTTACTGTAAACATAAAAAGACTCAACTCGTATGTATGAGATGTTGCTGGCCTGTAGAGGGCAGTCAACCATTATTATTATACAATCTTAATGATTAAGAGAGAAAACATAAGAACTGCTTCACTAGATCAAGCCAAAGGTCTTTCTGATCTATCCCTCTGTCTTCAACAATGGTAGACAAATTTTCCTGGGAAGCTCATGAGCAGGACGTGATGGAGTTACCTATTCTCTGTTGTTAGTCTCCTACCTATCCTCCTGTTGTTAGTTGTTTAAGAATTACAGGTGCCGCTTCAAAAATTATTGAAAAGCAGGATATAAAATAAATATTTGGAGAAATACTATCTTGTAACATGGAGGTTTCATTTTTGGCTATTATGCTTCGTAATAATTGATAGACTTCTGTGAATTTATTTAATCCTTATTTAAAGCTTGTGGCCATCAGATCTTGTGGCAATGTATTCTATTAATTAATCACATGTTGTGTGAAGAAGTGCTGCCTCTTCTGATTCTGAGCCTACTGCCAATCTATTTCAGTGCATGACCTTGAGGTTTATTGTTTTTATATGGCAGAATAAATTCTCTCTTCACCGTCACATCTTTCGTAATTTTGTAAATCTCTATTAGATTAGATTTACTTTATTTGATGAAGCCGCTTGGCCGTAACAATTTGACAGATGCATTGGCAATTTGTAATAATAGTGCAACATCAGTAAGAGTAATAAAAAATAACCCAGCAGTACCTAATTTTTTTTATTAAAGTTGCAGAATCAAGCATCATTTAGGCAATGGGCCAATCTTAATTGGTTCCCCTTGGTTCTTCAGTCTTTCATTGTGAGAAGGATGGCTATTTACTAAAGCTCTGTGGCAGTGCTCTTGCTGGTGTGGGCATCTCTCATCATAAATCCTCTGAATTGAGGTAAATGTGTGGTCATAAAGATCAATAATAGAGACCAAGGTGTAAGTCAGTGGCCATCCATGTCTTGTGTGTGTGTGTTTGTATGAATAGTAATAACCTTGTGTGACTAGACAGCATAGGTTCCATCATTCTAGGAAGAATGATAGTCCAGCTTTAACAAAACAAAGGAAATGTTTTGTATAGATATAAGATTATGTTTGACCAAAATTTCAAAGTTCATATAAAAAATGAAAATGTGTGCCTTAAATCAACAGTTGTTGATGATTAGCTCTGAACTACCCTGGTAGAGTTTTGTCAGGGCTGTATATAGTATTGGCTTCCCTAGAGAAAGAAGCACTCCCCAAGCAGATTATTTCCCTGCTACCATTTCTTGAACCATCTAGTTTAGGCACTAGGCTTTTAGAAGGCTGGATGTCCAGGTCGGGGAAGGCTGTTTTAGAGGAATAGGTGAGGTTTTAGGATGAGCAAGAAAACTGACTGGCAATCTTTTCAGAACAAAGAGGGAGCATCAACAAAGAAACATCAGTGCTGGCAGGGGGAAGAAAGTGAGGAACAAGTAATAAGTTTGTCACTCTTATTTTTGTGACTTTTAAAGACTTTCTTGCCTTCAGAAATTAAAGAGTTAACTTCTTAGTTCTTTTGCTGTAGTGTGAAAATCCAAGCTGAGGTACTTAACTGTGTGTTGGTTCCCTGTGGCTTTACTTAGGTAGATGCACACCTGTTTTCCCAAGGTTGATGAAGTGCTGTTACATTGCTTACCAGATTAAAACAATCTGGTTACTATTTTTTTTTTAATTAGAAAGGAGAAATAAGAAGTAAAAGTGCAGGAGATGTAATGCCCAAGCCAAATTCAGTTTTTTCTTGCTTGTTCCACACCTCTGAATTCATGTGAGGCTTGAAGGATAACAGGAGCATTCTACAGTGCTAAAGTGCATGTCACTGAAATTAAATGGAAAATAATGCAGAATGATCACTGCATTATTGGTTTTACGTTGGTTTTACGACTTCAGACTCATTCAGCACTTCAGTACCCAAGCAGCTTATCTTGCTGCAAAAGAACATCTAGCTTGAACTGTTATATTTGAGTTTGCTTCTCCTTTTCTAAAATGTGACATTTGAAATGTTAAACTGCTGCAGCAGCTTTCATCTGTAATTCTTAAAGCACTTTGCAGCCTTCATCTAATGTTGTTTCTCCATTCCAGAGTTTAGCAGCTGTTCCTAAATTTGTGTGCTCAATGTAAATTAAGTAAATAATGTTTCTGTAAGCTTGCCTATTCTGGTACAAATAAAATAATAGGTTTTTTCCCCCAGAGTATGAATTTTGTTGATGGAAGAGAAGGTGTGTAGATGAGAGAATCAGTACATGGGGACCTGACTGGTGGCCATGAGAAAGGAAAAGGTACCTGAATAGGTCATTGAATCTCTACCCACATGAGCACTGGAACCTTTGTTTTTCAGTTATGTCTCCTCAGCCATGGCCACAACTAATTTTTTAAAATGCTGTATTTTCAGCAGTCTGGGTACCAGATTTTGTGCAACATTCAATGTGTAAGATTCTGATGATAAATAGTTCCAGGGCTGGGAAAAATATTTCAATCAATCAAGATTGATTGATTGAAATATTTCAAATTCCTAGGCACCAGTATTTTCAGTATGTAACAGTGCGGTCCTATTTATGTCTACTCAGATGTAAACCCCATTGAATTCAATGAGTCTTACTCCCAGATAAGTGTGTATAGGATTACAGCCTAAATGTATTTAAGCTGTTATTATATAGTAAAATGTGTGTTAATCCACTCTGTCTCATTGGCCGGGTTCGCACAATTGGGGTATGAAAAGAAGCCATGGTGGCTTCTTTTCCCTGCCCCATGCGTGCTGGCCATGCGCCACCTCATCTTCATAATTACCCATGCCGGGTGTGGGTTGCCATGTTGTTCAAGCCCAGCAAGGGTGGGCAGTGGGGGTGGCTTCAATCCACCCCAGAAGAAGCCATGGGTTGTGGGGTGGTTTGGAAGCCATTCCTGCTGCCCACCTCCTGGGTTCTTTTCCTTTCTCAATTGTGTGAACCCAGTCATTATAGTTCTTATAGCCCCTGAATGTTTTAGAATCAGGCTGGACATTGGTTCTATATAGGAATCCAAGGCAGCACTATCAGTTCAAGGAGTTGGCTTACTGCTGATTGAACTGTAAACAAATGTATTGAGCAAGCACAAATCTTGACTGGCCTTGCACAGTTCCTATAATGAAGTGGCTTGTACCTGCTTTGCAAAGTGTAATCTAAGGCAGGGGTGGGATTTCCAGATGGTTTGGACTTCAACTCGCAGAAATCTCCGCCAGCATGGCCAGTGGGCAGAAATGCGGAAAGCTGAAGTCCAAAACGTCTTGTGTTCTACCTTCTGTTCTTCCCTGATCTAAGAGAATGGTAGCTGGAAGCAATATAACTGTTACTTATTTTTTTAAAAAGTACATTCATTTTCTGCAACATGACATTTCTTGAAGACTGATGTCCCTACAATAATTTAAGAGTAAGGTGCATACCACTCTGCTGTAGTGAAAGCTGGAGGCCATAGTCAACCTCACAAGAATTTGACTGAATCCTGTGTGAATGTGGTGTGAAGCATTTATTGTGCCATCTTCTCAATGGGGATGATGTGGCAACAGGAACACTGTCTCCTGAACAGTTAAACAAAAACAACAAGCCAACTTAATGGTAACCATGAAATACTGCAGACAGGTTTGTTACACCTGTGGCTTGTTGTTGTTTTTAAAAGAAACTCTTGACCTGTAAATGGCTCTTTTGTTCTGAAAGCTTGATATACCTGCCTCATTCTGAAAATACCATAGGTAGGCTATCAACATGCCAACTGAGACATTCCCATGGAACCAGCCTCCAGTATCTTTATACCATTAGATAGCATTCTATTTTCAGTGTGCATGCTTATCTTTTCCCATTTGCTGTTGATAGCATGTAATTTACTGCATAATCAAATGAGCAGGTTGTTCATCCTTGTATACACCTGTATATGTAGTTATTTTCATCTGAAAGTTAATGTATAAGAACAAAATGTACTGGTGAAATGATATTGCATGAATTTAATAATCCTGGATAAATTGGTGGAAGGTAGAGAAGGAAAAAAATCACATTTTTTGTGGTCTTGGTGCAGTCTCCCATGGCTTTTGCACTATGCAGAGCAATATTTTTACTCTTCTAGAGCTAGGCAGTGAAATGTTTTGCTGGGAGTCTGTGTTAATAATCAGGATGTTTTAATAATCAAGCTGAAATGTTGCTAGGACACTGGACTTTGCCAAAATATTCTTCAGTCTTAACACTAGTCATACTGCCAAATGCAAGTGAAAGCAGAAGCTCAGTGGAACTAAAGGGACAAGAGCATTGCCTGTTTAAAATTTTAAGGATGTTTCTTAGGAGAACATTTGTAGTCCTTTACCTGAATTTTACGAGGTGATGTAACTGTGTATGTAAAGAAATGTTCTCAATTGCTTTTCTTCGAAAGCTGGGATGTAAAGGCAAAAGCCAAAATACAGGGAAGATAATACATCAAAAATAATAAATTATCTTTCAATGTAAGCATAATAAAGTGAAGCCCTCCCCCTACAGTTTGATTTTTGGCCCTGTTCATACAAGTACAATTCTGTTGCAAAAAGGAATGAGCCTTGGTAGGGAGTAATGCATGACCTAGAGTAATACCAAGTATGTCTCTACCCAAGGTCTCTCAGATCTCTACCGCTCTTTCAATCTGGGTGTGTGTACTGGGTTTAGGGTGTTCCCTGTTAAAGATGAACCCAGTATTGCATCAGATCATCTGTTCCCTTCTATCTGGGAAGGGTGGGGTGGAGAGTACATGCAAACGGGGCTCCTCTTGTACTAGATATGTATTAATTAAAAGATTTATATCTGCCTTTCCACTGAAAAACCACTTCCTGCGGCTCAAAGGTGGAAGGGAAATGTTTGTATGAACAGGAATTCAGAGATCTGAATTCATTACATACCGGTATATTGTAATATTGTATTTGAATCATTGTGTTCCTAATTCTACAGAGTGGTTCCAAATTCCCCCCCCCCCCCGATTATCTAAATGTTTTGAATGGGTGAGGGTGGTTTGGAAAATGTGGTAGTAGCTGATATTTTCTCTCTATCTTCAGAGTTCTTTTGGCAGGAGGAGGCTTTTCTACGTGGACCTACCGGCAAGGATATGATGTCAGTATTCCTGTTTACAGTCCGCTGTCTGCAGAGGTGCAGCTGCCAAATAAAGGACTGGGGTGAGCTGAGGATGAGTGGAGGGTTTTTGCTTTCAATATCATAGAATGCCATAGCTTCTAAGAAATTTGATCCGTAAGACCAGACATGTGCAATATGAGGTACCATTCTTCTAGTATCAGTGCCTTTTTAATTTTTGAGAACTGTGAAGCTGAAATATGGCTACACGTTAAGAGATTTCTGTTAAGAGATTGTCCTATAAGTACTATAGAAAACTCACATTCTAATTACATTTATGAAGTAATTTTCAGTTTGTCTCTTACAAAGCAATAAAGGATGCTTTCCCTGGGTGCCTCACATTAGAGTTGTAGAAAAAAGTTTATCAATGTGAAAGTGGTTTCTGCTACACAAGGCTCATCCCCCCATTAAAAGACTCATATGTGCTGTCCGACTCCTGGATTATCTGTTTCTGAAGTAGTGTTGTGCCTCATTTTCTCTCGTGTTCCTGGATTTCACTACCTGCGCCACCCTACTCTCTGGCAATTCCAAACCTCCATATTTCTCTAACAAAATAAAAGTGCCTAACTTTTGCAGTGTTCTTTACTTGCTGAATTCTAGACCCCCTGGAGTAGAACTACAATAAAAATTGCATTAAAATCTTGAAATAAAAACACACTTTATTGGTCAGGAACTAGAGCAGATAGAAACTAAAAATGTCTGTACAAGAAATATGCAGAGGAAAAAATGGTAAATTAAAAGAGAAGCACTCTCTACCTCCTTGCTAAAAAAAAAAATCTTGTAAAAACCTGACAAACACTGAGCATGCTCAGTGCACTCCAGAACTCACAGACCTAATAAAAATAAGTGGATGAGATGCCATAGGTGCAGAGTGCCATCTGCTGGTCAGTGATTACTTTAAGGAACACAACATAAAACACTTTATCATTACTCCATTGTATGACAAAGTCCAGCACAAGCTACAATATTCTCTAGGGAGGACATTTTGTCCTGAAAGCTGTGCTATAAATGAAAGAAAAAACATTTTGAATTCTGTTCGGCTTGCAATTGTGCATACGAGGTGTTGGGCTTTGTACTGGAAATTGATCTCTCTCTTGTTTAACTTATAGCATGACTTGACAGATCCCCCCCCCCCTTAAAGAATGGCTTCAATCATGTGCTACTTAGCTCAGACTATTGGCATTTCTAGCACATACCTACAGCTGTGCTGAGGCATGTTTTAACTGCTGTACATTTTGGAAATCTGCTATGTGTTCAGTTTCATTTTTATTACAAATCCATGGCTTTGCAATTATAAAACTAGGAGGGCCATATGAGCATCTGATAATAGAACTTTAAAACACAAATCTCTCTGTATATATCATTTATTTATTTACTATTAACAGTTGTATACCACCTTTCTGTTGTTGCTAAAAAGGCATCAAGGCAGTGCACAACAATTTAAAACAATAAAACTGTAAAACAATAAAGAAAGAACATTTAAAAATAGTAAAACATTAAAACTACATAATTTAAAAGGCTAGATTAAAAAGATGTGTCTCCACACCCAAGGACCAAAGCCACTGCAAAACAGGACCTCCAAGGCCAAGTCCCAACAGATGGTCCAGAAGGATACCATGGCTGATGATACTGAAAGCTGCTGAGAGGTTCAGGAGAACTAATAGGGTTGTGCACTCCCTATCCAGTTCCCAATGTAAGTCATCCACCAAGGTGACCAAAACAGTCTCAGTCCCATATCCTGGCTGAAAAGCTAACTGAAAGGGCCCCAGATAATAGGTATCATCTGAATGCATCTGGAATTGCATCGTCACCACCTTCTCGATCATCTTAGTCAAGACTGGCACATTTGAGACTGGCCTGTATTTAGACAGGTCTCCTGGGTCAAGGGATGGTTATTTAGTAAAGGTCTTATTGCTGCCTCTTTTAAGCAAGAGGGAACAACCCCCTCCCTCAACAAGGCATTAATCACTTTCCTTAGCCACGACATCAATCCCACATTAGCTGACTTAATCATCCAAGAAGGGCAAGGGTCAAGTACACAGGTCATGGCCCTCACCATTTCCAGTACCCTATCCACATTCTCAAGAACTACAAGCTGAAAAGAATCCAACGCAACTGGACAAGCAGTTGCTGAAGTTCCATCAATCTGACCCACCCTGATATTAGCATCCAAGACAAGGTGAATCCAAGCAATTATCTGCAAAGAATGAAGCAAATTGTTCACAGCAAGCCACTGACTGCTCTGGTTCCCCCTCTCCAGCATCCCGAAGAGGCCTCACACAGTACAGAAAAGAATTGCCACTCTATTCTGTGCCAATATGATGGTGGCAGAGAAATAAGTTTTCTTCTTTGCTCTCTGCCACAGTATTAGTTTTTAAATGGTCTTTTACCTGTGTTTGGTCGGCTTCATGCTGAGTTTTTCTGCAGTGACACTAACTGACACCCCACTCCTATTTCATTGCCCTCAACTACCTGTTAATCCAGAAAGCTGACCTGGCTCCATTAGGAGGGAGAGGGATTGTTTAGGAATGATGATCTCAACAGTCCTGGCCATTTCCATATTCCACAGATCAGCCAGCGCTTCAACAGTACTGCCAGCAAACAAGACAGGAAATTCCTAAAGCCCATTCAGGAAAGCATTTGGATCTATCAATCTCCTGGGGCAGACTATTTTAACTGGGCCTGCACCTCTGCAGAGTTCCATACCAGCAGCCAGTCCTAAATTAACCAGATAGTGATCTGTTCTTGACAGTGGAGTCACATGTCTTCCACCTTCAGAACACCTAACTACCAGAATAGAATACCAAATTAAGAGTGTCCCCCAGAACAAGAAGCCTGGCGTTATCCAGTGCCAACCCTGAGATTGCACTGGCTACTTCAGGAAGGGAGCCTGTAAGCAGTGAGGTGGATGGTACAACAACGGAATCCCTGTGCTGTCCTGGCCACCCACCTACAGCAGCTTGCACTCAGAGTTAGCAACCTGCTGGATGGAACATTTTGCTGGTTAGCGAGAGCATAGGAAGCTGCCTTATGGTGAATCAGACCATGGGTCTATCTAGCCCAGTACTGTTGACACTGACTGTGGCTTTCCAGGGTTTCAGGCAGGAGTTTTTCCAGCCATACCTGGAGATGCTGGGGATTGAACCTGGGACCTTCTATGTGCAAAGCATGTGCTCTATTATTGAGCCACAGCCCCACCTATGGAGACAAAATTCCTATAGACTGCTGCCACTCCACCTCCGCCCCCCCCCGCCCCACCCTAGCCTGCTGTACCACGGAATAAAATGGTAGGCAGAACTGAGTGAGACACACTCCCCTCTCTTCCCTCAGCCAGGTCTCTGTGCTACATCCCAAGTTCCCTCTGTCATCCCAAATGAAATCCTGGATGAGTGGTGGTTTCCCAACGACTGAGCTGACGTTAAAAAGTAGGACCTTCAGACTGGGAGGACTACCTTCGCTGTCGCCATGGCTTCTTTTGGTAGATAACAACCTGAAAGGAGGGAATGCCCAGCAGCGGCCTACCCTCCTTCCCCTACCATGGCTAGGTTGGAATCTCCCACTATCTCCTCCTGCTGGTTAGCACTTGAATAGTTGCTCTTAACTCACGCCCATTTCCCCATTCTCATAAAGCCCAGTATAGCAGTGTTAAAGCCACCTGCTAAAAATACAAGTTCTAAGAGGCCCGAGCAGTACTAGCAGGTCCCCACAGAAAACATACCACCACCACCACCACCACCACAAAGTGAGGTGCCCTTCGCTTCCAGGGATCCTAAAGGGGTGACCCCTTTTGGAGTTGCACATTAGGTGTTGACCCTGCCACCCAAGGCCAGCATCTCTCTTATAGCCCTCTCAGTCCCAGCAATGGTCCAATGGGGCTAGAGCTGCTAGAAAATGCTGAGTCACTGGCAGGCCTCTCTAGGAAGCAGGTACTCTCTGAGCAGCCAGATCTCCTGCAGCAGGTCTACTTGAAAGGAAGGTTCCCTAAGCAAGCAAGATGGTAAAAGCTCATTTACAATCACCACTGGGGCAGCTGGTCTTCTCTCTTCCCCTCTTGCTACTGGAATGGCTGCTGCTGTTGCAGCTCTATCTTGTCTTGATGCTCTGACTAAGATGCAGTGATGTCAGGTAGAACAGTAAGGATCTTCACATGTGTTACAAAGTTGTAAACTTTAACAACAGACAGTCATTAAGTGATGATAGAGGTATGGGAAATACTTCAGATCTTACCCAGTCAGCGTAGACAATGCTAGCTGGACTAATGGTCAGGCTCAGTATGTCAGCTTCATATGTTCAAAGGCAGGATTATCTACCCAGTAGCTGCCTGTCCCAGATTAAGCTACCAGATTTGAGAGTTGTGAAGCAGATGCTCAGCAGACAGAGTATCTGTTGAGCAAATGGCTCCAGATGACTCAAGTAAAGCAAGACATGCTATAGGCCCTATAGTATAGTATGGGCCCTATAGTATAGGGGAAGGTGACCTCTCCTCCTGACCCCTGATTGTAGCACACATTTGACTCCTGATAATGCTCTGGTGTAACTTAATCTGCAGAACCCTGCTTGTGGTACCTCTAAAGTAATGAATACCTAACCTAACTGAAAGCTGGGGTTGATGCTCAACAGCAGTTGTAGTGTTCTGTTACCAATATCAGTTGTGGATTGGTTGCTTAGTGCATGTCTGAATTGGTATGTATTCCTGAAGGGTTTTTTTTAGTCATGACTGTAAGTTTCTTATTGAATTCTACTCATATGTATTATAGACCATGCTTGTCACGTGTATCTTCTAACATTAGCTAATTGTTACCAAAAGATATCACTTTGATTAAAAGTTAGGTCATTCTTTGGAATAGAAGGAATGCCTATATTATGTTAAGAATAGGCCCTAAATTATGGAGAACTTGCTGTCCATCTGCTGTATTGCTAACCAAAATTGGATAGTTCAGTAGCAGTTGTCAAGAGGAAAATAGCTTCTGTTATACATATTGCCGCAGAAATTTTTACAAGCAGCACTGGACAAGCTGGCATCTAGCCAAAGAAGGAATAATGCAGAGGTTTAGCTTAAGAGGAAATACTTTTCAGTATGAAGCCAAGACTCATTGTAAAATGTGCATAATTTTACAATGAGTCTTGGCTTCATATTGAATTACAATATTATGCTCATTGTAAAATGTGCATAATTTGATGCTTTCCAATCTGCTTTTGAAGTATCTTAACAAAATGGTATTGGGAATGAAGTCCCATTTATTTCAGTAGAGCTTGCTTCCACATAAGGATGTTTATTCGAATTCAGTGAGACTGACATGAGTATACACACAAAGGCTAAGGTTGTTAGCCTGCAATCCTGCCATATTTATTCAGGATTCCAAGACAAAGAACTTGGTGGGACTCATTGTGTGTACTATACTTCATAGTTCACAACTATTTATCTCATGTATGTGCCAATTTATCTCATGTATGTGTTGCTCATACAACAGGTTTATGAATCCCTCCAGAATTCAGCTTTACTGTACCAATATGTGATTGTTTTCAACTCTCATCTTGTTGCTGACTCTCTGAAACACAAAAGAAGGAGGGGAGATGCTTAGCAGTATGTATGTATGTAAAAGTAACACGCCTAAAGCTAAGAGCAGCATAAAGGGAAGCATGTCCTAGATTATCTAGTAAGAGCACTGCTGGATTTGTCAGGTTCCCATTGTTGTGCTCTTCAGTCCCCGCAGGTACTTTCTCCTATCCTCTCAAATGGGTCTTCATCCTGAGTATTGTTCTGAATTGGAGGCTCTTCAAACTGAAAATGCAGAATCTGTGCTGATCCTGGACAAGTGTACCAACCTCTCAGAGGGAGTCCCTTTTATTCGTAAACGTTGTCACAAGAATCAGATATTTGATTATCCTCAGGTGCTTCAGGTAATGATGCCTGTCAAGTGTTTCCTATCATTTTTTGTTTGATTACAGAAGAGTATGAATTTTTAAAAAGTGGTCATGTGTTACAATCTCTCACTGATTAAACACATTGGCCCTTCCAAGAGTTCCTTTTGTGAATAGAAGGCACTGGGATCCATGGATACACTTATTCATGGGAGAAGATTTCTGTAGATGGATGTGTTACATATCCGGTTGTACAAATGTGAATAACTTTCCTTCCCTGACAAATGAAGTTGTTAAACTAGATATCATACCTGTACTTCTGTAATCTAGGAAGCAGTAATACTGTTACATCTACAACTCCAGAGGCCTTTTCTTCAGGCAAGGAAAATAAAACCTGACCCGTATGTCTCTTGGTGAGCTCCAACAAACACAGGACATACAGGTGCTCTGGTGTAGAAATATGAAGAAGAAAATTCAGCTTCTAACTGCTGTTCCCTATCTCCAACTGTAGCAAACAATCAGTCCCTGAACCTCTACAAAGGAGGATGAAGCCAGCAGCATTTTGAAGAAAAAGACACCATTATGGAAATGTTTATACAGCAAAGATGTTTAAAATCCTGCTTTGAGAAGTGGAATGAAGGGGTCCCATGCATCCAAATATTCTGTCACCAGTTCAACTGATTTCTATTTCCTTTTTGATGCCTTAAAGGCTGACTGAATTGTCCTAGAATAGCAGTTAAAGAGAGTTTTTGTGGGGAAAGAAAAAACTTATATCTGTCATGCAGAGATAGTTAAAATAGTTTCCCTCACAGAACCCAACATCTCTGTTTGGAATGTCTGGCTGATAACGGTGATGATAGGAGATGTATTTATAGTAAATTTAGTCTAGACAGGAAAAATGTTTAGTTGGGTAGATGAGCATGAGCATCCTCCTACGGGTATTTTTCCTCTCTTAAATCCCATTTTCTTTCCTGATCCCTAGCAGAATTATTAGGATTTTCCACCTGCTGCTCTATAATCTTATCAAGTGACATTTCTGGCTTTTTGCTTCTTAAATCTAGTAACATGTTAATGTATGCTAATCTTACATTCTGATTTCTGGGAGGGGCTGTCTTGGTAGATTTACAGTGGAACACAGGAAGCTGCCTTATACTTGGACCATCTAGTCCAGTATTGTTGACACTGATTGGCAGTGGCTCTCTAGGGTTTCAGGCAGGAGTTTTTCCAGCTCTACCTGAAGATGCTGGGGATTAGACCTAGGACATTCTGCATTCAGGGCAGGTGTTCTACCACTGACCTATGGCCCCTCGCCAGAAGAGGTTGCTTTGGGAAGAGGTGCAGTACTCGTTGAGCATTGCAGGGTCCCTGCCATGTGTATACCCCATTACTTTCTCCATATAGCAGAATACCAGCTAGTCACTCTTGTGGAAGAAATCATATTTTGGGACAAAGCCCAGGTGCAGCCCATTCACTCCTGTGGAAATAAGTAGACTGCAGCATTGGGGGAACACCTTCCCTCTCATTTTTGGATTGATGTTTTATTGTAATTTATAGTCAATGTATTATCTTTGTACACTACCATGGAACCCACTTTTGTGGCTGAAGGGCAGTATGGAATTTAAAAAAAATTATGTTGGAACAAAACCTTTCCCTCCCCTGCTTTGATAATTGGCCCCAAACATGCAGAGGGAAGGAATTTTTCTCCTGCCTTATTGGTGCTCTTCTCTGCAGACTCTTATAGTCTCTCACTGGAGCGGCTGGCTTCCATTCACTTCTGTAGGAGAAAAGAACACTTATAGGGTGCACCACACTGGAAGCCAGTTGCGATCAACCCGCAGAAGCCTGTCAGTTAAGGCAAATGCATTTCATTGTGTAATTTGTTCCACATGTCAGAATTAGATTTGCTTTGGCATTGTCAGCGCAGGATGCTCTTGTGCTTTCTTCACGCTTTGACCCTTTAAACAAACAAAGTGCTTAAGCCAAATTGAAAGCTGAAAATGGGAGTTTATTCCACATAAAAACTCCTGTATTTTCTATAAAAGAGAACACCCACTTTCCCAAGGGGACATGCTCGCTCAGACCATTAGCAGTAAAGTGCTTTTTGGCTCTCTACTCTCCTGCTGCTGTCACAAGAGGTATCTTGCAATGCTCTCATCCACTTAAACTCTGTTACTCTTCCCTAATTTGTGGGACCCACCTATTAAATTCCTTCTTTCTCTTTGCTCATAGTGAATTCTATTAGTAGTCCAATCAGTCAACTCAGCCAGATCCAGTTGACCTCTATTCACTCTGTCCTCTAAAATCTTCCCCAAGTTTGCTACATGTTAAGACCAACCACAGTGTGCACGCACAGTACAAATACATGCTTCACAAACCACATCAACTTTTTATTTAGAATATATATGCATAATTTCACCCCCACCAAGAAAGGCTCATCTCAAATGTATACAGATGCTTCACATTTTTTTCTTTTATTGGTTTTTTGATGGGAATGCAGTATCTTGTGGTATAGCTGCATGTTTTCTAAGAATTCTTCCAAGACTGGAAAATGTATTTCACATCTAATCAGCTATTGGAATCCATGGCAAACTTTGAAATGGTGGCCTAGAACTTTATTTAATTCATTTATTTAGAATGATTTTTAGGCCGCCTTTAAGGGTATAACCCTCTTAAGGCAACATACAAGGAAAAAACAATACAAAACTATGCAAAATACAATAGACAAGCAATAAATGTTCAATAAAAATGCTATAAAAGTAGATAATGCCATTAAAACCTGCAGCCCATAGGCTATGGAAAGGCCAGTGAAAACAAGTGGGTCTTCAAAGTCTTCCTGAAGACTTGCGAAGAAGGAGCCTGATGAACCCCTATTGGAAGCTAATTCTAGAAATATGGGGCCACCACTGAGAAGGCCCTCTCCCTTATACTCACCAACCTAACTACCCTTGGCAGGTGAGAAGGGTCTCTCCCAATGGCCTCAGAGAACTGTGATTTTTTTTCAGCCATTGAGCAGTTGTGCTGTGTAGATGAACTCTTCTTCCTGACTTATAGCATACAGCTGGTGCTGAGCCTACCCCTTGCACCTCTTACAGTATCTGTGTTTGGCACCAACAGAACTGGGGGCTGCTGTATTAAAAAGCCTCAGTTTACTTTCCTATTTGAATTAGCTCATCAGTTATCTGGTAAATGTGGTTTCTGTGTAACTATTATTTCTTGCAGCAAATATGTAAAGTATGGATGTTGTTCACGTAAATTTAAACACCTACACATGCATGTTTAGAAAACCTGATCAGGTCAGGGTCAGTAGATTAATGTAGTCAGCTGCTTTAAAGAAATCTTAATTAGCTAATCACGTGAATTTTAATTGACCTGACATCTGAACCTTCTGTCTAGCCAAAAATGAAATATGAAGAAGCCTGGTTTTCATTTGTCATTATTGGTACCCCTCAAACCCAGCTACAAAGCAGAACATTCTACAAGGCAGAGAATAATATGTGTATTGGTTTTGATGATGATGATGATAATAATAGGTATTCATATGGCAAAGAAGTTATCAGGTGAGATAGCAAGATACAAAATGATTGGCTACTCTTTCCCATGCCGCCAGAGTAAGGAAGGGAGTTGTGACTTACCATGTCCATTTCATGTGCCACTTGCCAACAGGAAGCCACATTCTGTGTGGTTCTGCGAGGAGCCCGCTTGGGACAAGCTGTACTGAGTGATGTACTTCAGGCTGGTTGCATCCCTGTTGTTATAGCTGATTCTTATATTCTGCCTTTTTCCGAAGTTCTGGACTGGAAGAGGTATATTATCTATAGTCTTGTGTGTTTGATTGTTGCAACTTATTTGCAAACTGCATGGGTATGCAGGGTTCACACTGAGCGAAAAAGCTGAAATTAAGATACTTACATTGGCTGAGCTTCGTTGGTGTTCATGCAGTGTATGAGCAGAGTGTTATATGTAGGAGGGAGAGGTATAGTTTTTACCTGACCGGCCATTCCCTTCAGATCAATTTTCCTATATTCCCTTTTCTCGTTGGTCTTATCAACTTGGATCCATGAAAGAAGTTTTCCAATTTCAATTAACTAACAAATGAACTAGTAAGGCACTGCATTGGATCCAGAGAGTTTGCTCCTGTCAGTGGGAGCACTCCCTAAGTGGACTTCTGCTCAGGATGTTCCAGCCAGTGGGAAGGGAAGGAAGGCGATTGTCGCCAAATGCTGCAGCCCACAGCACCACCTCCATGCAGTTCTGGAGGAGCCGTGGTATAAGGCAGAGCATCCCCACCCTCCAGAGTAGATTTTCAGAGGGCATAGGGGAGTGGGAAAGCTGCAAAAATCTCCTCTCCTGTCCACCGGTGGAAATCCTCTGCTGGATCAAAAGCTTTCTGTGGGTGGAAGGAGCCCTTCTGTTCTTGGGGGACTGAGTCTAGATCCAAGCCACTCTTGCCTTTCTCTGAAATTCATTATTGTCAAAGTGGGGAAGTTGTAGCCAGTAAGGTAGATTAATAGTATGTTCTTCCATTGCTTTTTCTAAAATTGTCCCTGTTTCCTTTTCACACTTTAGGGCTTCTGTGGTGATACCTGAAGAAAAGATGTCTGAAATGTTCAACATTCTGCAAAACATACCCCAGCGACAGATTGAAGAGATGCAGAGACAGGTAGAATAGATTGAGTATAAGCCATGACTATTGTCCTGGGAGTCAAAGCCCAAGTTTACATGTCTTGGTGAATTTACATGTTGGGGCAAATGTCATAACATTCTACGTGTTCCTATATTTTAATGTTTCGTTTGTTCAGAGGATGTGCTAAATATTGCATATTGCTGAATTGTGCTGAGTAGGTACATAAACGTTCCTTAGACTTAATTTTCTGTTTTGCTCTGGGTCGATGTAACTTGTCAAATGAATGTCCACCCACATTTTAAGTCATGTAGATGATAGTTATGTCCCAATAAGGTAAATAGGACTTGCTTCAAGATGTGTTTGATCTTTAGTTCCTTGAAGTGATAAAAAGGATCACTGCAGGAAGGACTTCAGAGGAAAAGTGATTAAAGGTTCTTTGAAGAACTGGATAGGATTGGAGCTTTGGTCGTTGCATCTTATTTGTATATGGAGTTCCAAGTGATCACTTGGACTCAATAGGGGCCAGTGTGATACAGAATACACACAAAACAGGACAAAAATGGCACTCTCTGCACAGTACCTCTTGTGACTAGTGCTTTCTGTACTTTTGCTAAAGTATTGAACTAGTAATGTGAAGAACTTTGTGTGGACATGCCTGCATTCATTCATTCTTTTAAAGTATTTTTGCCCTGCTTTTCTTCTAAAAAGACTTGCTGAGGGACTTACAGATCAATTGAAAAAAAGATATTATCTGTCCTCAGGTTTTTTAATCTAAAAGACAGGATGCAAAAAGAAAAGGGATGGGGATGGAGGATGATGATTTGTATAATATAGTTACAAAAAGCCTAGGCCTCCGTGATCAAAATAAATCCAATAGTTCTTTAAACTTTACAAATTTCTATTCATTACAAATGAACATTAAATACAATGAATATAATTCAATTATTTCAATTTTTTCTCAAAACAATTATTTCAATTTTTTCAAAAAGTCCTGGCTGTCCAGAATAAAGTCCTTCCTATAACCAGCGTTGTTTTTTCTTATTTCTTTTTTCTTCTTACCAAATGGTAAACAGACCACCAGGTTATATGTAATTGTTGTCACTTTGAGGTTATAGTCCTACAGGAAACCGGTTTGTATTCCCGTTTCGTTGTCTTCCTCAGGGATACTTCCTCAATATTACTTTAAACAAAAAATAATTTCTCCAATGTCCTGGACTGCTTACAGTTTCATATTTTGTTCTAAACATAAAGAAATTTATCATAACACAAATAAGCATTTTACAACAAGCTAACCCCCGTTAGCAAACCTGCCTACCAGAGGCCCCTCCCCAAACTTACATTTCTTGTCAGCATACTGCTTTCTCATTCGTGTGTTCATCCAGAGTCCTCTAGTGGTCAAACTTTCAATTACTTTTATACTCTTTTCTGGCTATTAACTCATTACATGTCCATTAACCCTTGCCATTACTTTTTCATACATAAGACATTAGCAGACCCCCAGTCATCATAAACAATATTAATTGAACAGCAAGCTCATTATAAAAGAAGAACAACCTTTGACTCGTAGAAAAACAACATTGTACTCAAACCTCCCACCTCCTTTGGCACCATTACAAATAACATGACAATTCCAGATTTACATTAAGTCCCTGTGGGGCTTTAGTGTCCAAATTAAAGATCCAGAAGGCTTCCTTCCTTAACAGTTCCCTTTCAATACTCTCCCGACTGCCAGATTCAGCCACATGTAGCACTGCAAATTTAAATTCAGTGCTATCTGGATGGAACTGCATGAAGTGATTTACTAGAGGTGCTTCAACTATTTTGTTCTTAATTCTAGATATATGTTCCATTATCCTCGTTCTTACAGGTCTTACAGTGCTGCCAATATATAGTTGCTGGCAATTACACATTATAATGTAAACAACATTAGAGGTGCTGCATGTGGAGAAGTGATTTAGAACAATTTGTCTGTCTTTGCCTACTATACTCAATTCCTTTCCAGCAATAACTCGAGGACATACCTTGCAATGGCCACAGCTGTAATGTCCTTTAAACTCCTTCCTCTGTGGTTCTCTTGTCCTTAATTCTGTATTCACTAGGGTATCTTTAATGTTTTTAGTTTTCCTATACCCTATAGCTGGTAAGTTCTTACAACCAGGGATATCGGAGATTAAATGCCAATGTGTCAAAATCACTTTTTTTATTCTTCCTGCCAATGGTGTAAAATCTATTGCCCAATGGAGTCTATTATCTGTTTTTTTAATACTAGATCTAAACATATCACCTCTATCCATTGTTGCAACTTTCTCCCTAGCCTGTTGGATTAATACTCTGGGATATCCACGATCTATGAAGTCACGCTCCAATTTCTGGCTCTGCTGTATGTACTCCCTTAAGGAGGTAGAATTTCTCCTTAGTCTAAGAAACTGCCCATAGGGAATATTTTTCCTCAAATGAGATGGGTGAAATGAGGAATAAAGTAAATAAGAATTTTTATCCATCATTTTTTTATATGGCCGTACGCCAATCCTATTCTTGGTTGTTCTGTACGTTATAATGTCCAAAAAAGGAATTGAGTCCCTATTGTACTCCCAAGTAAATTTAATATTATTATTGGCTGTGTTCATCCATGTACAGAATTGTGTAACAGTGTCCCCATTGTTAAAAATAATATAAATGTCATCTATGAATCTCTTATACAACAAAATTTCCTGAAAAAATGGATTTTGATCACGATTCAAAAAGAAATCCTTTTCCAATTTGTTCATGTAGAGATTAGCTATACTCGGGGCTGCCGTACATCCCATTGCTACCCCTTTAATTTGAAAGAAAAATTCCTTGTTGAATTTAAAGTAATTTTTCTCCAATATAAGATCTACCAATGACATTAGAAAATGGGTCGAGGGTGTTTTTCTCTGTCTCATGTCCAATGTTTCCTCAATGACTAATCTTGCCTCATCTTGGGGAATGGATGTATACAATGATATTACATCCATAGTCAAAAAAATTGATCCAACTGGGATAACCTTACCTTCTACCAAACTAATAAAATCACTAGTATCTCGAATGTGGGTTTCCCCTTTCCTGACAAAAGGTTGTAAAAAGGAATCTATGTACTGTGATAGAGGTTCTAATATTGAGTTGACCCCTGAAATTATAGGTCTTCCCTTCGGGGGAAATCCTCCTTTATGGATTTTTGGAAGTACATAAAACAACGGGATCCTTGGGCTTTCATTATGCAAAAACTTAAACAACTCTTCATTAATTTCTCCCATTATATGTGCTTCATCCAATACTACTTTAATAATGCGTCCAATACTCTTGGTGGGATCTTGTGGGGTTGGGACATAGTTCTCTCTCACACTCAATTGTCTGTATACTTCTGCAACATAATCTACAGTATTCAGGATAACAATCCCCCCTCCTTTATCTGCTGGTTTAATTATAATGTTATCATCTTGTTCCAATCCCTTAAGAGCTACACGTTCTTGCTTTGACAAATTTTGCCAGCGTGTGTGATAACTACTCTCTTCCTCCACTATGTCCCTGATAATTACCTTCTCAAACACATCAATTGATGGATCAATTATATTAGGTATGAACTTAGATCTAGGTCTCAATCTACTACTATCTTCATCTTTAGAAGGTAGTGTGCCGAAAAATCTTTTAAGTTTCAACAATCTAATCAATTTAAATACATCCACCCTTGTTCTAAATGCATTATAAGATGGAGTTGGGACAAAACTTAATCCCTTGTTCAAAGATTAAGATTTGCAGTTTTCTATAGGACTGTGAATATTGTGATTCTATAAAGGTGCAGCATCCTGAGAATCCTAGCTTTGAGGTTTTGTTTTTAAAAAAATTGCCCTTAAGGCCATGAAGATCTTGAAGGAGTCTGGGCACAATACCTGTTGGCATTTTCGAATCCATACAGTGAGAAATTTCCAAAGAGTGAGGATTCAGTGCCCTTTTTTTTTTTTTAATTTATTTATTTATTATACTTATACCCCACCTTTTTTCCTGCCAGGAACCCAAGGCGGCTTACATAATCCTCCTCCTCCTCTCCATTTTATCCTCACAACAACCCTGTGAGGTAGGTTAGGCTGAGAGTCAGTGACTGGCCCAAAATCACCCAGTGAGTTTAATGGCCAAGCGGGGACTAGAACCCGTATCTCCCGAGTCCCAGTCCAACACTCTAACCACTACACCACACTGGCTTCATAGGTCTTTGGCCTAATCCATGATGAACAGAAGAATAATATTGTATGCCAAATAAGCAAGTTGTACAAATTTGCTTACCTTTCATAATACAGACAAACTGCATAATGTATATAGGTAACAGAATATTGCTTTCCTTGCCGCAGAATTTTAATTTTGCTATAGTACAGACTATAGACAGCCCCATTCACAGATAGTCTAAATAAGCCTGTGGTTTGATGGTTTGAATATGCAACCCCCAATTGGGGGTTGTGGTGTGTCGTGTGAACCTGGCCAACGTGGATTATTTGAGGGTTAAACAACCTTTGCATATCCCTCGATTAGTAGAGTTCACATGACATGCTGCAACCCCCAATCAGGGGTTGAATGTTCAAAATGCACATCCAATATGCGCTTCTGCTCATCATGGGTTAAATAATCCATGATGAGCTGGCTGTGTTGTGTGAACTGGCCCAGTGTCCAGAAACCTGAAGCAGTGAGGCACCCATCTGTCAGTGTATCTTGTATGTGTGTGCATGCTCATGTAATGTTACTTTAGTTGTTTTCCAGTTGGGTTTCCTATTTATTTATTTGTTACATTTATATCCTGCCTTTCCTGCAAGGAGCCCAGCGTGCATGATCCTCCTCCTGTCCATTTTATCTCCACAAGTCACAACAACCCTGTGAGGTAGGTTAGGCTGAGAGTCAGTGACTGGCCCAAAGTCGCCCAGTGAGCTTCATGGCTGAGTGGGGGCTAGAACTGGGATTTCCCAAGTCCCAGTCTAACACTATAACCACTACGCCACACTGGCTCTCCAGATGCTTTGTCTTACAATTTCCATCATCCCTCACCATTGGCTATGGTGACTAGGGCTGAAGGGAGTTGTAGGCCAAATCATCTGGACTGTCACATATTCCAAGCTTTTGAGAGAAGAGGAAACCTTCTGTAGGAGCACAGTTATCTATCTATTTATTTATTTATTTTATTATATTTATAAATAAATAAATTAAATAAATTTATTTAAATAAATAAATGAAGGGATACATGAGATAAATGAGTAATAGATATAAATTATGACTGAGGAGGATTGGCATTGGTAGTTAAATGACAAAGTGTGTCAGGACTTTCAAAACACGAGATAGTTTCTTTAAAAAAGAAAGAAAGAAAAGACAACCCAATACAGTTGTTTGAAAACCTGTATGTTGTTTTCTGAGAATTTCAGAATGCTTCACAATCATGAAGGCTAGAAATGGTTTTAAAGCCCTTTTTTAAAAAAATGAGGAATCGGTCAGTTCAACCCACTATGAGCTTCTGGTAAATAACGTACCTGGGGACAGTAATTAGTACAGGGATCATAATGAAGTATGTGAAATTGAGCATAGATATCAGGGACATTCATAACTAATATGAAGACCAGGTTTGTGAGGTAGTAGGGGTTTTCATATCCAGGTCCTAGAAACTAATGTGCACTTGGATCATGTGTGAGGTAATTAGATTAATTACTTAAGTTAGTGCATGTGATTCTACTGACATTTTTCTTGTGCTGAGAGACTTTGCCAATATGATAAACAGCCAGAAGAGGTCTCTGCTCCCTTGATTCATTCTGATTTTCTTAGCCTTTTTGCTAGGTATTCTACTTGGAGGCAAAATCGGTCAATTAACCAGTATGGTTAGGATAGAAACTATTAGGTACCTTTTGATTAACCAGTGAGGGCAGCAAAGAGAGCATGACTTTGCTGTAAGAAAGTCTATACATGTGTGTGACCTGATATCCATGCTAATTATTCAGACTAGCATTATTGACTCTTTTTGCAAATGCAAGAGTGCCTGTTTCAGCAGACCTAGTAACTTTAGTGCAGTAGATGTCACCATGGTCTGAATTATAATGTAAAACCTGCTACAGTAATGCACACAACTGCAAATACATATCTGTAGATTTGTAATTGTGTTTATGGGTACCTCCCCCTTTCTTCCTTTTAGTCTATGGAGGATGCAACATCTGGCAAAGATGTAGGGATGAAATTAGAGCCACATCTGTCAGTGTTCTGGAATCACAGAATTGTAGAGTTGGAAGTGCTCCAATGGTTCATCTAATCAACCGCCCCCACCCCCAACTGCAACGCAGGCTATCCCAGTCCTATAGTACCCTTAACAAATGTGTATCTGGCTTTTTTTGTGGAACTTGGAAGCAATGAGATTCCACACCTTCCATACATCATTTATTCTATTGCTGAACTGCTCTTTTAATCAGGAAGTTTTGCCCAAATCTACTTTGATTTAAAATAATTGTTTCTTCTCCTATATCCTCCAGGGATAAGATGAATGACTCCATGCTCTGTCTTCTGAGAGAGATAGAGAGAGGGGGAGAGAGAATTGAAAACTTTCAACTTGCATGTTTCTAAACCAGCCTTAGTTGATATACCGTAGCTTTTATTGCATCATGTTTAGGGTTGCAAGTATTAATCTGTAGATTGCTCAATTGAATCTTTAGTTGATTAATAGGGTAAATCTTACTGGTGAAGACATATTTAACAGGTAGAGCTGCAAGTTAAGAGTATATTTTGTTGTTTGAGATTATTTTGGATTTGTTTCTGTGTAGGAGAATTAAAGAAATATTAAATATGGCCTTTTCTAAAAATGAATGGTGGCTTTAGTTAAAGTGTCAATTATTTTACCTTTTCTTCAGTATCTTAAAAAGATGCACTGTTAATGATACTTTGATACAATAAGAGCCAGTGTGGCGTAGTGGTTAGAGTGTTGGACTGGGACTCGGGAGATCCGGGTTCTAGGCCCCGCTAAGCCATGAAACTCACTGGGTGACTTTGGGCTAGTCACTGACTCTCAGCCTAACCCACCTCACAGGGTTGTTGTGAGAATAAAATGGAGAGGAGGAGGAGGATTATGTAAGCCGCCTAGGGTTCCTGGCAGGAAAAAAGGTGGGGTATAAATATAATAAATAAATAATAAATAAATAAATAAATAAAAATGTGATTAATTTTATTAATTCATTAAAATGCAGATGATTAATCAATGTAAGGTGCAATCCTATGTATGTTTAGACAGAAAAAAGTCCTACATGCTGGCTGGGAAATGCTGGGAGTTTTAGGACTTTTTTCTGTCTAAACATGCGCAGGATTGCACCCTTAATTCTTTAGTCACTTGGGAGCCTTATTTTACATTATTTGGCTGGAATCCACTTGTGTGAGTGAAACTACTTCTGCTTGTTCATGGTGTGTGTTGCTGATATGCGTCTCCTGAAAAGCTGCTCAAATGGGTCAGGGGACCCTCTGGAGCCCATGTGGAATGTGTGTAGTTGGCCCTGATTGATACATTATTATTTTTAAAAAATCTATAAACATGACTGACTTCAATGTAATATGAAAAATATATAAAATTGGTTTGAGTGCTTAATTACAGGGAATCAGCTATTCAGACAAGCTACCTAGGTTTGTTATAACTCCCAACATTACCCTCTGTGAACCACTGATACTGTGCTTTTTCCTTCCAGCTTAAAACCTCCTGGAGGTATGAATGAAAAAAAAATACTGAACAATTAATATTTCCATATCTTAACATGAAGTCACTGTGGTGGTGTTAAATGAGAGTTTTCGCCATATTGTCATTTAGACTCCCGATAACTTGAATATGTAGCCTGCTCCCCCATCCCTTTCATTTTAATTGGGGTCTAATTTAGTAAAAACTTCACTTTTTTTTTTTTTAAAGCACAAGGGGCAGGGAGGATTTGAAACATCACAGAACAGTTGACTCTTTTATTGTAGGAGAATATATAGCATATGAGGTACTTTAAGTTAAGGGGAAATGTTTTACATTTTTATACCCCTTTGAGTAGAAATATATTTCAAATTCTTAGTTGGCAAAATCAAATTTAATGAGACTGATATCAGATTTTTAGGTGCCTGTTGAAGAGGGAGTGTGGGATTTTTTTTAGCCCTGGTTAATATTGTTGTATCTACAAACAAACAAACATCATAATATAACCCTCTTGCTAGTGGTTTTCCTAAACTTTGCTGTTACTTCTGCATACTATGCACAGAATACACACATTTCGTCTGTTGTCAGCCTTATTTATTAGCAGATTTTTATGCTGAAGCATCTGTGGAATCTTTCCTGAAACACATGGTTGTGTGATATTCGTAAGAATATATTCAGAAAATGGTCTCCAGCATAGATGCTGAACAGCAGAGTAGTCAATGGATGCACATTCTTAGTTTGTGTGAAGAAGCTCACCACCTGCTTAGCAGCTGTTCACATTTTCTTTTTCTTTTTTTGCCATGGAGCTATTTCACAATGAAGTGATGGGTTAAAGATGGCCCTTGACACAAAGGTTAAAAACATACTTGTTTTCTCTCTAATATGAAGGGGCTGGGGTGAGGGTGAGAAGAGAGTGCTGGGATTTGCCAGCACATCGATTCTGCAGATTTTCATTCTCTGTGCTTCCCTTTCATTTTTGCCTGCTTAAAAAAGATGCACTTCAGTGGTCCTGTGCAAGCATGATTAAATAAAAGAATCTTGATATAAAGCTTCAGGTGCTAGCTGAGTAAAAACTACTAAGAAAATTCCAGAGTTTGAGGCTGTTCTAACACATCAGCTGGTAGGAGCCAAGGTAATAAAAGCATATGTGCCTCTTTTGGGGTGGGGTGGGGAAACATGTTTTTCCTTTCCTACAGTCTGTGGGTCCTTCTCTCACCATCATTTGTTCACTTTGCGATTTTATCTTCTGCACTACTTATTAGTATCCCCTCCTGCTTAGCTACTTTCAAGATTATTATACGCTATATTTTAAGTCCAGATGAAGCTTTCAGAGTAATACCATCTGTCATTGCATTGCCATAGCTTTCTTCATAATTATTTCTTCCCTTTTTAAATTTTGCTTACCCATTGCAGTTGCTTAATATTTAGCTGTGTATACACTGTTTTTATTTTTGTGGGTGTTCATTGCTGGCTACATTTTGATGATCAAATCCTGGCTTAATAAGCCAGGATGTGCACGAGCTTTGTGCACCGACAAATATCTCCCTTGCTTCCACTTTGCTCCTCGCTTTGCACAAGCAGTGAAACAAACTAGGAAGCCACAGTTAACCATTTATTTATTGTATTTTAAATCCCACCTTCTTGCCTCTTGCAAGGAACCCAAGGTGGCTTATATGGTCCTCCTCTCCAGTTTGTCCTCACAACAACCCTGTGAGGTAATTTAGGCTGAGAGTTGGTGACTGGTCCAAAGTCACCAAGTAATCTTCATGCCAAGTGGAGACTATAACCCGAATCGCCAGAGTCCCAGACAAACACTCTAACCACTACACACTGGCTCTCCATAGCTTCCAGTTACATCCACACTGGGGACTATGGTTAATGGCTTCCAGACAAGCCAGGATTAAAGTTGGCTTTGAATCCTGGCTTGTTTGGAAGTCATTAACCCATGCATATCTTAGCTTATTAAATCAGTATTTGATTGTCTGAACAACAGGGTTGTTGTGAGGATAAGATGGAGAGGAGGATTATGTAAGCCGCCTTAGGTTCCTTGCGGGGAAAAAGGTGGGGTATAAATATAACAAATAAATAAATAAACTGAGCCACTATAGAGCCAATGACAGTGATTCTGTGCTTGCTTCTGCAGTACTAGGGACATGGCTGGGCTGTTGTGCAGTAATGGGCAGAGAGGGGACACCCACATATAGTAAACTGTGTGCACTTGGCACAAATGTCTGGGGAGGTCACAGCTTCTACCCCAGTAGCGAATGGGCTCTGTGGGAGTGGCTTCTAGGTGTAGGCCTTCACTATACCAATCAGCTGTTACGTGGGGAGGGAGAAGTGTGCACATATATCTGTACCCTCCTTCTTGCCTACCTGGTAATTGAGGTGGTCAGTGAATAAAGCCCTTTATGGTACAAATCTGCTGTTGGGGAAAGAGCAAACATAGGTTGTGTCTGTTTCCCCAGTTCTCATTCCGCCTGAATGCTGTTTGGGACCGTGAGTCTTCTGCTCGCCTACCATGATTGCTCTGAGAACTACAACCACAGCAGAGCAAACCTCAGCTGTGTGGCTTACAACCTTTAGGCTAAAGCTATAAGAAAATCTCTTTATTGCATACTATATACAGAGTTACTGAACCCTAGTGATGGCTACAGCCAGGACAAGACCCCTCATTAAGGCTCTGGAAATCTTGTTCTTCAGTTAGAAAAACGTTTCTAGCTCTTATCTGCCTGCTACCTCTTCTGTGGATTTGAAGGAGTATCTCGTTTTTCTATGTTTCCATAGCAACTTTGTGTGGTTATTGCTACTCATTCTTGGATCACACTGCCCCATACATTGTGGGTCAGCTTCCCTGATGTTGTTTTGGATCTAGAAAAATAATCAGTGCAATGCATGGGAGGGTTTTCATTGACACTCTAGCTTCTGTGTCTGCTAAACTTTGTCAATGGGCCCGGTGTTGCCAGTATATGTTGGGAATTCATTGTGATTCCTCCTTCACTTAACTGAAATCATTTATCTTCAGTTTTATATCAAATATTCCAAAAAGGGATATTCTGCTTCATAATTTTAGGTACACACGGGGAAGCCGGAAGTGAAATGATAATATGGAGTTATGATTAGGTGATTAGCTGCTGATGCTCAGTGTTGCATTGTGTGGCAAATATGGGATGCAGGGTGGCATAGAGTGTATCAGGGGTCATGTATATGCTGCTGTGTCCTCTTAACTCCCAGTATGAATAAATCTTATTTAGGATGCAGTATTGATCAGTAATCTTGGCTGTGTTTACATTAGTGGACTTTTAGTTATGATGGCCATCTGTAATCTCTGTCTTTCCTCATGATCCTAAGATTTTAAATTCCTAATCTCTGCCAAATAGCTACTCTGCATGTGTGTGTGTGTGTGTGTGTGTGTACATGCTTGCGTGTGTGCATGTGTGTATACTCACACATACATATGTATTTATTTTAATTTTTTTCTCTGCCTTTTATGAGCGGTTATTCTTCTGCACTTTATATTTCCACAATCAATTTAGTCCTGGATCTGTAAAAGGTGACAGTAAAAGATTGACTGTACAAGTATACTTTCCAATTAAATACTTGGATCAAAAAGTTTACAAATGCGAGACCTAGATGAGCTCCAGGGGAGACATCACAGTGATTTTCCACTTCATGTTACTTTATAAGTATAAGGGAGGAGGTAGTACATTTAATGATGTTTTGTAGACTTATGGTTAATTTAGGCGAGAGACTTGGAAGAAAATAGGAGAAATCAATATTACTATGTTTTTAATACATATTTGTGTTTGAGGAAGTTGAAGCCTAATATATCATGGCCCATTCTTTTGTGTTGAAAAATGTCATCGATATTCTAAGAGTAAGCTGCTCTTTGATGAGTAAGTGTCCTTTGATAATCTGTGTCACAGGATATTGGAACATATGGAAACATATTTGTGCATGCACCTTTATAATATTTTTGCTGCACACATAATCATACAGGCTAATGTACAAAACTGCTGTTTACTGGTGGCTATAAAATGTTTGCTTAGACATATGTCAATATTTTGCATTGAGTGCGAAAGCTCTGAATTACAAGTGACAATTACTGTGTGGCACTTTGAACTGTCACAGTTTGAATGTTTTCCTGGATGTTCAGTGACAAGCTTTATTCAAATTTCTGCTGCTTGCATACTGGAGTACATCATCTGCCCATAAAATTGAAATAGCTTTCTGACTCCTGGGCATCTACATTTTTGATTAAAGCCATTTTATTTTCAACATTTTAGATTGTTGTGATTAAAGTTGTTCTGGTACTGCAATATCTTGGTCTTGTAAGATAAATTCTTTAAACGAAAAATAGCATAAATTTGAAACATGGGGTTTTTTGTTTTGCGAATTTCTGCTGCTGACGGGAAAATGCATTCCATACTATATTGGAATTAAATCATCTCTGTTAAGATGGGTATGCAATATATGTTCATGTGTTACTTTAGCCCCCAGGAAAAAGTACTTGGATATTACGGAGGCCAACTTTATTCAATATGACCTTGCTTTGCAAAGCTGCCAGGAAAACATGAGATATATAAACCAGAGATGAAGAATTATGTTATTTTGTGGTTTGATCAAAATCTAGGGATTGGGAGGCTTGAGTTTTCTTCTTCCCTTTTTTCCTTTGCTGTCTCTGACTTGCAGTGAGACCTTGGGCAAGTCCAGCAATCTAGACTTTTCATAATCAAGTAGGCTAAACATTTTGCTACACAAGGCCCCAATCGCACCTGAAGTTTTGACACATCTCTGACTACTAATCCTGCAAGCTGATTTGTGTTCATGCTTAATCCCATGCAGTTATGCTGTAAAAGAATAAAAGTATGGTGACCATGTGTGCTTGGAGAACGTGTATGTCCCTATTCCCCCCCCCAGCCCCTCCTTTTAGTTTTACAGAAACCAGAGGTTTCTTCTGGCTTTATCTAACCCCAGCAGACTTGCCACTTGGAAGAGGCATGAGCCAATTGAACTTATGAAAGTGATAGCAAGCTGGCTGAACACATGGATTTCCGAGACCACCCCATGTCTGCTAAGCAGCTTGCTTGCCAGCCTGACTTCTAAAAAAGCCACCTAGTAAGCATTCTTCTCAAACCCACCCTCACTCACATTAGATCCACATGGAGTCTGGAAGCTAGACACTACTATATATGGTAAGTCCAGAGACAGTTTTGCCCATGTATGTCATATACTCCTGTCAGTTACAGTACATCTCTATCCTTGATGTGCTTGTAAGTCCTCTGAGTCACAAGAGAGAAGAGAACTTGGACAAAGTATTGAAGTTGATCAGGAAAGACTGTGAATATATGTATGTAGCAGAAACAATTACTTCATTTTTATCCTGCCCTTCCTCCAAGGAGTTCATGGCAGTGTACATGATCCCCCCCCCCTTTTTATCCTCACTACAACCCTGAGATGTAGGTTAGGGTGGCTGGCTGAAATCACCCTGTGAGCTTCATAGGAATGGAGGACAAAAACTACAATTGCCCAAGGGGGGACAGCATAAAGCCTATCAAAGAATATCTATCTATTCCAAAATTCTCTCTCCTAAGGTAGCATTCCTAGGATAAAAAGGGTTTTGGAGTTTGGTTATGTGTTTGCATTTAATCCATAGCTGTTTGTTGAATAGTGCCATCAGTGTGCATTGTGCTTACAATCTAAAATTCAACATGGGAGAAATAACAGAGGAAGGTGAGGGAGATGGAGGCAGGGGGAAACAGGAAGATTGTGATTGTTTCATTTGCATGTGCTTAGGTATAATTACAGGGTGGGTTACAGTAGGGCATGGGGAAATGAGGCTTAGCCAAAGGCTTCATGGAAAAGTTGGATTTTGAGGAGGCATTTAAAGGAACTACGGTAAGAGAGGTGGTATCATGTATGTTTTCTGAGAAGTTGTTCCAGGCAGCCAGGACAGCAAGGGAGAAAAGATGGAATCTCTTGAAGAAGCAAGAGACCTTTGGACTGAAAGTGGTGGAGCTGGAGGAATGAAGATCATGGGGAGGGATGTATTGGGATATAAGAATGGAGAGGTAAAGAAGGGCAAGGTCATTGAGGCCTTTGAAGGTAAGGCCAAGGGGCTTGTGCTGGACTTGGGAGCAGACTTTGGAAGCCAGTGCAGGGATTTAAAGAGGGGTGTCACATGATCAGAGTGACGAATGATTTTGGGAGCAAAGTGCTGGCAGCAGAGAAGGGACCAAGGTGAAACAAAGGAAGACCAGAGAGAAGAAGATTGTGGTAGTCTAAATGAGGGTGTGGACCAGAGTTTCTGCTTAGGGAACAGAGAGAAGAAGGGCTGTGTTTTTGCATTGTTGTAAAGGAAGAAGAAAATTGGCTACAGGCTGAATATGGGAAACAAAAGAGAGAGGTTTTGAAGATAAAGTCAAGGCTTGTTCAACGGGATGGGTGATAACATGGAGTTCATAGAGGGTAAGGCTATCAATGGTAACTAGTCATGATGGCTATATATTTCTTCCGTATCGGAGCCAGTATGCCACTCAATGCTAGTTACTAGGGAACACAAATGGGAGGTTGCTATTGCACTCATGCTTTACTTGTGGGTTTCCCACAGGCAGCTGGTTGGCCACTGTGTGAACAGAATGCTGTAGAGCATGGCTCTTCTTACATTCTTTTTAAGGAAAGTGTATGAGGAGAAGAGGGCTTTGGGGGAAAGATGAGAAGCTCAGTTTGGGGCATATTGAATTTGAGATGACAACTAAGCATCCAGGCAGAAAGTTTAGAAAGGCAGTTGGAGATAGCAGTTGGGATTGGAGTTCAGTGGTATGGAACTAAAGCTGGGTTCATCTGTGTACAGGTGGTACAAAGGACTGGAGGAGACACAGCAGAGAGAGGGAAAACTGAGGAAGAGCTTCCACCTATGGGAACACTGAATGAACAATTAGGTAAAAAAAGAAACAGTTGAGGACAGAACCACATAGACCTACGGCAGCCATTCCTAACCTGGTGCCCTCCAGATGTGTCAGACTACAGCTCCCACTGTCCCCAGCTAGCACAGCCAGTAGCAAGTGCTAGCTAGGGATGTTGAGAGTTATAGCGCCTGGAGCAGCTTGTCTGAGCGTGGAAAGCTAAGCAGGGTCAGGCCTGGTTATTACTTGGATGGGAGACCCCTCCTCTAGTTTCCTGCATTGAGCAGGGGGTTGGACTCGATAGCCTTGTAGGCTCCTTCCAACTCTATGATCTATGAAACACTTTTGAAGGGCACCAAGTTGGAGAAGGCTGACCTAGGGCATAAAGGGAGTCCAGCAGGAGCGAGTAATGAACTGTATCAAAGGCAGCAGAAAGGTGAGCAAGGATGAGAACTGAATAGGTGGGCTAATTGTTTCCTTTTAACCTTGTTTAGTTCTCTTATTATGGATTAATCTAGATGGCCACATTCAAGGAGGTTTTGTTGGAATGGGTGGGGTAAGCAGTAGTTCCTGTGTTGTTGATGACAGGTTCTCGGATGCAAACTTATTCCGAGAATAGGTTGAGGCCCGGTGGAGAGAAACAGCATTGTTTTTTAAACATCCCAAATACGTAGTAGAAGAAATCAAAGCTGGTGAAAATACATTTATCTTCAAAATATCTATATATCTAAAAGTATTTCTAGGTCAACTCTAAGGGTGGAAGAAAGGAGTTAATGTTTGTTCTTGTTGATAACGTAGCAAGCAGGATTCTTTTAATTCACAAGATTGGTTTTAATATGCTCAGTGATGGGAAGCAATGTGATAATGGGTCTGCTTTCCTCTAGGAGATAGTGTCCAAGTTCTGTTGAAAATAATTAGAGTTGCATAAGAGCTGGCCTTTGCACAACTTCATTCATTCTAATGGAGCTTGTACAGGAGATATTACTGCTAGATTTTGCCCAATGCTGATGAACCTTCTTGCTCTTCTGTGATCCCCTTAAGAGATTTATTGTAAAACAAAGAAAGAAGCCAAAGAGAGCCCAAAGTTTTCTATTATGCCAGTCTCCCTTGAATGGCCAAAAAAAGTGGGATTGGTGCTGTTTGTCCTATTCATTCAGAAGAGTCGCATCACTGGCACTGCAGTGGCAGAATTCTTACTTTTGTTCCAACCAAGTAGTACTTCAACTCTGACCTTCAAGTGGGCTTCAGTCTCCACGTCACATCAGATTTTTGCAGGAGTAAATAAATTATTGTTTTTAATGCCACATTAAAACAGCGTGAGTGACTGGTTTTTGTGACCCTTCCCCCTTTTAATTTAATGTGCTGCTTTTGGCTCTTCTTTAAAGAAGACTCTGTGGAGTAATTTTGGCTGTTATCAGTTTGCTGACAGCTATATAAGCTATTACTGGCTCCAGGCAAAGTGTGCAGGCATGTGAAATCTCTTGATTGTAACTTTGGGGTGGGGTGGGGGAGTTCTGTACCAAATGGATTGTGAGGAATATGGAAATGGGGAGCTGGAGAGAAATATATCTAGGAGAGCTGCATACTAGGCTCCTTATTTAGTGTGTATATGCAATAATATTTACCTTCAGTTAAACTAGTCTGTATTTGAATGCTTGGAGTAAAGTGGGAATGCACATGATTCTAAAAGATTATTAAAGGAATACTTATGAGCAAATGCTAGGTATTTAAAAGGGTTTTAATTAGTATATTTCACTTTCAGCCATCCATCTTCCCACTGAGGGAAAACAGCTTCTGTCTTGGGGCTTTTTAAAATCATTATCACATTGAAAAGAACTTTTATCTATCTGCCATTTGTAGTATTTTAGATTGTGTGACTTGAGAGCCTAACCCCACTTTAATCCTCCCAGAGTGCCTCTCTAGAATTCTTCCTTCATAAATGTCAGGCCTGGACACTTTTCCATCTTATCAGATGTATGAAGCAGAAGTTCTCTCTTTCCCATAGAGAAAGATCTTTGGATCAGACAGCAATGGAAACAACGGAGCGGGGGTTGGGGTCCATTTCCTGGCTACTTGCCAGGACTAGTAAGAGGACTTGCAGAATCTTTGGTATTTAGTACTTAAAAAAAAAAAAAGCAAAGCCACTTACATGAATGTCCTATTTCCTTACCTGAATTTTCCCTAACTACATTATTTCTCACGTACTTTTTCTTTGGGAAGGAAGCAGACAGTTGCCTTGGCTCTTATGTAATCTTGTGTTAGAACTTTGGGGCCATATTTTTTAAAAAAGCATTTCCAGTGTTTGAATCTCTACCTGTGTGAGTATTGCACCAGTAAACCTGAAAGAGTACAGGAGCAGTCCTATGGCCCCTAGACAGTGCCCGAGGGGCCATAGGATAGTTTGGATTCCCAGATCTGAGGTCAGAGACAGCCCTCCAACCTTGGAGTTGGGAATCGGGACTCCGACCCACTCCCCCTTGCAGCTGGCATGGAAATAACTGCACTGATTGCTCTCCAAGGTTGGGAAAGCGACCTCGGAGAGGGGGAAATGGGGGCGTTTCGGTGGGGAGGAGACTGGAGAGGCCAGTATACACTCTCCCCTGAATTCAGGGATGGGTGACCCGCCCGGCACTCGAATCATGACGCATGAGCCAAGCGCGAGCGCCAACTGAGGCACTCGCCGGACTTCTGGGTTCCCAGTGCTACGTTGTTTATGTAGAAAACAGCCTAATTTGCTCAAATTACAGCCTAATTTGTGCAAATTAGGCCGTTTTCTATGTAAACAACGTAGCACCGGAAGTCGCTTTCCCCGGCTCGGCACGCGAGAGCACGAGTCAAGCCAGGGAAAAGGTAGGGTGAGCAGAGTTTGGGGGGTCGAGCCCGGCAAGTTCGCCGGTCTTCCACCCCCCAATCGTGCTCTGCGCACATTCCTAATCCAGCCTCCCCCCCCCCCCCAAGATGCTTCAGCTAGACAGGCAAAAAAGCCCATTTAGCGGAAAATGCAGGGTGGGAGGATGAGGAGGTGAAGATCGCCTCTGTTGCTCATAAGAGGAGCTATACTGGATCAGACCAAGGATCCATCTAGTCCAGCATTCTATTCACACAATGGCCAACCAGCTGCCCACAGGAAATACACAAGCAGGACATGAGTGCAACAGCACTCTCCCACCCATGTTCCCCAGAAACTGATGTACATAGGCATACTGCCTCTGATACTGGAGGCAGCATATAGCCATCAGGACTAGTAGCCATTGATAGCCTTATTCTCCATGAATTTGTCCAGTCCCCCTTTAAAGCTGTCCAAATTGGTGACCATCCCTACATCTTTGGAAGTGAATTCCATAGTTTAACTGTGCGCTATGTGAAGAAGTACTTCATTTTATTTGTCCTGAATCTCCCATCATTTAGCTTCATTGTATGACCCCAGGTTCTAGTATTATGAAAGGGGGAGAAAAGTGTTTCCCTGTCTACTTTCTCCATGTCATGAATAATTTTGTACACCTCTGCCATGTCTCTCCCCACTCCCTTTTTCTCTAAGCTAAACAATCCTAGATGCGCCTCCTGCTTTGTATTGGATGACTGACGGCCATCACCCTAGGATTGCGCCCTACACCTGACAACCCCTCCCCTCCCTCCACCCCATCTCAGTGCATTGGTGTCATGATGAGGCACTGGAAGACTGATCAAGGGTCTTGCCTTTAAGTTTTTATTATTGTTTTAAATGTTTATTATTTGTTAATAGTGTTATTTTGCATTATATTAGTAGTGTAGTCCTTATATATGTCTATTGCAAGTAGTATTCCATATGTTACATAATATTTCTTTAAAGCCACCAGAAAACTACACTTGGCCTGAAAGCACACCAGTATCCATTTCTGACTTTGGCATTTTAATAGGAGAGCTCTTTCTCAACATAACACTGATCCACAGGAACTCTTAGCCCTTTGGGGAGTGACTTGACATCTGAGTACCTGTCAGTGGATTAGGATTTTTAAAAAATTGGAAATACTTTGGTACTATATATTTTGTGTAATATGAAGTTTATAGTGCAATCCTATGCATGTCTAGACAGCAAAAGCTCCTACTGCTCCCAACATCCCTCCAGCCAGCCATGCTGGTAATTGCTGGACTTTTTTCTTTCTAAACATGCATAGGATTGCAACTTTAACCTCTTAAATCAGGGGTGGGGAACATGTGGCCTTTCAGATGTTGTCAGACTATAACTCACATCATCCCTCACCATGGGCTGTGCTGGCTAGGGCTGATGGGGAGTTGCAGTCTACATCTGGAGGGCCACACATTCCCCATCCTTGTCTTAAGTGTTATCCAAGTGGGGCATTAAGGTCAGGCAAGACTGGCCGTTGTTGAGGTATTTGGAACAAATTCATTGCTATGTAATATGAAGACCCAGTGCTGCTTTCAATTTTATTAGTTTTTTTAATAGTGTATATTCTTAAGTACTTTAATTTTTACTATTTTAATTGTATTGTTTTTTTCAGAAGACACAGTGTAATATTGTTCATTTTATTTTATTCATTCATTTATTTCTTTTCTATACCGCCCCACAGCCGAAGCTCTCTGGGCGGTTCACAACAGTGGATACGTAAAAACAACAATAAAAGCATACAAAATAGTTTAAAAGATTAAAAACCAAATGTAAAACACAGTTTAAAATAACAATCCAAAACTAATAAAACTGAGCCTACAGGTGACAAACCCCCCCCCCCCGTGCTATTCCAAGCTCCTAACTATTAAATGCCTTGGCACAGAGGGAAGTCTTAACCTGGTGCCGAAAAGATAGTAAGGTTGGTGCCAGGCGGGTCTCAGTGGGGAGCTTATTCCATAATTGGGGGGCTACCACCGAGAAGGCCCTCCTCCTTGTTGCTACCAACCGAGCCTCTCTTGGAGGTGGCAGTCGGAGGAGGGCCCCAGATGTTGAGCGTAGTGTCTGGGTGGATTGCGGTTGGGAGAGACGTTCCGTCAGGTATTATGGTCCTAAGCTGTGTAGGGCTTTATAGGTTAAAACCAGCACCTTGAATTCGGCTCGGAAGCATATTGGCAGCCAGTGCAAACGGGCCAGAACCGGTGTAATGTGCTCGGACCTTCCAGTCCCCGCAATAAGCCTGGCTGCCGCATTTTGCACAAGCTGCAGCTTCCGAACAGTCTTCAAAGGCAGCCCCACGTAGAGTGCATTGCAGTAGTCTAGTTTAGAGATCACCAGAGCGTAGATTACTGAGACCAGGCTATCCCTGTCCAGATAGGGGCGTAGCTGGGCCACCAGCCGAAGCTGGTAGAAGGCACTCCTTACCACTGAGGCCACCTGAGCCTCAAGTGACAAAGATGGCTCCAGGAGCACCCCCAAGCTATGAACCTTCTCCTTCAAGGGGAGTGCAATCCCATCCAGAACAGGTTGAACACCCTCCATCCGGTCAAAGGTGGCATGGGACCACTCCCTCTCGCAAGGAGGCATTGATCACCTCTCTGGCCCAGCCGGCCGTTCCCTCCCTGCTAGTTTTTATAAGCCTAGAGGGGCAAGGATCCAGAACAGACGTGGTTGCACGAACCCATCCAAGCACCTTGTCAACATCCTCGAGCTGTACCAACTGAAACTCATCCAAAATAACTAGACCAGGCTGTGCTCCGGGTACCTCTCCTGATTCTACTGCTATAACATTGGAGTCTAAGTCCCTGCGGATGCAAGAGACTTATTGTTAAGATTAACCATTATTTAGGGTTCAGACGACATGGTAAAATGTATTTAAACTAAATTGGAAACAGGAGCTTCCAATCTCCTTCTCATAGCAGAGGAGGGGGCAGGAGAGTTTGGGTCGAGGCTAGGCTAGTTTTTGTATTACTAAGCCATGGTTTAGTGTTACATCCAACCACAGCCTCTTTGGGTTGGATCCAGACAGGTACTTCCACGAATGGAAGAGCTCCTTCCGTTTGTGAAAGGGACTCCAATCTAGCAGAGGCTCCCATCTGAAGGGAGGGTGACAGGGAGAGGTGATTTTCAGTGATTCCCCTTTCCCCTGCAGACCTGTGCCACCTCTCATATGGCCCTCAACAGAAAAAAAAATGTTCCCCACCCTGCATTAAAGGTAAAAACGATATACAAGTTCACATGTCACGATAAGCCACACTAAGAATAAGCCACCGTGGGTTGCTTGTTCACTCACTAGCCCATATTACTCCTGATAGATGGTGAGGCACTCTGTGGCTTGCCATGGTTTATTTCCCCTTTAGTCCTCCCTCCCACTCCCAGCCTGTATCCCAGAGTGCCTTTGCAGCACAACTTGTTTTGCAGCTCCCACCTCTCAAGGCAATTTTTTATCTGCCCTGTCCAATAAGCAGCCCCCCTCTGATATCCCCCTTTCACTTTCCTATGTCTTGAAATGATACTTGAGAATTACCTCCTCCACTTTGGTGCTTCCCCTGTCAGCTGCTACTACTACTACTACTACTACTACTTATCATCATCATCATCATCGTCATCGTCATCATCGTCATCATCATCATCGTCATTATCATCATCGTCATTGTTATTATTATATTTTCTCCTGCTCCACATGCAAAAGTCTGCAGGTTCGAATGACTGCTTCAGTGCGTAATCTCTTTTTTTATTTACATGCTTACTTAGAGCAGTTGTTTTGTAATTGTTCCAACAGAAATAGGCTTCAGAGACTCCCTTAGGAATTACACCTGCCCCCAAAAGCTCCTTCAGTCGCCACCACTTTTGGTTCCTCCACTCCCTCCACCCTTGCTTGTCGCTTTGCTCTTGAGACTGGTCTTCTCAGTTTCCTTGTCAATTACTTCCTCTACATGCTAACTTGAGTCTGCATAACTATACACCATCTTGTCAGTGTCCTTGTCAATTACTTCTTAGCAGCCAACATACTGTATAAACCTGGGGGCCACAGAGATTTTTTTTTAAAAAAAAAGAATGAAGGAGGTAATTGATAAGGGCAGATGCTAAGAAGGGGTATTCTGGGCCATGGCTGAAGGAGAAAGAGCTTTTGGGGTTGGTGTAATTACTGCCAGTATCTGTGAAGCCGACTTGTGCTTCTTATCAGATTGGGGGGGGGGAGCCATAAGCGATGGCAGAAGGAGTTTTGGGGGCAGATATAATTACTGTGGGAGTCTGTGAAGCCAATTTCTGCTGGGGCAATTTTCAAAGCAACTGTTCTAGGCAAGCATGTAAATTAAAAGACAATATGCACTGAAGTGGTCATTTGAACCTGTGGACTTGTGCAAGTGCAGCAGGAGAAAATAATTTAAAAAGGAGGTCACTAACAAGGGAAGCACTGAAGTGGAGAAGGCAATTGTCCAATGTAATTTTAAGATGTAGGAAAGAAAGATGGTGGAGGTAACTGACAAGGGAAGCAGTGTGGAACTAGTGAGATAGCCAGGAGTGGCCGGGTTTTTTGCCACTCTTGCCAGGCGGCTCTGTAGCCCTCTTGGACAAGCCACTCTCAAGCCACTCTGCCAGGTGACAACACACAAACCACACTGAAAGTGAACAACCCAAGAACAAGCCATGGATTCTCAGTATGGCTTCTCTGTAGTTAACAAACTATGCTGACACTACGGTGCCGGTTTCTCACAACACGACAAGCCATGCTGAAAAAGCATGGCTCACAACCCACCGTGGCTTATCGTATCATATGAACTAGGCCAATGCCTTCTAAAACAGGGATGCTGAACCTCAGGCACCAGGTTGAAATGCCTCTCCTGAGGCTTAATTACTGGCAGGTAAAATATACTGGTACTTTGGGCACCATCCCCTTTTGCCTGTGGCCACACCCACCACTGGAATGTGGCTCCCAAGAGCTTCTCTAAAATTGAATTTGGCCCTCAGGCTGAAAGAGGTTCAGCACCCTTTTCTAAAGGCTATGAAATGAAGAAATCTATGAGAGGATTTCTGTCACCAGGAATTTCAACCATAACTCCCTACCTACTATGTGATGGTATCCCTGGAGTCTCATTCTTGTTTGGCTGGTACTATTGTCAGAATTGCATGTTGCTTAATTTCATGTGACTGTCACACTAATTTAAAAAACCCTCTGCAAGCAATCGGTTCATACCTCTGGCAAGAGCAATTTGGCTCTTCTCCAGCAGTTCACTGGGTGGGAAGAAAGAGGGGTGGGTAGAAGAAAGGGGAGAGAAAAGGGGATCACAGAGAGAGAGAGAAGTGGGTCACGTCACCCATCAGTGGCTTTGGCCATTGAGTTGGACAATTGAGTTTGATTTGTTTAAGGTAGCTCCTTTTAGTTATACAACCTTATCTCCTTTAGTCTTTGGACACATGCTCTGTAATTTAAACAGTGGGATGTTATGAGTAATTCAATATTATGAATATGTTTGGGGGCTTTAAATCCCAGTCCATCTGTTTCTAGGAATAAAAGGTACTATCATAACTAACTGAAACTGATTTTGCATTCATGGGTTTAGAAACACCCATGATTATGGAAGCTTTGAAAGAGAGGGATGTATTCAGTCTTGGTTATGTAAGAAGAGCTTCTCTCCCCAAAAAAGGACTCCTTGAGTCTAGTCCAGCAAAGCATATGCAATAAATCCATTACCTTCAAGACTCTTGTTTTTGTTGCAACAAACGTGGTTCCCCTTTGAGAGTTAATTGAAGACCTTCTGATTTGAAGGCTAGACTTACCAGGGCTCAGACTTAGTTCTATTTCAGTGCTAGGCATCTCCAGGATAGGGCTTCCAGAACAAAGAATGAGACTTCTAGGCAGGCTGGATCCCTACAACTTTGTTTTTTAAATAAATTAAGTATGTGTTGCCGGAGCAAAATTCTCATGAGTGTTCTTCAATCTATTTTATGGAATGCTGTGAAGCTGAGGACCTTGTGAAATATGAGGCATCTACTGTTGGTTTAGAATAAAGGACAGACCTTTAATATAAGGGATATCTGTATGAAGTTTGAAGAGAAATCTGGCAGTCTTCATGTGTGTGATTGGAACTGGGTTTTGTTCGTGTTTACCATCCCTACTAAGGGAACAGTGTTCCATTCTCTTGGTATTAGTATGGCAGTAATGAGAAATCTCAAGCAAGATTGATGTTGCAGTGGGCACTTTTTATTTATTAATTTATTTATTTATGATGCTGGATACTGATTAAAAGTTTCCAGCCATGTTTTAAGCCGGCCAAGTCTAGAGCCAGCCAGGGCAGCTGCCGACCAGGGGAGATGCTAGGGGACATTGTACCAAATCACAGTGGGAAGCGTCAGTGCGTAGCTCTGAAAGCTGGGAAAGATGTAAACAGATCCTCAATTTATCTGCCGAGTGGGTTCTCTAAACACTGTTTTATTGGACAGTGGCTCCTGCTTTACTAACCTCTAACCTCCGTGGTGCTTGGAGGTGCTACCCACTGACCAGCCTTGTCTTTGAACCTCTCTCGGTTCCTGCCACCTCAAAGGCTTGCCGTCAGATTCCTGTGTTTTTCTTGGGACTTCACCTCTCAGTGGGATGCCTACAGTAGGGAAAACTGATCCACCCTTAGAACATTGACATATTTGAAAGCGATACCCTCGAGACTTGAAACCTATTGCTTTCTGTTTCAGGAGCTGTCTGTCACTTGTCAGAAAATGTAGCTGAACCTTTCCCTCCTTTTTTCAGTAGGCAATCATATTGCATTAGGGCATACCATACAGCTATGTGTAACACACTTTTTGTTCTCCCCATCCTTAGCAAACCCCTCTTGTGCTTGCAGTAGCTGTAGCAGATGTGACTATTTCTGTGGATTTGGGTTTGTGAGGTGACAAGCACTTTTTGGGATTGGTAGAATGTTCAGTCAAAAGGATTATAAAAATTCCCCTGTATAATACCGGTGGTTGTTTATTGATCTCCTACTCTGAAAGATCAGTATTGAAGACTTTGCTCTGTCTCGCTGTGTTTTGTTGCTTGGGACACCATTCCTTTCAGTGGTATTAAGTATGATTTTTACCTGAAAAGCCTGATGGTCTTTCTCTGCTTTTTTCTTTCTTGCTTCAAAGTCATGTCACTGTCTGTAACCCAGCCTTGTATTTAAGCACTAGCTGGATAGCTTTAGGCAAGAAGAAATTGAATGCAGATGAGTGCATGGAATTCCATGCAGGTGAGTGAGTATGTGGGAAGAGGAGGGACAGAGTGCTCCATCCCTCCTCTGTGTCCAGAATAGAAATACAATAGGCTACTGCAGGAGGGATGGAGCTCATCTGCCAGTGTCCAGCAGGCTAGTAAATAAGTTTTAAATACTAATATAGCTCTATTCTGGAAGGTAAGCCCAAAGAAGCACTGCAGATGCTAAGAAAAAGGACATAATTGCATGTATTCAAACGGGGGCTTGTGTGCAATTGCAGTGCAGAAAGGATGAGGCAGAGGACAAAGGATACTCTTTCCTTTCCCTTCTCTTTGGGTGGGTTCACATGTCACGCTAAGCCACCCTTCAAATAAGCTGCGGTGGGTTAGTCGTTCGGTGAACAACCCACAGTATGCCCAGCAGACTATCAGGCTTGCTGTGGCTTGTTCTCCCGCTCCTTCCCCCTCAGTCCTTCTAGCCAGCTCCAGCATATATTCCAGGTGCCTTTGCGGTAGAACCCATCTTGTCTTCTCGCCCTGCCTGTCCCTGCTGTGATTGCTATCACTTTTCGTTTGCCACTTTCCCCCCCTTTTTATGTTTTTGGTGCTTCAGGAGTATACAAATGTGTTCGTAATTCCACCCCTCCCCCGTTCTGTTGTCAGCACGCAAGAGCACACTTTCTCATGTCTGATATGTGTTGCCTTGGCTTGTCAATGTCCTTGTATGTTGTAGCTGTCAATGGGAGCACCAAAGCAGAGTAGGTAAGGTACAAGGAAATTGACAAGATGAGGATGCATGTAGGCTAATTTGCGCACCATTGTGAAGGACCTGGCGGAAAATAATAGTAAAAGAAAGGAAGGTCTAAGTAGCACAACTCAGAAGCACTGAAAATGGCGGGGGGGGGGGGGAGGCAGAGTAAGTGCACCAGAAGCAGGTGGTGGGGACAATATCTCATCCTTAGCAATGGAATCCTCTCACTTTTAAATGTTGAACTGACACTTCTCAGTGTGCTACATCTGAATTATCTAAATAATTTTTAAAAGGTGGTGAACAAATGATGGTCCTTCCAAAGTACCATTTCGGCTTTGGTGGAGGGGCAGTCACTGGTGAGGGAGATGGATGCAGCACTGGTGAGATCGCGAAGAGCAGCACGAGCTTTTTTGCCACTCTTGCCAAGCGTCTCTGTAGCCAATCCCGGCAAGCCACAATTGTTGTGCCTCCAGTAGGTCAGACAGAAACCAGCCGGGCTGGAGTGTGTTAGGGGTGGGGCCTGGCTATGTGCAGCCTGACCCAGCTGGGCAGCCTTACCAATCAGCACCTGCTCAAAAGGCAGGTCCCAAACACACTCAGATGCTGGAAGCAATTGTTCATTACTACAGCTACAACCAGACACTGCTGACATTCCCGACCTCAGACTTCTGTACCTTTGATCCTTGGAACGACCTTGACCACGACTTTGCCTGATCCCAAACTGGTTTATGTTTGCTCTGTTTTGGACTGATATATTTTGGCTTCGACCTTCGGACTGTGATAACGACTACGGCTTATCTTTGAACTGGACGGATTTACGACAACAATAAAATCTCTCTCCTGGGTTTGGACAACTCTACAACAAGCCATGGGTATGAACAACTCTACAACAAGCCATGGGTTCTCAGAGTGTCTTGTTCATGAAAATTAAGCTACCCTGCGAAGAACTTGCCGGTTTCATGCAGCAAAACAACCCACCATGGCTGGTTTATTTATTTATTATATTTATACCCCACCTTTTTTCCTGCAGGGAACCCAAGGTGGCTTACATAATCCTCCTGCTCCTCGCCATTTTATCCTCACAACAACCCTGTGAGGTAGGTTAGGCTGAGAGTCAGTGACTGGCCCAAAGTCATCCAGTGAGTTTCATGGCTGAGCGGGGACTAGAACCCGGATCTCCTGAGTCCCAGTCCAACACTCTCACCACTACGGTTGATGGTTGTGTCGTTCAAACCCCGTCTTTCTGCGTCTATTCCAGGTTCATTTGAAAGTTGCCTCTATAGAGATGACAATTGTAGGGAGCCAGCAGTTGCTCGTCTAGTGGGCAGGAAGTTCTCTGGGTGGGTTGGTTGGTTTGCTTCAGTGGTGTCCATGGACCAAGTAAATGTTTGGTGTTACAAAGTCCAGTCCCCATTCTGCATGGGCCGGCAGCTCCCTCCCAGACCGACAGAATTGTTTGATGAATATTGTAGATATTTTTAGTGACTTTGGTTGGTGAGGGGGAGATGAACAAGTCAGCTACTCTTTTGCTGCCTAATTTTATTTTGTGGCGGACCGAACCTGGTCCGTTGCACGGCTTCAGCTTTCTCTCCACATATTTTAATTAATGTATTAATTAATTTATTATTGTCTTCATATCCCACCTTTTTTCCTTTTGCAAGGAACCCAAGGCAGCTTACATGGTGACCCTCCTCCCCATTTTATCTTCACAAAAACCCTATCTGGTAGGTTAGGCTGGGAATCATTGACTGGCCCAAAGTTAGCCAGTGACCTTCATGGCTCAGTGGGTACTAGAACCCAAATCTCCTGACTCCCAGTCCAACACTCAAACCACTACACCACATTTCTTTCTTCTCAGCTGTTCCTGAGTCCTTCAGGCATGCAATCTTTGACTGCTGGGACAGTCCTGGCTGCTTGAGACAAGTGTGCATGCAGAAATCATGAGGTTAGTCCCCCCCCCACACACACACACACTGAATATTTTTCAGCAAGGCTAACCCTCCCAGCACGGAGGTACTACCTGGATATAAAAGCACAATGACAGAAAAAAACTTACTATCTCAAAGTATCACCTGTGAATCCACCAGAAGAAAGGTGAACATATTTGGGGGGCAGGGAAGAGACCCTTTGTTTTGCAAGTGAAGTTTTTTGCTTCTCATTTCATTTCTTAAACATGCAGATGTGTCCTTGTACACATATTTACCAGCCTTAGAATTGAGCAAGAACATAGAATACTTGTAAATGTTCAAAAGTTTGGAAACTAGTAGCATTTATAAAGTTCCTGTTATGCATCTGAATAAATGGCTTACCTGGAATGATGTTTTGAAAAGTACTAAGACTTGGATGCACAATAAAAATCAAGAAGTTTAGTAGTTCAGAAATCTTATTGAGGTGGAAATAATAACACAACGTGTGTTCCCTCTTTAACCTCACTATTGGGAGTCATATCTATGATGTAAGTAGTTTACAGCAATAAAATGGAGAACCTATAGAAGGCAGCTCCCAGATGACCAATATCTAGAGGGTCAGACAAGGATTTTGAACTGTGACCTTGGTGCTCCTTGTGAATTTGAAACTACAAAACAAATGTGGTAATAGCTGTCCTACATCCAATTTAATTTTCAGATTAGCTCAGTATAAAACTCAGTAAAAGCCTCAAAACATTCCTAATGTGTATACTTATAAAATCTGGAGTATAATAGGTTGGTATATAAACCTGCCAAATGTATATAAACAACAGTAGTTTTAACTAGACTTGGAGGTATAAGAACCATAAAAACTGGCAAGTGAGGTTAGACTTGATAGTCCATTGATCTCAACATTTTCCTACAGGGGCAAGCTAAGATATTAAGGAGGAGTTCACCAGCAGGGCAGAATGGTGATAAATCTTATTTTTCTGTTCCCTGTATTAAATGCTTCTTTAAAAAGCAATTTATGCAGCAGGCCACCACATCATCCTGTAACCGGAAGGCTCATTAGTTTTAAAATATAAATATGAAAGTAAATCTCAACCTGGTATGAGTCTTGGGTCTCATGTGCCTCTCCCCCTTGGCATTCAGAGAAAGTAACAAGTTTTTGGTTGTACTGTGTTTATTTTGAACGTGGTATCCCCTGGCCACCCAATCTATCCCTGCAAACACTGGGGTTTTTATTTAGATGGTCAGGGAGATGTGTCCAGATAAACATGGTGTCCAGGTTCGGATGGCACAACGACCCATGCTGGATTGTCATGTCGTCCAAACCCAGACCACTTCACCCATGGTGATAGCCCCCCTGAGAACACATGCACTGTTCTAAGGGTTGTTTTACCCACAGTAGGTTGCTGTGTCGTCCAAACCTGAGTGACCGATCCCACCATGGGTAAAGTGAAGCAGTGAGCGAGTCACGAGGCAAGAGCAGCAAAAAAACCTCTTAGCGATCTTGCTCATGCTGTCATCAGTAACAGCCCTTCTGAAGTGCCCAACCTGCACACTGGAGGGGCTGTCACTAGTTAGCCCCCCCCCCCTTTAAAAATTGCGCTCCAAATGGATGCTGCTTCTTCTTCTTCTTCTTCTGATGATGATGATGATGATGATGATGATGATGATGACAGGGCAATGGGTGTTCTTTGTCAGGGGCAAATATGTCCTGTATGTCCTGTGCTTCTCAGCTGTGTTCCCATTAGACCAGCCTTCCCTGACCTGGTGCCCTCCAGATGTGTTTGACTACAAATTCCATCACCCCCAGCTTGTGTGGTCATTGGGTATGTTGGCTGGGGTGATGGGTATTGTAATCCAACACATTTGGAGGGCATCCCGTTTGGGGGAGGCTGCCACAGACAGTATTGCAGATAGTGAACTTTAGCAAAACAAGGCTCTTTAAAAGCTGCCTGGGGCCCAAAGAGCCTTGTAGACACATTCTTCCCATGCACTCAATTTTTTTAGTAGGTTTTTAAGAGAAATAGGAAGTTGTCTAGGGCACTAAGTCTATAACCTTTTGGGAGCCCAACTAATTCAAAAGAGAGAACTTCAGTCTATCCAGGCTTTGCCCATGTATTTTCCGAGAACTTTTCTTCAACAGAGAGACTTCATACTTCCTTATATAAGAATAATTTGAAAGCTGAGTTTCTCAGGCAGCACTGAATTTTCATGCATTTAATTTCTCACAAAGAAAGCTGACACTTTCTTTGAAACAGCCGTGTTCCCTTAGATTAAAAAAAAATTGCCTTACACTACCACATGGATCTGTTCCCCTCCCTAGGCAAAAAACATGCCAAGAGAAGGGGAGGGATCATGTTGTGTGTTTGCCTTCATTTTGAAGTGATAGTTGCAGATGTTTTTGCCCCAGTCACATGCCTCCCCCCTAAAAAGATGGGCTTGCTTTTTGTTGTATTTGAGAACCATCTCATGAATAGGGGGGCATCCATCTTTGATATGCCTTAGTGTGAAATCAATGCCAAACTTCAGATTTCAGAAACTTGACAAAAAGTTATTTAACTTTTTTTAAAAAAAAATTCCTCTTGGTGTCAAGTGAAATGGTACATGTCTTTGCAAAATCCATATTCAACATAGCTGAGGGGGAAAAATAGAGGTGAAAGGGTGAATGCCCCAAAACTAATGTAAGCAGTGTTCATTAAAATGCAGTATCTTCACCAAATCACAAAAGAAATAATTGTGTTGCAAGACTTCAGTTTTTATTAATTGTGACATAGGATAAAATCAATGTTTTATGGATAACATTATGTGAAACAATAATTTAATGCCACCTTGGCACATTTGGGCAATTTCAAATAATCAATATGGCTGCCAAACTAACCTGAGAATCCTTTACTCTCCCAAAACCTGGAACATCTTAGTATTTCTAGGATTACACATTCCAAAAATGAGGCTTCGGTTTGTAGTGACCTTTTTTGTAGAAAGTCATATAGATACCTAACTTTAATTACACATCAGGTATAATGAATTGATATAGAGAGCTTGTGCTGTAGTAAATTTAAGTACTGTTTAAGTGGATTAATTCCTACACCTTACCTAGACATGTACAAAGCCATCCAAAATCAGTGGGACCTGTATTTATGTAACTTGATGCATGTTTGCAGCTAGCATTTACTGTATAGGATATCAGCCTTAGATTTACATCGCGTTTTAAAATGGGACAGGGGATATGTTGATAATACTGAAAGCCCATGAAAAGTCATGGCCAGAAGTTGAAATAGGGATTTGGTTTGCAAGGACTAACACTTGAATGAAGGACAAATACCAATATAATATTTGGAAGGACTGCAGTAGTGTTAGATCAGTCGCCTTGATCTAACTGACCTGATGGTAGTAAAAGATGTATGGGTTTTCTATAACCCTTTTCCAAAAGGAAAGCCATTAAAGTAACTTCTGCCACCATGAAAATGGTAGCACTTCAGGACCTCATAAACTGTGTGAAGTGTGGCACTCTGGGAAAACTTGACCCTTGAAGTGGGGCAAAATCTTACAACACCATGGCGCCTGACTGTTAGACTAGGCAATTACCGGTAACTTTTATTGCTTTCTTCCAAGTCCTTCTGCCTTTCTCTTGGCTGACTTTTCTCTTTTCCAACTAGAACTTTGGCCTAGGTGACTGATGAAAAGCCAAGGGCTTTCTCCCACTGGACATAGCTTCCACGTGATTCCATAAAGGTTTAATAAGCAATACTTATTTTGTATCTTTCCCAGTATTAATTTCTTCATACTAGATTGGACATTTGCCATTGGTGTAGCATGATAGAGCATCTCTAGTGACATTAATACCAAGTCTTACACATACCATAGGAATAGACTGTGGTGTAACCTGATGCTGTCCAGGCTTGTGAAGAAATGCTGGGCAGTCAAATGTGTAGTTCTAAAGATGACATTTTTGCCTAAATAAATGTTACTTTCAGTACGTAGGTTTCCTGCAAATGTTATTTTCAGTGAGTAGATTTCCCTCTCTGGTGGCAATAGATGTTTCTAACCAACTGGAATAGCTTACCAAAGCCCCACATGTCAGCTTCTCATGTTAGAATATTGTAGTGCTAAAGCAAAGCATATTGTCTGGTCTGAGTTGTGTGTTGCTACTTTGTTTTAGGGGGTGTGAGAATTCCAACGTTGCCAGCATTTATGAGCCACATGTGGTACAGACGTTCCCTTTCCCAAACTGGCGAACTGCATGCATGCGTGTGGAATAACTTGAACCTCCTCCTCTTAATAAATGAATGTTAGTGCAGCTAAGGTTGTGAGAAGTGAATGTTAACAATAGTTTTTTGTGTAAACTTGGAGTAAGAAGGAGGAGGCAGTTTGGGATGGGATGGTCTACAAGTTGCAGTTATAGTCATACATTCATTTCATTTCATTTATTTCATTTCTATACCGCCCCACAGCTGAAGCTCTCTGGGCGGTTCACAACAGCTTGTGCATAAAAACAACAATAAAAACATACAAAATAGTTAAAAGATTAAAAACCAAATTTAAAAACACAGTTTAAAATAACAACCCAAAAGTTAATAAAACTAAGTCTACAGGTGACAATCCCCCCCCCCCCCGTGCTATTTTGAGCACTTAACTATTGAATGCCTTAGAGGCATAGAGGGAAGTCTTAACCTGGCGCCGAAAAGATAGTAAGGTTGGTGCCAGGCGGGTCTCAGTGGGGAGCTTATTCCATAATTGGGGGGCTACCACTGAGAAGGCCCTCCTCCTTGTTGCCACCAACCGAGCCTCTCTTGGAGGTGACAGTTGGAGGAGGGCCCCAGATGTTGAGCGTAGTGTCCGGGTAGATTGCGGTTGGGAGAGACGTTCCGTCAGGTATTGTGGTCCTAAGCCGTGTAGGGCTTTATAGGTTAAAACCAGCACCTTGAATTCGGCTCGGAAGCATATTGGCAGCCAGTGCAAACGGGCCAGAACCGGTGTAATGTGCTCGGACCTTCCGGTCCCCGCAATAAGCCTGGCTACCGCATTTTGCACAAGCTGCAGCTTCCGAACAGTCTTCAAAGGCAGCCCCACGTAGAGTGCATTGCAATAGTCTCATTTAGAGATCACCAGAGCATAGATTACTGAGACCAGGCTATCCCTGTCCAGATAGAGGCGTACCTGGTAGAAGGCACTCCTTGTCCTTGCCACTGAGGCCTCAAGTGACAAAGATGACTCTAGGAGCACCCCCAAGCTACGAACCTTCTCCTTCAAGGGGAGTGCAACCCCATCCAGAACAGGTTGAATACCTTCCATCCGGTCAAAGGAACCACCCACTAACAGCATCTCAGTCTTGTCTGGATTGAGCCTCAGTTTGTTAGCCCTCATCCAGTCCATTGTCGCAGCCAGGCATCAGTTCAGCACATCCACAGCCTCACCTGCTGTAGATGAAAAGGAGAAATAGAGCTGCGTGTCATCAGCGTACTGATGGCAATGCGCTCCAAAACTCCGGATGACCCCACTTAGTGGTTTCATGTAGATATTAAATAGCATGGGGGATAAGACCGACCCCTGAGGAACCCCATACTGGAGAGTCCATGGGGCCGAGCAACATTCCCCAAGCACCACCCCTGGAGCCGGCCATCCAAGTAGGAGCGGTGCCCCCCACCCCCAACTCAGTGCCCCCACCCCCAACTCAGTGCCCCCCACCCCCCAACTCAGACAGCCACTCCAAAAGGATACCATGGTCGATGGTATTGAAAGCCGCCGAGAGATCCAGGAGTATCAACAGGGTCGCACTCACACTGTCTCTCTCCCGACATAGGTCATCATACAGGGCGACCAAAGCCGTTTCTGTGCCAAAACCAGGCCTAACCCCGACTGAAATGGATCCAGATAATCATTCTCATCCAAGAGTGCCTGGAGCTGGTTGGCCACCACCCGCTCAAGGACCTTGCCCAGGAAAGGAACATTCACCACCGGCCTAAAGTTGTTGAGATCTTCTGGGTCCAGAGAGGGTTTCTTCAGGAGTGGTCTCACCATCGCCTGTTTCAGATGGCATGGAACCACTCCCTCTCGCAAGGAGGCATTGATCACCTCTCTGGCCATTCCCTCCCTGCTAGTTTTTATAAGCCAAGAGGTGGCAAGGATCCAGAACAGACGTGGTTGCATGAACCCGTCCAAGCACCTTGTCAACATCCTCGAGCTGTTGATACGAATCTCATTTGAATAAAATTAAATAAAAGTTTTCTAGGCTTTATAGCTGCACAGATGCATTTAAATATATTGATTTGGATCTAGTCTTGTGCTAGCAGAAAAGCACTTCTGCTCATCCTTAAATTCTGGAGATTCAATGTCCCACTGCAGCCCCCCATGTCCTATTTCATGGCATTTCATAGGGTCCCTGGACCCTCAGAAGTTGCTTTATGAGGACATGGGGCTGTAGTGGGGAGAAGGAGCCAGGAAAGCCCCATTGTGTGAGTGAAATTCTGCTTGCATGTTTCTGGATCCAACTAATGAAGAATGCATTTTTAAAAATAAAAAACAAAACAGATGGCAGGTGGCAAAGAAGCTGAAATTATTTTTTTCAAATCACATGCAATTAACTAGGTATAAAGTTTGAGAGGGCTGAACCAAAGTTTTAAACAGAAGACTATTGTAAAATGTATCATTCATTATTTATTTATTATACTTATACCCCGCCTTTTTTCCTGCAAGGAACCCATTGACATAAGGAATACAGATTTCATTAATAGGCAAATTAACTTTGCCCCTCCTGCTTTTTCTGTGTTCCATTATGGCCCTCAATCCTGATCTTGTTCACTTCTTTTCCATTTTTGTCCCACTTTCTTCTTTTATCATAATTCCTGACCATAAAAACAAAAAATGACAATAAAATAATTAACATATTCACTCCAAATCCAGTGCAGCAGTACATCAGCAGTTGTTGAAACAGACTAACATTGCAATCTTATGCATATCTATTAATTTAATTTAATTTAGTATTAAAATGTATAAACCACCCATCATCCACAGGGTCCTAGGGTGGTGTACAGAGCATTAAAAACTAACAAATCTAATATAAAACCCATACAGTTGCACCTTAAAAAGCAAATTAAACAACATCAACAGTTCTTCAGCCAGCAAGCCAGACAATCAATTCAGTTTAAAAATAACTTACATTAAAAAATGTAAAGCATTAAAATTAAAAGGTTAAAATGCTTGGGTACTTACTCAGAAGTAAGCCCCATTAAGTTCAATAGTACTTCTAGGTACATGTGTATAGGATTGCAGTCTAAAAGTACATTCAAACAAAGAGATTTTGTTTCAAAGAGATATAAAATACTGGAGAGGTAGTTGTGACAGGTCTCAGCAGGTACCTGGTGTCAGAGGCAAGCAGGTGGCATTCAGTCCAAGGAACAAGGCCCAGGGCTGCTGATAGTTTTAGTCTACTAACATCTGGAGGGCCACAGGTTCTTCACCCTTGTTCTAAGAAAAACAAGTCAGATCTAGAATTCCAGGCCGTCTGGTAGACACAGTTCTAACTCTCGAAGGCCTGAAATAGATGAGTGAGCAGGCAGGGATGGGAATGGGAAGTAAGACAGAGTCCAGTCTGGAGTTTTAAACTGCCTCCCTGCAGACACATCTTGGACTCTTCATGCAAAGCCTGTATGAATTTCCCAGGATGGTTGCTAAATAGCCCCAATAGTCAATGGGGTTGACTGTAGCTGGTTGATAAGTGGGGCTAAGGTGCTAGAACAAACAGGTACAGAGAAGCCCTGTCCAGCAACTGACAGCTTTCAAAGGATGATGGACTCATCCCACTTTGCAAGCCTAGAGTGGCACTACATGCTTAATAGACATGGGTGTGCATAGGTGCATAGGTCCAGTTCCTTGCTTTTGGCTCTCTGTGGCATTAGAGCTTTTCATAATACAGGCATAACTTTCTCTGTCAAAGGACAATTTGAATTGTGCTTAGCAGTTAAACAGTTACCAGCAACAGAGTGCAACTGCTTAATTTTATGTCATCCAGAAATGTGTAACTCCAAGGGCATGGTGTTCTCCAGTTGTGTTTCACTCTGTTATTTCAGCATGATTATATTTGTGGTGCTAGTCTTCCTTCACAGTTAGAAAGTCAACCTGATAAGCATGGCCAGCTGTGTATGTTATGCTATTGCCTTTTTGTAATACTGCCTCTGCAAGTATTATGCCCAGCCAGTGCACTAGAGAAAAAAGCAGCTTGCTTGCTGACTGCCCTACACAGACATATGTACATACTGCTCCTGGCTGATACTGGGCCTTAGGGAGATCTTTAAATTTAAGTGCCTTCTGGACACTTAAATGTGTTGGAGATCTCTGCAGAAACAATTAAGCTTAGAAAATAACTTCTGTAAGGCCAGATCACTTGAGGTATGATTATTGGCAAGCATGTTTCCTTTGGGGTTGTAGAGTTTTCAGAATCGATTTGGTTCCAAGTCCTAACACATTTTGCTTGTTGCAGTCCCGTATTAGAAGCAAACAACACATTACTGTTTTTTAATACCTCCAGTGCTTATCCTGAATGACAATCGGCAGTGGATGAAAATATAATGATAACAAAAGAACATGTCATCGACTTACATGTTGGTGCTTTGAATTCTGTAGTAGGATTTGGGTGCCTACATTTTATGCCACCCATTGTCAAGCTGCAAATTAGGTTAGCAATTTCATTTGACATGTACAGCACACTTATAATTTTTGTATTGTTTCTTAAGAGCTAGAATAGGAATTGCTTGTTCTACAGCCTTCTTACTATTGGGAAACAGCAGCTATCCTACTATCATGCACAGGCTTATTGCCTCTCCTGGCCTTTACAGTGCAATCCTGTATATGTCTACTCAGAAGTAAGCCCCAATGAATTCAGCTTACTGCACTTGGCTCCATTGTGTGCACCCTCTAAAGAACAGGAAGGCGCATGACCAGAAGGCAAGCAGGATAACCAGAGAGGGGACCTTTTCAGCCATGGTGCACCATCTACAGAATGCCCTCCTCAAGGACACCAGCATTGCTGTTTTCTAGGCACCAGGCAAAACTCGTTTAATCTCCCAGGCTTTTAAATGTTAAAAATTTTAGATCTTCCTGATTGTCCATTTTTATTTCCGTTGACTCATTTTATCATGTAGTTTTATTGTTATTTCAGCTGTGTAAACTGCCCTGGAACAAATTCCAGTGAAGGGTAGTATATAAATATTTTAAATAATGTTATAAAAGTGTTTTAAATAAATATGTGACATATACATATTTTAAATAAATACATAAATAATAGAAGTCCCAGCCTAGCATACAGCAAAATGCCTATAGTTAGGTATGTGGAGGGTGGGTCTCTACACAGTACCCATGAGGGCTTAATGATTTTGTGTGCACAGAACAGCATTCTCTGGGATCAGTGGAGGCTAAGCCACCTAAGTGTCAGGAGTAAAGATACTATTTTGCTTTCACTACAACAGTATTGCCAGTGGTATCACTTTACTTTAGCCATAGGAGTAAATGGCAACCATCCACTTATAGGGTGGGAAAGTAAAGGGTTGTGGTCAGGGACTCTGGTTGAGAGCCTCATCTGCTTCTGTGCCTTTGAGTCCAGTATCAAGGGCAGGAATAGGTAACCTGCAGCCCTAGGGTCGCTCATAGTCCTTGGCCTAATTGCAAAAGCCCTCTGCAAATAATCAGTTCAGACTCCTGGCAAGAGTGATCTGTCCATTCCCCAGCAGCCTGTTGGGCAGGGAGGAGGAGGAGAGAGAAGAAGGTGTTGGAGACAGGGAAAAGTAAGTGGCAGAAAGAGAGAAAAGGGGGTGGTTCTGCCCACTGGGTTCTGGCCCTGCCCACCATTGGCTTATGGCCCTGCCCACCATTGGCTTATGGCCCTCAACAGATTGTCCCCAGGGGAATGTGGCCCTCGACAGAAAAATTTGCCACCCCTGGTTTAGGACCAACATTAGATTTAGCACCTAACCTGAACCGTTTTCCAGATTGTAGACTGTTTAAAGTCCTGTCCTGGGTTTGGTTTCTTACTGACAGTGGCATGTGGTTGAACCTTGGAAATATAGTTAGATTATATATATGATGACCATATACAGAAGTTTGATGTTTGCTTGTCTGGCATAAATATGGTGTGAAAATATTATTCATTGTTCTTTGCAGGCAAGGTGGTTCTGGGAAGCTTATTTTCAATCAATGAAAGCAATTGCTTTGGCAACCCTCAAGATTATCAATGATAGGATCTACCCATATGCTGCTACATCGTATGAAGAATGGAATGATCCCCCAGCAATTGTAAGTGGAGTTATATTTCTATTAAATGGGCAGAGCAATTCTATGGTTTCTCAGATGGTGTGGATTCCCACCCCCAAGGCCGTTAACACAGCTATGACCTCGGGGGTGGGAATCAGTGCGAATTCTTCCGCAGCCACCCCTCGCAGAAAGCACCATGGTGGCTTCTCTTCTGAGGATGCAATAGTGTCCTTAGAAGAAGTCAGGGGAAGGAGAAAAGGGGGAGGAACGGTGGGTGGGGAGGGGATAGAGGAGAAGAGGCCTGGATCCACTTGATCCAAGAGCCTCTCTACTGTTCCTGCCCCCTGGAAGTTAAGTCACCTGTTGCCCACTCCTGTTCTAAAGCAACGGAAATAAGATCCCATATTCTGATTTCCCTTTGCCTAATAAACAATGAAACAACAAATGGTATTAAGTTTTTGAAATATGTCTATGAATATTCTTCCTGCTGTTAGTAGAGATTAAAGACATAAATATCTACGGTACTCTCTAGGCTATGTGAACACAGTTAACCAGCAATACTGAATGTATATGCACCCTTGGTTGATATTCATCCATCTGTGGCTCATATTAGAATGGTTGTAAGAGTGCGAGGCAGAAGCACTCGTCTCCCAACTCCTCCCTTTATGCTAGGAATTTCTTTCAACTGTGCCTGTATAAACCAATGCATTTTAAGGAAACTGAAAGCTAGTGATTTTGACAGGTGTCTCTACATTCTCCTAAAGAAATGATAAAATGTAATTGGGTCAGTCGTTTGGTTAGTTGCTTAAAAACTCAAGAGCATTTTAAGTAACTCTAAAATTTGTATCTATATTTCTTGCATCTGTTAATTGAACACAATGGCTCTATCCTGCTTCCTCTATAGTGTTAACATTTGGAACTGAGAAATCCCAGACTATAAGGTGTTCTCCACATAATAGTGCCTTCTCCTAGTTGTGCTTGAATTCTGATAGTAGATCTTTAAAACTATCACTTCAAAGTTTTTAATAATTATTGTTTATCTTTTAAAAGACTTGCCTTGGAATTTCCTTGTTCTGAATTAGCTTACTATTACAGCTTGGTAGACGATCCTAAACCTTTCAGGATTCAACTAACTTTGGACACACTGACTGGGTTCACATGACATGATAACCCATTGTGGGTTGCTCCCAGACCGATTCCCACAGGGTGGCTTTTTTGAGGGAAACAAGCCACCCTGACAACCCCATAGCTTGTTGTAGGGTTTGTTGTACCCACAATGGTGGTTGTGTCATCTGAACCCAGGCAACCAACCCCATCATGGGTACTGGGAATCAGCTAGTGACTCACTTGGCAAGAGCAGCAAAAACCCCTTGCTGCTCTTACCAAGCTTGCCTGGGAACCTGCCAATGCGAGCTGCCCCACAAGTGCCCAGGCGGCACTTAGGGGCGACTGGCACTGGCTGGATATCCCCCACCATGATTGCGAGCCATTTTTGGCTCACCACTGCTTTTTTTCACTTTACCATTTTTGGGGGGCGGGGGGATCGCGAAGGCCAGCTTGACAGCTTCTCCTGCTTCCCCCCCTTTTTCCGCTCCTTTAGTATTAGTTCCTCCCCCAGTTCTTCACAATTGTGCGCAAATTTGCCTATATGCAGTCTCACTTTGTCAATCTCCTTGTATGTTACTTACTGCACTTTGCTCCCTTTGCCAGCGGAAACTTACAAGGACATTGACAATGAAAGACTACACATTTTGGACAGCCATAAGTGCACACTTGCGAAAGACCAACAAAATGATGATGATGATGATGATGATGATGATGATACAAAGACATTTGTGCAATTTTCTGGGATTGAAGAAACAAGTGGTCCCTCCAAAGTGCCTTTGGGCATCGGTGGAGGGGTAGTCACTGGTGAGGGAGGCTGGAGGCAGCATGGGCAAGATTGCGAAGAGCAGTTGGGATTTTTGCAGCTCGCACTAAGTGCCTCTAGCCAATCCCAGCAACTCACGATAAAATTGCTCTCCCAGGTTCAGGCAACACAACTATCCATCGTGGGTATGATAACCCCTAGAATAAGCCATGGGTTGTTAGGGTGGCTTGTTCCCCAAAATTAAGCCATCCTGTGGAAACTGATCCGAGTTAGGATGGCATGACAACCCATCAGTGGCTAGATGCCCATAATGGGTTGTTGTGTTGTGCGAATCAATGCATTAGTTTACTTCTACAACACAGAGTCAAGGGAGTACTCACATTTTTTCAATGTATTTCAAGTTTAGAGAGTTTTCCTAAGCCTGCTTTTAAACATTGGTCCTCAAAACAACTGGCTCTGTTTCGTCAGGGCTGTTTTGAAGTTTTGGGTCTGGATATCATAAATTATAGTTTACCACCACTATTTTAATAATCACCCAGAGAATCACTGTATGCAGAGCAATAAATGTACTTTCTCAGTAGGTCTCCATTTTCTCTGTGAATGATTTCCAGAGAGCAACCTTGCTGAGAGGCAGGAAAAGGAACCCCTACTAAATGAAATAACAGATTAATAGTTGAAAGAATGGTTCGTGTGTAATTTAGGGTAAGGTAAGAGCAGATTATTAGTTAATTAATGAATAAATAATAAAAAGGAGATGGACTTTGACTTGGCCTTGCTTCCCATCTCTCCCTCAGCCATCATCTAGCATCACTCATTCCACCTGGCTGCAGTACCCTTCTGTGGCTGCAGTGTATTCTCCTACCTCACATCAGATATAGTGTCCCTAATATGCTGTGCCTCTTAGTCTGCAGAGTTTGCCTTATAAAGTTGACTTTAGTACAGTAATACCTTGGATTGCAAGTAACTTGGTTTGAGAGTGTTTTGCAAGACAAGCAATTTTTAAAATATTATTTAAAATTTTTTTTACTTGATATACAAGTGACGTCTTGTAATACAAGTACTGTAGTATGGCTTAAATTAAAAATCTCTGTACAAATTTTTTTGGGGGGATTTCGTTTTGATATAAGAGTGTTTTGGATTACAGGCACGTTTCCGGAACGAATTATGCTCTCAATCCAAGGCATGACTGTAGTTGTTTTTGTAAATGCTGCTGTTTGTCTTGCAGGACTGAGCTTGAGAGTTGTTGTTATTGTTGTTCTTTAAAGCCATGAGTTTTATTAGTGTCCGGTGAGTTTGAGTGCCATGGTGATGGATATCCATACAGTATTATTAAATCATAGAATCATAGAAAAGTAGAGTTGGAAGGGGCCTACAAGGCCATCGAGTCCAACCCCCTGATCAATGCAGGAATCCAGGTCAAAGCATCTCTGACAGATGTCTGTCCAGCCGCACCTTGAATGCCTCCAGACTGGGAGAGCCCACCACCTCCCTAGGTAGTTGATTCCATTGTCTTATTGCTCTGACAGTCAGGAAATTTTTCCTGATGTTTAGGTGGAATCTAGGTTCCTGTAACTTGAGCCCATTATTCCGTGTCCTGCAAACTGGGATGAACGAGAAGAGATCTTTGCCCTCCTCTGTGTGACATCCCTTCAAATACTGGAAGAGTGCGATCATATCTCCCCTCAGTCTCCTCTTCTGAAGGCTAAACATGCCCAGTTCTTTCAGTCTCTCCTCATAGGGCCTTGTTTCCAGTCCCTTTATCATCCTTGTTGCCCTCCTCTGAACCCTCTCCAGTTTGTCTATGTCCTTCTTAAAGTGAGGTGCCCAGAACTGGACGCAGTACTCAAGATGAGGCCTAACCAGTGCCGAGTAAAGGGGAATTATCACTTCCCGCGATTTGGAAGCTATACTTCTATTAATACAGCCCAAAATTGCATTTGCCTTCTTTGCAGCCACGTCGCATTGCTGGCTCATATTCAGTTTGTGATCTACCACAATTCCAAGATCCTTCTCACTTGTAGTATTGTTGAGCCAAGTGTCCCCCATTCTGTAACTCTGCATTTGGTTTCCTCTCCCTAGGTGCAGCACTTGGCATTTATCCCTGTTAAATTTCATTCTGTTGTTTTCGGCCCAGCGCTCCAGCCTATCGAGGTCACTTTGAATTTTGTTTCTGTCTTCCAGAGTATTAGCTGTTCCACCCAACTTTGTGTCATCTGCAAATTTGATAAGCATTCCCTGTACCTCCTCATCCAAGTCATTAATAAAAATGTTGAAGAGCACCGGGCCCAGGACCGAGCCCTGTGGTACCCCGCTCGTTACCTCTCCCCAGTTTGAGAAGGAACCATTGATAAGCACTCTTTGAGTCCGATTCTGTAGCCAATTGTGGATCCACCTGATAGTTGTTCCATCTAGCCCACTCTTAGCTAGCTTACTTATCAGGATATCATGAGGCACTTTGTCGAAAGCTTTGCTGAAGTCCAGGTATATAATGTCCACAGCATTCCCACAGTCCACAAGGGAGGTTACCCGATCAAAAAATGAGATCAGATTAGTCTGACAGGATTTGTTCTTGACAAATCCATGCTGGCTTCTAGTAATCACTGCATTGTTTTCAAGGTGCTTGCAGACTGACTTCTTTATAATCTGCTCAAAAATCTTCCCGGGGATTGATGTCAGACTGACTGGCCTATAGTTCCCAGGTTCCTCCTTACTTTGTGTCTGAGAAAAGCATTTGATATAAAAACTAAAGCAACTTAACTGCTATGAAGTCCTTAACCTACTAAACATATTGTTTGGGAAAGGTTTTGCAATGCATCATCTGAGTATCTTGGGCTTTTCTGAGATGCTCCCAGGTAAAAATTTATGACATACATTATACAAGAAGTAGGACAAGGTAATGGCAATGGCTTCTTAAGACCACACACTGTATAGCCATAGGTGCCTTGATAGAAGAAAAGATTTTTGGCACAAATGTGTCCTAAAAAATTTCATCTAAAGAAAATCATATTGAACAATTGGGTTCCAGATCACTTGAGCACTTCAGCATATCAGTTAAAACATTAACACCAGCACACACACACACATGCACGCACACACACACACGCACGCACACACACACACACACACGCGCAAAAGTGTTACATTTAGAACAAGCATCATACAAAGATTAGATTCATTCAAACACCTTTTACTACTCTGCTTATGTACAGAATGACTGGAGAACACTGCTTCTGTTCTCCAGTAATTCTGTATGTAACCAAATTTGTAAAAGGTTTTTGCATCAATCTAATCTATGTTTAACTATTTAAGCTGCAGTCGTATACACACTTTCATGAGCTTAAGCCCTTTGAACTCAATGGGGCTTCTGCGTAGAATAGGGTTGTGCTGTCAATTGATCTTTTAAAAAGTTTACGTTTCAGCACATAGATTGAAGTTACATCCTGATAATCTTAGCATTATGGATAAATAGCATGTGGTGGACCAGCCATCCGGTAGGATTGGTGGGGTGGGGTGGGATCAAGTGGTGAACTGTAGATATGCATATCAGTGAGTAAAGCTGATGCTGAAGAAATGGAGTGAGTTAAAACTCTTCAGCTTTTGCCCTTTGACCAGTTGTAGATGGGAAGCATGATGAAATGCTTTCTCAAAGCATTCAGTGGAAATGCATCGTGCATAATAGAGCAAAGCAGACCAAATCAAAGAACATCTCATCAGGTAATTCATAATAGAAACCACATTGAGGTTACAACTGATATTTAAACAACTCAACAAAAACAATTCATGCCTTAGAAACAAGGTATAAAGTATATTTTCAATAGTAAAGGGTGTTGGAAAGAACATTTTACTCAGTGCATTGTTCAATGCTTCTTATTCCTCAGCATTCCATTCTTGGCTTTTTTAATGACAGTAGACTGTTCTGGTTCAAATTGAATATGGTTTTACTAAGCAATAAAATACAATGTCTGCTGAAAAGAAAATGGGGCAGGGGGAGGAGAAGAGCACTGTTCTTGTTCATGAGAATAGCAAGCCTATTTTTATAGTTACAATTTCTTAATCCAGCAATAACCTTCAGGCTCACAGTGTGCAAACCAGCATATAGGCCAGAGAATAGGCTGCTCCTGATGGTACCCTTCTTTCCTGGGTACCCCTGCTGCTGCATAATGATGATGATGATGATGATGATGATGATGATGATGAATGATAATAATAGCCAACTTTCTATTGTAAGTAGTAATAAAAAATTACAGTGTGTGGATTTCTTTTTTCATGTAGCTCTCTTTTTGATGCCCTGCTGCCTGTTGTTTTCCTTTTAAATCTGTCTGATAGTCCACTCCTCAGATAGACATACTATTTGATTTTTTTCTTGTCCTGTTCCTTAAAGAATGCTTACCAAATGAAGTCTTCAAAATCCATAGACTACTAGTGAGATGCCCACCAAATGGTGGGAATCTGTATGGAAATGTGGCCATAAAGACTGGACTATAGCTGAGTGAGCTGGCAAGTGTGAGTCCAAACCTACCCTTTACATTTCTAGCTGGCTTTGCTCCACCTTCCCCATTTTGACCCCTAATTCCTTTGGAGTCTGAAGCGTAGTCCTTCTTTCCTAGTTCCCTGTTTTTCCTCTTCAATCCCTGCTGACGCCTTTCCTAGCATTTCTCCAAGCTGGTCCAAGCTTTCCATACCTTGCCCCTTGTTTTTTCCATACTTTCTTCCCATAGGCTCCACTGCCTCTGAATGCCCCTTATCTCTTTTTTTCTTTTTCATATTTTAAATTATATTTGAGAAAATTAAAACGCAAACATTACAAAACAAACAACAAACTAAAATGGACTTCCGATCTTCTCCACAGCAGATATACAGTCATGCCTTGGTTGAGAGCATAATTCGTTCCGGAAACGTGCTTGTAATCCAAAACACTCTTATATCAAAACGAAATCCCCCCCCCAAAAAAATTGTACAGAGATTTTTAATTTAAACCGTACTATAGTACTTGTATTGCAAGACGTCGCTTGTATATCAAGTAAAAAATAAATAAATAAATATTTAAAAATTTGCTTGTCTTGCAAAACGCTCTCAAACCAAGTTACTTGCAATCCAAGGTATTACTGTAAGTAACAATAGTTACTCTTACTCTGTAGATACAAAAATACCTCATTTTTTTCTATTGTCCAACATTTTTCTTCTGAATGCCCTTTATTTATTTATTTATTTATTACATTTATGCCCCGCCTTTTTTCCTGCAAGGAACTCAAGGCGGCTTACATAATCCTCTTCCTCCTCTCCATTTTATCCTCACAACAACCCTGTGAGGTAGGTTAGGCTGAGAGTCAGTGACTGGCCCAAAGTCACCCAGTGAGTTTCATGGCCGAGCGGGGAATAGAACCCGGATCTCCCGAGTCCCAGTCCAACACTCTCACCACTACGCCACACTGGTCCTTGTCTTCATCCCCTCTTTACTTCTACTCACATAAGGTTATGATTTGCTAAACTTGGGGTGAGGGAAAGATTGGTGCTCCTGGCAGCTGCTGTCACATATGTAACTCTAGCCTGCCTACTTGACAGCCTTTCTGTTTGTTTCTTCATTGCAGTTCCTAGGAGGAAGGAGCAGTGGTGGTGCTGGGTGGTGCTGGGTTGCTTCCTCCAAACATGAAAGTTGCAGTTTCTTCAAACACAAGCTCCCTGAACTTTTTCACAATCCTGGTTAGCACATAACGCTAACACAGCAGTTCTTTAACACATGATTTGTTGCCCTACCCAGGGTTTGTCTGGCAGACAATTGAACAAACAGTGCTTTATTTTCTCAATCCCTGTGTTGTTTGCTTCCCTGCTCATTCCCTATATCCCAAATTTTTATTTGTTTATTTATTTATTTATTATTTATTATATTTATACCCCGCCTTTTTTCCTGCAAGGAACCCAAGGCGGCTTACATAATCCTCCTCCTCCTCTCCATTTTTTATCCTCACAACAACCCTGTGAGGTAGGTTAGGCTGAGAGGCAGTGACTGGCCCAAAGTCACCCAGTGAGTTTCATGGCTGAGCGAGGACTAGAACCTGGATCTCCTGACTCCCAGTCCAGCACTCTAACCACTACGCCACACTGGCTCTCTACAAAATACCTTTGTAGTGCTGTAGTACTGGCATGTAGAGTGACTGGTTTGTTAGTTTTTACCACTCTTGTCCACCACCTCTGTAGTCTGGCAAAACAACCCATGAACACCCCGTGGTTCTGAGTTTGCACGTAACAACAACCCATGGTTTAAACAACCCAGAATTCACAACCCAGGAACAAACGATGGGTTCTCTTTCTGGGTTGTTCATGGTTAACAACCCATAGTTTGTTAACACACCCAGGTTCACACATCACAACAACCCAGAATTCAACAACGCATACTATGGCTCAGTGGAGCAGAAGACAGGCAGACATGTGCACCAGTCACAGAGATACATGGAATGTTGTGATATATGGATAGTCTTAAAATATGGTCATCTTTTTGTACTCTTGTCTGCTATCTGCTTGAGATCTCAGTGGTGTTCTTAATCTTTGGTGTCATGCTGTTGGCACATGCTGCTGCTGATGTTTTATTGTCTTTTTAGTTGCTTCAACTGTTGATGCTGAGCTATTTGTATTGGAAAGATGCTTTCAGAAATAATTACTAAAAATGAGCTTATTTATAAACTAATTACTGAGAGATCTGCCACATTATATTCTCACTCAGTTCTCACAAGATTAGTTTTTAACTGATATGTTTTTCTCTTTCCCTCTTGGGTTAGGTCTAGTCCTAAGTATCTCTGGGGAAGGGATTTCCACAAGTTCCTTTGGTACCTTTCTTATTCCTTGATTGATTCTTAAAATAGACATGCTGCAGGCAGTTAAAGCAAAAAAAGAATTTTTCACTTAGTGAAGCAAAGGAAATAAATTCTCCACTAGCAAATGGAAACTTTTTAAAAAGTTGTTTGCTAATGGCAATCTGACACACATGAGTTGCTTCTTGCGGAGATGTTCTTTTTTTTTAAAGCACCAAAGTTAGGCCAGTTTCCCAGCCTCCCACTTGGGTTCTGGATTCCAGTGCTTTGGCTTCTGTTGCTGTCTGCGGAAAGGAGACCGCTGTCAAACAGCCAGGAATGCCAGACCAAGCAATGTGAGATCATTGTTGCAGAGTTGACGCTTGCAACTTGATATAGCTTGTGCATAAAACTGATTCACAATAAATAGCCTATCAGTCTTGGGTTAATTACCATGGCTCCTGCAATGGATATTAGCTGGTTGAGGGTGGAGAAAGGGGGAGTAGGGTAGGATTGTCCTGAACGTCAGCACTTTGTCAAAGAAAGTGATGGATGATTACACCATCAGTACTAGTTGCTTTGGTTGGGAGGTGAGAATGAGCCTTCAGTTGAGTCTCAGATAGGAGGAGTTGGATGCTCCTGAAACGAATGTTTGCTGTTGGGAAGACCCTTCTTTATGTCACCATCAATTTCATGCCCTACTTCCATAATAGGGATTTAATTAGGCTTCTGTTGAGTTAATTACCTGCATTGTTTGCCTTTCTCCAACAGAAGTCTGAAAGACACAAGTAAATCATGGAGGTTTGAATTTGCCCAATTTCCTGCCGAAAGTGAGGTCAAGAGGTCCCAGACTGTAGACACACTTTTCAGGCAGGCAGCAGGGGGTTGGCTCTTAATGGTGCTTCAGCAATGCCTAAATGCTTTTTTGAAATGTTACTCTCAAAATGAAGGGGACTCAATTCTTTTGGGTTCACTGTTGGGCGGCAGCAGCAGCTGAACATATTCATTCACCTAGTTCAGCAGTTCTTTGCCAGTACCATAAAAAATAGCATATCTACTTAATATAAAAGAGATTTCATAGATTCCACACACCCCCTTTCTTTTTGAAGCACATCTCAACCATATAGTAGTCCTCATTCGATGAAATGGCACAGCTGTCTAGACCTTAAATCTCATCATCCGGACCAGACATTCAGGTCTCATTATTCGGAAATGTGTTAGACGTTTAAGGAAAACATGTTAAATACACTATACTGTACACATTTCTGTCACAGTTGTAATACCAAGAAGTGAAATGTTGTCTTCACAATATTGTTCACTTCAGAGACAAATTTGTTGGGATCAATAGTAATGGGCCTGGGGCATTTGTTACATTTGCAGTAGCTGCAAAGCAAAGCTTTGCTGCTGGAATTATGGTTAGACTACTTATTTACTACACCTAAGGAACCTTCTGTTGCTTCATTTCCATCTGTCATTTGTCTGTCCTGTCCACATTTTGTCCCGATGCTGTATTTGTGGTACACACATTCATTGATCAGCTGAAGAACAAGAACCGAATCAGAACAGTTTAGTTCTGAAGAGCCCCCCACTTCTTATCATTTTAAGGGGCAAATTTACCAGCCAGTGGGCACTCCAGCTTGCCATTGCTAGTAGCAAGCTTGAAAGAGATAGTGTTGCTTGTAATGTTTTTTCAGGTGCTTCAAGGGATATTTTAGAAAATGTCATACCTTTCTAAAGAGAGATACTAATTTTCCTTAAACAACATACCAGACTTTTTACTAGCTTGTTAGTATGCCAGTTGCACCCTTTTCTGCAGAAGCTTTTAGAAAGACTGTGGTTCTGTTGTTTCTTATTGCTCTTGAGCTACATGATCAGTCTGCTGTGTTGTTTGTTTACTTGTTTTTGCTGCTTGCATAAACTTAGCTGTGCTGTTATTTTCTCAATTTTTTTATTGATACTTGTGGTTTTTACTAATATTTGATTGTTTGATGCTTTGAATTTTGCAGAAGAAAAGTATAGAATCATAGGGCCGGTTCACACAATCAGACAAGCCACCATGACTTAAATAAGTCACAATGGCTTGTTTAAATTGGCAGTGCATGCCGGGCGCCGTTAGTCTAATTACTCACCTGGGCGTGGCTTGTCGTGTTGTCCAAACCCAGGCAGCATGGCTTGTTTCAGAGGGAAACAACCCTCAAATAACCCAACAACAGGTCATGGATTATTTGGGGGTTGTTTCCCCCTCAAACAAGCCATGCTGTGCCCATATTTGGATATCACAACAAGCTGCACCCGTGCAGGTAATTAAGTTAATGGTGCCCGGCACATGGTAGCATGCACCACTGATTTAAACGAGCCACTGTGGCTGTTTTAATTGTACAAACCCGGTCATTGAGTTGGAAGGGACTTCAAAAGTAATCTAGTCTCAACCCCTGCTGATGCAGCAAATCCACTACTACAGGTGACCATCCAGCCTAAAGACGTCTAATGAAGGAGAGTCCACCACCTTCTGTGGCAATCTGTTCCACTGTTGAACAATTTATACTTTCAGGAAGTTCTTCCTAATACTTAATCTAAATCCTTTTTCTTGTAATTTGAACCTGTTGTTCGGGTGCTGCCTTCTGCAGCAACAGAAAACAAATTTGTACCATCCTGTATGTGACAGCCCTTCAAATATTTGAAGATAGCTATTGTATCATCTCTTCTCCAGCTAGACATACCCAACTCCTTCAGCCTTTCTCCATTTGACTTGGTCTCCAGGGATGTCACCATCTTTGTCATCCACCTATGGACATGTTCCTTGCCAAAAACTGGATTCAGCACTCTTAAGTGAGGTCTGACCAAGGCAGAATAGAGTGGCACCATTACCCAGTGCTACACTTCTGTTGATGCACCCTAGAATTGCAAAAACCCTTTTAGCTGCTGTTGATTCAGCAGGATATATTTTTTTCAGATAAACACCCTCAAGTGTAGCTATAATCATGTTAATGCCATACCAGCAATTGAGATAAGATTATGGGGAGTGGCCATAGCTCTGTGAAAGAGCATTTGCTTTGCATGCAGAAGGTTCCGTGTTCAATCCCTGGTGTCTCCACATAGGTTTGGAAAAACCTGCCTAAAACCCTGGGGAGCCACTGCCCATCATTGTTGACAGTACTGAGCTAGATGGACCAGTGGTCTGACTCGGTATACAGCAGCTTCCTATGTTCCTCTGCCTTCAACATATCCCAGGAAACCCAGTGGTTTGCACACAATGCTATTAGTCATTCATCTCACTATTAAGATGTTTCTGCAGCTATAAAGTGCTGGACATTGAAAGTCTGATCAGTGTTTCATTAACTTAAAGCATTTCGAATCCTGACTTAGTTGATGTCAGTACTTCCTTTCTCCTTTAGAGAAAATTAAGTACTCATGAGTATGTGCGGGTCTTGCTATACATGTTTGTTTCTTCCAAGACAAGTTATTTTGCTGCACTCAGTCAAAGTCACTTCCATGCATATTTTAATGGCCAGTAGGCACATTCAGCAAGAGTACATGGTATAGCCCTCTGGGACTGTACTGCTTTAGAATGTAGGTGGGGGGTTGCATGATTGCTCTTCCATATTTATTTATTTATTTTTTAAAAAGCCCCCAAAAACATGCTGCCCAGGGAAAACTGGCATATTAGAAGCAGAGGAAACTAGAAGTCTATGGAAGAAGAAATCCAAAGGTTCTTACGTTATTATAACACCTACCGGTACCTGTGATCCTTAGTAGATAACTGTATATGAATAAGCACTGCTTTCCTCTCCAGTGCTATTCAAATTATTGCAATATTCTATAGTAGGGGCAGGCAACACAAGCCTCCTGTTTGGCCCCTGCCACCATGATGCCCCCTCAATCAAGGAGGTGGGTTTTTTTTTGTTTTTTGTTTAAATGGCATCTGTAGCAGCTACTGAGTGCCAAAAGGGTACACATTTGCTTGTTTACAAGTTAATTTTGACCCTTTTAGCAGTTCATAGTGCCTGCATGGGGGGCAGCCTGGGGGTGGGTCCAGGGGGCCAAAAATGGCCTCCAGACCTCCTGCAGTTACCCACCCCCATTCTATAGAGTGGGTGATATTCAAACGTCCTGCATGCACAGATCCCCCCTTTCTCCATCCCCACCAGGGTGGCCTTTCATGAATCACCCAAAAAACCATAAACACAATAAAATACAACAATTCCAGACAAAACTAAAACTACACTGATAAAATACATAACAGTAAATGGGAACAGGGCCTATGCAAGGCTGAAGTTAATGAAAAGTGTTTTTGGTCAACTACAACTATCTCTAATGTTTTTTATAGGGCCAGATTTTAAATGTTTTCCTATGAACCTCATTAATTCATCTATCCTTTCACTATCTGTATTATTCTATTATTTTAGTTGTCTCTGATTGTACCTCAACAGTCACTGGGAGTGGGAAAGGCAAATGCCTTCTGTCGTGATTCCATCTCATTATCCCTTTTGCTCTGGTCTCTGCAGCTGTACCAGCATAATTAGCTTCCTTATGTTGGCAGTCGTCAAAAATAAGTCTTCTAAAAGTATTTAGGGGATATTCTTGTTAATACAAAAAGCAAAAAACTTTGAAGTTGATCTTTGCCTCTCTTCTTGCATTTTTTTCAAATGCTTAAATGGTAGACTGTTTAAAACCATAGAACAAACCTATTTTTGTTGAAGTTTGCATTTTATCCTTCTGTATTGAACCAAGAGTGTGTTTTCCTTTTTATTTGTGCCCATTTTGTGTCAGGGTTATGAATTTGCCTCTCTTTACTTCATTTCCCCCCAGAAATTGTGGCACTAGGCTGGTTTTCTGTTTGTTGGCCTAGTTTGAATTAATATAAGCTGCCTTTTGGAAAGAGATGTAGGGAAGAAGTAAGCCAGGGTAGCTGGATTTAAAAACCCTTTAGTGTGCCTTCCACTAACCTTTCTTTCTGCTTTTTTCCCAACATACCTGAACGTACTTGGTGGTTTGCTCATGACCTGAGAATACATAGAACATACTTACGTTTAGCAGAGATTGCTGTCCTGTCACAAAAGCAGGCTTTTAAAGGCCAGTTCTCTTCCCCTGCCACCCCGAAAGCAGTTAAGGTGTTTATTAAAGTGATCTGATCAACCTTAACTATGGAAATTACATTCTATGTATGTATTTCCCTGTTATAGCTTAAAGAGACCTTCATTTGATCTCCCATCTTTCCTTTTACAGAAATGGAGCAGTGTGAGCAATCCACTCTTTCTTCCACTGATCCCGCCTCAGTCACAAGGCTTCACTGCTATTGTCTTGACCTACGATCGGGTTGAGAGTCTCTTTAGAGTCATCACTGAAGTCTCAAAGGTGCCAAGCCTTTCCAAGTTGTTAGTAGTTTGGAACAACCAGAATAAAATTCCACCAGAAGGTAAGTTGAACAAAGCCCTTTACAGCCTGGGGTCCAATACGCTTTGGAGACCACTTTTGACCTTACTATTAGTGCACCTGGTTTTGAACGGGAAGGGCACTGGGTGAAGTATTCTTTGTGATTGTCCATCAGTTGTGAAACTGTTGCTTTAAGAATTCTCCCCAAGTTTAAGGCTTTAGGCCAACCTTCCCAAACCTGGTGCCCAACCTGGCCCATGGGATGATGGAAGTTGAAGCCCCTGTTTGGTTTTTAGTGCCCAGGGTTTAAGTTGGTTATGGCAAATATTTATTTTTAAATGTATTAATTTATATATAGTCACCTCAGAGGGAAAAGCAGAATAGAAATCCAAATAAATACTTTATGGAGTGGTTCAAGACACTGTTTCTGTAACTCATACAACTGTTTCTCTTTTCTAGTCTCCTTAAACAAGTTATGCAACTTCCATGATCAGACTTTCAAAATCACAAACTAGATCACTCAGCTGGCAAGTTGTGAAATATTACTATAAAAGGAAAATATGCACTTAAAATAAAATAATGGGTGCTGCTCTTTTCAGCCATAAACTCAAAAGTAACCACAGCTGTATTTGCCAGTGGAAGATTTTCTTCTTTGGCAAACCAGTTATGAAAAATGTACCAGTTGTTTAACAGTTAGGTTTCCTCTCAGGAGCAACTCTGGTGTCTCAGAGCACATTGCTTTTCTGAGCACTATTCATTGCCTTTAATATTTCATTGTAGTGTTATTCTTATGAATAGAGCAAATTCTTCCTAAAATAAGTTAAAGAAACTAACTTTTTAATGAAATTTAAATAACAATACTGTTTCAGAAGTCTTGTGAAATTACTGCTTAAACCCCAGTATGTTGTATTAAATCTTTTCAAATTGCCTGTTTATCTACCAATGCTGAACAAAATGAATATTCTTGCTTTGAATTTATGGAATTTACAAGTTTAGGTTATATTTCAATATCTAGCTTCTGTAATATAAATTTATAACATGATATGTTGTATACATTTGATTTGCTTGATTTCAAATGTATGAGGGTGTTTTGGAAAGTAACATCACTTCTTTATATTTTCCATGCTATCATAGCCATTTGCCACTTTGCTTTGTTTGGGTGAATTAAAATAAGGAGGCAAGTAGGCAGGGGCCAGGAAGGGCAGGAATTCATCTCTGCTGATGGACAATACCACCAAATGGGAGGGGGCTTATCATACCAAGCTATCCCCTTAGAAATCCTCTAAACCTTGACCTGCAGAGTGATGTGAAGGAGTTATGCTGTGACATGTTTGCTAAGCACTTCAAGGATAAAGTCACTCACAATCCCTTCAACCTTGCTGCTACAAACTCTGCAGCACAGTCTGGGGAGGTGTCCAGACTCCAGAGAGCTGTCTCTAGTCCTGTTTTGTAAGATGAATTTCAGTTGCTGCATGAGGATGTAGACAAGGTACTTGGAAAGGTCTGGTTTATGATTTGTTTACTTGCCTGTTGCCCCCCCCCCCCCCCTGGCTTATTATATCTAGCAGAAGAGGATTAACTGGCTGGGTCCAGGAGGTAACAAATGCTTGGAGTGGTATCCATTTAAGTGTTCCCACTGGTGGAACTGCTTTCCCTTCCCACCTGCAGCCCCCTGAACACCCTCAAAATGTGCTCCAGAGCAGATTTGGGAGGTCCTCTGGAACAGATTGGGAGGGGCACGGACTGCAGTATACAGGAGAGGAAAAGAAAGTCTTGTTGTGCAACGTTGGATTTCACCCCTGGAGTGGTCCCAGACACGTTAAAAGTGTTAACTGTGAGGTTACTCCTAAAGATAAGCTTTCTGAACACCAAGTATTGTACCATTTACTGGCTGGTTGTGAAAAAACCCTTCTTGGTCAAGGAGCTTCAATGGGTAGTAGCTGGGCAACTCCAGGCACTCTTGGATGAGGCTGATTATCTGAATCCATTTCAGGCTGGTTTTGTGCTGGATCTTGGTTGCCCAGATAACCTGTGTGAAAGAGGTAGTACAACTAAGGCTGGGCATAAACCCCACCCCAGCCCTGTTTCTTCATGAAAGTTGAGGAGAGAATATCGGGGACATACAGAGGAGGGTAAAAATCACATTACTTTTGGTGGGGGTACATTTAGACAATGTGGCAAGGGTGGGTTTACCATTTTTCCTCTTTAATTTTCAGAAAGTTGCGCTGCTGCTCCAAGCAGCAGCATTTAGTAGCAGCCTGGCTGCCAAGCACTTTAATATGAAGGCTAGAATGCCCCTGGGAACAACACTACATGATGACATAACATCGTACCAAGGGGTATTTCTGGAGGGAAAAGATAGCTGCCCCGTAGACTTATGTGACTGGGGATGGGACCATATTTTGTCAGTACTTGAAAATATACTCCTGGGCCATTTTTGAGCTCAATTCAAAGTGACTTACCTTTAAAGCCCTTAGGGCTTGGGTACTTGTTGGACCACCTTTCTCTGTCCTAGTCCATTTTACAACTGAGATTGCCTGAGGCTGTCCTGTGGGTGCCTCCCATCTGGTTATTAGGACAGAAACATTGTAGTTGTGATGGCCTGTCTTTGTACTATTCTTCCCAAGCAGGCTCACTTAGCACCTCATTTTGGGTCTAGCTAAAGACCTATTTATTCTCCCAGAATTTAGACCCATTTAAGCCACTAACAGGGAGAAAAACTGTTACCTAGGTTCTTTCTGACCTGGTTCACATGTAATGACAACCTATGGGATGATGACAACACCACAGTGTGTGCCTGGGTTGTTTGCTGAACTACAGATGCAAAGCTGAAGTGCTGAATGGGCAGAAGCAGTGCACCCACTTGTTTGCATCCCTGACCAACCATGGGTTAATTAATTAACCCATGGTTGGTTGTTATGTGCAAACCAGGTCATTATATTTTATCTGCAGTTTTATGCTATTGTTTTGTCATTTTTTACTCTGGAATGTCCTCCCAAGGGTGCCTGGTGCCAATGTTGTATTCTTCCAGGCATCAGGTTTAAAGGTTTTTATTTGCCTGGGCATTTTAATTGGTTTTTAATATTGTAGTATGATTTTTAGCTGGTTGATGAATTGTTTTTAATTCACTCACAGTTTTGGATTGATGTTTTACTATATTTTATTGTTGATGTATTATGTTATCTTTGTACACTGCTCTAGATCCCACTTTTGAGGTGAAGAGTAGGGCTATAGCATTTTTAAAATAAATAAATTGTATAACTGAAGCATTGTTACAAAATGTGTAAATGGCCTGTAATCTGAGAACTGTACAGAACAATCACTGGGCTTCTTTAGCTCAGGTGGCTTCTTGCTATCTCTCCCCTACCACTATATGTTCATTTATTTAATTCTGAGGTTTGTATGAAGCCAAACTAATTGATAGCAAAATGGGTATTGTCAAGTAATATTTAATCATTTTAAAGCTTAAAACTCTGTTCATTATAATAGTTTATAGTAAAACCCTTTCTTGGTTTATATGCTATTGAAAACATCTTTAAATCGTTGATGTGAAAAATAATTGGCCCTGAAGGTCATAGGTTTGTTTCCTTACTGAGAGTTATCTAGCTTTACTTTCTAATAGGTATGTATTTTAATAACTTTCTTATGTGACCGCCAGCTACCCCCTTCATCTATGTATTTTTAACACTTGGATAGCTTGTGGAATCTCCTGGTCTGCTGTCGAGGGGTTTAATTTAATTTGTTTTAATTCAAATGCATACAGTTTGTTCCACCTAGCTCTTTGGTAGGACAGCAGAACTTGGCTTCACTAAGTCTTTCATTCAGTCTGTCTATTACGGCTCCTAATCCTTGGACTTCAAAGCTTCTGCCATTTATAGCCTATTAAAGCCAGGAAGTTTCTGATGGATTAGGACAAGGAATGAGTTTGAAGTTAGTAATGCACACCGCTGTCAACGATAAGGTCTAGTTTATTACCCCACGGTAGTATCTGCACTTTTATGGCTATTCTCTTTTAATTGGTTATAGTAAAGCTGGGACCGGTAACCTGGTTGAGTATCAAATGCAGGATATCCTGACCATTGCTGTATAAGGAACACATTTCTGGCTTTGAGCAAAGTCCGGTACGGATTCTGTTATTTGAACCAGTTGTATTTTTGTTATGCATGGATAGGAACTGGGAGAGGAACATCAAAGGTAATTTTTGCTCATGATGGCCTACAGTAAATTCAGATTTGAACGTGGCTCCTGATATTTGGCTGGTGCAATGGTAGATATAAAATCACTTAGCTTCTCCACATACCATCACCACCACCACCACCACCACCACCACCCACTTTCCCATTACTGGGCTCATAATTATAAATGCAGTCCTCTCTTTATGTATTATTACTACTCAATTTGTAACTCAGTTGCATAATGAAAAATGTGGGTGTTTGCTGCAGTCTTTTAAAAAAATTAAAGGGAAACTAAATGAACTCATGCTGGTGTTCACTGGAAGAGGTAAAATTAAAGGCAATGTTAAAACTCCTTTGATATCTTAATGGCCTCTTGACAATTTCTGAGGTGTATCTCTTTTGTTTTACTTTATAACCAATTAATACTACCGAACATGTTACAATATGGTAAATTATGTAAAACAAAGTCATACAAAATCCTGATTGACAAAGGCTAAAACTATTCAATGCAAGAAATATAGAATTCTTGCTCTGTCACGTTAATCAATTAAAGCCCAAGGAACAAAATATATATTTCGTAATGTGTTCCAAAATTTAAGAAATACAGGTCCTTCCAAGTCAGCAATGCAACCTCTATTTTATCGCCCAGGGTGGCCGGGTGACCGGCCAGATGGGCGATTGATAAATGTAATAAATAAATAAATAAATTGATAAATGTAATAAAATAAATAAATAAATAAAATTTAGAAATCTTATGGGTTGCTGTATAGAAATATCAAAAATAAGGGACTGTTGAGCTGTGTTGTGTTGTATCTTGCTGTAGCTTTAAGGTCCACTACAGTATGCAGTGCTGTAGAATAAGAAAAACTAGGGATATCCCAAGGTCTTTATGTACTTAAATATTTAAAATGTTACACCCATGCAGTCAACACTTACACCCACGCCAACAACTTGTGCACCCAGAAAAATGAAATTATGTGACCCTCTTAATAAGGCAAATTGAGAAAATTTGTATAGTTTCTCTTTTTTTTGCATAATTTGTTCTACAGCAGGCAAGGGGTTGCTGGGAAGCACTACGGGGGTGTGCTGTGTATTTTGGTGCTTCTTAAAGACCACCACTGTCTGGGTGCTTGCCTGTTTGCATATGTAAATAGGGATGTCAAACATGCCATATGTTTCCAGTATACTCTCCTCGCAAGAAAGCTGACCCTCTCCCAGGAACTACCTACCTCTTGGAGAAGAAGGGGAATGTGAAACAATATGCAAATTTAAATTGCTACCATACTACTTTGTGGGATAGGCCTAGTGCATATGTCATATTGGTTGCTGGCAAACACTGGTTTGCAAATTGGGAGCCAGCCTTTTCATTTATTTATTTATTTATTTACACCAAAGAGTACTCAAGGCGGCTCATGCTAAAGCTACAAATCATAAAATACAACAAAGGGACATAGAGCCGGGGAACCCGGAAGTCCATTGGTAAGTACGAGTTGTCCATAAGTCGGACGTTCTTAACCTGGGGACTGCCTGTAACCATGGTTTTGCATTACATTGGTACCACTCATGATTCCCTTGTAAACCAGATTGTTTTGAAGTAGGCTTGTCAGCCAAGCTTATGAGGCAGCCTGGTTTGTGTTAGTCATCCTTTGCATTGGCACATGTGTAACTAGGAATGCATGAGTGTCCCTAAGATCACCTCAAAAACAGTCAAGGATTTACGCATGTTCAGAAGGAATGCACGCAAAGCACCTTCTCTGCCTCCTCCTTCCCCTGCCCAAAGCTCCCATTAATTTATCTTTGGGCATGGGAAAAGCAGAGGAGGAGGCAGCCTCTGGGGGCCATTTTACTTAGGGGGAACTATGCACATAGGGTCATTTTCCCATCAAGGATGCTGGGACATAAAAGATGCTGCACCAGGGAATGGAGCCTCCGAAGCCACCATCTCCTTTGCCTTTCCTCTGTCTGAATATAAGTTAATGGGGAGCCTGGGGAAGGCAGCTGATTACAAGATGAGGCAAAGACAGCCCTGCTCACAGCAGGCTGCACATAGGGTGTGTGTTCAACCCAATTTTGCTCTCAGGCATTCAAGGGTACTCACATCTTTGGGAGTCCCAGTCAAATGCTTGAGAGACATCCCTGCATGTAACATGAAAGGAAGAGAGTACGTGCTTGCTCTCAGTTTAGGAAAGCATGTTTTACAGCAGGGGTGCAGAACATCAGGCCGAGGGGCCACATCTGACCCACCTGGGATCCCAATATGGCCCTCTGGGGTCCCCTAGGCAGCCATGCCCCTTCCCCAAGACCCACGCCCCTTTTTTTCAACTGCCAGTTTGGTGGTTTCCCGGCTCCCCTCCCCCTCCAATTCTAAAAGGTTGAAATGCCTCACCTAAGGCTTAGTTACTGGCAGTAAAAGCTTCAAGCTAAAATATGCTGGTATTTTTGGCCCCACCCACCCTGGAATCCAGCCCCCGAGAGAGTTTCTCCAAAATTGAATTCAGCCCTAAGAATGAAAGAAAAGAGGTTCAGCACCACTGGTTTATAGGAACCCAATGCTTCATGGGCGATATGATGCTCAATGCTAAACAAATTAAGTTCATTAGCTCATCCTTGATTTAAAAACTCATATTATAACCATTGGGTAAATTTGTCATTTTAAACATTTTATAAAATCTTAAAGAACCTTTGGGGATTGTTGGCTGCATGCATATGCTTGGGTAATTTGCAGTCATTAGCCATTTGTGCAGTGTGTAAGGAGAATTGTCAACTCAGCTGCAGCACCAACAAATGAATATGACTTTACATGTAGGATATGTTGTTGTTTTTTAATAGTCTGGTTGGAAGCTTTGAAATGTTATAGGAGAAATTGATAGTTTTCACTTAGTCTGCATTTACAGAAATAAATATTGTGGTTTAAATGTCTGCTGCTGGAAATATTTGTGTAGGCAGAAACGTTATTATAATTCACCCAACTTATCCAGTGCTCTTCATTAACATTTAAAGTTCAAGAAAATTATGCAGAGTGGATGGAAGTTTTCATAATATAAGAGTTGAACTCTGCTATTTTAACACTGCTAAGTGTTGTTATAGCCTTCTGCAACTAGGAATTGCTGCCTCAGGCCTCATTTCACTTGGGGGTAATTATACCTCAATAAAATTTAGATAATGCCATGAACATCTAAAACAATTTATTCCTGCTCCTGGGTACCCCTGCAATGCTGTCAGTAGCAGGCTATGGTTTTAGTTGTTTCTCTTGATCTAAATGCAGTGCATAAAATATGAAAACTTATCCTGTTTCAAACCAAAATGGAGAACATGCTGAAGGTGGATACTATTATTACTTTTTTATCCCAACATTTCCTCTGGAAGTTCAGGGTGGCATGTGTAAGCTTAGGCCTCTTTTCCTCACAACAACCCTGTGAGGTAAGCTAAACTAAGATAGTGACTTGCCTAATGACCTTTATTCAGTTATTAGGATCTGTGTGTTGTTATTTCTTGCAGTTGTTTTGTGTTGAGTATGCAAAAACACATATAGAAATTAATTTGCCTACTGCTGTGGGTGACTAGATTTTTTTATTTATGCAATCCAAATTTGTTTAGATCATCACAGTGTTGCAGTATGTGCCTCTATACCATGAATCAGAAGACCAATATTTCTTCCTCAGACTCACCTTCATTTAAAAAAAAAAAAAAAAATCTACGTGAAAATAAAAATCTATCCAACATGGCACCATTTCATACGAACAGCAGCAGTTTAAAAATGTTTAAATCATTAACTTAATTAAAAGTAGAATGGAATAGCCAAGTCTTCAAGGCCCATTTAAAGCTGAACAATGAGGGAGCTAACCGCACATCTTAGAGGGGGGAATTCCATAGGGATGGAGCCACCACTGAAAAAGCCCTGCCTCTTGTACCACCATCCTAGTAGATTTTAATGGTGGGTATGTAAACTGTTATAGAGGTGCAGGTGGTCCTTCAAATAACTTGGTCCCAAACCATTTAGAACTTTAAGGGTAACAACCAGTACTTTTGAATAGAGCCCAGAAGCACACTGGCAACCAGCGTAGCCAGTACAAGATAGGTGTTAATATGTTCTGATCACTTGGCCACCACAAGCAACCAGGCAGCTACATTCTGCACCAGATGAAGCTTCTGAACCATCTTCAAAGGCAGAGCTACATAGAGTGCATTATAGTAGTCTAATCTGGAAATAACTAGGATATGAAGGATTGTGGCCTTGTCTGCCATCTTCAGATAGGTCCAAAGTTGACAAAATGTTTTCCTGGCCACCAGTACCTGCATAGATAGCAGCTGGTCCAGGAGAATCCCCCACACTGTACACCTCATCTTTTAGGGAGAGTGCAGCCCCATCCAGATTATTGCCCCTTTATGTAGCTGGTTGTGTGGTGGGGGGAACCTGATGTGAACCTGGGATGGTGTCAGTAGCAGTATGTATGATGTTATATATGCAAAACAAGTGCCTTACTACCGAACTAAGGCCCCACTAACAGCACTAGCAGGGTGGCCCCTGCAAGACTTACAAAAATGCTTTATAAATTAATTCTTAGTAAGAATTAGTATAAAGCATTTTTGTAAGTCTTGCAGGGGCCACCTTGAAGTAGGAAACTAAAGTGATTATATTTCCAAAACCTCTCACTCTGTATTTCTTTGGTCACCCCGTCCAATTCTGCCTTTCTTAAAATCCCTCCAAGGTAAACGTTCTTTTCATAGTTGTTTAGTGTGGTTTGGAAAAGGGTACAGTTTTCCTAAGGAAGCTGTCTCGGGTATTATGTTTGGATGCCAGCATCTGAAGTGTGCAGAACTTCATATGCTCTTTAGGAGTACTTTGTGTAAGCTATAAAATCAGTCTCTCCCTAGTCTGATTTTGGACAGTCTGAACATGGTCATCCAATCATATTGTCTCTGTCAACTCTTCTTTCAGGACAACCCATGTACACTTACGCGCACCTCCATTGACAAGCTGTCAGTGGTGGCAAATTCACACATAGATATATGCAGTCTTCACATATGAAGAGGCTCACATTCTCTTCAATACACTCAGGTATGCTGGTGTAGGTAGAGTGATATTTGTGACTGGGGTTCCACACTCTGAGAGACTGTTCTTAAAAATACCTATTCAGTCTAGGATACAAGTTACTTTGACTCATGTTGGTCTCTTGTTCCTCTGTACTTTAAGGATACAGTATGTCTAAATTCTGTAGCTGCTGGTACAGAATTAAAAATCTTCCTTTTATTAGTATTTCTTTGACACACAGGAATATTATTTCCTTGATTCTTCACATCCTCCATATTTATAACATTATGTTCCAATCACACACAAACACACACGTACACACAGAATCTTCAACACCAGTTATGTGCAGAATTCTCACTTACTTTGCATGTTCAGTTCCTATGTATCCTATTAAATAATTATATCTCATTTATTTACTTTTATGTCTAAATATTGGTAGCAGACAAAGTGATACCTATGTAAAGCTTCTTTGAATTCATTGGAGTGTTGAAAGGCATTGTTTAATTTTCCTTCTTCAGTCCCTGCCTAGTACAAGCATAGAACACAAGGACTTGAGGGGAAGGAATAAAACTGCAGGTAGGACGCAGAAGTAGACTGCAAATGAATATTTCTTACCTTTTGGTTCTTCTCAGAAACTGTTTGGCCCAAAGTTCGAGTTCCGTTGAAGGTTGTACGAACTACAGAAAACAAACTGAGTAACCGCTTCTTCCCTTATGATGAGATTGAAACAGAAGCAGTATTGGCCATTGATGATGACATAATCATGCTGACGTCAGATGAGCTGCAGTTTGGTTATGAGGTAAGACGACTACTGCTTCTTACATAATATAAATTGATGGAGCTAACTGCTTCTGGGGACATATCCTCAGTTCTTTGAGCAGTGCCAAGATATACAATCGGGGAGGGGGGGGGGGATGCTAGCATCTAGCCTGGCCATTGCTGTGAATTTTCAGAAAATATTACTTTGCCTTTTGTCGTCCCTGTTGCCCATGGGAAGAGGTTTAGTGTAGTCCTCCCCCTCCATCCCAGATACAAGGTTAGCACCTGAAGATGTATGCCCAGGGTGCCTGGAATGTGGAACTGTTGGGCAGAAGCATCCTGGGAAAGAAGAGGAGCTATATTTGTGTTTCTTTTTGTGGCGTTTCCAAGTCCATCTTCTATGTGTTGTCCATTATGTCTTCCGCAGTTAAACAGAAGTTCAGTCTTCAGCATATTTATTATTTATGAGACTTATGGGCCATCCTATAACAAAATATTCCCACAATATTTTATGGCTTAACATAAAATAGGAAAAAAATCAGTAACAACAACAGTAAGAATAAAACCATGAAGCATGAAACAGCATAAAAGTTCAACAAAAAACCAAAAATGGCAAATACAATAAGACGGACTAAAAATAAACGGTGAACCAGGACAGGACAGGATTGTGGAAGCCCTCAAAGTCAAGAATGATTAGGAAATAATGTTGAAAATAGCAGAAAAGTTAAGAGCTCACAAAAAGTTGTTGGGCTTGGCTTGGAGCTAAGGATGGGAGGTGGGTAGATGAAGAGATGTCAGAAAGCAGTGACGGGAGAGGAAGAGAACATAGAGATGGGGTCTAGTCAAAAAGGTTATCTACCAAGTCTTGTTTTTCCTTGAAGTTTGCACAATTTTGGGAAGGGGGTGGAAAAGTCAAAAGATGGGAAAGAAATGAGCTGGGTTCTAAGGTTGGGAATTAATAATTAGAAAAGAAGTTCTGAACATGGGAATTAATGAATAATTAGGAAGGAAGGGGAAAGCAGGTAGCCAGTGTGGCGTAGTGGTTAGAATGTTGGACTGGGACTCGGGAGATCCGGGTTCTAGTCCCCGCTCGGCCATGAAACTCACTGGGTGACTTTGGGCCAGTCACTGACTCTCTGGCTTACCTACCTCACAGGGTTGTTGTGAGGATAAAATGGAGAGGAGGATTATGTAAGACGCCTTGGGTTCCTTGCAGGAAAAAAAAGCGGGGTATAAATGTAATAAATAAATAAATACAATAGTAGAAAACAGTGGCTTAGTAGAAAAGTGCTCTTATCTTCAGATTTTTCTCCATAATCATCAAGAAATCAGTTTGAGACAGTTGAAGTTATATGGGGTAGCTTTGACAATTGACATACTGACTTAAGCAATAATAAAATATATGTGGAGAAAAGAGATTAAAAACACCATATGTGTCTCCAGATGGAGAAATTCTCCATGGGGATTTGCAGTTATATGGGCAGCCAAGCTTATATTTTCTTGTTCTGACGGAACATACAGATGGAAGGTTAAAGTGCTGCCAGTCAGGAATTGTAGCAGTCATACAGGAGTGTGGACAGGTACCAGACACCTTTGTGTTTGCAATGGACAACTAGACAAGGGCATGCAATCTGACCCAGTTTTGTACCAGCCAGTCAGAGCCAAATCATATGTGCTCTTCCTGATAAATATATGCCTACAATAGAGCTGTATCACCTCACAATGTATGTGATGGATTTGTTGTTTATAATCAAACATACCAGGAAGAAGAACAGGCTATAAGCCAACCTTCATCAACTTGGGGAAGGTGTTTTGCACTCTAATTCCCGTTATCCCTGACCATTGGCTATGTGGGCTGGGGCTGATGGGAGTTGACGTTCAAAACATCTGGTGTGCACCAGGGTAGGGAAGGCTGCTATAAGCATTCCTTTGACATACAAGCTTTCAGTGAGCGGAGACATCTTGACATAGGAGTGCTTTAAAATAAGTCGTTCCCTCGGGCAAGTCTCCAAGAGGACTGTTCCATGTTCCTTGCCTGAATATTTGAATAGGCTATAGATTCCTGTGTGTCTGGACTGCTGACTTAAGATGGGCTGAAACAGCTGTAATTTGGTGGATTGGCTGGATATGCTTTGGGTTTTGTATCTGGAGGATTTATAGCCTGTCTTTATGTTTCCCAAGAAACATTCAAGATAGCTCACAATGTAAAATGTAATAAACAAAACATATTAAAAATTAATGATATTGTAGGCCATTTAAGAGAGAGTGGGATAAAGCTAGAATTCCCTAGAAAACTCAGGGAAAATAAAACACCAACAGTTTGATTGGCCAGCTGTTGAAATCTTTAAAGCAGTCTTTGTGAGGTGTCTCAGAGAAGAGACAAAATGGGCCTCCCTGGGCTGGAACCCTCCACAACTTGAGCATGGCCACTGTGGAGGCCTTCTCCTGTCTCCCAGCCAACCATATCTATGATGTTAGGACCCAGAAGAGAGTTCCTCCAACAGATTTTATGTTTGGGCAGGTTGATTTGGGAGGAGGTTCTTTAGATAATCTGGTCCTAAACCATGAATGGATAATTAAGCCTAACTGAATTGGGATCAGAAACCAACTGGAAGCCAGTGAAGCTGTTGTAACAGGGATCTTGTGTGCACCTGATGACTAGCTCTGGTCAACATTCTGGCTGCTGCATTCTGGGTCAACTGAAGTGCTTTGGCTATTGGGTGGTATAGAATTGTGATAAATAAATAAATAACTTCAGAACATTCTTCAAAGCCTATTTATTTATTTATTTACAGTATTTTTACCCCGTTCCTCAGCCAAAAAGGACTCCCAGAGTGACTTACAAAGATTAATAATGAGACAGTCCCTGCCCTCAGACTTGCAGTCTAAAAGACATGACACAAAAGGAAAAGGGATTGGGAATGAGGATGAGGATGAAAAAAAAATAAAACTCAGGCACCAGTTCTTAGTTTCAGTGTTTTTATAAGTTATTTTGGGTAGAGAAGGGCAAAACAAGCTCTCTGCAGCTGTTCCTTCTCTGGCCGATATATGGGGCTAGATGATGATGATGATGATGATGATGATGATGATGATGATGATGATATTTATATCCCACCTTTTTTCCTCTTGCAAGGAACCCAAGGCAGCTTACATGTTCCTCCTCCTCCTCCATCATCTCCATTTTATCTTCACAACAACCCTGTGAGGTAGGTTAGGCTGAGAGTCAGTAACTGGCCCAAAGTCACCCAGTGAGCTTCATGGCCATGCGGGGACTAGAACCTGGATCTCCCAGTACAACACTCTAACGACTACACCACGCTGTGTGTTGCTCCTTTTCGTCTCAGTGAGAGTGGTACAAGGGTTAACACTAATTATTAAGGGTGTGACTGAAGCAATTATTCATGTGGTAGTGAGTAACAGGACTTGTCTGGGTCCCTCTGCCACCCATAGCCTGTTCAAAACAGTGCAATGCATACTGTGGTATGGATGCCCAAATTTGGGGGAAAGCTGACATGTCTAGGTTTAAACTGAAAGAAGAAAAATTGAAATGTAGAGAAAGCTGTCTTTGTTCTTGCCATTGTAGATTATGACAGTAATGCTGCAGCTGGTATTTCACTTTAAAGACAAAGAAGTGTCACAAATAGGATGATACTTTCAAATGCATTGCTCTTTCTGTATAGAATAGGGCATTTCATAGATGTTAATACCCCAATTTGGCTCATGTTAGGGAGGATGAGTGACTTTCTCAGGATAACCTGGTGATTCAGCAGCTGAATCGGGCATCTGCAACTCCTAGTCTCACACTTTAACTTCTGGGTCCATTTTACCTATTTTATCTGACTTGTGTTGCCCAGATGCTTAGATTCTGAAACTGCCTGAATAACAGCCTGAATAGTTTTTGTGTGAACTTGGTGCCACTTGGATAGAACTTCCTCTGTTTTGGCAGACACATCTGAGCTCTGCAAAAGCTGTTTTTGAAAATAATAATTCCCAATTCATGAAATAATTCTACAGTCTAAGACAGTGCCATATAGTTGGGATTGTAAAGAGCCACTATAAAACAGATCTAGATTGATACAAAATCGTGTGTGTGTTTAAAGAAAGTAAGTTAAATCAAGTGCCAGTGTGGCCACTCTTTTTTGTAGAGTTTCCTCTGTAAAAGAGCATAAAGGGAAATGTGTATAAATGCAGTTCCTAGCTTCAACCCACAAATCAGTGGCTGCAGATCAATCTTCTCTGGGCCAGAGTGTCTTTGACTTGCTTGACAGGCTTGAGCTGGCTACCAGATGTTTAACTTGTCCTCAGCCTGTGGTAATTTATTTATCTATTTATGTATTTCACCAGGAAAGTATCTATTGGGTTTCTGAGTGGTTTGCAAGGGAATTCTGAGGGAACAGTAGCAGCATATAACGTTACCAGGAGGGTTTTTCTTTTAAAGCAGTCTTGCTTCAGTCAGGAGAAACATTTGGGAACGTGATGTTGGTAACGTTCTTCCTCTCCTTATTCTCCAGACCTTATTTTTAAACATGTGGCTGAACTTCGTAGCAGCACAGCCTTGTCTGGCCATATCGATTAGGCTCTTTTATAATAAAAAGAAGAAGAAGAAAAGAAGGGGTTACTTTGATCTCTGTACACTTTCAGCCATAAAAATTAAAGTACGGTAACACTCAAAGTGTCAGACATTTTTTACTTGTTAAAGGTGAACTATAAGGGTCCCTAATGATTTATTGCATGGTGCAAAACTACTGAAGCAGGAGCAATATAGCCCCTATGTGCTGCTTAATTTAAAGGGGCATAGGCATATCTATGGCTCTGTGTGGCTTGAAGTGGAAGCTTTGTGAGAAGTAAGAGGACAGCTTTTTGGCATTGTGTTGACAGAAGTACTGACAGATACTGTACTGTGCTCTTAAATAGTTAGGACTATACAACATTTCTACCCATTCATCAGCTGTTTCTGTTCCCTTTACAAGTACAAGCAAAAGAGAAAAGAAATGTAACATGTATTCAGCTGATCATAATTCTTAAAAATGAAGAAAAGCCAGTGAACATTAGTTTTGCTCTAAACCAGGCTTTACGGTTTGAGCCTTCAAAAGACTGGAAGTTACTTATTATTATTATTATTATTATTATTATTATTATTATTATTATTATTATTATTACCTTGGCAAGGCCTTGTTTAAAATCTGAGGTTGCAAATGTGTCTGAAAGTTTCATTGCAATTTATTCTGTACTTTTGTGTCTCCAAATAAACTGTTTAGCGGAGGGGTGCAGAACCTCAGGCCCAGGGCCACGTGTGGCCTGCCTGGGGTCCCAATCTGGATGTCTGGGGTTCCCCAGATAGCTACACTCCCTTCCCCCACCCCCTCTTCCCCAACTGTTGATTGTTCGGTGCTTTCCTGTTTTTTGTGCGGGTTTTTTTTCCCATTCAGAAAGGTTGGAATGCCTCTCCTAAGGTTTAGTTACTTGCAGTAAGAGCTTTAAGCTAAAATATGCTGGTATTTCTGCCCCACCCACCCCTTTTGCCATTGGTTCTGCCTCTTTTACCTTTGGCCCTGCCTGGTACTGGAATGCAGCCCACAAGAGCTTCTCCAAAATGGAATTTGGCCCTTGGGCTGAAAAGAGGTTCAACACCCCTGGTTTAGTACTTTAATACTCATTGGGTGACTTTGGGCCAGTCACTGACTCTCAGCCTAACCTACCTCACAGGCTTGCTGTGAGGATAAAATGAAGAGGAGGAGGGTTATGTAAGCCACCTTGGGTTCCTTGCAGGAAAAAAGGCAGGGTATAAATATAATAAATAAATAATAATAAAAATACTCCGTTGGATCCAGAGCCCCTTCATTCCTTTGAATGACCCCAGGATTGGGCCCCTCAACTATCCCAGCCTGGAACTGGTGTAGTTAATTCCCACCCCCATGAAACCAGTTCCCCCCCCCCATTGAAATCAAAGCTTGGGGGGGACGGCTTAACATCATTTTTTAAAGAACAGATTGAAGAGGAACTGCCCTGCCCTGGTTGGTGCAAGCTGGCAGGTTTTGGAAGTGGTAGACAATCCGCCACTTTGCTCACACCCTCCCTAGTTAGGATTGCTTGACTCATCTTGCAAAGGCAGATTTCTTGTGCAGAGGTTCTTTATTCTTCAACTACGTTGCACAGTGACAATAAATGCTAAGTGCCAGTTGCAGGCGAATGGAAATATTTCTCTTCTCGCTTTATCCATAAGGTTTAACTTGGCACACTTTCTGTACATTCATAGAAAAATAAGTCTGGCATGGTACAAAGCCAAAGTATATCACCTAGGTATGGAAAACATTTGGCTGCTGCCGTTGTCGTCTTTACCTAGTTCTAATGCTCTTTGACATTCAGTCACCGGCTTTAAAGTTTGCCATTCTTCTGCCACAATAATTATGTAAGCACCATGTCTTACATGATCCACAGCTGTTTTCCATATTACTCCAACCTTTCCATTTAATAGATTTTCTTAACTGGTTATAGAAGAATATGAGTATTTACTTATCTATATACATGGCCACTAGTTAATGATAAATTGCAAAGACTAAGACTACCTGCATACCCATTGTGACACAGTCCTGGTGTCATGTTTCTGGATCTTGAGACCATAGTCTGAAGACCAGGAATGTGATGTTTGCATTGAGTCTCTGTCTTTTGCCCTTCACAACAGAAACAAGTAAGCCTTTGTTTCCATAGGAAGACATATACCGGTACACACACACACACACACACACACACACTTCATATCCATTCTGCCTTAGAAAAGATGGGCTACTTCTCACTTCTGTCAGGATCATCTCATTCCTACTCCATCATTGACTGGGTTCACACAACACAACAACCCACCATGGGCAGCCAGCAATGGTTGGTTGTCGTGTCGTCCAAACCCAGAGCATTTTCTGCTATATGGCTTATTTTTTGCAAACAAGCTATGCAGAGAACTCATGGCGCGTTGTCGTGTTGTCCAAGCCCAGGAGATCAATTTCGTCGTGGGTTTGCCAGAATTGGCTACAGAACTGCGCAGCAAAAGCAGCAAAAAAGCCTGTGCTGCTTGCTCTTCGTGATATCACCAGTGACTGTCCTATCAATGCCAAAACGGCATTTTGGAAGGACCATCACTTGTTCCCCAGCTTTTTTTTCTGGTGCCTCAAAAATGCGCAATTGCAGTCGTATTTTTTTTTATTTTAAAAAATATCAGTCTTTTGCAAGTGTGCACTTATAGCTGCCCTATATGTGTAGTCTTGTCTGGTCAATTTCTTTGTACATTTCAGCTGTGAAAGGGAGTGGTGGTACAAGGAAATTGACAAGAGGAGGCTGCATATGGGCTAATTTGCGCACAGGACCTGGGGAGAAACAACAGTAAGAGAAAGGAGAGACCCAGTAGCGCAATTCAGAAGCACCAAAAATGGGGTGGGGGAGCCAAAGGAGTGAGTGCACCAAAATGCGGGGGGGGGGGAATACCTTCCCCTTGGCAATGTTGAGTATACTTACTCAACACTTTTAAGTGTTGAACTGACACTTCTTAGTGTTCTCCATCTTTTCAACACTTCCTTGACTCTCCAGCTACTCCAGAAAGGGGAGATATTAACTCCACCCCCCCATTTCGGAGCAGTTACTGCTACGGTTCCCTGACAGTTTTTTTAAAAAAACCTCAGAAGGTGGCTGCATGGGACAAGTGAATGGGGCCCCATGGTAGCGGGACAGGTGTAAGTACTGCTGGTGTGGGCACCCCATTTGCTCCATCCCTTTCTGCCACTCTCTAAGGTTTGTTGCTGCTGCTGCTGCTGCTGTTGTTTTTAAGACTGTCTGGAATATTTGTACAATTTTTTGGACTTGGAAGTAAATGGAAAGGAAATGTACACAAATTTAGTGGCTGGGAAGTAAATGGAGGGGAAATTTGCACAAATATAAGGGCTGGGGGTGGAAGACACTGAGAAGTATCCGTTCAGCACTTAAAAGCTGGGGGATCACATTGCTAAGGGGAGGATCACATCACATTGCCATACTATTCCCCCCCCCTTTTTTTGGTATACTTACTCCTTTGGCTACCCCCCCCCCATTTTTGGTGCTTCTGAATTGTGCTACTGGGTCCCTCCTTTCTCTTACAGTTGTTTCTCCCCCAGTCCTTCTCAACTGTGCACAAATTAGCCTACATGCAACCTCATCTTGTCAATTTCCTTGTATGTTACTTGCTCCATTTCCTTGCTCCCCTTGACTGCTGAAACATGCAAGAAAATTGACCAGGCAAGACTACACATATTGGACAGCCATAAGCGCACACTGGTGAAAGACCAAAAAAAATAATATTCCTGCTAAGGCCAACTCATTCTTGTTTCACCTGTGAACTAAGATTGCACTCACAAGATAAACCACTATATAGTGGTTTAAATGAAGAAATAACTCCTGCGATGAAGATACAACCAGTATAATAAATTAAAACATAATTTATTGGCTGATGAAGCAATGAAACAAGATCTGTAACCGGCACACTTATCTGTCTTTTGGTTCTCATGGTATACTTTGTGAGTAATGTGCTATGTGTCATTTGTTATGGTTTGATTTTGTTTATTTATGGTTATAATCTGTGATATAACGTGTATTACTGTTTGGTCTGTATCTTTGCATATTCTTGTTTAGCATTATATCCATAAATATATAAGCTACTGTGCTATTTGTTAAGTATAATTTCTTTACATATAATTTCCTCTTGTGTGTGACCGCTTATTTCCTGGGCTCCTGTGCCTTGAGCATCATCCTGTTAGCTAGGATCAGATCAAAAGGCCATCTAGTCCAGCATCCTGTTTCCCACAGTGACCAACCAAATGCCTCTGGGAAGCCCTCAAGCAGGACATGAAGGCAACAGCCCTCTCCTGCTGTTAAGAAGCTGCCTTATATCAGGTGAGACTATGATCCCAGTTCGCACATTACAACAACCCATGGGTTGTCGGGGCAACTACGGGGCATATACCACTTCTGCTTTGCATCCAGTTTAGCAAACAACCCAGGAACGGGTTTGTTTGCTGTGACATCCAAACCTGACAATCTGGATGTTGAGGGAGAAACAACCCAGTGTTTGAACCCATGGTTTGTTGTTTGGTTCAAACTCTGGGTTGTTTCTCCCTCACCAACCCAGAGTGCTAGGTTCGGATGTCACGGGGCATTCCTAGGTTGTTTAGCAAAGCGGAAGCAGTGAGCATGCAGAGGCTGCACACTCATGTGCAGCCCTGACAACCCACGGGTTGTCATTACGTGCAACCCTAGTTTATTTGTCCATCTACCCCATCGTCACATGCGACTGGGGTCTATTTGTCCATGTACCCCATCTACTCCAGAGTATCATCTACTCTGACTGGCAGCAGCCCTCTAGCATCTCCACCAGAGGTCTTTGCCATCCCCTGTAAGCTGATCCTTTTAACTGGAGATGCCAAGGATTAATCATGAGACCATATGCATGTAAAGCATGTGCTCTGTCACTGAGCTATGGTTCTTCCCAGCAACTGGCATACTGCTGTCCACTGTGTGCTTTTAGACATGCACATTCTCTTCACGCCTTACAGTGTTCAGTGTAATAAACAGTAGTACACACATAGCAGACATAACTGTCACATCTCTACTGTCATGGGTCTTGGCTAGTGCCAATTGCATCGCTTGTAACAAGGGGCACGGATGCACATACAACACAATTCCATGCTATTTTGAAAATAAATATTTGTGTGTGTGTTTTATTACTACTAAAATTCATTTTTTCAAAGTATAAGAGCTATATATAACACAAGAGAATGTGTATTTATATAAGTGACTAACCAAATGTTTTGGCTTCCACCTTCTTTAGCTGCTCTGATGTGAATTAAAGGGTACTGTAGGCAAGGTGGCATTGCTTCATGACTTTAATAATTCTGTTACGTTAGTCACTACAATAAATATATTATATTAGTGATTAACTGCATCTTTCTAGGATCCAGAGCAAACTTGTCTGAAATGTTTGATGCTTTAAAAATCTATCTGTATATATACATTATAATGGCAGATAACAAAACAAACTGGGGGAAATCACAAATATTTTTTCTCTTAATTATTATTATTTTTTTAGCAATCCTAAATGCAATCTATACCACTGACTTCATGGACATTTGCATCTGTCCTGTTCATTCTGTGAGCCTCTTGGGAAATGTGTCCATTGAGTAATACAGCCAGATCTATATAGAACATGTGTGGGGGGGCGGGGTGTATTAATGATGACTTGTCCCTGTTCCTGTCAGCTTGTGTTTTGATCTGGTAGTTGCTGGCAGAGTCATGAAGTGATAGGAGTAGCATCCTGGTTATATCCAGGTGCCAGGAACAACGTAAGGGCAAATAAGTTGTAGTAACAGCTCCACCAAAGTACCCAGTAAAGAACATTGAAAAATATGAAACATAAAGCGGTCATTTCTAAGTATGTCCCTGTATAGTGGCAGGGAGGGAGAATCTGTATAGACTCTCATTTATGCCCAAAATTAGCTTAGGCCACTCCTCTTGGCAACATGTTTCATATAAAAACTTCTGTATTTTATTATACATCTCCATATAAAAACTGTTAACCATATGATCAAAACATTTGTTTTGCTCTGCAAAGTCTAAAAATTCCAGTCAGAATTATTTTCTGTTTTTGTATTAGACTGTCATGTCTTCACAAAAGTGTTTTCATTGTTGAAAGTGAATATTGTAAGAAGTCTGTGCATCCTTCATGAAGATTGTTTCAGATAGCTGTATCTAGAATATTTTTCACTCACTGCAAATGCAATATTACGAACCATTACATAATGAAATGAAGTGCAGTTATTTTAAACCTGAAGCTGTGCAGAGGTAGCTGAAAAGAAATGGAGAAAGCAAAATAGACTGTTAGGAAAGACTATTTTATGAAGAGATCGTTTTATCTTGAATAATCATTTTGCAAGAGAAATTTAGTTGGCAGCAGTTTAGTTGACTGCTTAACGTGACTCTAGAAAACAAGTGCTTCCAGGCCAGCCTGAGGCTCATACATTAAACACAGTATTACAATAGGGCAATATTGCTCTGCATTTTTTTAGTGCTCGCTCTGCATTTTGTTAACCCCTGATTTTTAGGGTTAACAACCCCACAGAAAAGGCGTATGTTCATGTGACTTTGTGCATGTATGTCCTATTCTAATATTGCCTCAAGTGGGAGAAGTGCCAAGTGATTGAGATGGGCATAATCCTCTTTCCTCCCTGCCACCCATGCTTCGAGTCTGTATACCCAACGTCTGATCTGAACCACTCCTGAGATTTAGGGGTCCAACCCATAACAGTAGATGGAATGATCAAGGGAGAGTTTACAGTTCCCCTTTTTGTTTCATTAGATGGACATCAATGCCATGATTAGTGTAACACAGAACTATTCACAAGTATTCAGATGCATAACACAGTGTCTTTTTGGAAACCACCTGATATTTTAACCCTACTAACACCCCCTACCCCATGCTTGGATTCAGTAGCAGCAGAAGTGCCACAGGTAGTTAAAAGTCCTCCCTATACATGTTGAACTCCTCTCTGATAATGAGTTGGACTGTTTGTGTAGGGGAAGTCCTCACAGTGTTGGAGTGAAGAAGTCAAACACTGCCACTGGGGGAAGACAGCCCCTTGAGAGTGCAGCAGAGTGGTGTTTAGCAGTCAAAGCTAGCCCTGCTGCCAAGTTGAGGAGGGGCAGCTCCAAGTGAGCTATAGAGCAGGGAGCAACAGCCCCCTTGACACATCGGGGGGGGGGACACTCCCCATTCCCACAAGAGCAGAAGATCTTATGGGAGTTCAACAAAGCCAGGGGTGTCTGCGCAGCTTGCAGATCTACCTTTTATAGCGGGAGAGAGCAGCTACTGAGATGACTTACTCATTTCTTTATCATGCTTATATACTGCTTAATGTAATAAAATCTCTAAGCAGTTTACAATAAAATACATATGCAAACAATATAAAAATAGTTAATAATTAAAAGTGTTAATTAATTAATCGCTAATAATTATGCTAGCATTACAGCAGAAACAAACAGTAAAATAGCAGCATCATAGCCCATTACAGACCAGGGAAAGCCTATGTAAACAAATAAGTTTTCAAAAGGTGTTTTCACTTGCCACCATTTTTGCCTCTCGAACTGCACATTCCAGAGGGTGGGTGCTGCTACTTTCGTAATATTACATGGTGACATTCTGTTGGTTGCAAAGTGATCAATAAAGGCCACCTCTGAGGATCTCAAGGGTTGACTAGGTGCATATAGGAGGAGAAGGTGGTCTGTTAGGTATGTTTGTACCAAGTTATTTAGGGCTTTGTATGTGAACAGCAGAACCATGAACATGAGTCAGTAGTTAATAGGCAGCCAGTTCAGTTTGTTGGGTTTTTTTTAACACAGGTGTATATGTATATAGGTAGGTACCCCACTGAGCATCCCAGCTGCTGTATTCTGCACTAGCTACAGCTCCCAACCAGGCACAAGGGCAGCCCACACAGAGCACATTACAGTAGTCTAACCATGAGGTTACCAGTGGCTTGGCTATCCCTATCCAGAAACGGGCATAGTTGGCACACTGAAGTTGGTAATGAGTGCTCCAGGCCACTGAAGTAACCTGGGCCTCCAGTGGCAATGATGGATCCAGGTGCACCCCAAAACTATGTACTTGTTCCTTCAGAGAGAGTGCAACCCCATCCAGAACAAGCAGTCAAACCAGTTCCTTGACCTGGGAACCGCCCACGCATAGAGTCTCTGTCTTATGATTCAGATTATTTATTAGCCCTCATCCAGCCCATAACTGCATCCAGACACCAGTTCAGAACATGCACACTTTTCATGATTCAGATGTTACAGGGAAATGGGGTACCTGGCCCCAGATCTCCTAATGACTCATCCCAATGGCTTCATGTAGATGTTAAGCAACATTGGAGACAAAATAATGCCCCGTGAGACCCTATGGTTCAGCTGCCAGGGGGCCAAGGCACAGTCACCCAATGTTATTCTCTGGAACTGATCCTGTAAGTAAGAGCCGAACCAAACAGTATCCCCTACTCATGGACATTGTCCAGGAGGATGCCATAGTCCATGGGATCAAAAGCTACTGAGAGATTAAGAGCAGGTAACAGGGTCACACTTCGCCTGTCCATCTCCCAAAGAAGGTCATTGATCAGGGTAACCAAGGTCAATTCTGTCCCGAAACCAGGTCTGAACCCAGACTAGAATGGGTCGAGGTAATCAGTATCATTCAAGACCACCTGCAGCAAACACCACCACTCTCCCAAGCAACCAGCGCAAGCCTGGGCATGAAAGAGACATTAGGCTGAACTCACGTCTGCTTACCCTGTGTACACCCTCTTGTAATGTATTTATGTCTTAACTGGATTAAAAAAACCAAAACCTTTACAATCCTATTAAACCAAATTGTTCAGAATTCTAGTGAAGACCACTAGCATAACACCTCACTTGTACTCTGCAGGTATGGAGAGAGTTCCCCGACAGGCTAGTTGGATATCCCTGGTCGTCTGCATTTGTGGGACCATGAAACAAATAAATGGAAGTATGAGTCGGAGTGGACCAATGAAGTTTCAATGGTGCTCACAGGGGCAGCATTTTACCACAAGGTAAGATAAGATGCCAGAAGTAAACCATGAGCATGTGACATAAATCTGAAGTGGCAGATTTGCTACTTGCATGTGGCTAGAGGGAGAGGGACCGTTGAATACCAGTTGTGGATGGTAGAGGCTTTATAACACAATGCAGGTGGCAGTGATCTTTCTCAAATGTGCTAGAAAAGCCAGAGATGATCCAAAAAGAGACAGTATTCTGTTGGTGAGTCCCTTTTGGTAAAATGCCTGAGAATAACTTCTCTACAGCATCTCAAGCATGGTGCACCTTGTCCACTTCTCTCATTGCATTCAGAGTTTCTTGATCATTATAGACTTATCTGTTAGAAATATGTGGATGCAGAGGTTATCCTCTGAACTAACGACTATAATGCTCAGCACTTAAAGCCACTGCAGTGTAACATAAAATTAATCTCAAGAGGTATGTAGTTACAGGTGTTGTAGCAAAGGAAAAAACTGATAAGTCTGCACATTGTGGCATTTTTTGCCTTTGGACGGACGCACACATCTAACATTCCATATTTTTCTTAAATGCTTTTGAAAATCTTCTCCATTTTAAAAGAAATTTGTTAAGTGGCATATGGGCAGCTGTGTTTGAGTATCACAAATCCAGACCTTCCATGGGCATATGGAGCTAGTTGTTTGGTTCTTTGGATCCAGGCCACTGGCACAATTCTCAGAAAGAGTTTTCCAGAAATATTTCCAGTGAAATGTGTGATGATGGTGTATTTATTTATTTATTTATTTATTTATTTATTTATTTGTGTAGTTGGTTCAGCAAGTTCAAATTTTGACTTCTGGGGGGAAGAATTATTTATTTCACTTTAAGGTGATATTTCTGATAATACTGAAGAGAGCAGACATAGAAATGGAATGGGAGTAAATGCTGAGCTTGATACACTGGATTTATCTCAAGTGCAGATCATTCTAAAAAGAATGAGGGTGGCATAAGGTGCTTCATTTCAAAGTTCTGTACTACTGAAGGACCATCTGCTTTCATATACCTGCCTGTGTACTACATTAATCTTTACCGGCCCTTCTTTGGGTGCCCCCCATCCTCTGAATGTAGGTGGTTGGTGACCAGAGAGGGCCTTTTCAGTAGTGGCACCATGTCTTTGGAATGTTCTCCCCAAGAAAGTTTGCCTGGTTCCTACTCTGTCTTTTCATCGCCAGGCAAATTTGTTTATTTTTAAATAAAAGGGCTTTTAAAATATCAGCTGCATTTGCTTTATTTTTTGGTTTTAATTGACTGCTGTTTTTACATCTTTCTCTGCTGCTGCTGCTGCTGCTGCTGCTGTTGCTGCTATTATTATTATTATGTGGCTTACGCTGGCTCAGTTTGTCTGAGTGTGGAAAGCTAAGCAGGGTCAGGCCTGGTTGTTACTTGGATGGGAGACCCCTCCTCTAGTTTCCTGCATTGAGCAGGGGGTTGGACTCAATGGCCTTGTAGGCTCCTTCCAACTCTATGATCTGTGAATCTATTATTATTATTATTATTATTATTATTATTATTATTATTATTATTATTATTTCCAATTCTTCTGCTGATGACTCAGTAGACTTAGCTAACTCAGCATAGATTAAAAAACAGTAATAGTAATATACAGTACAAATAACCAACTCAAACAAGTATATAAAACAGATGCTACATTAACACAGTGGGCCAGTTCAAACGATTGATTGGGCTTTGGTGTGTGCAGGCAGACATTTTGAAAATTCATTCCCCTGCCGCAGCCTGTTGTGTTATGCAAACCGGCTTGTCGTGTCCTGTGGACCATGGGCTTTCCGAGGGTTGAACAACATGGGTTATGCGAGGGTTAACCCATTTAATATGGAAATCCCACCTGGCACATGCCACAGCCCACCATGGCTTAAACAACCCATGGTGGGCTGTTTTGATTATGTGAACCAGGTCAATAAGAATTGTGGTAAAATCAGGCAGCAGCAAGATCTAAAATAACACAGCTATGCTGTTCTTTTATTGTATTGATTATTTTCAGCTGCAGTCACATAACCACTTACATGAGAGTAAGCCCGATTGAACTCAGTGGGACTTACTTCTGGGTCGGCATAGGATTGCACTGTAAATTGTTTACATAAAATCTATTACCGTAATTTAAGTGGAGCTCGTACTGAAGAAGTTCCCAGTGGAACCTGCCCATCACTTACTCTCATTCCTGTTTGAAATTGCTGGGGGGTGGGGGTGTTCTTGGTCTAGGAAATCTGCAACCACTGCAAATGTGCATAAAACCACATTTTCCCTTTCTACACTGTTTTTACATTCTACAGTATTTTAACTACTTGTACACATACAAAATGCCTGGGGACATCAAGAACTGGGTGGATGCTCACATGAATTGTGAAGACATTGCCATGAATTTTCTAGTGGCCAATGTTACTGGGAAAGCAGTCATTAAGGTAAGGTTTTTTTTCAGCTGTTCTCTCTCTCTTGGACTAGATAATGTTGCAGTGCCATAAATTGTTAGCGGCATGTGTAACTTTAATAAGTAAATTCCTGTCTCTCTTTTCTCATTCACTTCTGGGATGATCTCACCTACTTGTAAAGGGCCTAAACACCTGAAATCCATATGCCATGTTAGTAATGTAGGGGGCATGCTCTAATGGTTGTGATCATTCCAACCAGAGAGATGTGGGAGGGAGCAAGCTAGTAAGTTAAACATATATATATTGAATTGAATATATGAATAAAATTGAATATATGAATAAAATTAAAAGGAGAAAAAAAAAATCCCAGTCCATCTCAATTGCAACAGCTGATTTATAGGAATGATAATTGCAAGAATGTTAATTGCAAGATCAGTTTTTAAATGAACTGTTATCCCTGAATTAATTTCCTGACATGTTTCAACACATTTTTTGTCCTGGATGTTCACTTAGTCTGCTCATTTCAGGGTGTGTCAGCTCAGAATGAGATTTAGAGGCCTCCAGGCATTACTTCAATTAGCAAGGTCTGCTTTCCTGCCTGTCCATCATCATTTACTCAGACCGGTGGTTGTGTTTCCTAGAAAAGCCTTAGAAGATAAAGCATGTGTGTTTGCTATGAGAGTTTCTGAAGTGTACAAGGGCACTGCAGAGTAATTTGGCACCTCAATGCAGTTCGGAGAGCCTTGCAGAGTTTGCCAGTCAGCTATTAAGTGAGCAAAGTATGTCTGTTGGATTAAGGTTACAGTGAAGTATGGGAAGCTATATTTCATCGCTCTTATGGCTGCAAGAACAAATGGTGTTTATACAGGGACCTTGGCAGTGAGAAAACAGTCATTAAACAGGAATTAAGGAGCTTGTCATCACCACTACTTTCCACTTACAGAAGGCGAAACCCCTCCAAGCCTTTTTTTATTGGGCCACTGTGAGCTTTGCAGTTAGCTAGGCCAGATGGAACTAAATGGCATACATTTCCACACACACACACACACACACACACACACACACGCCTCCTCCAAGGGTTTGACTTACACTGCAGATATGTGCAAAGGCACTGTGCTGCTTTTCTGAGTAAGGATATTAATGTCTGTACTTTGACAATATTGTTATCATGCTGGCTTCATACAGGTGACCCCCAGAAAGAAATTCAAGTGTCCAGAATGCACAGCCATTGATGGGTTATCACTAGACCAGACACACATGGTGGAAAGGTGAGTGTCTCACTCTTGTCCCCTTCCCATGCTTAAATCTTTGGTTTCTTTGAAATTGGAATCAAATTACTCATTGTTTGTATTTACAAAATATTGTTATGCAAATCTAATCTGCCAAGGCAGTTTTAGCATGAAACAGGAGTTGTCCATGCTTTCTGCTGAAAAGTTGGCTAATTGATTCCCAAGCTCAGCAGGTCTATGGTTTTAATCACACGCATGTACATTTGCATGTATACACGTGCACACATTCTAGATTAATTAAAAAATTAATTGGGACATCCTTTATCTAATGGGAATGCATGTTATGCCAATAATGCATATAATAACTGTTTTCAAATAAATTAAGGTGATGACGTTATTTGGAGTGAGAGAGAAGCAGGGACTAAATGTATATATGGAGAGATAATTATCGTAGCCCTGATTATTGAAACAAAAGTTTGGAGGTACAGACTGTATTAATATTAAATATTAAAATATGTTAATATCTATATATATAAAAGAAGGTGTCCTGACTGACTGACTCATCAACGCCCAGCTCAAACCATTTAATCTAGGAACGTGAAATTTTGAAGGGGCGTTGCTTTTATGATGTAGACCTCCACTAAAGAAGGATTTTGGGAAATTCCGTCCCTAAGGGGGTGAAAAAAGGGAACAAAATCGCCCCACTCTCATATCTGCAGTTCTGCAAATAGGCCTCACCTCATAATTGCTGCAGGAACCAACTTGCTGCAGGAGCCAATAGCAGCAGTTATGCAAATAGCCCATACAGACTTAGAATGTTTGTATGAATTCCTGCAGGGGCCAATAGGGCTGGGTATGCAAATCTCCCCCAGGCCATTTAGAATGTTCTCTGAGGGGGTGAAAAGGGAGGGAAACTTCTTACATGACGGTTGAAAAGGGAGGGAAACTTTTAAAATGACTTACTGTTGTGTGGGGGGCATCGTCCACGTTTAGACAGATCTACCCCAAACGTGGCATGCTCACTCTTCATCACCTGTAGACTGTCAGGATTAACTTGATTTTTCTTTACGAACAGATATTTCTGTCACAAAGGATTTCTGCTGCCAGCACCCAGCCTCAACATTACACTTTCAGTCAGAGACACTGCATCTTTTCCATACATGTTTCTTTTAAAAACAATTATACCAAATCCTAAAATCCATGCAAGCGTAGCCATGGGCAACAGCTAGTTTTAGTATAAAAGCACTGGCTAGAAGCAAAATATTGAAATAGCATGCACTTCTTCATGCCCCCTGAGTATCTCCTGTACGTACTTCATGGATGACGCCATTAAAAGCATATTTTATTACTTTCCAAAATAGAGTTTAGTGGTGGATTGGCCATGCTATTGAGGCAGTTTCTGCAAGCCTTAACTATCAAGTCCATGTAATCATGAAAGAGGAAAAGTATGAAGAATACCTTGAAATGCATGCTTGTAAGCAAGAGAGAGTGAGAGTGTCGTGATGCAGAAGGCTAGGATTATAGGTGATCAGAAACCAATTATATGCTGTGTGGGAAATGTTATCATATTTCAGAGCTCTGAAATTTTGAGCAGAAGAGGGCATCAGGTCAAAAGGGAAGTTCTGTTAGTAAGTCTTTGAAAAATACCTGTCATAGTATATCTGTTCCTTCCTTGCTTGCAGTATCACAGTGAGAATGTTGTATTCACTTTGTGCACTTTCCATCTCCATGTTTTACTGAGAAGTCAGAGATTACTTCTAAAACGGATACTGTCTTGGGCTGTAGGAATGATTGATTTATGAGATGAGATTAAGAAAAGTATATATAGCCTAGATAAGAAATTACTACATAGGTATAAGTCTTCAGGTATTTAAGAGTGTAAACACCAAGCATGGTGCTAAGTTATTTTGGGTGGTGTGAGGGTATATAATGTGAAATAAGGGGATTAAATGCAGGAAAAGCTATCAGGAAGTACTGCTTAACCATGACATCTTATGCTATAGAATAGTTTCCAAAAGGAGGTGGTGGATTCCTTGTGGACTTTTAAGAGTGAAATGAATCATATCCTGTTTCTACAACAAGGGCTCTCAGACACTTTCATTGTGAGCCTGTCAGAGAAAAAACTGAGCCCTCTCCAAATGTAGCAGCATCTTCCACATTCTAACTAGGCTCTGACCTGTTTTACTTTTGAGAAATAGAACATGGCACAAACATCTCCAGCCTGGCAGTCATAGAAGAGATAACATTAAGTTTGTGGGACTTGAGGGTGAGGACTAATTGCTGAACATTCTTCATTTTCAAATTATTATTATTATTAGTAGTAGTAGTAGTAGTAGTAGTAGTAGTAGTAATATTGTTTATAATAATTATTCTGAATAATAATTCAGAATAATTATTCTGAATCAGTGCCTGGGCATGGTAATGGACTGGATGAGGGCTAATAAACTGAGACTCAATCCAGATAAGACGGAGGTACTGTTAGTGGATGGTTCATCTGCCCAGCTAAGTGATATTCAACCAGTTCTGGATGGGGTTGCACTCCCCCTGAAGGATCAGGTTCGTAGTTTGGGGGTGCTCTTGGATCCACAACTGTCCCTCGAGGCACAGGTGAACTCGGTGGCACGGAGCACCTTTTATCAGCTTAGGCTGATATACCAACTATGTCCTTATCTGGACAGAGATAGCCTAGCTACAGTTATCCATGCTCTGGTAACCTCTCGTTTCAATTACTGCAATGCGTTATATGTGGGGCTGCCTTTGAAAATGGTCCGGAAACTTCAGCTGGTCCAAAATAGGGCAGCGAGATTATTAACAGGGGCTGGCCGACATGAACATATTATGCCAGTGCTTTCTCATCTGCACTGGCTGCCAGTCTATTTCCGTGCCCAATTCAAAGTACTGGTACTAATATTCAAAGCCCTAAACGGCTTGGGGCCAGGGTGTCTGAAGGATCGTCTCCTCCCATATGTACCTGCCCGGACACTAAGATCTGCATCAGTGGTCCTTCTCCGAGAGCCCCTGCCAAAGGAAGTGAGGCAGGTGGCTACCAGGAGGAGGGCCTTTTCTGCTGTGGCACCCCAGGTTGTAGAATGAGCTCCCCATAGAGGCTCGCCTGGCGCCCACATTGTACTCTTTCCAGTGCCAGGTTATTCTCCCAGGCATTTTAATCTTTTTAATCATTTTAATCATCTTAATCATTTTTATCTGGTAATTTTTAACTGTTGCTGTAATTTGAACTGCTGCTAGCCTTGCTGTTTGTTTTAATCTATGGTTTTAAAGTTGTATTATATTGTATTTTATGGTTTTAACTGTTGTAAACCGCCCAGAGAGCTTCGGCTATTGGGCGGTATATAAATGTATTAAATAAATAAATAAATAAATTAATAATTATAAATCATCCTCAGGTTAATGCACTTGAGGATAAAAAGGGAAAAGAAGAGGATCATGTATGTTGCCTTGAGTTCCTTCGAGGAAAGGCAGGATATAGATGATGATGATGATGATGATGATGATGATGATGATAGGAATAGGAAGCAACAACATTTATATCCTACCTTTCTTCCAAGGAGCCCAAAGCAGCATACTTGATCCTCCTCCTCTCCCTTTTTATCCCCACAACAACCCTGTGAGGTAGGTTAGGCTGAGAGTTGGTGACAGGCCCAAAGTCACCCAGTGAGCTTCATTTCTGAGTGGGGACTAGATCCTGGGTCTCCCAAGTCCCAGTCGAACACTCTAACCACTACACCACACTGGCTCACAATTTAATAACATTGCCTAGTGGTCAAAGCATCACAGTGTTGAATTGTCCATCTTTTAGATCTTCTGTCTGGCTTTTCAAATTCTTGGGCTCAAATTCTCTAGTCCTGTAGTATGAAATAATTCCTTGCCAGCATCACTTCCACAGCACATGTGCATGAGAATAGTGATGAGAATCATCCAGTGGGCATGGGGGAAAGTATGTGTGAATGCACCTGTGGCAGTAATGTTTCTCCCATCAGTTTATGCTGATTCCTCATCTTTGATCCAGATGTGCCATGCCTTAAGGGTAGAGAGAACATTTGGCTTCAATGTCCATTTGGTTTACAGGATGCCGTTTAATTATCATTTATATCAGTAGCTTTTATCATGCAGACACCTGCCCTCCCCAAGGAGGAGATCAAGTTGAAGTTCATTTCACACAGGATATTAAAAAGCTACCTACTATACTAACGTTAGGGCTGTTATCATACTGTATATTTGTGTGTTCATTTTGCACATGTGGGATTGAATGTTTGCTTGCTTCTGAAACTTAAGTTTCTCATCCTAATGCTTGCTTAGAAAATTTTGCAAACCTATAGGCATTGGGCGGGTTTGCACAACACGATAAGCCACCCTGCTCCCCAATGCACCTGACAGACAATCAGGCACATTGTGGATAGGACGCCCTCCTCCCCCCTCGGTCCTTACTTTCTGGGCAGGAAAGTCTTACAGGTATATTGAGTCTATATACCCATATACTTTCCTGCCAAAAAAGATGTTTTTAACCCCTTAGAAATCCCACCTTAGAAATGGAGGCTTTCAGTTTGACAGATCAGCTACCCTGTAAAAGGAATCCCTGGGAGTTTTGCATGTTCCCAAGATGCTAGCATCTTGGTGACAATTGCAAAACTGAGGGGACACTTGGGGCACATGATCCTCCCCACAAAAAACCCCAAGGATTCTGCTGCGAAAGATGTGAACGTGTGGCGTAGTGGTGAGAGTGTTGGACTGGGACTCAGGGAGATCCGGGTTCTAGTCCCCGCTCAGCCATGAAACTCACTGGGTGACTTTGGGCCAGTCACTGACTCTCAGCCTAACCTACCTCACAGGGTCGTTGTGAGGATAAAATGGAGTGGAGGAGGAGGATTATGTAAGCCGCCTTGGGTCCCTTGCAGGAAAAAAGGCGGGGTATAAATAAAATAAAACAAACAAACAAATAAATAAATAAACATCGTCCCCCCCTTCACAAGGAAGGATTGTTACAGGCTTTGCAAGCATTTGACAGTTAGGCTTTTGACAGCTATCAAATGCTTGCAAAGGGGGTATTTATTTACTTACTAGAACCCATGGGGAGGCACTGGTCAGGGAGGGTACCTGCTGGACTTTGCCAGCAGGCAAGGAGGGGATCGCGAAAGTCAGCTTGAGAGTCAGCTTTCGTGGTCTGAAGATTTTTTTTTTTAAGTGAGAAAAAAGTTTTTTTTAAGGGACAGAAATGCTGTAGCAAGCCTGAAAGGGCTCATAGCAGGGAGGGGAAGAAGCTTCTGCCAGCTGCCCTCAGGTGCCGCTTGGGCACTTTTGGGGCAGCTGGCAATGGCAGTCGCCCGGTAGCTGCTTGGCAAGAGGGCAAGGGTTTTTTGCCACTCTTGCTAAGTGGCTCACTTGCAGATGGGGTTGACCCACAATGGGTTGTGCCATCTGGGTTCAGATGAAATGACAACCCATTATGGGTGAAATAACCCCCAACTTCAGCCATGGGTTGTCACGGTGGCTTATAACCCAAACTTAAGCCATCCTGACAAACCCATCACAGGTTCGCACGACATGCTAACCCATTGTGGCTTATAAGCCACGGTGGGTTGTCATGTTGTGGGAACCCAGTATACAGAGGAAAGTTGAAAAAGTTTCCTGTAGTCCTAGAGCAGCCTTCCCCATCATGGTACCTTCCAGATGTTTTGGACTACAACTCTCATCACCCCTGACCATTGACTATGCTGGCTGGAGTTGATGGGAGTTGTAGTGTAAAACATGTGCCAGGTTGGGGAAGGCTGTCCTAGAGAATGGGACACTCGTTTCCTGCATAATTCTCTTAGACAACCTCCATGGCATCTGCTCCCTCAGCCCATTGGCCATTTGATTGTAACTGCCATGTCCTTCCTTTCCTTGTGTCTATCATCACCCTATTCCTTGTTTAAGATGTCTTCCATCATGAAACCAGTCTCAAGTATTTGAATTGATTGCTCAAGTGTGCTGGGGAAAGGGTGGTGCCCTTCACCCATATATAGGAAGTCAGGAGTGTATGGACCATAAGGTAAAAGATGTATATTGAGACTAAAGCAGGGATGGGCAACTTATGGACCTATACATCTTTTGGCTTACAACTTCCATGAGCCTTAGCTAGCCTAGCCAATAGTGAGGGATGATGGGAGTTGTAGGCCAAAACATCTGAAGGGCCACAAGTCATCCACCCCTGGTCTAAAGCCTCAGTCCCCAAATATTTGCTACTGTTTAATAAGTGTGTTAATTTTGTGGCCAATTAAAAAAGGGAAGAACCATGTAGCCTCTGTTTAGTACGTTACTTGTGGTTTTTGGATGCAAAGAATGTTCATTGCAATTGATTGTGCTCAACGTCCATCTAGATTTACCTATATCCCTTCTAGACATCAGAGTTCTAACAATAATATTCTTTAAAATATATATTTTTCTGTTTTATTTCTAACAACATTGTGTCTTATGGAAGGGGGCAGGGCAGGGTAAGAATCCAATATCCTTTTCAGAAAAGTGGATACTTTATTTCACTTAGCTTGGACAATGAAAATAAACCAGTCAGTTTCAGGTTTTGGTTTTTGAGAAATGTTGTATTTTAAGCTTTCAAGTACAATCAGTCCTGTAGACACCATAAAGGAAATGCTTGTTTATTTTATGGAGGGTGGGTGGGTGGGGACTCTTTCTCCAGTGAATTTCTTAAAATAAAAAACCCAAGAAATATTTCTGTATGCCTTTGGTTTCCTACATGCTTATTTTTGCAAGTCCTGTACTGAGCCAAATTTGACCTGACAGTGGCTCTTTAAGAGATATGTTGGCAGCTAATCCACCCTAGTTTACAGCATGTACATTGCTTTAAGAATGCCTGGAATTCTGGCAGGGCGGGAATAGGGAAGCGTTGACCTCTCCATGCACATGTGCAGCTGACAGCATCTTCTTTCTCTTTTGCTGTGATGAAATGCTTCAGTCAAAGAGCTTCATATGCTTGCCAAATCCTGTATGGTGTTGAGGCTCCGCCTCCTGTTTCCTACATCTGACAAAGTGGGCTCTAGTTCATGAAAACTTATGCCATAATAAATATGTTGGTCTTGAAGGTGCCACCAGACTCTTTATTGTGCTTCCTACTGGAATTTGTTTCCGATTTGCTGGCAGCTCATGTGGATAAAACATTTTGGGACAGCGTCATGTTATTGTGAGCTAGATAGTGGGTATTATGTAGCAAAACATACAGTGTGGCAGTTCTATTACTAAGCAATGCAATTGTTTCTTTCCTTAGGTCTGAATGCATTAACAAGTTTGCCTCCGTCTTTGGGACAATGCCTCTGAAAGTGGTGGAGCACCGGGCAGATCCAGTCTTGTATAAAGATGACTTCCCTGAAAAACTGAAGAGCTTTCCTAACATTGGAAGCTTGTAAAGAATAACCACAAAGCAAATTGGATATTGGAATCCAATACAGAAACAGCTATTGGTGCTAAGAAAAGCATCGGATCTTAGAGAAACGTGCCAGGGGTATCACCGAGAGAGGACAGAGACTGATGTTCCAGTTCTGGTATAGTTCATGCTTCTTACATAGAGCACAGGACTCTCGATGCAGGGCAAAGCATGTAGTTGCAATCTTGCTACATTGGCCTACTGAAATGCCAGATAAATATTTTTTTTTGTTCCAGAGAGATTATACACAAACAAAGAGAAGCACACCATATAGAATCTTTGCCTCACACACAACAGGATTCCCCCCCCCTTCTCAGTGCTGCTGGTTGTCACTTAAATCTCTTGTGGAACACATTGTTGGCCCCTTTGCAAGCTGCTTTCTGTGTTTTCTGCACAAATCCCACCTATTCCTTCTGTTCAAGGCTGGCTTACTGGCATCCACTGAGATTCATGATTAGTATTAAGTCTACCAGCCTTTTTGCTCAGTGAGATTAGAAAAGAAAATTGCCACGACATTGGGTTCATCTGTATTACAAGAAAAATATATCAATTGGAGTAGAATAAAGTGGCAGCCCATTTTTTCTTTCACATAGATATACCTGTTCACAGATGTACACATTTCATGTTTTCCATCATATTCATAGAAGGGAAGCTTTTATGGTTGACCGCCTTCAGACCCACAGACATTTCAAGTATGTGCAATGAATATTTCAATCTTTAGACCTTTTGATATCTCTGTCCCCTTCCTTTACCATCCTGGAACATTTTGCAGTTCAGATGCACATGGTCATAAGCTAGCACAACATCTTAAAAACTAGTTTGTGCTTTGGAGCTCTGTTTAGAAAACAACCTATTGTGTTCAGATTCTGAAATACATTTCTGGAAGGAGTTGCACTTCACAATTGAATTGTATATGTGAGCAATAAACTGATAACTAATAGAAATCAATTATTTCAATCCAGTTATCTTCTGAGAGCTACCAAAGGTTGGTGTGTACAACTCACTAGCCACAAGATAATTAAAATCCATTAAGTAATCAATTTATGCTAAGGTAAGCATGAAACTTTGAAGAACATTTGCCAGGAAATTATGAGGGGATAGTGCCCTTGGATTTCAAGATTCACTGACCTATGTCACGCTGTAGAAAACAGTTTACCATGAATTGAAAACAGCACATGTGAAAAAATAGTTAATGTGATGCACCGATATGAGCTGGTCTGAGAGGTGAACATGGAAGCTTTTGAGTTATACAGCACCAGAAGTTAACTGGAATAAAATGTATGGACGTATTTATTTTGCTTTTCTTTCAACAGCTGTCTAATACCAAAACTAGAAATAATTGACACAAAGTTATTTCTCTACAGTTTAAGTTGGTGTGAATAAAAATATTCTCCTGCTAAGTAGGCTGATGCACATCTAGGAGAGGAGAGAGTTTTCCTCTTTGCACCAGCATTGTAATGTTTCAGTTAGATGAATTACTGGAGAACAGCACATCTCTCTATGACCCACTCAACTTCTAATTCCAAAGGTTATTCAGTCTTCAATATATGCTCATATGATTTGCCCTAGCTTCAAACTGCATGACACATGCTAGGAATCTTCTTCACCCTTCTCATCTGAAGCTGAATTGATAAAAGAAAGATAAGAGAAACTGATAAAATCACATATACTTCAGGCCAGAGACAGGAAATACCCGATCCCCATCTGGAGCATCCTGGTAAAAATGTCATTGCTACCGATCATGGTGATGCTGATAGAACACTAGCTGCGAGGGGACATTCCAAATTATTACTCTCAGGGAATTGTTTATAAAGCAGACTGTCTCATTCATTAGGGAAATTTTTTTGAATTACATATTTTTTCCTAAACTTTCTTCAGATTATATCCTTTGCTGTATTCTTGACTGGAAATTGGGAGTGTTGGACTAGGACTCGGGAGATCCAGGTTCTAGTCCCTGCTCGGCCATTAAACTCACTGGGTGACTTTGGGCCAGTCACGCACTCAGCCTAACCTACCTCACAGGGTTGTTGTGAGGATAAAATGGAGAAGAGGAGGATTATGTAAGCCGCCTTGGGTTCCTTGCAGGAAAAAAGGTGGGGTATAAATATAATAAAAAAATAAAATAAAAACATCAGGGGCTTTGTTTTGAGATACACAGAGCTCTTTACCAGAAGCTGGTTTGAATAAAACATATCACCATAGCTAAGGCTGCCTCTGGAAGGTGGGCTCTGTCCCCCATTCTTGCCAGTGGATTGAATGACAAGCTGGGGGGGGGGGGGGAGAGTACTGTCAGAGGGAGGCCACCATCATCCTGGTATGAATCATTACTTTTCTGTCAATGAAAACTTGAGCTCAACAGTCGAACCACTTATGTAATGTAAGTTACACAACATTAATCTTAGTTTTATAAACCTTTTACATTCGATCAGCTGCCTCCAGTAATCTTGATGAGTTATCTCCTCCTCATCCCTTGTTTCTCTGTGCTCAACACTGTTCAGCTGATTCATCTTCTTTGGCCTTCATTGTGTGTGTTTTCTCCAGTGTCAACTGAAACAACAACTTCCTCCCCACTGTTGGTAGTGCAATTCAGTGCTAAGCTGGTAGTACTAAAAGCAGTACTATGCAAGGGGTACAATGTTGTCAGATTTTGTACAATTTCCCCATATTCTTTTGTTTTGGAATGTGCCACTATACTTACCACCACCACCCAATATTCTGTTTGCCATTTTGACTAGTAGGGATCAGCATAGTCATTGGAGCAGACCCATATAGCTTGGGCGTGTTCAGTATGCAGAATCAGTGTGCCTTGAACTGAAGAATTCTTTGTTTCCAGAAAGGTGATTATGCCAGTGATTATGCCAGTACACAAAATGTGCCCTTCATCTGGACTTTACCACATTGGTGTATATTTTCCTAAAGGCAATATATGCATAACTAGATGTGTAGTTGTACCAGCAGCTGCTAGTTTCTGAACTTGAGGATAAACTACTAGATTTGCAGTAAGTGGAATTCTACCTGGCAAATGGAATCTGGTGACTTAGCACCATTTCACACATGACATTTTTAAAGATGTAAATCTATGATTTATATGATTTTATGTAAGCCGCCTTGGGTTCCTTGCAGGAAAAAAGGCGGGATATAAATATAATAAATAAATAAATAAGATATTTTAAGTATACATTTTAAAAGGGTAAAATGTGAATGCAGTGAACATGTTTGCACTCTTACCAAGGAGCTGTGATTGGCTGCAGAAAGTATTTGTCTTGCAACTATGTAATGTGAAAACAGTGAGAAGTCTGAAATATCCACCTGTACCCACCTAGATTCCAGAAGCATTAAGTGAATAAACACACTCTTTGTGGTCTTTGATGAAGCCTCAATGAATGTCCCATTTTAAAATGAAAGTCTTCAAACAGTAAAATGTGTCACATGAATTGTCCTAAAACATTTCACAGCTGCTTTTATACAGTAAACATTTGTTTTTACCTGACTGTTACCTTTCTGTAATGTAAACATTGTCCAAGGACCAAATTTCCCAATGTGTGTGTAAATTCATTTTCTTTTTAAAAATAAATAGAACATTTGTAAAAACAATGTTGATGAGACAATATACTCTTGATTGTTAGCATCACTATATCAGTTCATTCAGTGTATCAAATAATATTTTAATAAGGAAACTATTTTAAAAGATAAATAGGTGCCAAAGTAACCTTATTCTATTTCAGGTGTAGATCATCATCATCAGGCGATCACTCGTGACCGAGTAAGATTGTCTTCCAGGATAAAAGGAGGAAATTCTAAAGAGAATTGTGTAGACTCTAGCGATGGGTCCGTAAGTGACTGTGGAGGCCAATTCTAGATCCACACAGCTTCCCACAGTGAGGACACAGGTTACCAGATGGAAGATGGTCCTGTAAAGGATTCGTTTGACGTGCTTTTTGCTTAGCACATTTCTCCCTTTCACCTTGCACTCGGGCTTCTTCAAAGTCCATGGAACCTTTGTGAAAGGCTAACCTCCATTTAGATCGTTCATGGGCCAGAGCTTCCCAGTTTTCGATGTTTATATTGCATTTTTTTAGATTAGCCTTATGAACATCTGTAAACCTCTTATATTGACCACCGATATTCCGCTTTCCATCCTTGAGTTATGAATAAAATAACTGCTTTGGGAGACGGCAGTCAGGCATTCGAACAACATGACCGGTCCACTGAAGTTGGCGTTGAAGGATCATTTTTTCAACGCTAGTAGTCTTTGCTTCTTCCAGTACACTGACATTTGTTCGCCTATCTTCCCAAATAATTCGCAGGATTATCCGGAGGCAACGTTGATGAAATCTTTCAAGGAGGTGGAAGTGACGTTTATAGATAGTCCATGTTTCGCAGGCATACAATAAAGTTGGTAATACAATGGCTTCATAAACCAGTGTTTTGATCTTACAAATATCCCGATCCTCGAACACTCTGTGTTTCATTCGAGAAAACGCGGCACTTGCGGAGCTCAAACGATGCTGGATTTCACTGTCAATGTTAGCTGTAACAGAAAGATAGCTGCCAAGATAGAGAAAATGATCGACATTTTCCAGTATTGTCCCACCAAGCTGGATAGATGGCATCACCAAAGGGTTAGCTTTCACTTGCTGATGAAGCACTTTGGTTTTTTTGATGTTAAGTGAGAGACCAAGTTTTCCGTATGCTTCTGCAAAAGCATTTAGGATAGTTTGGAGATCATCCTCTGAATGTGCGGAGACCACATTATCATCAGCATACTGAAGTTCCACAACGGAGGTTGTTGTAATTACCTTACCTTTATTAGGTGTAGGTGTAGATAAACTATTTGTGATAAACTATTTGTGGAGCCTATAACATCCATTCTGATGTTAAGCACATACACATCTCTCTCTCTCTCTCTCTCTCTCTCTCTCTCTCTCTCTAATCTTCTAAAACACACACACACACACCCCAATTGCTCTGCACCAATTGTTTTGTTCCCCTAATTATAAATATTTTTGTGTTTTAAGCAAACACTATTTTATTATCTATAGATGCCTTTTTTCTTCTTGTAGAAGCAGGCATTTTCATTCTGACTGAACAAGTGGTGCTCTTCTCAATTATAGTATTTATGGAAGTCTTGGGAGGCAGGGCATAGGATACTTTACAGTATATCTCAGGGTGGGAGATTATGAAGTAGGTAGAGATTTCCTTGCTGCTCAGGTTTTGCATGGCAGACACTGCTGAATCCAAGGAATAAGGCAAAGGAACCCTGACATGCATGTAACACCCATGATGGGACCTCATGAAATTAGAGCTCTTCTCATGAAGAAGTGCCATTTTGTTCTAGTGAGTCCCACCGTCTGTTGTTTTAGGGGAGGATCAAAGATATCCTGTGCTATTCTCTAAATTTGTACCTTGATACCGTGATCCGTGGATCCTTGCATACAGCAGTAAACTGCCTGTATGAATGCATGCGGATCTTCGCATGCTTCCCCACAGCACAGATGGATGATCCTGAGTTTATGAATTGCCTGAGTAGGAACTGAGTTTAGGAGTGTCCAATTTCTAAAAGTTTGAGGAAACTCTTCTACAACAAGCATAGCTGGCTCTCCACTAGTTGAAAGATCTTGGTTTAATACTCGGTCTGTTTAACACACTCAGCATGGAGTCTTTGCGAATGAATTTAAAATAGATGTTTAATATATAAAAATATAGCTGGGGGATGATGGAGTTGTCCTCCAGATGTGCTGGACCACATCAGCTTGGAGAAGGCTGTATTACCCTCGCTCCCCTCAAGCAACTCTCATTGCTTGAGAATATTGGAAGGGTATGAACCTCAAAACGAAGTACTTGAATTGAAGCCTATTTAATTTCTTTTGAAATCAACAATATCCAGTATTTAGTAGTTATTGAAGTTGGTGGAACATAAGCAGTTTAGATTCAAATGCATTAGCTTACCTGAATTTGGCTCAAGCATCCAAGTTAGAGGTTGAAGAAAGGGACAGCTGACTGAGCAAACGGGGCAGAAGAAATATACATATGAGCTAACTTTTTTTAAAAGCATGTATGCTCATTTATTTTTCTAAGCATGTACACTCATTTTTTAAGTATGCAGATAGGGCTCACCCTTTTTCAAACAAAAGCTCCCATGTGCCTTTTTGCCTCCTTTCCTTAAAAGAAAAGGCAAACTAGTTCCATGAAAATAGATGAGAGGATTTAGGTTGGGGCTAGTCAAATTGCATTAGTCTGGCTGGTTTTCCAAGGAAGTGGCGAAAGTAAAACATTAAAATAACGGCTAGAATGCGCTCAAACACGAAGGGGTTGGAGTCCCAAGAAAAATGTTGCGAAGGAAAACCCTCCATTCACTTGGTAGTAGTATGGTACTTTTTTGCAGCATTGTGAATCTCCTCACCACAGAATGTTAAGCTGGGGGCTAGTTATGTTTATTGCATAGTGTATAGCTATAGTCCTGGTTTTTTGATATATTAATTAGATTCATAGATTACATAGAGTTGGAAGGAGCCTACAAGGCCATCGAGTCCGACCCCCTGCTCAATGCAGGAAACTAGAGGAGGGGTCTCCCATCCAAGTAACAACCAGGCCTGACCCTGCTTAGCTTTCCACGCTCAGACAAGCTGAGCCAGCGTGAGCCACAGGCCTGTATTAGAGGCATGGTGGGGTGGGGATTCTTACTTCCTACCGAGCATGTGGTGAGTGGAGCCTTATCTCTTCACTCTCTAGTTGCAGTCTGACCAAAAATTGTACAGTGTTAAGCTACAGCAATGAACACCCAAAATGTGTGCATTGCCATAAATCATAGCTTGCAGGAAAACTGAATCTCCCCCATGAATCCCAGAAATGTATTGACTCACTGTGCACAGCATCGAGCTTTACGGGGGGGGGGGGGGGGAGTTTCCATTGGCACCAATACATTTGTGGGTTTCATGTGAGGGATTTCCCCACAAGCTGTAATTTATGGCTTATTGCACACGTTTTGGTGTTCTTCGCTGTAGTTCTGAATTATGCTTGAAATGGGATTGATTGATTGATTGATATACTGCCCACTAACAAGTGCCCTCAGAGTGGTTTACAATCATAAAACCCCCCAAATAAGAGTAAAACAGAGCCACTGTGGCATAGTGGTGAGAGTGTTGGACTGGGACTCGGGAGATCTGGGTTCTATTCCCTGCTCGGCCATGAAAATCACTGGGTGACTTTGGGCCAGTCACTGACTCTCAGCCTAACCTCACAGGGTTGTTGTGGGGATAAAATGGAGAGGAGGATTATGTAAGCCGCCTTGGGTTCCTTGCAGGAAAAAAGGTGGGGTATAGATATAATAAATAATAAATAAAGCAACATAGCAGATTAAAATATTGAAAAAGTAAGATATTAAAAATATATATTAAAGAGTCAGAAGTAAAACAGATTATAAAGACAGCAAATTAAAGATTAAGTGCCTGCCAGAAGACGAAGGTCTTAGCCTGGAATCTATATGTATACAATGATGACTCCAGTTGGATCTCCCTAGGAAGGGCATTCCAGATACGGGGGGGGGGGGGCACTACAAAGAAGGCTCTTTCCCTTGTAGCCGCCCGTCACACCATTGTGGAGCATCTGAACATGATCTTAACTGTCATGCAGGAACAGGAGAAGGCGCTGCTACAGGTAGACTGATCCTAAGCAGTTTAGGGCTTTAAAAGGTCAGGACCAACACTGGAAACTGACTAGCAACCAGTGAAGTTGATGCAGCATGGAGTAATATGTCTGAAATGGCCAGTCCCCAGTAAGCAGCCTTGCAACTCTGCACTAACTGAAGTTTCTGGGCCGTCTTCAGAAGTAGCCCCATGTATGATGCATTGCAATAATCGAGGCGGGAAGTTTAGTTACCAATGCATGGAAGCCAGTGTTCTTCTTGAGAGTGCAACTGAAGCCATGAGAGACTGAGTCCTTCCCAACACCACAGGAAGCATCTGAACCAAGATGGCGGTCCTCCATGGCAAGCAATATTTGCCTGAAACACTAGGTAACCCATTCCCGAGCCATCTCCCTATCAGCATTTATTATTGGTGTGAGTGTTGCTTACTCTCAGCCTACCTCAGGTTTGAAGCTGTTTGGAATCACTTGCCCTTTCTGTGTAATTTCACGTTCAGAACAAACTGCTGTTTTACAGTCCCGCATCTGCTGATTTTCAGGATTCCGCTGCCTGCCAGGTTCTTGTGGCGGTGGCTGTGAAGGAAAGTTGTGTTTCTCATTAAGGGGATAACGAATGGCAACATCTGAGACAATTAGCTTGAAATGGAGCAGTGATGGTGGGGCTGAGGCGTAATCCACTGGAGGAAACACAGCACAGCCCTGATAGGTATTCCCAGCAGAAATTCTAGCAGGATTTCTGAGAAGGGATACTGAACGGAGAGAGGCCCCCTGTTTGCCAGCTTCATTTTCCGGAGTTGGTTCCAATAATTCCCCTCCGAATGTCCTTGACTTTATCCTAGTTTGCCTTGATTGTCAGTTTACTTGGAGAATGAAGGAAGTGCTTAACTCTTTCATTGCCTAACTTCTCTGAGAGGCACATATGGTAGTGGATACAGTACAGACAGCTACGTATAGGCTGTTGCTTTTACTTGACCTCGAATGCAGCATCTTAACATCACTTGTAAAAATAGAATACCTTAAGAATTCCTTTGTGGGGAGGTGTATGGTGGGGGTTTGTTTTTTTTCAAAATGTATGAATATGATTAATGCACCAGGAAATGGTTATTTTCCATTTGTGTGACAGACCCTGAAATACTGTTGTTGTTGTTGTTGTTGTTGTTGTTGTTGTTGTTGCATTTATATCTCGCCTTTTCCCCTCTTGCAAGGAACCCAAGGCGGCTTACATAATCTTCCTCCCCCTCTCCATTCTATCCTCACAACCACCCTGTGAGGTAGGTTAGGCTGAGAGTTGGTGACTAGCCCAAAGTCATTCATGACCAAGTGGGGACTAGAACTCGGATTTCCTGAGTCCCAGTACCAGTACTCTAACCACTACACCATACTGGCTCTCTGCTTTGGGTATTTAATTTTAATAACCGGGCATGATTTTCTGTTCCTGCAAACAGATGCAGTCTTTAAATGCATATCATCAGTTTCTGTTCATCATTTGCACTGATGAAACATGGCATCCTGAATCACATGTTGGGAGTGTGGTGTCTCTACAATACAGCACAGTGTATGTGGTATTTTTAGAGCCCCAAATATTTGTACCTTCTCAATACAGCTCAATACAATATCATCTAGACCCAGAAAAGAAGGCTCCCTCATTTGGAACTGCATCTGAAGTTGGATCTTCCAGTGAAAATGGTCAGATTGGCAACTAATATGAAAATTCTGTGAACTATGTAGAGGAGAGAATTGTGGTTTTTATGTGGATCTGTAGAAAACAGGAGTGTGGGCTGCAAATACTTCTGTGGTTTCTAAAAGGTATCAAGTCAAAGATTTTTCCTGTCATTTATACAGAATTATGAATTACTGTTTTAATTACTATACTGTATAGAAAAAAATAGAATAATACACTATGAAGCTATTATACTTGTGTGTGTGTATTTGTATGTATATATGAATGAGAGAGGTCAGTATATATAGAACCCTCCTTTAATTATCTACACTGAGGGTGACTTTACACTACATCTTGTACTTTGATGTTGTGAATCTGTTGTGAAGGGTGCAGGTGTGTAGGAACTGATATCTTTCCTTTCAAAATACACATGTGCTGCGGCTAAATAAAATACTTAGAAATGTAAAGCCTAGAAGGGCACAAAAAGGTCACTGACATGCATCTGTCTGTCTCATCAGTAACTTTCAGTCTAAAGATATATGCCTAGCTATAAGTGGAAAGTGGAGGATACAACTAACAAACTCATATTTGTCTTGGATTAAATGCAACACCTTCACACATGGTCTCCATATGGCCATAAAGAGATGCCTTTGCCACTTTCTCATATGTGTAATGGCTATGATTGGTTTGTATTATTAAAAGATTAGCCACTCATCTTTGGAAAGGAAAATGTAAAAAAAAAACCAAAACCAAAAGCTGAGCTAGTAGCATATTAAACATTACTTTTCCATGATGAAATTTCACACCTAAATGGGTACAGGCCATTAAATAACTCCCAGTCTTCTAGGCAGAAAAATTCAACATATGTGTGTGGACTGCTTGCATTCTGCAGTCAAGAGCCCTAAGAACATAGGAAGCTGCCTTATACTGAGTCAGACCATTGGTCCATCTAGTCTAGTATTGTTGACACATGATTGGCAGCAGCTCTCCAGGTTTTCAGACAGGAGTCTTTCCGGGCCCTGGCTGGAGTTGTCAGGGATTGAACCTTTTTCATGCAAAACAAGTGCTCTATCACTGAGATGATATGCTGAAAATATGGGAACATAGGAAGCTGCCTATACTGAGTTAGACCCTTGGTCCAATCTAGCCCAGTGTGGTTGACACTGACTGGCAAGTGGCTCTCCAGGGTTTCAGGCAAGATTTTTTTCCAGCCCTACCTGGAGATCATGCTGGGGATCAAGCTCAGAACCTTCTATATGCAAAGCATGTACTCTACTGAGCTGCAGCTCCTCCACCTAAGCTGGCCAGCCCCATTCCTGCAAGAAGTGAGAGAATAACCCAGATGCCTCTGGGGTTTCCTCTTATTCTGTTTGCTCTTGCTGTGTCTCTCTACCTCCCTGCCTTCCTCTGCAATTACAGTGGGGTTCAGATGACCCACATTTTCCTTGAACACATGACACTGGACTGTGGAGCCATGCAGGCTAGCTCCATCACCCACTGCCAATGCACCTAGCATGCTTGAGGAGGGGATTTATGTGCACATAGAGATCCTCTATGCAAGGAGGGACCCTGGTTGGGAGAGGATCTCCCCTCACCTGCAGAGTCTCTATAGGCATCTGGTGTAGTAGAGCCTCTTCACATGCTGGTTGAATGCATAGCTGGTGGAGACATGGCCAGGATGCACATGACGGGTGGGGCATGACCTCGCTTCCCCCATCAATGTGTGAGGGAAATGCGTATGAGTACCCCTCATGTCATGAGTACGTTGACTAGGGAGTAGGACTCATTTGTCCCACACTCACCATACTCACTCAGCAATATAACTGTTCAAGGGGTGTTCAAATGTATATTATATAAAAAGAACCCACGTTCCTACTTTTGCAGGAATGGGAGGGACCAAAGTGTATTCAGCAGCCAGACCTTAAACACAGTCTGGACTTGATACCTGTCAAAGTGGCATCCCTAATAGCGTTGCCAGCAGTGGCAGGGGATCAGTACACTGACCTAGGATACCACTGATAAAGCTCAGACAGTTTTAATGAAATCTCAGCCAGCTATCATGTGGGGACAGAGAGTGATAAAAGTGTGTGTTTGAAAACCTGTTACATGAACCTGAGTACGTTCAGGGGCTACCTGCTCCCAGTACTAGACGTTTGCTTCCTTTGAAGCTGAGCTTGAACTATAAAGGCCTCAAACAGCCTGGGCCCAAAATACCTTGGAGACACCACCTCCCTGGTGTTTCCTTGTGATCTCCAGGATGAACCATGAACACTCTTGATACCACCATCCATGTGCCTACTCTAGCAAGAAGCACTCCCACTGGCTGCCCCATAACTATAGCCTATCCTCACTTTGCTGGGGGAGGGGCTCTAGGTCAGTGGTAGGCTGCCTGCCCTATGTGCCTAAGGCCCCAGGTTCTATCCCTTGTACCCCCAGCCAAAAGAATTCAGGTATATGGCCAGGCTGGAAAAGACCCTACCCGAGACTCCAGGAAGCCACTGCTCACCAATGCAGACACCACGGGCTCAGAAGGGCCAAGCATTGTCTGACCTGGCAGGGGTGTGTGGGGCGCTTATATAAGTTCCTCCGTTGGAGGCCTGCCAGTGTTGCAGCCTAAGTGCTAACCAGAAGCACTGCAAACGTTTTCTGATGAGCCTGGATTGGGAGAAGGACATGCTTTAAGACTTAAATGAGAGCTCGGAGATAAGTGAAGGGATTCCCTTGCTAGTGCTAGCAAGGGAATCCCTGAGGTTTCCCTGGTTGGTTGGTTTTTTGCTGCAGCGGCAGATGCGTGCTGGGGGGGGGGCAGGAGTGTCTGATGGACTGGTAAGGTCGGTGCGGTGTATGCTGTGCATGGGCCACACTTTTTGCACCCCTGGGTTTAGTAATTTGAACTGGAGGGAGCGACTAAATATTTATTTGAGCTATTCTGTTGGCTTTTAATGGGTCGTTTTCTATGTCTTTTAAACTTTTTCTCCCCATCCATGGCAATCAGGATGATACAGTTTTTAAGTTAAGATTGGTAAGGGTGCAATCCTATGCGTGTTTAGACAGGGGAAAAAAGTCCTACAACTCCTAGCATTCCCCAGTATGGCTGGCTAGATAATGCTGGGTATGGTAGGGCTTTTTTTTCTGTCTACACGTGTTATAGGATTGCATCCTAAAAGTATTATCTCAAATGAAATTATCCTCTCCCTGGATAGTACAGTATCGCTGTTAAAACTGTGGAACATGGCATGGCAAACACTTCCTGTATGTATGACTTTGAAATAATTGTTTAATTTAGCTGCCTCAGTGTTGTTATCTGTGTTTCCTGCTAGATTCTGAATGGGTAAACTCCAATGATAGCCAGAGAGTATTTATGATGGTGGTTTTCATGTGGTTGACCAGAGGTCACCACTGAGTTGAAGAGGCCATGTGGATAAGTTCCCAGGTTCCCACAAGTGGTGGTTGGGATGGATGCAGTGAAAGGGACTCAGGGGAAGTCGGGTGAATGTCAGTTCTAGATCGGTGCGGTGATGGTCATCACTGAGAGACAGGGCCCAGTTAATGACAAAATTGAGCTGGTCACTTCCTTCTGTTAGTAGCAGATATCCACCAGCTTAGACATTCTATATTCTTAGATATTACAAGTTAGCCTCAACTGTTCCAGCACAAATGATTCCTGATGTAGATGACGCAATTTCGCCTAGGGCTTATTCTAATGTAACACTAGATATGTGTATGTACCCCAATCCAAGCAAGGGAAATCTGCATATGAGAGCAGCCTTCCACACATGTGGCAGTGCAGAAACAGATTTGAATGTCTCCTCCCACTGAGCTGGCCAGATGCATTTATTAACATTCCTCCCTACCCAGGGCCAGGCATTATTACTACAAGCCATTGCCCACAACTAGAGTTGGTGGTTTGGGCCTATGATAACTTCATGAAGGAAACCTAATGGAAAACAAATGTCAGAATTGGATTTAGTGTACCTTTCAAGGAGAGGTACAACTGTGTGTCAACTGTGTGAACAAAAACCTAGTTTGCTTTGGGGCTCTAATCACAGACTTGCCCCTCCAAAAGTTATGGAGGAAACCAGTCCCGATAAACATTTTTCAATAAGTACATGCACTTCAAAATGTCAGCTTGTGAGCACCGTGCTACATCAAAATCTTCCTCTACTTTTCTTCCTCTTCTGTGATCAGGTCTTCAACTACCAGCCTAATTCTCAACAACCGGTTGGCTGGCTCAAATGTTGCCTCTGGGATGTTCCCGGCACTGGTTCCTGGTTGCTAAGAATCTCTAGAGGCAACAGGCCTGTGAGCTGCCACCTGTTGTTAATCTAGCCTTGTTTAATCCATTCTGCTCTGTGTCAGCAGTTCAAAAGGGCACTGTTAGTATTTTTTGCCAACTTCAATTAACGTGAGATTTTGGAGGCCCCCCTCCGATCGCATTTCATCTGTCATGAGTCAGGCACAAAATAGACAGATTTCAGTTGGAAGTAGAGAAGAGACAGTTTATTGCAACTAAGAACAACAACACAATAATATTTATTTGGATCTCCTCTGCCTTTGCTCCGGGAGTTTATCCATCCCCTCCCCCCGCATCTTTCCCTCTGTTTAATTTTTGTTTGTAGCACTAAGAAATTTCACCTCACTGCCACCCTCAGCAATAGGGAGGGAAAGATGATAAGTGAAATAACTTACTTCCAGTGTGTGTGTGTGTGTGCGTGTGTGTGAAAATGAAAAACAAGATGCAAAGTGGTTTGTTCTTTTTTTAATATTACAATGTAATGAATTTGCAATACATATCTGTATAGGCAGTAAAATTGTATGGCACAACCTCTCACTGCAATTTTTGTGGGTTCCCCCTCCCCATTCCATTGTTTATTCTTGAACATTTTTGAATATATATTTTAATATATTCTGCCCCAGGCCATAAAGCTAAAGGGAAAAAAAGTTGCATTTATACAAGGTTACAATATTTTACAACAATAATATTGACTGAGGTTTGTTTTCTTGCGATCTTTCTCCCATTCTCACTTTCAAACACTGCACACCCCAAAACGGATATATTATTATACATTGAAAACTGTCCTTCAACATCAGTAGTATAAAAAGTCCTAGCACTATCTATGTACGTGGAAGGAGGGCTGGGTAATACATTACCCACAATTTGCTGTTAAGGGTCAGGGCAGGGGGAAAGGGTCACACTTTGTCTTCCCCGCAATACCATCCGTGAAGTTGAAAGCAGTCGAAAAGCTTTCATCTGTCCAGCCTAATTCTGCCCCAGTTTCCATTTGGGCTCTTTTTATTATTATTATTATTATTATTATTTCTGAGTGTTTGCTTTTTTGCTCTGTCAGTCAAAGCAGCAAAATAAACAGAGTTCTCAGCGGCTGTGTCTGCCTGATTATTTTTTCAATCCATTTCCAGGAAACTACCTTTTTTCGCAGTTGTTTGTTTTCAGAGCGTTTTACAACATACTGTGAAATCTTGGTGTACTCTGAGACAAGGAACAGCCATTAAAAAAGAAAGGAAGAAATAGGAAAACCCTGCAGAAGAAGAAAGAAGAAAGAAGTGTGTATATAGCCCACACTGCATTGCTCTGACCAGCGACTAATATTACCTAAGGAGGAAGCAGAAGGTATAGGCATTTCTTAGTCACTGCTCCCTCCACACAGCCCTCTTAGCTATGGATTGACAATTAGAGACTGACTGGGGACTGGATTTGGCCTTGGAACATCTAGTAACTGGAGTCTAGCTCTTCCTGGAAGCCTCTGGAGCTCACCGACTGTATTCAGCACAGTGTCAACACTTGTGCTTTGCTGCCATTAATGGAATTCTCTTGATCAGGGGGCATTCCAACAAAATCTTTGTATTTGCTGTTAGGATGGGACTAGAGGCTACGTTCAGTACTGGGCTGGCACTAAAAAAGGCAGCCCTGTGTTAAATCTTCCACCCTCTCCGTGTGATGTACACGCTGAACTATACCATTTCCTTGCCCACCCCGCAGTGTCAGCTGATGAGGTGGAGTGAGGGCAGGGATATTCACAGGTAAATCTAATTATTACTGAGAGAAGGAAGGGAGATTCAACAGAGGGCTGGTGGTTTTGACAGCAGCTCAGTTTTGGAGCATAATGCCCTGTTCCACCCTTGGGATGAGTTTACTTTTTCAAGGGATTTATGCCTGTTGCATTGATCCTATTAATGGTTCAACACATGGTTCAGAACACTGTGAAACATCTTCTGAAGACTATGTTGTTGACCATGTGAATGGTTCAATGTATACCCAGACTGTGACCTGGTTTGCATGACACAACAGCCCACTGCAGCTTAATTTATCCGCAGGGGCTGTCATATTGTGCTGGGCTGTGACTTGTCATGTTCTGTGAACCTGGGCTGCAGGGGTTATTTCAGGGTTAGACAAGCCCCAGGTAACTCAGGGTTTGTTTTACAGTTATTTGAGTGTTATCTAAGCTGCAAACAACCCCCATCGCCTGGGTTTGCACAGCACGACCAGGCATAGCAAGCCGGGCACCCATGGGCGCCATGCAAAATTGGTGCCCATGGGCACCCGGCAGAATGCAACAGACCCCGTGGGTAAATCAACCCATAGTGGGTTGTCACATCATGCAAACCAGGTAACAGTCTGGGTATACATTGAACCAAAAGCAAAGTTGCTTTTGAATTGACTTCAGCATGTGACAAGCAGACATCAAGGAAACCTAGCCTTACCAAAAGTACACATCAAATACATTTCTGCACATTCCTTGTGCAAACATACCTCTCGCGCACTACTTGTACACTACTGCATGCACATGTGTGTGCTGTGTAGCCATTACACGCAGCTAGGGTTGGCCACTTAGCGCTTCTAAAACAGCAAAGGAGTTTTGTTTGTTTTAGTCATCCAGTAACGTACTTCTTAAAAACCAGCGTGCGACCTGATGGCAGTTTTAGAGGCAGCTGACTTAGTGCTGAAGCTAAGGCAGCAGCATGGAAAACTCCGAATGAGAGTCCCTCCCCTCCCATAGCTGAAAACTCACTGGACATAATGTATGGACAGTGCCAATAACTGGCTGACATGAGCAATCCCCTCCTCCACCCAAGGGATGGCAAACTTCGCTGTTTATACAATAAACATACTTGCACAGTCAGCACACGCAAAATGTATTCTCCTAGGTAGGCACACTTAGGAACACAAAAACATGGTTAGTCATGGATAATATTGCTTATGCACTCACACAAACACACGTTATTTCTTGCACGAGAGTCCTAGCTATAACTCTCAAGGATACCCTCTCATTTGGACACTGCGATTCAACAATCTCCATTTAACGAAGTTAGCCTGAGAAGCAATTGTTAGACCTTGATTTCATAGCTTAAAAGCAGGAGGGAGAGTAAGCAATAGCACTTTCCCCCATCAATTTGTGTATATAGCCCAACAAATGCGAAGTAACACATTTGTTGTGGGGAAACTCAAATGTCATTTCTGAAGGTAGCACTTCTATTGGTGAGGTGGTACATTTTCCCAGCCCATGGAGCACGATCCAAACGAAGCTGAATTATTTCTAAGACCTAGTGATGGCCTCAGCACTTTTGCTGAGTGGGGCTTAAACTTTTGTCATTAGGGGAAAAACTGTTTTCTCTGCAGCCTGTGTGTCAATTGTGGTAAGGAGTGCTGTAAAATGGGGTTGTGCAATTGTCATGGGTGTGTATCAGATAGTGCCAGTGGCATCACTTGAGAGACAAGCAAGAGAAGTCATATTTCCCACCCACCCCCCAAAGTAAAGGGATTTGGGCCTTTTCCCTCTCTATGCCACAGGCACACTTATGACCACAACAGTTAAGTGTACAGAACTAACAGGGCCGGATTAAGAGCATTATGGGCCTGGTGCTGAGGAGGGTGCGCGGCTGAAGAGGGCGCAGAAACGCTGCGCTCCTCTTCGCTGCCGCTGCGCCGCCCCCGCCAGGCCTCTGCCTCCGCTGCACCACCCCCGCCAGGCCTCCGCCTCCCCACCCTCCCTCCTGCCTGCCTGCCGCCGCCGTGCACCCTCCCGTCCCGCTCGCCGCTGCGCCTCCCCCGCCCTCCCGCTCGCTGCCGCTGCGCCTCCCGCCGCCATCACCACCACCCCGACCCCCCCCGCCACCTACCTTCTCCGCGTCGTGTCGCTTCCGGAGCCCCGCCCGCGTTGTTTTGGCGGGAGGAACCAGGGCAACAGGGCTTAAACAGCCCTGTTGCCATGGTTTCCCTGGCAAAAAACAGCGCGGGGGTCCCGTCGCGTCACTTCCTCCTCCTCCTCCTCGGCGGCGGCGGCGGCGGCGGCAGCAGCAGCCAGGGCGGGGGGAAGGTAGGTTGGTGGTGGCGGTGCAGGGTTTTTTTTTTTTTGCAGAGCAGGGCTGCTTTGGAGAGGGGGGGCGCTAAATATTATTTCGCCTGGGGCGCCAAACTGCCCTGCACCGGTCCTGATTGTGGGCCTATTTTGGGGTAGGGGCCTGGAGCTGCAGCTCCAATAGCCCCTATCTTAATCCGGCCCTGAGAACTAATGGTCAGAAATACAGGTGTTCCTGAGGAATAATCACATGTGGGATGAGAAATGGAGGTAGGAGGGAAGGTATATCTTCCCTTTCCCTAAATGGAGTCCCCACTTGTTCTACCTCTGCTTCAGAAATAGGATGCTGCCCATTCAGCTTCTCCGTTGAGTTTTCCTTCATTGCAGTGGAGGCCAGGAAGCCCTGCTGTCTGTGAGCTCGTTCCTGCGTAGGAATTCCCAGCTGCATCCTTCCTGGTCCAGTCTGGAGTGTGTGCATAAATGTTCATGATTCCGCGGCCACGTGCAAACCAGAAGGCAGGCGTGTGCTTGCTTGTGCCCCAGGCATGGCTGAGGGCGGTCTGGTTTTTGCTCTGAAGCCCAAATGAAATCTGTATGAATTGCAAAACCTGCATAGCAGCTGCTCCCGGGATGAAGGGAGGCCAGTAGCTACCAACCCAGTAAACACCTCTTTAAAACCAGACAGACAGTTTAAAGCGCTTTCTTTCTCTCTCCTCCGGTGAATGTGGATCTATGTTTAAGAAACCACAGGAACCCAAACACTATTAATAGTTCGGCCTTTTTCATAGCTGTGTTGGACAGAATCTTAGCTGACTTGACCCAAATCCCCTTTGATCCATCTATAAGGAAGGCAAGATACAGGCAAACTGGGATGTTGCCATCATGCTGATGAATGGGAGTGACAAGAGGTGGGTCTGTGTCTGCTAAAAGCTTTGGGCTGAAAGCAAAAGAATTTCCAACTAAGGAAATAACCTCTCTTGCTTTATTTCTTCAAGACAGGACTCTGGCAATCTCCATGCACTTGGGAGGAACGGGTATTTCAGGAAGGAATAATATGAAAGGGACACCAAGAAGACAGTGTTTTGCTGTAGTGGCAGTGTGTGTTATAGCTCCTTAATTAAAGAAGGCCTTTGTTCTGGGAAGCCGGGAGAAGCCTGTGCATGAAATCACATCGGTTTTACTTAGAGCAGGGGTGGGGAACCTCTTTCAGCCTGAGGGCCAAATTCAATTTCAGAGAAGCTCTTGGGGGCCACATTTCAGTTGTGGGCAGGGCTGATGGCAAAAGGGGGCAGGGCCAGAAATACTAGCATATTTTAGTTTAAAGCTCTTACTGCCAGTAACTAAGGAGAGGCATTTCAACCTTTCAGAACAGGGAAAAAACTGCAGGAGCCAGGAAACCACAAAACAATTGGTGGTCAGGAGAAAGGGGTGTGGCCCTCTGGGGAATTGACAAGAGGTGGGAATGTCAGAGGGCCAATCGGGACCCCAGAAGGGCCAGATTTAGCCCAAAGGCCTGAGGTTCCCTAACCCTGTTTTAGAACTAGGTAGTATAACACAAGGGCAGGAAGACAAGAAAAGAATGTCCTCTTCTTTGATTGCCCACAGCAGCCTTCCCCAACCTGGTGCTCTCCGGATGTGTTGAACTACAAGTCCCAGCATCTCGGATCTGTAGGTCACCAGGTTGGGGAAGGTTTGGCCCACAGACTTCTCCCCGCTTTGATTTTCCATTCAAGCCAATAGTCTGGTAGGCTGCATTTAATTGATGATAGTGTCTCCCACAGCTGATATAGTGATGTAGCAGTAAACCTGTGTGTTGGTGTTGCTGGTGACTGAAGGGTAACGCAAGGAAGCAGTACCAGCTTGTACAGGAGATTACACAAAAATTGCTGCTTTTTGGATTATTGCCAACCTGCTAGTCCCTGGTGTGCTGCTTGGATCAGCACAGGATCCCTGTGTGGGAGGGTTGCCAAGCTGCGACACGGAGATTCCCCCTATAACTTTGTGGTCTTTGCTGAATCAAGCAATGACACCGCCTTGGCTTCTCCTGCTTCTTTTACTTTGTGGCTAACCCCTCCCTGCTGTGTTGCACCTCTGTTTGCTACATGAGATGGGGGCTGATGACAGGACAGGAGGGAAATGGAAGACAAAGCAGCTGCTGCATGTTCCATCCAAGTCAATCTCCGGGTTGCAGCCTGGCAGCAATACTAACTATACTGTGTGGTTTGCAGGTATCCTGTGTGCTGAATCAGCATGCCTTACACTCAACACTCTCTCTTATAAACTCTCTCACACACCTCACTCTGGCTCTAGCCAATTACAGTGATAGCAACCACATTCTTCTGGTGCTAGTTATCATAAACCTGTCCATAACATTAGAATACATGGGACTGGAGATAGCTCATGAGGGATCAATCAGCTAGAAATTGTGGTGCGAGGTGTTTCGTTTCATTATTTTTTTTTAAGAGAGAGACAAACTGGGGAGTGCTTCCAGATGGACAGCTCCTAGCACAGCCAATCAAAAGATACTGGGCAGCCATTCCGTCTTTCCCTCCTTGATGGATTTTCTGTGGGAAGGAAAAAAGATGGAAGAAGCAGTGGGAAAACATGAAAGGGTTGCACGTGGAAATCGCTGCCATCAGAACCCCACTTAACATTCTGTGTTTGAGGCAGGGTGGCTGCAGGATAAAAAGCCTCATCTGGAAGCAGCCCTGGTGTAAAAAAAAAAAAAATGCAGGGGAGATGAATGTCCTTTTTTCATTGGCAATCAAGAGGATGAGACCGGGTAAGGGGAAACATGCCATGTGAACAGAAAACTCAGATTCGTCTGGTGCAGTGGAAACACTCACCATTTCCTTCCCTGTGCCTGTTTTTGGGGACACAATAGCCCCACCGGCTTAAAACACTCCAAATAGGGTAATATACGCAAGGCTATTATACCTAGGGTAGCTAAAAGTGCTGCATTCCGATCTCTGAGGAGGGCACTGGCTGCCCCAAGTCCAAGAGTGGATGGATTGGTTCAATTGTCCCCGTTTGCTCGGTCAGTGTCTGGAGGGCAGTGGCCGCAGCCCTGTCATGTTGCCCACGATATGGCAGCACTGTGCTCCTTGGCTTTCATCCGCAGGGCTGCGATGCTGGAGGACTTGCGGTCGGGCTCACCATTCAGCTCGTACCCATTGATGCCGGAGCTGATGCCCGCGCCGCCAAAGAGACTGCCCATGTGAGTCTGCCCCACGTGGCTGCCGGGACCTGAGACACTCAGGAATTCAGAGACTCCTCCGGTTGTGTGCGGATGAGCGTGAGGAGACATGCAGGAAGGCACTGAGTCACAGGGCACTACGCAGGCAGGCACAGGGGAAGCGGCACCGTTGTTGCCAATCCAAGATGGATTCTGGATCTGAAATTGGCAAGGGGGGGTTGGAGGAAAGGAAATGTATCAGTTAGTTCACATTGGCTTATCCCATGGTTCTCAAAGTGTAAACATAAGGGCCTCACAAGAGAAGTGCAGAGAAGGCGAACTTGTCCAAGTATTAAGTGTTCTCTGCTGAGTCAGGTCAACCCCTTCTCAGTGTAATGTCGGCATCCTGGAAGGGTAGGTGTCTCTCACATTCTGTGGATTGACTGTGTTGATGGTGTCCTTATTTTCTCTCTGTGTCTTTTTGCCTCCTTGCAATCACCTTCGCGGCGATCTTAAAACATGCCCCATGGTCCAATCCTTCCCTTTCCTTGTGATCTAAACCCGCTCCTGAGAAGAGCATGAGTCGCATCAGCCACAAGGATATTTACTATGACTCAAAGTGTTTTGCCTGTGAGACTTGGTGGTGGTTGCTTTGCAGTCCTTGCATCCACAATGTGAATACATAACCTTCCATGGCGTGAATGAATGTTTGATTTAAAATTAGTTCTATTAGACTTAGTGTCCTGCATTAATAATTTTCACAGACGTTCAGAATCAGAGTGCATGAGAGGCGCATCAGCACTATAAGTGTTATGTGTGAAAATGCTCCAAGATGCTCATACTGCATGCTTGTGGGAGCAAGGAAATTAAGGGCTTGCCAAATCAAAATTTTAGAAATAAGAGATATGCTGGAATTGCATTTAAACCAATGGATGACCATTTATGTGTTTACTGGGGCTGCAGTATTTTAGAATTAGAGTGGCTGGGCATAGACTGATAAGGACATAAGAAGAGCCATGCTGGATCCGACCAAGGGTCCATCTAGTTCAGCGTTCTGTTCACACAGTGGCCAACCAGCTGCCCCTGGGAAACCCACAAGCAGGACATGAGTGCAACAGCATCATCCTGCCCATGTTCCCCAGCAATTGGTGTATATAGGCACACTGCCTCTGCAGGTATCCTATAGCTGTCAGGACTAGTAGCCATTGATAGCTTTATCCTCTATGAATTTGTCCAATCCACTTTTAAAGCCATCTAAATTGGTGGCCATCACTACATCTTGTGTGAATTCCATGGTTTAATTATGCGCTGTGTGAAGAAGTACTTCCTTTATCTGTCCTGAATCTCCCACCAATCAGCTTCATGGGATGACCCTTATTTCTAGTATTGTCATACTAATAATACTAATAAACAATGAGCTCAGTTTGTTCCACCAACAGCCCATCAATGTCAGCCTGATCAGTACATTCATTGCCACTGGATAATCAAGGTGTGCAAAAGTAATATGTGACCTTGCCACCAAAGAGATGCCAGTTCCTGAAGCAAAGGCGATTTCTGTACAGTGGAGAAATGCAGGAGTGAGAGGCTCCATATGGATCAGAAACTGGCTGCCCCATGCCAAATGTCACATTTCCTATGCTTCATCCACTGGCCCAGTTCTGCTCTTAGCAGAAAGCAAAAGAATAGACAACCCTGTGTCTCTGGAACACTGTTAACTTGTTCAGTTCGATTGGCAGCAGCTTAGGTTCATGTTACAAGGAATGGGTCTGCCACCATTTCCTCCCTGACGGAGGCTCAGTGCCTTGAACGCATGCATGGCAGGCAACATTTCAACTGGTGCAGCTCCTTTCAGCATAGAGCTTGCAATAATGCTGAAAGCTGAACCTGCTGAATGTCTGTCATTCAGCCATTGAAGGCACAGACCCTTTGACAAGACAGAAAAGGTGGGAATCCTAACAAAGGTCAGACTTCTCATGAATCAGGCCAATTGTCCAGGACTGTCTGCCCTGACTGACAACAACTCTGCCCGTTATGGCGGACAATCCTAGGCTAGACAAATTGGCTTGATTCTTAAACAGGGGTGTTCCCCAGTTCTTCTATTCGGGATCCTTTTAACTGGAGGTGGCAGAGGTTGTGTCTAGGGCATTCTATAATTAAATACATACTCTAGCTCTGAGTCCCCACCCCCCCTACTCTTCTTTCCCATTTCGTTTTTAGGATAAGAAAGAGAAAGGCAAAGCTCTGACAATAACAGAGGGTTTTACAAGTCAGGCTCAACAAGCAGATAATCGAGGATGCTAAAGCCAAAATGATCCTACCAAAGAGGAGAGTGAAGAATGGCAGGAGGGGGAGGGGGAGGGGGGAGGAGGAGGAGGAGGCCCTTTGGGGGTGGAGGGGAGGCGTGATGAGGGGGAGAGTGTAAGATGAAAGAATGCAACAGGAGAGGATCCAGATGGAGAGTAGGAAAATGCATGTCTCTGAAAGGCCTGCATTCCACAGCCTGCCAGCACCATTTGCTCTGGCTCCACTTCTGACCTTTTACCTCTGGCAGACCAGATCTGTGTCAGGTAGGGGTGGGGGGAGAAGCAACACTCAAGAAGTGATGAAACCATGGCACCATAGGATGGCAAGAATCATTATGCCACTCTGTACGTTGATGGTTTTGCCACATTTAGAATATTGTCTACAGCTCTGGTTGCCCCCATCTTAAAAGAGCTGGAGAAAGTACGGAAAAGGGCAAGTGAAATGATCAAGGGATTGGAGCACCTTCCTTATCATGGGCGGGGGGGGGGGAGGTGTTAAAGGGTTAGGGGACCTTTAGTTTAGGAAGAGGTGGCTGGGGGCCATTAGCAACCATGTCTGTGGCTTTCAAAACATTAATAGCAGGGGTGGGGGGGATTTTTGTTGAGATTCCAAGGCAGGCGGAGAGGTTTAACCCTTTATTCCATTGCCACCAATGGAAGCTTTCTTTCGGGGGCTGATAGTAGCTTGGGGAGGGGCATTTTTTGTTGGGACTGTGGCAGGGTGTAATGGGTTAACCCCTCCCTCTTGCTCCACACATGCTGTGATCCTGAAGAAAATTGTGGACCCTATACTTGCTGCTATTATTATTATTATTATTATTATTATTATTATTACAAAAACATGGGGATGTTTATCAGTGATGTGGTAAATTTTGAGGTGCAGGTGCTCATCACAACAGTCCCCAGAGCCACGCCCCAAGGAGAGTCCAAAAATACAGGTAGCTGCCTGTGTGGATCCCTGTGTCAACAAACCAGTTCAAGCAGTTTTCATCTCCACCGGGAGCAGGTCTTCTGTCAAGCTAATGGGTCTACATTGCCCATTCAACGCCAGGTAAGGATGGCGGAGAAATTCACAACAGATTCAAATGGGTTTGGATTTCTATGAATCCAACCTGCAGATTCTGCAGTGGACTGGCTTTTTCCAAGTCACACGGACTTCCAGACCATTAAAAAACACACACTTTGGGAGGGATTTGCGCAAATTCACCCTTGCGCCAATGCACATTAATGCTAACACGCAGTTACGCTAATGCACTTTTGTGCAAGTGGAATGAAATTCTCATATAGCCCTAGGCCAAAAACCCGATGCCATCCATTTGCAGACAAGGAAACGAAAGACGCCTGGCAGTCCACAAAACATAGACGGAACAGATTTAATACAATCTGTACACACCTAATGCCAGGTTACTTTACTAACCCCAAATTACTTTGCATTACAACAGGGAACAATCTATTATTGCTGGGAAAATTGACACACACCCCTCCTATTGTGAGAATTGCAGCTAAGCTCAGAGAGAACAGGGAATTCTGGGGTGGGGTGGTAGTGGCAGATGATGTCAGCGTCCCTGCTAATCAAAAGGTGCCAGTGCTGCCTCCCTGTGAGCCCTGACTCACCTACACCACTGATGCTAATTACACGTTTCGTATCACGTTTAGTTTGACCCTGATGACCCTGATGGTGGAGATGATATTGTGGTAAGAGATTATAAACCAGCCTTCCCTAATGTGGTGTCCTCCAGATGTGTTTGACTACAACTCCCAAGATCCCCAGGCGACATAACCAGTGGCCATGCTTCCTGGGGATCATGGGACTTGTAGTCAAACACATCTAGAAGGCACCACAATGGGGAAGGCTGTTATAAACAGTGTGGAGGAAATACATAAGCAGCCCCCCCCCTTCTCTCACACTAATAGTTGAACTCAGGAACATCCAGAGAAAAAGAGGGTGCTTCTTCATGGTAGAAGACATAATTCACTTGTATCATGTCGTTGACAGTGAATTCCATATGTGGTGATGGCCACCAGAGTGAGTGGTTTTAAAACCCAGGAATGAAAAGTATGGAGGAGGAAACTGCGGCACAGAACATTAGCCACAGCATCCTCCCGACTTAAAGCCAGGGGGTCTTCTATGTGTAAGTGGTTGCCTCAAAGAACTCGGAAGTCAAAGACTGCTAAACGAACAGGCCTGTACTACAAAAAGAGAGTAGTTTGTTGAATGCTGACCAGCTAATATTTGTGGTTGGCACCATGTTTAAACTAAGTTCTGGTCCGCTGGGAGAAGTACAGGACTGGTGCATGTGTTTTATTTGCCAAGGGGACACCATGGAAACCATGTGATCCCCATCTCAGTTATATCGTATATTATCACACTGTAAGCCTCCAAAAACCTGCTGGGCATTTCTAGTGGCTACTCATGGTAGCGATTACAATGTGTGCCCCAGCCTTAGAGCAATGACTTTCAAAATTTCTAATTCAGGAGGCACTTACATCACTTTGCCAAGGAACTCCTGTGCATCGCTGAGGATTCTGGGGAATGATCTAGAATACACGTTTAGTTCACACAGGACACTGGCCAGTCCTGTTGGGCCAATGGTTGCCTCATGCAAACTGAGAGCTCACCCTAGAATACATCCGGGGGGGGGGGATTGGTAGTGTTGGAAAAGATGACGTTCAGGGAGCTTTCTCCAGTATTAATAATCTTCTCATTTAAAAAAACCCAAACCCTGATATGTTTCTAAGAAAGTCTCACAACTCCCTCCTCTGCTCCCAGTTAGCATACATTTTGGCAGCTAGAGAAAGGATAGGAGGGTGAAGTCTGGGAGCAGGCTGTGACACCATATCTTCACTGTATTCTCTGTTATTTCATAAAGTCTTTATTTATTTGAACAGGTAGTGTTCCAACAGGTACTGGTAGTGTGTCAACAGAAGTGAATTCATGCAGTCTGATAATGTGCATGCTTACTCTGAAGTAACTCTCACTGAGTTCAATGTATTTACCCCTAAGCAGCATGCATAGGTCTTTAACTTCCAGGCTTCTCCAGGTTTTTTAATACAGTAAGCAATGTACATATTATACACTTACTTCCTCCTGTTTTTGACATTCAAGGCTGAATTTAACAACCATTAAAAGTTTTTTTTAAAAAAAACAATCATCTGTTCACTGAATCTTGAATTACTTGTCTCATCTAACTGTCTGTATCCCAGTTGGTTTAAGGTAGAAGTGAGAACATCTGTCAGAAGTATAAGGGACAGACACACACTCACCTGGGCGTAATTCTCTGCTCGAGTTAGCAAAGGCAGCTCATAGGCTGTGGAGAAGTGAGTGCGAACCTGTTGCATTTGACCAAACCTCTCTCGTTTCCTCCATTTTGCCCGTCTGTTCTGAAACCAAACCTGAGAAGATAAGCACAAGAGGATCCGCATCAGAGAAGGTAGGAGGGGGAAAAGAACTCAGTGTTTCTATGCCTGGAGACAGGCAATTATTTCTTCAGAAAGATGTATAGGTAAGTGGTTTGAAAGAAGAATTGCTGCTTGCGATGTCACCATACACTCATCCAACAGTAGGCTCTAGGAAACAGATTTTGCAGGGTTTTGTATTGTTTCAAAAACTTGCAAAACCTGTTTGAGCAGAGGCAATCCTGGGCCAAAAGAAACGTGTGTGTGTGTGTGTGTGTGTGTGTGTGTGTGTGTGTACACCTCTCTAAAGAGAAACCACTCTCAAACCATTTTGAACTCTCTTAAAAAGTAGGTCTCCAGCCTTTGATAGGAACGACAGCGAGAAGTGACGATGTTATTGCATGGGTTTGAGGGTGTGCGTGTGTGTATATGTGTGTGTACTTTAACAATCTGTGGTATGGTGAATTCAGGAACATTCGATCTGAAGGTGGCTATAAATCTTATTAATAATTCAATAAATAAATAAATAAAAATAAACGTTGATATGTCCCAGGCTAGTGGATTTCAAACTGTTGAAAGCTTATCAGTGAGAAAGCCAGTAATGGTGGCAGCAAATGTCTATGGAAGATAGCTTATCCACCATTACCAATTGCTTGGCCATAGTGGTTTAGGCATCATGACTGGATGGTCATAATGTGCTCTGTGTGGGGCTACCCTTGGGCTTGGTCCAGAAGCTGCCACTGGTGCAGAAAGCAGATGCGAAGCTGCTAACAGGGGTTTCCTCTCAACAGCATGCAACACCTTTGCTAAAAGAACTGCATGGGCTGCCAATAAGCTACCGGGCCAAATTTAAGGTTTTATTGTTCACCAGGGCCGGCGCTACCGCTAGGCAGACCCAGGCGGCTGCCTAGGGCGCGTGGCGGAAGAGGGTGCAGAAACGCTGCGCTCCTTCCTCGCCGCCGGCGCGCTCCTGCCCCGCCTGCTGCCTCCGCCGCACCTCCCCACCCGCCCGCCGCCGCCCGCCGCTGCACCTTCCCCCTACCTACCTACCTTCGTGTCGTTTCCAGAGCCCCGCCGGCGTTGTTTTGGCGGGAGGAACCAGGGCAACAGGGCTTAAACAGCCCTGTTGCCCTGGTTTCCCCGGCAAAAAAAAAAAGCGCGGGGGTCCCGTCGCGTCGGAGGAGGAGGAGGCGGCAGCAGCCAGCAGCAGGGGGGGAAGGTAGGTGGTGGTGACGGCGGCGGCGGCGCGCGTGGGGGGGTTGCAGAGCAGGGCTGCTTTGCTCCGGAGCCCCCCCACGGCACGAGAGGGGGGGCGCTAAATATAATTTGGCCTAGGGCGCCAAACAGCCCTGCACCGTTCCTGTTGTTCACATATAAAGCCCTAAATAACATGGGACCTGGTTACCTTAGGGATCGCCTCGTCCCTTATGTCCCTGCCCAGCTTTTGCAATCCACAGAAGGAGTACTTTTGATGATGATGCTGCCCCATAATTGAGTGTTTAGTGTTTCTGCACCTAGTGGGGGCTGGTGACTCCTATGTCAGTGGGGTTCCTTATCCATTGTATCTTTTTGTTTGAGCTTTATAAGAGCCATCGATGGTGCTCCATGGTGGTAAACCTAGTTTGGGGATGGAGCAGCACCATGGATAGTGCCTATAAAGTTCAAACAAAAAGATGCAATGGATAAGGAACCCCACTGACTGTAATGGGAGTTGCAGAAGATGGCGAGGAGTGCAGTGTTGCACAACAGTCCTGCCTCAATGCCCTGTATTATGCTTTGTATGATACTATGCTCTGTATTATGCTCTGTATGGTATTATACCCTGTATTTTGCTCTGCAATAGCAAGGCATGACCTTGCTTAAATTGTGAGTTGGCTGCTAGCCAGGCTGATGCAATCTTCAGCAACTTGCTGGCATGTGACCTGGCTGCAGGCCAGAGGAATGACACTGCACAACAGCCCAGGTGCTACCAATTAAGCATGAGGTCTGCAGCCCATGGAGTTTGGTGCTAGAAAAGTATATAAGACTAGCAAATGCAGACTCAGTGGTGGTTGTTGGTAGTGGTGGTTGTTGGTAGTGGTTGGTTGGTTGTGTGTGTAGTGGTGGAGTGCTGAAGAATCGGAAGGAGCAAGGAGGAGCAGAGGAAGCTGTTCAGAGAGCCCTGCAGAAGCCCCAACGCTGAAAGCTGATACCCAGGCGGAGAGCTGCTGGAACTAGCAGGGTTGGTTGGAAATAATACAGTGACTGTGTAGCTAAGGGGTGGGAGTTCCACCAGGGAACTTGGAGGAAGGCATAGCATTGCTGTATTTCATGCTCCTTTGCAATAAAGATGTTTGGCTTTAACTTCCTGGAGGAGTATTTATTATGGCCTGAAAATCCCTCAAAGAACCGTTGCCAATCCCTTTTGGGGAACCTGTGGCAAAACACTGACACAAGAGTCATCAGTCTCCCCTGGCAGCACCTGCCCTCTAGAATGCACCCCCCTTGACATTAGAGATATCTACCATTTTGACTTTTAGACATCTACCGTTTTGACTTTTAGATGTTTCCTTAATACTCATCTCTTTACACAGTCTTTCCCTGAGGTATCACCTAGCCAGGTATAGTTTTATTGCTGATCAGTGATTATTTTATTTTTTTATTTTAGTGTTGATGTTGTCATGTTCACCGCTTCAAAATCAGTGAAATAAATAATAAATAAATTCACATGGATTGATGGTGAAGTTTGCTTTGACCATGTGAGGCACAACAGGTCTGACCAATGCCACTTTGCACTAACTGTGTGCCCTTACACATGTCTCAGATATCCTCAGCAATGCACCAGAATTCTGTGGCAAATGTACAGGGATCCACAGCAGAGAAGTTGATCTGGAAAGGGTCCCCTGAAGATAAAACGCTGGAAAACCATGGTTTTAAGACGTCTCTTCCAACTCCTCTACTTTTGCTATATCCCACTCTATCTATCCATCTATTTATCCATATATCTCCTATATATATTTTGCAATAGCCCTTCCATAAAAGAGTGGTGATACACACTGATCTGTCTCAGAGGTATTTTGTAGGGTGTGCAGGTTTACTTGGAAATTAGTCACATTGAGTTCAGTGGTCTTGTTCCCAAGTAAGGGCGCATAGGAGGAACTGCACCCTTAAGGGTTTAAATGTTTTACTTAATATGTGCACTCTTATTAGGCGATGTGAAATCAATAGCCTTAGAGAATCAGTAAGCGCCATTTATAGTTCAGACAATACAGGCTTTTCTTCTGAGCCCAACCGTCAAAACACAAACATGATGCATTGTTTGGTTGCACCAACTCCAGTCTTGAACAAGGGAAGAGAACACCAGCCACAGCCAGGTACGTACCACTAGTTTAACTGTTGGTCCATCTCATCCAGTGTTTACTCTTATAGGAAGCAGATATCCCGGATTTCAGATAAGGGCCTTCTCCAGCCCTGCTATCTGATATTGTTTTAGTTGGAGCTGCTGGTGATTGAACCTATGACCTTGGACGTGCAAAGCACGTGCTCTCAAATTGGCAGGGACAGCTAACCAGGCATGCAAACCAGCAGTTCTACAAATGGTTTAATTGGGGGTTCAAACCTCTTCCAGCCTGAGGGCTGAATTCAATTTTGGAGAAGCTCTCAGGGACTGCAGGCATGGGGTGGGGGCCAAAGCAAAGGGGGTGGCAAAATACCAAAAATAACAGCATATTTTAGCTTAAAGTTCTCCCTGCGAGTAACTAAGCCTTAAGAGAGGCATTTCCACCTGTCAGAGGGGGGGGGACATGCAAAAGCCAGGAAACCAGCCAACCATAGGCATTCGGGGGAAATTGGCAACCACCTGGAGATGTGGAGAAGGGGGCGTGGCCATTTGGGGATGCGTAGGTGGCTGAATGGGGACCACAGGTTGGCTGGATCTGGCTCATGAGCCTGAGGCTCAACACCCCTGGGTTAGATCATAGGGTGGCCAGCAATGATCTAACCATAGCAGAATGGTGTCTCTGCATACTTGCTTCTGTTTACTCACTAGCTGGTTCTACGAGTTGAGTAAGAAATACAATTTCCCCCATTTCCCCTGTCTTTGCTCCAAATCTCCCCTCCCCTTCTCCCTCTGCTACCCAGACCCCTATGTGTGTGCTCTTTGCCCTCACCTCTGACCATGATTTTCAACATTACTACACACGAACACACCTATATAAATAGGCTTTGTATATATAAACACATCAGGATATTTTCTTAAGAGCTGACTGTCTTCTACTAGGTGCGCATGCTATTCTATGTTAAAGAATGGTTGAATGAAGTAAGCTCTTTATTCTAGTATCACACAGATAAGGATGAATGTACTCACTTAAAAATATTTTGCTGTAAACTAGTGTTGATCCAGACTAGAAAGGGCTTACTGTTAATACTTTGCCTGTTTCTGGAGGTTTCAAAGAATGCTGATTCATTTTAAATCACTATATTTTACATTTACAGCAAGATATGCGGCCAACACAAGGAAATACATAAGAGACTGGACAGATTCAGTGTGTGTCCATTAATTTTCAATCTTCCGTTTCTTGGTTCCAGATCTCTGAAAGGAGTTAGGAAGTTTCACTCATTGCTATTTGTGAGATGCTTGACGCTCAAACAAACTCAAACAGAATGTAACCCAAACTTCATAATGCAACACGCTGTTGGCACCAAACAGCAAACTTTTACAACATATGCAACAAAAATGTAAAAGAAATGAAAGTTGGGGGGGAAACTAGAATGGTAGCCATGGTAGTCTGTTGCAGTAAATATTAATAAAAGAGTATTGTAGCAGCTTAAAGACTAAACCTTTTATTGTAGCATGAAGTTCCAACTCAAGAACCTCAAGTTCTTGAGGTAGATATTGGTGATATTTCTTTGTAGAGGGATGGAAATCTAGCCTCACAACAATCCTGTGAGAAAGTTACTTTACGCATTGCCAAATTCCTACATGAGAAGGTACTTTGAGACAGTAATACTGAAGAAACCTGCATGTAGATCAAATTCATGGCATGAGGGAGATAAGAGGAGAAGCAGGGCCATTCCATCAGCCTTGCTGAAAGACCACCTTCACAAAGGCCCCTCCTCCCTGTACAGGCTGTACAGAGGGAAATGAAAGGGGAAGCAGGGCCATTCCACCAGCCCTGCTAAAGTTCTACTTTTTTCCTCTTCCCTACCCAGTCCTTTCCCCTTGTGTGTTGTGTCTTTTTAGATTGTAAGCCTGCAGGCAGGGACCATCTTGTTCGGAAGTCATGCTCACAACCTACAAACAGGGCAATCGTAGGTTGTTTACAGAAAGTGGCTCATGCTGGCTCAGCTTGTCTGAGCGTGGAAAGCTAAGCAGGGTCAGGCCTGGTTATTACTTGGATGGGAGACCCCTCCTCTAGTTTCCTGCACTGAGCAGGGGGTTGGACTCGATGGCCTTGTAGGCTCCTTCCAACTCTATGATCTATGTAATCTATGAAGTGAGGAGCATGCTGGAGGCACCCCCCCCCCCATTTGTGGGTTAAATAATGCATGAATTGGTGTGAAGAGGTGAGTTTTTAAACAGGCGTTGAAACACACCAATGGAAGGAGCCAGATGGATGCTAAGAGTTCTGATGGGAGAGAATAGCAAGCAAGAAAGAGCCCAGCTGAGGATTGCAGGATTTAATTCAGAGTGTCTGGAGGATTACACCTACCAGAAGAATGAAGAGAGTGTGATGCGATGGGGAATAGAGAGAGGGAGGAAAAGATAATTGGGAACACCAGCATGAAGATATCTTACATGCAGATTTTTCACTGTCCACCCAGACAATTACCGTTTTCTGGCATGTACACATGCTGTGAAAACTCCACAGATAGCTTGTCACATAGTACAATCCACATATCCTGAATATATATATATATATATATATATTAACATGGAAACAGTTTCTGTGTAGGAAATTGGAATTTGATAATGTGTGAAGTAGGTCATAGTTCAAGATGAGAGACAGTCCAAGGCCCAAGCAAGCTTTCATTGCAGCTGGGTCATTAGGATTCAACATAGATTGCTAATAAAGTCCAGTTTTAAAGAACACCTATGTTGGCAGCCAGGGTTCAGTTACCTCACAGCCGCTGAACAAATAGCAGGGAATCATCCAGACAGCTGCAGGATCCTGTTTTAACCAGCAACATCCAAAGCGTTAATAACTGCTAGACTATTTGCCATGCTAGTAATGGTCAAGTGAAAGATGAATGAAACCACTCCTTTACATTCTTCTTTTTAGCAGATTTCAGCTTTTACAAGATACCTGCCAAGGGTCCAGCTGAAATTTAAAAGACAAAAACGAGGCATGCACAATAAACTGCAGTTGCCCTTAAGTGTCCTAAAGAAAGCCATTGGTTATCTAACATTATCCAAATGTTACTCATCCTCAGACCTAGTGAGAACAACAAAGGGGCAAACTAGAAGTTGCATGGAGTTCAGGTGCTCTTTCACCCAACTCTTTTAAAATGAAAATTAGCCCTGGAAAGCTACAATCAGAAGTGGACAAGCAAGGAGCGGAAGGGAGGAGGAGCTACTTAATCCTTTCCCTTCCACAATTTGTCCACTAGGAATTGCCCCCCCCCCCCCCGCAACCTCCCAAGTTGCTTTTCTCCTGGTGGAAAAAAGATACAGAGTGCCCACCTTGTGTGACACTGTAAAGACTGACAAATTCATGCTTGCATGAGCTTTGTAGGCAAGAGCCTACTTCATCAGATGCATGGAGTTGATAGTGAAGATATTTATTGTGGAGAAAGCCCAAACCCCAGTTACACACACACACACACATTTCCCCCAAGGGAGGGGGCGAGGGAGGAGGGATGAGGTCACCGGGGAAGCAACCAGACAGGTCATCAGCCCCAACAAAGGAGAGCCTCGGCAGAGATCCACAAAAGTCCAAGAAGGACCATCAAGGACCATCAACAAACAGGGCAGTCTCAAAGAGCTGCAAAGTACCACTACGTCACCTTCTTCCCGGGCAGGAATAAGCCCACCTAAACGAAGGGGGCAGGCATAAGCCCCCACCTGACCCAGAGGGCGGGGAGAGCGGGAAATCCGGGGTAGAAAACCCCTCTCCCTTCCGGTAGCTGGGTGTTGGGGAACCACGGGTACGCCAGGTCTAGATCCACCTAAAAGCAAGCCGTCTGGGTACACCGGTCTCAGCCAGGAAGTGCCGATCGGGAGCTGGGCTGAAACTGACTAGAGTACTGTCTTTGATGTGAGGATATTGACCTGCTTCAATCTGCTAGCCGGGAAGCCTGCTCATTGGGTAAGATGCGAGTCAGCTAAAGTTGTGTTGACTGTAAACGTATTACTAGAAGACTGCTAGTTCCGATCTGATTATTGTGTAAACAAATAAAAAGCCTTATTTGGGCATACAAAGGGTTGTGGTTTTTCCTCTTGTACTTGAAAGCCGATACGAGCCTTATTGCTTTGCCGGTTAACCCTAGAGTTGCCAAACTCACGCAAAGGATCCGGTTGCTGATCCTTCACATGGTGGCAGATGACGGGACAATTGGAAACCACATTTGACAGTCGGAACTAGCAGGGCTTCGGGCAGGCTAGTAGATTGCTGGGAAGCGCTCAGATCAAAGAAAATGAATAGCCTGAGCCAAGAGCAAGCGGAGCTAGTGAGTAGCCCAGAGACCCCAACCCAGACCTCCACAATGGAGTGGGTGGTGCGGCCGAAGACTGCAAGGCAAGGAGGGGGGGAGCCCCCTCATCGTTGTTAGAAGGGCAGGAACCCAAGCAGTGGGGTAGCCCCAGCCTTACCAGTAGCGGCAGGAGGAGCGAGATAAGGGACCCTGAGGCAGAGGAAGACCTCGACAGAAGGGTTGCTGGCGGAGCCATGGGGGGAGGAGGGTTGGATGCCCTCTTTTCCCCAACTCAATTGGCAGCAAGCCAGGGAGTTGATGCAACATCAACAAGAAATGTGCCAGCAGCAACAAGTAACGTTACAGATGCAGCTGGAGTTGGCCAGGCTGACCATGGGCACCGGACAAGGGGGGACCCCTGCACCCCAGGGTGGGGGTACCACGACCCCTAAATGGGACAGGAAGCAATTCCCCACCTACCAGTCGGGACAGGATGTGCTGATCTTTTTCACCCTGTTCGAGGCTGCCTGCCTGGAGCAGAGGGTGCCGGACAACTTAAGGATGTCTGCCCTGAGGACTCAGGTCAGCGGGGAACTGGCTGATCTCCTGGGTATTCACACCCAAACTGCCCCCTTGGACTATGGGGCGTTCAAGGAAGCGGTGAGAGAGAGGTTTGCCCTCACCGCCGAGCATTGTCGCCGTAAATTTCGTTACGGACAGCCTACCCCAGGGGACACGTATGCCTCCTGGATGGCGCACCTGGGGCAGGTTTGGGACGCATGGATTGGGGCCACCGGGAAGACTACTTTGGCGGAGGTGCGGGAGCTCATGATTCAAGAGCAATTCTGTGCCACTATCCCTGAGGACTTAGCTACGGCGGTGAGGGATCGGGACCCCCCAAACTGTAGGGAAATGGGCAAGTTGGCCGACCAAATGGGACTGTATCGGCAGCCCAAAGGACCAAAGGGGGGCAACCTCAATCGTGGCGGGGCTAAGGGAAGCGTGGAAAAGGGCAACCCCAAACCTCGGGAGGGAGCCCTAGGCAAGCCCAAGGAAAGCCCCGGCACCAGTGGCTGTTTCTATTGCAAAGAACCGGGGCACCTCAAGAGGAGCTGCCCCAAGCTCATCGCGAAGAACCGCCACGCCAAGACATCGCCGGGCAAGGTGGGGAGGATGCTTGCTCCAGAGTCCCGCGAACCGGAGGAACATGAGGAGGATCAGCAGTCCAGCTCGTCCCTCGAGGAAGACGGTGAAGATGCGGCGCGGTCCCTGAGGAGCGGAGGACAGCATTCGCTGGGGGCCATCTCACAGGCATCATTGATGCGCATTGCCTCACCGGAGCAGCTGCGGTGGAGCCAGGACAAATTCTGTGAGTCCATCTCTGTAAACAATGTTTCCCAGGTGGGGTATAGGGACACTGGGGCGGACATAACTGCTTTACCTCGGAGTAAGGTAAAGAAGAGACAGTTGCTAAAAGGGCGCACCTGTGCCATAAAGCCCTATAACTCTCCCAACATAGCCGTTCCCCTCGCCCGGGTCTGGGTCAAGTACAAGGGGTGGGAAGGGGAGATGGATGTTATAGTGCATGGACAACAAGAATGGGGAATCATCATTGGGAACGACGTTGCGTTCCGGGCTGCCCAGGTCAAGGTGGGGGTGGTGACCCGGTGTCGGGCCAAGCAAGCCCCTGCCCCGCAGCCTCCCAGGTCCCCGGGCCCCCCTCCCGGTCGCGGTAAAGTGACCCCGGCAGAGGCAGCCAGCCGTCCCCCGCCGCTCCCCGCGGTTGTGGGGAGGGAAGAAGACCCCGGGGGGTTCACGCCAATGGCCCGTGATTTTGGGACTCAGAAGGCGTTTCAAGAAGAGCAGCAAAGCGACCCATCCCTCCAGGGATGTCGGGATCGGGCCAGTCAAGGGCCCGGGGTAGGGGACCAGTCAGAACAGTTTTTGTGGGAGGCAGGAGCCCTCTACCGAGAATTCTGCCCAAGGACTGAACCGGGTCCCCAACCAAGGAAAAGACAATTAGTTGTGCCTGCGAGGTACCGCCAGGCTGTGCTACAGCTGGCCCATGATGTGGCGTGGGGAGGGCACTTGGGACAGAAACGGACCTTGGTCAGGGTGACAGAGGGGTTTTACTGGCCCATGGTGGCAAATGAGGTGTGAGAATATTGCCGGTCCTGCGATGTCTGCCAGCGGGTGGGACATAACCGGGACCATCCGAAAGCCCCCCTGCAACCCCTACCCATTGTGGGCATCCCCTTTGAAAGAATAGGGATGGATATCGTGGGACCCTTGAATCCCCCCACCAAGACGGGGAAGAAGTTTATATTGACTGTTGTTGACTTTGCCACCCGTTATGCAGAGGCTTTTGCTTTAGCCTCCATCTCCGCCACCAGCCTGGCTAAGACTCTCCTCTCTCTTTTCACCCACCTAGGAATGCCCCACACGGTGGTTTCGGACTGCGGCACGGGATTCGTGTCCAAACTGTTTAAAAAAATGTGGGAACTGGGGTGTGTGGAGCACCTGACTTCGGTGCCCTACCATCACGAGACCAATGGGTTGGTGGAGCGTTTCAATCAGACTCTTGAAAAAATGATCAGGGCATATGCGGCTAAGCACCCTGGGACTTGGGACCAAGCCCTCCCCTACTTGTTGTTTGCCTACCGGGACTCCCCCCAAGAAAGCCTGGGATTCTCCCCCAACGAACTGATGTTTGGAAGGGAGCTCAGGGGACCTTTGGCTCTGTTACGGGCGGAATGGGAGGGGGTTGCCGCAGAAGCCTCCATGCCTGTGCATACTTTCATGCAGCACCTCCAGACTGTCCTTCGGGAGGTGAGGGAGACGGCGCAGCAGCATCTCGAAGCAGCACAGCAGCGGCAGAGCGCGTGGTACAACAGGACGGCTGTGCCACGGACTTTTGAAGTGGGGGACCAGGTGTTGGTACTGCGCCCCCAAAAGACGGACAAATTGTGCTTGAAGTGGGAGGGCCCAGGGACCGTGATTGGAAGGTCGGGGGAGGTGAATTATCAAGTGGCTTTCCCGGGACAGCCGGGGAGGCAAAAGGTATTCCATGTAAATATGCTAAAATTGTATGTGGAACGGGGAACGAAGGTGGGGGGAGTGCAGGAATGTGTGGAACAGGGAGACCCGGATGGAGGGTTGTTGGCCGAGTGGGGGGAAGGGGGAGGAATGGAAGAGATCAAACTGTCCCCCTCCCTGTCCCAACAGCAGCGGCAACAGATCACCCAGGTCTTAGAAGATTTCCAGCCCATGTTCTCAGACCGCCCGGGATGCACCACCCTCATACAACACACCATCGACACAGGGAATAGCCCCCCCATACAGTCCCTACCCTACCGAGCGGTGGGGCCCCATGCCCAAGTCGTCGCCAAGGAAGTCCAAGCCATGCTGGACTTGGGGGTCATTGTCCCTAGCTCAAGCCCCTGGTCCTCCCCGATTGTGTTAGTGGCTAAGAAGGATGGGGGTGTCCGGTTCTGCGTGGACTACCGGAAAATAAATAAGGTGACCGTCCCTGACCCCTACCCCATTCCCAACATGGATGTGCTGTTGGAGAGGCTTGGGGGGGCCAAGTACATCACCACCCTAGATCTGACAAAGGGCTATTGGCAGGTCCCGCTCGATTCGGATGCTGCCCTGAAGTCTGCTTTTGTGACCCACCTGGGGTTGTTCCAATTCACCACCCTCCCTTTTGGGGTCCGCAATGGTCCGGCTACCTTCCAGAGGTTGGTAAACGGAATGCTAAATGGGCTGGGGGAGTTCGCCTGCGCGTATCTAGACGACATCGCCATTTTCAGTTCCACCTGGGAGCAGCATTTGCAACATGTCCGCCAGGTGTTTCAGAGGATTCAGGATGCAGGGCTGACGGTGAAGGCGAAGAAATGCCAGGTTGGGAGGGGGGAGGTGGAGTATCTGGGACACAAGGTAGGGGGAGGTAGTGTCAAGCCCCTAGAAGCCAAGATAGAATCGGTGCGCACCTGGCCCCAACCCCAGACGAAAAAACAGGTCCAAGCTTTTTTAGGGCTGGCTGGCTATTATCGTAAGTTCGTGCCCCATTTTAGCCAGCTAGCCGCCCCCCTGACTGACTTGTGCAAGAAGCGGCAACCCGTTAAGGTCCAATGGTCAGCCGCTTGTCAGGCAGCGTTTGAAGGACTAAAAGCCTGCCTGATGGCAGCCCCTGTGCTGCAAGCCCCAGACTTTGAAGCCCCTTTTGTTCTGCAGACGGATGCCTCGGAAGCGGGCATGGGAGCCGTCTTGCTGCAGGAACGGCCAGAGCAGGGGCTGTGCCCGGTCGCCTTTTTGAGTAAAAAACTTTTGCCTCGGGAGCGGAACTTGGCCACTGTCGAAAAGAAGTGCCTAGCAATAGTGTGGGCAGTGACCAAGCTTCGCCCCTACCTGTGGGGCCGCCGGTTCCGACTGCAGACCGACCATTCCCCCCTGTGCTGGCTGGATAGGGTGAAGGGGTCCAACCAGAAGCTGTTGTGGTGGAGTTTGGCCCTACAGGATTTCGATTTTTCAGTAGAGCACATCAAGGGTAAGGACAACATCGTGGCAGATGGGTTGTCCCGGGCTTTCTCAGTAGGAGACGGTTAGATAGGGATTGGGGTGGTAGACCCCAATACCATCTTCCCCCAAATGGGAGGGTATGGAGAAAGCCCAAACCCCAGTTACACACACACACACACACACATTTCCCCCAAGGGAGGGGGCGAGGGAGGAGGGATGAGGTCACCGGGGAAGCAACCAGACAGGTCATCAGCCCCAACAAAGGAGAGCCTCGGCAGAGATCCACAAAAGTCCAAGAAGGACCATCAAGGACCATCAACAAACAGGGCAGTCTCAAAGAGCTGCAAAGTACCACTACGTCACCTTCTTCCCGGGCAGGAATAAGCCCACCTAAACGAAGGGGGCAGGCATAAGCCCCCACCTGACCCAGAGGGCGGGGAGAGCGGGAAATCCGGGGTAGAAAACCCCTCTCCCTTCCGGTAGCTGGGTGTTGGGGAACCACGGGTACGCCAGGTCTAGATCCACCTAAAAGCAAGCCGTCTGGGTACACCGGTCTCAGCCAGGAAGTGCCGATCGGGAGCTGGGCTGAAACTGACTAGAGTACTGTCTTTGATGTGAGGATATTGACCTGCTTCAATCTGCTAGCCGGGAAGCCTGCTCATTGGGTAAGACGCGAGTCAGCTAAAGTTGTGTTGACTGTAAACGTATTACTAGAAGACCGCTAGTTCCGATCTGATTATTGTGTAAACAAATAAAAAGCCTTATTTGGGCATACAAAGGGTTGTGGTTTTTCCTCTTGTACTTGAAAGCCGATACGAGCCTTATTGCTTTGCCGGTTAACCCTAGAGTTGCCAAACTCACGCAAAGGATCCGGTTGCTGATCCTTCACATTTATATATAGGTCCAGTAAGTTAGGCTAGGCAGGGAAAATGGGAGCTATTTTAACAAGGAAATTTAAAAAAATGAATACATACTGAAAGTAGAAATGCCGTGTGAGTCAAGAAGTAAACGAGAGTCAATCACAAGGGGGCAAATTGTGAGTCCAGAGACACCTAATTGCTGCAGCAGGCTAGGGCTCACTTTGCGTGATGCCACATGCAAGATAACTGTCTGTTGTGGGACAGCCAACTAAAGTTCAAGATTCTGTCCCAAAACAGTGATGTTGCCATACCAAGATAGTATATCAGCAATATAGAGCTAAATTGTCAAAACCAACAACAATTAAAACAGACTAATGATCAGTTGCCAACATTTCTACCCTTTGATGCAAACTGACTGTGGTATACTGTATGATTAATTTGTCTTCTATGCAGTGATGTGGGGTGGAAAAGCTTCCAAAATGGAAAAAATTCTGGTGCTTTATTTTTTCACGGAAAATTTTCCATTTCATAAGTTCATTAGTAACAATTAATGGATGCCAATTGCAAATACGATATTAGGCAAGCTTGGCAGTTTCAAAGGTGTAATTAATGTTTTTCAGGTGATTATCCCTAGTAGCAAATATGAGAGAGAATACATCTATGTCACTGAAATACATATATGTCTCAGTGTGAAATTGAACTAATAAGTATTGACAGCAAAACTGAAGGTGCCCCAACAACGTTAGTGGAAGACAATTGAAATAGATTAATGGTTGTCATCATATTTGGGTTGCTAAAATTAGCCAGTCATCTGTTTTCAGTACCATTCTTGTTTTCTTAAATGTAAAACAATGTAAAGGAAGTACATGCTATTGCCTTTAAATTTTTACAAGTATTCTAATACAAAATTTGACATAATATAACATTTAAATCATACTATATGCTTTAATGTTTCTCCTGAAATATTTCAGGTGAAATACTTGAAGTGTACTGGGACAAAACATTAACATGGGGTACTTTGTTGTTTACTAAACACAGGCAAAATAAACATGCTAAATTAGATCACTCTCTCCGGCATATGAAATTTTCCCGATGCAAACTGACAATTTTCCGATGCAAATGACCCTATGCAAATTAGCTTAATTTGCATGGAGTGTGGGCCAGGTCAAAATAACTCTCCTAAGTCAAAGAGCTGTTGCTGGCAGACAGTCATGCGGATGAGTTCCAGCCATTTCACATGAATGAGTGATCATCTTGCTTTTTGCTGCTGCTGCTGCTGCTGCTGCTTGGATGAGAGACAAACCATCCAATTCAAAATTTTCCAGAAAACCCACATGACTGCTTCTCTGTGTTATGTACTTTGCTATGGCCTTTGGCTGATGCAATTTTTAAATACATCTTGAATTAAAAAACAAAAACCCTCAAGAGCTGGAACAGTGGGCTTTCCACTGGTAAACATGATGATCTAGTTTAGACCAGGGCTTTTTTTCTGGTGGAACTCACAGGAACTGAGTTCCAGCACCTTTTCTTCTATTAATTGCATTACAATTTAATCGCCATCTACTCCGGAGGAAATGTAATCCAAGAGTTCCGGTACCTTTTTCTCCAGAAAAAAAAGCACTGGTTTAGACTAACTGTGTTTGGTTCACCACCTGTGTCCATCATCTATCTAATCCCCTCAGTAAAACCGCAGAGGCTCTTGAATATCACCGCTAATAGAGATACAATTATTTCAGACTCACAGTTGAATGGACTTTACCTACAATGTTTTGCTGGCACATCTCCCTTCTTGTATTCACATGAACGCTTTCACATTTTGCCACAAGTTTAACAGGTTGTTTTGTATTTCAGTCTAATTTTAATTGCCACTTTATATGTTCTTTGTGTCTTTTGAGCACTAGGATAGTGGGAATGGATGGCAAATCTCTTCCCACTTTGTCTACTTCTCTTCTGCTCTTCCACCCCCACCCCCTATTCTTAGAGTCTGACTTCCCTTGTAAACCGCTGGAGTCAGTCTTGCCAGCATCTCGCTTTGATCTCAGAAAGGAGATTTCTCGCTGTCTGCTTAGGGCTGGCAAGGAGCATCACCATGACCTGGGGATTTCCTCCCCATGTGGCCCTGGGATGGTTTGTCTATCATGCAAACAGCAGCAGAAGCGAAAACAGGATGATCACTCCTTTCTGCGAAATGACTGAAAATGCATCTGCATGAGTGTCTGCCAGCTGCAGCTTTTTGAGTTTGGAGGGAGATTTGGGCCTGGCCTGTACTACTCTGTGCAAGAGATGATGATCCCTACCAGTTAAAGGGGAATCCCAGAGTGGCTGTGGGATCAGAGTGAGTGTTGTGAGGGAGATGAGAGAGAGATTGGGCTCCATCAGTGTCGACACAAAAACCTACACTTACTGAGAGAAAGGAGAGGGCTTGTAATGGGACTGGCTGCTGTATATATCACCCTCATCCGTCTGCTTTGCCTTCTCCACACGTTGACATTGCCCCCTCCCATAAGCAGTCCAGCTGGCAGCCAGTCGCAGACATGGCCAACCCCACAGATCTTTGATCTGCAGATGCAGAGTCCAGGATGGTGACCCTGCTGTGCATAGAGGAGTGGATAGCAGGTAGAAGAGGGTGCCGCGCATTGCAAGCAGAACATATGCTGTGCACATGTGTCCATACATGGCAAACACATTTCTTTCTGTCAGTGTTAACCACTCACTGCGGGACTCTTGAGTCTTGAATATGCATGACGTGCACTGCATAACTGTTCTAGAGCATCCAGGCGTGCCCTCGGGCAAGCAGAAACCCTGACAGACAGCTTCCGAGGGGAGGACAGTGCCGGCAATGAATGCAAGAGCCCAAATATCAAAGCAGCTTTCATATCCACAGGTTAAAACCTTCGCAGGAATAAAGCTGACCTGGGCCTTTGGGTAAGCTGATTTGAGAGGGGAATCAGGAGCTGATTTTACCTTTCGGAATGAGCAGGCATTCCACAAGCCATCATTTTGATGGACAGAATCCTGTACCTGAAAAGTTAGAACTGGGTTGCCACTAGGGCAGGACTTCAGGGCAGAAGTCCAGGCCCCACTCAGCAAAATGGGCAGGAGGCCCCCAAATGCAGCAGGATTCGCTTACAACATTGTGAGGTAAGTGAGGCGAAACACTAAAGACCTCCCTCATCACCACCACCCTGCAAGATCATTACGTTCAGAGTCTAAAATACAGTCTAACTGTACCAGTGGGGTAGAAGAGTCGTTCAGTTCTGCCTCTCTGCCAGGCAGGACCTCCCTCCAGCCCGTTGCTTACAATTAGGACCAGCTGCTTCTCCAGGACTTGAAAGCACTTCATGCGCTGTACTTGTCTCAACACGTACCTCTGCGTAGAAGGGCTGTGCCATGCAGAAGGCAGGAAAAACTATCCGCATATCGGTGCTAAATTAGAGTAGTTTGTGAACTGCGGTAAAATCCAAGTTGTATTTCTATTTCATTTTTGCTGTATTTATTTATTTGTTTATTTGTTTGCTAAAGTTATATACCACTCGATTGGCAAGTGCTCTCAGGGTGTTTGACAATCATTGACAAACAAACAAACAAACAAACGAACAGCAATAAAATTGGAAGCTGCTTTATACTGGGCGGGTTCGCACGTCAGGCGAACCCACCCTGGCAATAAGCCATAGTGGCTTGGTTGTTTCGCGAACAACCTACTGTGCGCCTGACAGATGATTGGGCTCACCATGCGTTGTTCTCCACCCTCCTTTCCCGCAGTCTTCCAGCCAGTATCCCAGGGGACTTGGTGGCTGAAGCTGCCTTGTCTCCCCTCCCTGCGGCAATTGTGAGCCATTTTTTTTGCTTGCTGCAGCTTTTTACCCCCTTATCCTTTCCCCCGGAGGTTGTGAATACTGATCATTGAATTGACAGCCAGTGACATCCCCTCCAAAGTTCCCAAACAGCACATTGGAGGGGCTGCACTGGTTGGCCACCAGTTAAAAAATAGCCCTACTTTTGACAGCTGTCGGAAGCAAGTGTCTTCAATATAAGAAATACAGTAATACCTTGGATTGCAAGTAACTTGGTTTGAGAGTGTTTTGCAAGACAAGCAAATTTTTAAATATTTGTTTATTTATTTTTTACTTGATATACAAGCGACGTCTTGCAATACAAGTACTGTAGTACGGCTTAAATTAAAAATCTCTGTACAAATTTTTTTGGGGGGATTTCATTTTGATATAAGAGTGTTTTGGATTACAAGCACGTTTCCGGAATGAATTATACTCTCAATCCAAGGCATGACTGTATTCTTATTTCTGCTGAAAGTATAGGCGAGCAAAGCTGACAGACAAGTTACTCAATGTGAGACCGCTTTCTGTTTAGGCTAGCAGGGAGGACAGAAAGATAAAGCTGAGTAAAAATGGCTACATTGGATTTGGTTTACACTTTACTTAATCAAATGGAGGGGGAAATAGTAGTCAGGATTGATGCCTTGGAGAAAAGAATGGTTGAGAGGTTGGTCGATACCAAGATGGAAATATTAAACAAATTTAAAAATATAAAGCAAACACTTGGAAAAGTGAAATATAACAAAGATAAGGCTGAAACCTCATAGAATGAAATACAAGCACGAAATAGAGAGTTTGAAGGAGAATAAGTTTTGGCTCTATTGGTTTTGAAACAAGAGGAAAAATGCTTGAGAGAGGAAGAAAAGTGCCTGAGATTTGGAATTTTTTCAGAGCCTGATGAAATAAGGGCTCTACTGGTTCCTTTTGTTGGAAGGGAAACAGTAGATTAAGTTCCCAGGCAATATTTATTTACTGAAAAGGATATGGAGATGTCAATTGCTATAATAATAATAATAATAATAATAATAATAATAATAATAATAATAATTTATTTATTACCCGCCTCTCCATCTAGATCGAGGCGGGGAACAACAGAAAATATAAAATACCTAAACTAAAACAACACAATATATACTATTAAACATCTTAAAACATCCTAAAAACATCTTAAAACATCTTAAAAACATCTTTAAAACATCTTAAAAACATCTTTAAAACATCCTAAAATTCCGCCGGATAGGCCTGCCGGAAGAGTTCAGTCTTTATGGCTTTTTTAAAGTCCAAAAGACTGACAAGTTGACGTATCTCCTCCGGCAGGCCATTCCATAATCTGGGAGCAGCAGAAGAAAAGGTCCTCTGGGTAATGCTAGTCAGCCTAGTTTTGGCTGACTGAAGCAGATTCTTCCCAGAGGACCTAAGTGTGCGGGGTGGATTGTACGGGAGAAGGCGATCCCGTAGGTAGCCTGGACCCAAACCATGTAGGGCTTTAAAGGTAATAACCAACACTTTATACTTCGCCCGGAAACTGATTGGCAGCCAGTGGAGTGCTTTTAAAACTGGTGTGATATGGGCACCCCTAGGTGTACCAGCAACCAGTCTGGCTGCCATATTTTGCACTAATTGAAGTTTCCGGACTAGGTATAAAGGTAGCCCTATGTACAGCGCATTACAGAAGTCGAGCCTCGAAGTTACCAGTGCGTGCACTACCGTCTTTAGGTCTTCCAACTCTAGGAAGGGGCGCAGCTGGCGTATCAGCCGAAGCTGATAATAGGCACTCCTAGCCGTCGCATCTATCTGGGATGTCATTTGGAGCGACGGATCCAGGAGCACCCCTAAGCTGCGAACACAGTCTTTCAGGGGGAGTGTAACCCCATCCAGAACTGGTTGACATACCTCCAAACCCAGGTTGTGGACCTTTGACAGCAAGCACCTCCGTCTTGTCTGGATTCAATTTCAGTTTGTTTTCCCTCATCCAGCCCATTACTGCCTCCAGGCATTTATTCAGAGGAGACACACTATCCTTAGCTGATGCTGTTGACGAAGGCATAGAGAAATATATTTGGGTGTCATCAGCATACTGATAGCACCCCGCCCCATGCCTCCGGATGATCTCTCCCAGCGGTTTCATGTAGATATTAAATAGCATTGGGGAAAGAATAGCTCCTTGTGGCACGCCACATAGCAGCTCCTTTTTGGAGGAGCAGCTATCCCCAAGCATCACCATCTGGAACCTACCCGAGAGGTAGGACCGGAACCACTGAAGCACAGTGTCCCCGATTCCCAGTCCCCTCAGGCGTTCCAGAAGGATACCATGGTCGATGGTATTGAAAGCCGCTGAGAGGTCCAGAAGCACCAACAGGGACACACTCCCCCTGTCGGTACTCAGGCGCAGATCATCTACTAAGGCGACCATAGCAGTCTCAACTCCGTATCCTGCTCTGAAGCCAGTTTGAAATGGGTCTAGAAAATCGGTGTCATCCAAAACTGCTTGGAGTTGGAAGGCAACCGCCCTCTCGATCACCTTGCCCAAAAATGGAAGATTGGACACTGGTCTATAATTGTTAAGGTCCAAGGGATCCAGGGAGGGCTTTTTCAGAAGCGGCCGCACCACCACTTCTTTCAAACATGATGGAAAATTCCCTCCCTGGAGAGATGTGTAATAGGAGAGATTGTGTCCTCTCTATTCTAAAGCTGAAGTTGGAAAAGATTGTCTTCGATAGAGGAAGAGGATTTTGGCAAGAAAAATGGTTGGTGAGTCTGGCAAAGATGGTGTATGGTATTAATTGAAGAAAAGGAAACATCTATCCTTATTGCTGAGTGGAATCCTCTAATTGACTTTCTTAAAAAGAAAAAAAGGGGGGAGGGGATCTGTTTATTTGTGGGTGGGGGGAATAAGATGGAAAAATTCTTGGAGATGTCTTTTTTCTTTTCTTGGAACTACAAAATAAGAATATGTGAATGAATGTATATTAAAATGGGCCTAAAATCTGGGTTATAATGTATTAATAGATTACTGGAAAATGTGTGCTTAAAAGGTTAAAGAAAATGTATTTTATAAGGGGAGGTAATGTGGGTCTATGTTATTGGGAATTGGCTAATATGTATAAAAGCATTTGGGTGGTTGGATATATGAATAACAAAAAGGAATGTGTATCCTGAAAGGTGGGAATTGTATTCTTAAGGGATATGGATTTCTTTAATTTGTGGATTTGGAGGGAGGACTACCTTGAAATGTGTGATCTTTATTTTTAAGGGAAAGGGAATTAAACTGAATTTATTTTAAACAGTTGAGGGATCTAGTAGAAAGATTTAAAAGAGGATTCTAGTACTGGGAAGGATTTTTGAATTTCTAGTTGGTTTGGCAACGTGATTAGTTTATCCTTATATGTTTAGTACTGTTTATAATAGAAGTGGGATGGGGGAAGATATCTGCAGTAGTATTAATTAACCTACACTATTAGATTGTTAAATGGAAACCTCTAATAGAGTATGTGGAGAGAAAAATGTTTTGTTTATTTGTGGGCTAAATGAATAATAATATTTTTTTGGACAATAGAAAAAAAGAGAACTTTTCCGTATTTTTGGAGTAAGAGAAAGTATTGTTACTTACCGGTATATTTGTTTTAGAGAAAATTGGAAGTCCTTTTTAGTTTTAGTTTGTGTTGATTGCTGTATGTGTGTGTATGTGTGTGTGTGGTGTTTGTTGCTGAAATAAATAAAAAAATTTAAAAAGAAAGAAACCAAGCCCTAGCTGGTATGCAAATAAGAATTTATTAAAATTGCCCATTGCTGAGCACTGAGATTGAGCTAAAAACACTATGATGAAAAAATAACTGAAACCATTTGAGTCCAGCATGGGAGCAATCCTACTACCTCTTGGCTCCTTCAAAATGTGATATAATGAAATGCAAATGCTCACAAATTATGTACAAATGCTCAGATTTAAAGATTTCAACATGCATAGTACAGAGAAATATCTTAATCACTACTATTTCTAGGATAATGTTTTTGGACAACCTTATGCTACTCCTCTTTTCTATTGCTACATTTCTGGGTTGTATCCAATGTTAGTGTAACTTAAGTCCCATTCATTTTAATGGGTCTACTCTAAGGAGGACATAGATTGAATACTTCCCCTGTTAAATAAACACACTCTTTATTTCTTTACAAGATTTTCCAGAAAAATGAGAGTGGACTACAATGTGTTTGTGAGAAGGAGTTAAAAAATAAAATCCTGAAGGATTCTAATGGCAAAAGGAAGACCCAAAGCTGTTCTTTCTCTGTGCCATTTTGAAAGTTCATTCAGGTCCACCAGAAGCAAATCATATTGGAATATGCAATGTCAGTAGCCCTTACTTTTATATTAATTATGACCTAGTTAGCCAAGGGCAGAACTTTAATTTGCTCTTCCAGTTTAAACCTCTATGTTTATGCAGTGGCATTAACACTTCTTTGAATGACTAAGAGAGCCAGTGTGGCATAGTGGTGAGAGTGTTGGACTGGGACTCAGGAGATCTGAGTTCTAGTCCCTGCTCAGCCATGAAACTCACTGGGTGACTTTGGGCCAGTCACTGACTCTCAGCCTAACCTACCTCACAGGGTTGTTGTGAGGATAAAATGGAGAGGAGGAGGAGGATTATGTAAGCCGCCTTGGGTTCCTTGCAGGAAAAAAGGTGGGGTATCAAAAATAAATAAAAATAAGAACTATGTGGTATTCACAGGAAACAAAGGGGGAAACCCTGTGCTATTGGTGAGTTTCTTTCCTGCCACAAGCAAGGTTTACTGTTTGTCACATGGCACCTTGAAAAATGATGTTTGTTGTGAATCCTTTAAAAACTGATGTTTTGGTAGCATGACAAAAGCCAAATGTTGTGCATCCCAGCAGGCGCACACAATCAGCTTGCCACAGGCAGTCAACACACACAGACTTGTCCCCAGATGGTTGTTTGAATAGGCTCTTATACTATTATTTATTAATGTATTAATAATATTTGTATACCACTTAATAGTATAAAATATCTAATCAGTGTACGTATAACGAAGCGCTTTACATACACTATACTAGCCCTGTTCAGGAGTTCAAAAGAATGCATGTGGGCTTGAAGTGTGTACTGCGACCGCAATATGCATGTTGGTCTGGTCCCCGATGTTTCTGGGAATACCGGCCCCATAGCCTCGATTTAGACCTTGCCACGTTGAACCACTTGAACGCAAGTAGAACTCTCCATGCGTTTGGAAACCCTGATAAAGCAGGGTCTGCAATCACACAAAGAGTTTATTTCTTATATTTATATCCCACCTTTTTTCCTGCAAGGAACCCAAGGCGGCTTACAGAATCCTCCTCCTCCTCACCATCTTATCCTCACAACAACCCTGTGAGGTACATTAGGCTGGGAGTCCATGACTGGCCCAAAGTCACCCAGTGAGCTTCATGGCCAAGTGGGGACTAGAACCCAGATCGCCTGAGTCCCAGTCAATCCTCTAACCATTACGGTACACTTTCTCTCCCAGTTCTACTCGCATTCAAGCAATCACAAGAAGAATTCCTGTTCAGACCTTGCTGGTTCAACACTGGAGGTGAGGCCAGCACACCTGGAGACGTAGGGGGCGGGGGCGGTGTGAACGACACCCTCCCAATACACACTTTAAGCCCTCACCTGTTCTCTTAAACACCTGAACAGGGCTACTATTTATTCATATTCATACTTTACACAGACCTAAGCTAATTCAAATTCTGCAATTGGGGGTGGGGAGAGGGAGGAACTGCATCCTAAATGTCTGCACAGGCTGACTGAAAAAAAAAAGGTTGCCACAGCTCGAGAAAATCATGTGATGCTGCAATGAACAACAGAGCAAAAATAATCCTTAACCAATTGTACCATCAACAAAAGCCAACGTTAAGGAAAGCATATACCTCCGAACAGTATTCTTTAATACAAATGAATGCAAATATAATAACAATATAGCAATGACAAATATATAAATATAACAAATTAAAACCTGGATATATTTAATTTCTTCCCCACAACAGTCAGTCAGTGGTCTTCTTTGGGCTGTTTGGGAGGGGGTCCCCACATTAGGGTTTTCTAAAGTTTCTAAAATGTTTTTCTACTTCTACAAACCTGGGGTTCACCTACACCCGCAGATACCTCCCTCTTGTGTGTGGGTGACACTGTTTTGGCTACGTAAGGATCCACACTCACTGAACGAATTCACTACCAGTATACTAGAAAATGGATTTAGCTTAATATGTGTTGGAATAACCCTTCGTTTCACACCGCAGAGCCTTCAAGCAAACTTACACAGCTGTCAGAGTTGGACACATTGTACCCCCTGTCTGAGTGAAGCCATGCCCGCTGGCACCCCCTAGGCATGGATCCTGCCATGGTGAAGCCCTACAGCCCTCTGAGGGATGCTCAAGCCAACTCTTGGGCTGCCCCACATTAGTGGGAGAGGGCAGGTGTATATCTCTGTCTCTCAACCTACTAATCTCGCCTGGCTAAGTTCAAACTGTATGGACTTCAAAGCTATGTGCTGGTTAAGGTTGTCTTCCCCTACTGGCTGAAGATGTTAGTGCAGGCTTCGTCTTGCAAGACGTCACTTTTATATCAAGTAAAAAAAATAAATAAATATTTAAATGAATTAAAATGTATCAGTGTGCTTTAAAAACAAAATGTCCCTGAGGTGCACACCCCTAGGCCCGGTCCCCTTAATACACATGCCAAGTTTCAGGTGTCTCGGTTGCACGGCCTTGGTGCTATGGCACTGACGGATGTACAGACAAACACCAATTCTCTTTTATCATTATAGAATCAGGTTGGAAGGGGCCTACAAGGCCATCGAGTCCAACCCCCTGCTCAGTGCAGGAATCCAAGTCAAAGCATCCCTGACAGATGGCTATAGAACTGCAGCCATCTTGAATACCTCCCTAGGTAGTTGGTTCCATTGTCGTATTGCTCTAACAGCCAGGAAATTTTTCCTGATGTCTAGGCGGAATCTGGCTTCCTGTAACTTGAGCCCATTATTCCATGTCCTGAAATCTGGGATGATTGAGAAGAGATCCTGGCCCTCCTCTGTGTGACAACCCTTCAAGTACTGGAAGAGTGCTATCATATCTCCCCTCAATCTCCTCTTCTGAAGGCTAATCATGCCCAGTTCTTTCAGTCAATCCTCATAGGGCTTTGTTTACAGTCTGTCTACATCCTTTTTAAAGTGTGGTGCCCAGAACTGGACACAGTACTCAAGATGAGGCCTAAACAGTGCTGAGTAGAGGGGAACTAGTACTTCCTGCGATTTGGAAGCTATACTTCTATTAATGCAGCCCAAAATAGCATTTGCCTTTTTTGCAGCCACATCACATTGCTGGCTCATATTCAGCTTGTGATCTACAACAATTCCAAGATCCTTCTCACTTGTACTATTGTTGAGCCAAGTATCCCCCATCCTGTAACTGTGCATTTGGTTTCTTTTTCCTAGGTGCAGCACTTGGCATTTATCCCTATTAAATTTCATTCTGTTGTTTTCACCCCAGCACTCCAGCTGATCGAGATCACTTTGAATTTTGTTTCTGTCTTTCAAGGTATTAGCTATTTCACCCATTTTTTTGCCATCTGCAAATTCGATAAGCATTCCCTGCACCTCCTCATCCAAGTCATTAATAAAAATGTTGAAGAGCACTGGGCCCAGGACCAAGCCCTGCCATACCCCGCTCATTACTTCTCCCCAGCTTGAGAAGGTACCATTGATAAGCACTCTTTGAGTCCGATTCTGTAACCAACTGTGGATCCACCTGATAGTTCTGTAACCAACTGTGGATCCACCGGAGGAGGAGGATTATGTAAGCCGCCTTGGGTTCCTTGGAGGAAAAAAGGTGGGGTATAAATATAATAAAATAAAAATAAAATAAACTCTAGGATGCAGTTCATCGGGCCCTGGAGACTTGAACTCAAAGTAATCAGGTGTTCCTTGACCATTTGCCTATCCATCTCAAGTTGCAATCCTGCCCCTTCAGCTTGTACTTCAGGTTTGCGAGGGGGGACACAGACCCCTTTCAAGCCAGAGTAGGAATTGAACACTTTTGACTTAGTCTAGTCTAGTCTAAACTAGACTACTGCAATGCACTCTACGTGGGGTTGCCTTTGAAGACTGTTCGGAAGCTGCAGCTTGTGCAAAATGCGGCAGCCAGGCTTATTGCAGGGACCGGAAGGTCCGAGCATATTACACCAGTTCTGGCCCGCTTGCACTGGCTGCCAATATGCTTCCGAGCCGAATTCAAGGTGCTGGTTTTAACCTATAAAGCCCTACACGGCTTAGGATCACAATACCTGACGGAACGTCTCTCCCAACCGCTATCTACCCGGACACTACGCTCAACATCTGGGGCCCTCCTCCGACTGCCACCTCCAAGAGAGGCTCGGTTGGTGGCAACGAGGAGGAGGGCCTTCTCGGTGGTAGCCCCCCAGTTATGGAATCAGCTTCCCACTGAGACCCGCCTGGCGCCAACTTTACTATCTTTTCGGTGCCAGGTTAAAACTTCCCTCTATGCCAAGCCATTTAGTTAGGAGCTTGGAATAGCACGGAGGGGATTGTCACCTGTAGGCTCAGTTTTATTGGCTTTTGTATTGTTATTTTAAACTGTGTTTTAAAATTTGGTTTTTAATTTTTTAAACTATTTTGTATGTTTTTCATTGTTGTTTTTATGTATAAAGTGTTGTGAACCGCCCAGAGAGCTTCGGCCGGGGGGGCGGTATATAAATGAAATAAATGAAATGAAATGACTTTTCTTTGTCATCTGTTATCATTTTGCTGACCTCACCGCGTAGTTGAACCACCATTTCTTTCCTCTGTCTTTTACTATGCACGTATTTATTTTATTTATTTATTATATCTATACCCCGCCATTTTTCCTGCAAGGAACCCAAGGCAGCACACATAATCCTCCTCCCCTCCATTTTATCCTCACAACAACCCTGTGAGGTAGGTTAGGCTGAGAGTCAGTGACTGGCCCAAAGTCAGAAGAAAGCTTTTTTGTTGCTTTTAGCATCCCTCACTAGCCTCAGCTCATTCTCAGCTTTAGCCTTCCTGAAACTACTCCTGCAATTCTGTGCTACCTGCCTGTACTCTTTGTAGCCTGGCCATCCTTCCACTTCCTATATGTGTGTGTCCTTTTTTGTTTTCAGGTTATCTATAAGCTTTTTGTGAAGCCACATTGGCTTCTTCTGTTGCCCTCTGCCTTTTTGCCTTGTGGGAATTGTTTGTAATTGTGCCTTTAGAATTTCCTTTTTTAAAAAAAACTCCCACCCATCTTGGACTCCTTTTCTCATTAGAGTTGCTTGTCATAGGACAGTGATGGCGAACCTATGGCACGGGTGCCACAGCGGGCACGCAGGGACCTCTCTGTGGGCACTCGAGCCATTGGTCACCAGATCGCGAAAAGACTGTCTCCTTCTGCAAAACACTAATGATTTTGTTCTTTCTCACAGTGTGGAACAGAATGATTTTATTCTAGAATTCCTGTTACAGAATTCTTTTCTACATTGTTATCACATTTAAAAGATTTTGAAGAATGATGCACAGAGCATGGCTTGGATGTAAAGCCCTAACAGTTGACCTGAGTGCTGCATGTGTTGCTCAACTAACAGAGTATGAGCCAAGGTTTGACAAATTATCAGCATGCATGCAATAGCAAAAATCATATTAATTGTGCAAAAGCATGCCCAATGCAAACTTTTACCTAAAGCAGTGTTTGCAGTCCAAGACATAAAGTCTTTAAAATGTGTTAAGCATGTTTAGTTTTCTTGTTTATCTTGCTCATCCTAGTACAGGTTGACTTTTACTTTTACTAATCCGACACCTGTAGAAGCAGGGAAAGGACCCGGGGTAAAGCTTGCCCCATACAATTTCAGTCTGGCATATAATCATATTACAAGTTGAGAATCCCTTATCCAAAAATACATGTGCCTAATTATTTAAAAAGTTTGTATAAATTCCCTTCAGGCTATGTGTACTATGTAGTACTATAATAATTTTTTGAGTTGACTTTTTTTTCAACAAAAAACTGTTTGTATCATTGAAAACTTTGTTATTGTGTTTTCCTTTTAAGACAAAAGATGTTAATTAGTTCGGACAACTGTGTGAGTTGTTTTCTAAAACTAAAACTTCGGTATTCAGGTTTAATTGCAGTGTTGGCACTTTGAAATAAGTAAGTTGGTTTTGTGTTGCAGTTTGGGCACTCGGGCTCAAAAAGGTTCGCCTTCACTGTCATAGGACCTTACTTATCATTGTTCTGAGTTTATTAAAATTGGTTTTTCTAAAATCCAAGGTACGCGTTTGGCTACACTCAGTCAGCTTTTGCTTCCTTTAGAATCAAGAACTCAAGTATAACATGGTCACTTTCCCCCAGGGTTCCCATGACTGCCACTTTATCCACTAAGTCATCTTGGTTGGTTAGAATCAAGTCAAGGATAGCCGATCCTCTAGTTCCTTCCTCCACTTTCTGTAGGAGGAAGTTATCAGCAACACATGATAGATAAATAGGATACTCCCAAGAGATGGGTTTTAAGTGGGGTTAAATCTAAGTCTTGCTTTGGGTTCTGTGCCTCTGTACAAGTGTGTGTCTGGGGCCCCTTCAGACTCTCATGCACTGCTCATCCCTACCAAGTTAGTTTCCACAGCCCCGTGCCTCACTTGTCTGTCTCTGGCTCATCCGCTCAGCAGCCTCTCTCACACACAACCTCCACACCGCTGTCTTCCTTGTCTGTTTGCCCTTCCCCCACCATCTCCCATATTTCTTGCAGAGAGCCACAAGTTCTTCTCCTGAATGCTTGCTTGAATGTAGGAACAGAGCCAGAATTCATCTTTAAGTTTTACTGAAACTGGACACCATTTTATCAGTGGCCTGGAATGGGAAATTGGAGCCTGGGATGAGAGAGCTGAATAACTTGAGCTTGTTTTCATTTCATGTTTAATTTCCTGCAGGCTTAGCTCAGCCTTTCCGCTTCTTCCACCAGCCTCCCAGGGTTTTATGGGAGAAAAGGGATCAAGATATATTACTTCTTGCTTTACTTTGCTTCCCCCCCCCTCTCTTCGTCTTCGTCTTCCTCACCCAGGCGGTGATTTTGCTACAGCAAAGTTTGACATTTCCACCTTGCTTTCAAGACCCTGCCACATCGCGGGGTCACCACGGGAAAAGATTTTCATTAACAAGAGAGGGCTCTGGGGGTGAGCAAAGGTTTCTTGGCACTCAACACCGTGGAAGGAGGCAAGTTAGCAAGCTAAGCAACAGGCTACCAAAGAGAAACAGCCAATTGGAGAAAAGCAACTGTGAGCAATGCTGCGCAAGGATGCTTGTACTACCTAGACAGGAGGGACGCCAGAACCCTTCTCTGTGTATATACAGGCGTACCTGTCCAAACAGATCCATGGGAATCTGGACACAGGACGTTACCTTATACCAGTGATGGCGAACCTATGGCACGGGTGCCACAGCTGGCACGCAGGGACCTCTCTGTGGGCACTCGAGCCATTGGTCACCAGATCGCGAAAATACTGTCTCCTTCTGCAAAACACTAATGATTTTGTTCTTTCTCACAGTGTGGAACAGAATGATTTTATTCTAGAATTCCTGTTACAGAATTCTTTTCTACATTGTTATCACATTTAAAGGATTTTGAAGAATGATGCACAGAGCATGGCTTGGGATGCAAAGTCCTAACAGTTGACCTGAGTGCTGCACATGTTGCTCTCAAACTAACAGAGTATGAGCCAAGGTTTGACAAATTATCAGCATGCATGCAATAGCAAAAATCATATTAATTGTGCAAAAGCATGCCCAATGCAAACTTTTACCTAAAGCAGTGTTTGCAGTCCAAGACATAAAGTCTTTAAAATGTGTTAAGCATGTTTAGTTTTCTTGTTTATCTTGCTCATCCTAGTACAGGTTGACTTTTACTTTTACTAATCCGACACCTGTAGAAGCAGGGAAAGGACCCGGGGTAAAGCTTGCCCCATACAATTTCAGTCTGGCATATAATCATATTACAAGTTGAGAATCCCTTATCCAAAAATACATGTGCCTAATTATTTAAAAAGTTTGTATAAATTCCCTTCAGGCTATGTGTACTATGTAGTACTATAATAATTTTTTGAGTTGACTTTTTTTTCAACAAAAAACTGTTTGTATCATTGAAAACTTTGTTATTGTGTTTTCCTTTTAAGACAAAAGATGTTAATTAGTTCGGACAACTGTGTGAGTTGTTTTCTAAAACTAAAACTTCGGTATTCAGGTTTAATTGCAGTGTTGGCACTTTGAAATAAGTAAGTTGGTTTTGTGTTGCAGTTTGGGCACTCGGGCTCAAAAAGGTTCGCCTTCACTGCCTTATACTGAGTCAATTCATTGGCCCATCTAATCCAGTATTGTTTACACTGACTGGCAGTAGCTCTCCAGTTTAACTAGAAATGCTGGGAATTGCAATTTGGACCTTCTGCATGCAAAGCATGTGCTCTACCACAAAGCTTTGCGCCTTGAAGGAAGTCCAGTAGTGCAAGGGTAATTTTAGACCTTGGACTTAATTGACTTATGGGGTCTCTCCTGAGATGGCCATGTGCATTACTTCAGTTGTGAAGGAAGGACATGAGTAACATTTCTCTTCCCCAACTCCAACTGCCATTCCATGCTTCAAAACTGTTTCTACCTTCTTGATATTAGAACAACAACAAAAATGTTTCCCAACCCTGATTTTAAAATAATAAGAATACTCTTAATATGTTGTGCAGTTTTGCATTTTAAAGTCACTTAAATCCTAGCACCATCACGAATAAAATGACTTTTGCTTCTGCTGTCCTGATGCCCTCATCACCTGCCATTTGCTGCATGGTCATTTGGGGGGCCCTTGGGTTGTGGGGCCCTGGACTTTGGCCCCAAGGTCACCAAATCTGGGCTTGCCACAGACTGTTCACTTGACAGGGAGTGAGAGCCGATCCTTGCTTGCTGATGAGTGTCCCCAAATGATACACGTGTTTGTCTCATTCATTATATTTCTAGGTGTACACTTAGATGCACACCTAAAAACAGAATATGTGGAGCAGCCCACAGACTAGTTTACAACCTGTGGCTCATGCATAAGAAGCTGCCTTTTACCAAGTGAAACCCTCTACTTCAGTATTGTCTATGCTGACTGGCAGCAGCTGTGTGGAATTTCGGACAGAGGACTTTCCCTGCCCTACCCTGAAATGCCATGGATTGAAACTGGGACCTCCAACATGTAAAGAACGTGCTCTTCCACTGAGGAAGCCACACTGTAAATGGGTCCCATAGCTCACCCGTGAAAACGCAACTGAGATATTTCAGGCCTATCGTAGATCCTATACCACTCAGCTCCCTGCTTCTGTGATGATGAGCACTGTTCCATTTGCAGTGTGTGCTGATGTCTGTTTATTTCTTGCTGGGCAGTGTGCCAGTCTTGAGGGAGAGACAGAGTCCTTTAGATGTAACAGACTTTCTGATAGAAATACAAGAGACATGACCAGTCCAGAGCAACTATATTGCAGTTGGTATTACCAAAGGCAGGTTGCTACGTCATCACCAGCTGGATGGGAGGAGCTGCAACCTGACTGCTCCAGTGCCATTTTCAGTCATGGTTGAAGGAAGCTGATCATGTGGACAGGCCAGGGCCATCAATACAGTCACTTCCCATGGTAGAGCAGCGTGACCTGTTTCCTTCTGACATTGATGGCTACGGCACGGGAGGAGCTTCACTGCATAGGAACCAGACCTATTTAGAAGTATTTTGTACACCTTTAGTGCCAACACTGTGCCTGATGCTCTTCTGAATACAGGCAACACATGGTTCCAGCCTACATTGCTTACTGTCAATTCACACAACCACTCAGCATGGGGATGCTGCAGTCAAAATTCAGCCTGTGCTAGCACACCAACCTTTGATGAGAGGGTCATGTAATGCCCAATGCCACATGCTGAAATCAGCACAGGTCAGGTTTGAACACTCAATCAGACCTCCCCTCCTTCCAAAATCTGAAACTGTGACTGTGTACCAAAACCCAAGCCACCCTAAGCCACCTGTCAAGCTGTGCTTTGATGGGATATGAAAAAAAACCCATACAAACGTACCAGTATCATATGCTGAAATCAGTCCAGAATATACGTATTGAGTTTCACGCAATGAATCTGCATTGGACATCAGCTGACAGTGGTATCTGGACAACATGCAATGAGTGGTAGCGTGAATTTACCAAAATAAGGGTGTGTTCCACACCAGTACTCTTGCTATGTTTTGTTATGTTATGTTAATTTCAGTTTTGTCCTTCACTGTCCTAGGACCTTAGGGTGTTTCCAGATGGACAGCTCCTAGTACTACCAATCAAAAGACATTGTGCAGCTGTTCTGTCTTTTGCTCCTTAATTAGTTTTTTCCCCTTTTTGTGGAAAGAGAAAAGATGGAAGAAGCGGTGGGAAAAAATGGGAGGGTTGCAAATGGAAGATGATGGCCCCCTTTTAGAAATGTTTTTGTGTTGTCCATGCTGTATATACTGCATTTTACCTATAGCTGCATGGCATTATGTGGCTCTTAAAAAAAGGGAATGCATGGCTGGCTGGCTAGCTGTTTGTGGGTGTGAGGAAGAAGTACACTTACAGTGTGATCCGATATGGCTGACCGTAACCCTTCGGACTTGTTATTGCTGTTTTAACTTTGATATTTTATGTAAGTTTTAATATTATAGCTAATTTAATTATATTTTTAACTTTTGTATATTTGTATTTATATGTTTTAATTGTACAAGTTTTAATGTTGTAAAGCCACCTTGAGTCCCAGTACTGGGAAAAGGTGGGATATAAATAAATATAAATATAATAGTCGTCGTTGTCGTTGTCATCATCATCGTCGTCGTCATCATCATCATCGCCACTTGGATGGGAGACCCCTCCTCTAGTTTCCTGCATTGAGCAGGGGGTTGGACTCGATAGCCTTGTAGGCTCCTTCCAACTCTATGATCTATGAAATCTATGAAATCATCCTATTGAGGGCGGGAGGAGTGTGGAGGCAAGGAGGATTGCCTTCGTGCTTCCCTTGCTCTCCAAAACACTTAAGACAATTCTGGCTGGCTGCCTAAGTGTTTTAAACCAGCTCGTGATGAGAGGAGCCAGAGGCACCGCCAGGATTCCTTGTAGGACGGCGGTGCCTCGCTTCTCCCTGCCCCCCCGGAATGCCCCCCCCCCCAGCACCGGCTTCAAAGTCGGCCTTCCGTCTTCAGAGCTGCAGCTGGTGCAGAAAGAACCGTGCCAGCTGTGAGGGTGGAGAGAAGGCGCTCCAAAGTTGGAGTCCTAGCTTCGACCTTGGCACACTTTTCTGAGGTCAGAGCTGGGGCTCTTACCTTTCTTATGGCCATCTAGACAGCGTCTAGCAGCCATAGGATTGTGCCTTTAGAGAACATATCAGCAGTATGGCACACTAACTGCTTTTCATTCATTCTGGTAGCTTCTTTTCTTCCCCCCCCCCCCCCTGAATATTATTTGCTTGAACATTATTCATTTCCTTTATGCTAGGAATTAAGAGGGACAAGCCAGAGTGCTTTCAGGCTTCTGTCCATGGGTTTTTATGGCCAGCCAGACTTCTTTATGAGTGAATAAACACGTTTCTTCCAAATCCCAAGAGCCCTTGGGGAGGGTGAAGAGAACCTGGTGTTTCATTAAGACATCAGTATACAAATAAATCCCAGTGCATTTGTGTGCTTTGACATCTGCTTGCCTATTATTACATCATCATCTACATATTCAAAAAGTTGTACAATAAAACAATTTAAAACTGCATTTCTATCATGAAGTGTATTTTTTTTTTTACAGTATGTCCCTCTGCATACGAGTGTGAAAGAATAATGGCTCCTCCTACATTTCTACCAAGTGACTTGGTTACTCCTCTTTTCTGTCTCTGTTCTTTTATTCATAATTCTGAATTTTTCAGTATGATGATAAATGTTTGTAATATAGGATTTACAAAAGCAAGGATTCTTGGTTCTGTTTATATGAAGGACCTAGACTAATAGGAGGTTTTAAAACACACACACACACACACACACACACACACACACCAGTGACCGGATGGGCCTAAGCTATGGAGAAGATGAAGGTGGGCCATTTTCCAGGCTCAACCCCAGGCCAGGGCTGATGAACCTTAGGGCCAAATTGCATTTCAGAGAGTCTCTTGGGGTCCACATTCCAATGGTGGGTGGGCAGGGCTGAAGGCAAAAGGGGCGGGGCCAAAGAACAAAAAATTACCAGCATATTTTAGCTTTTAGCTGCCAGTAATTAAGCCTTTGGAGAGGTGTTTCAACCATTTAGAATGGGGGAAAACTGCACCAAAGCTGGGAAAACAGCAATCAGGGGTTGGTGGAAAAGGGGTAGGGCTGGGGTCTGGGGGAAGAGGGTGTAATCTTCCAGGGATCCCCAGAGGGCTAGATTCGGACCCCCGGAGTGCCAGATGTGGCCTCCAGGCCTGAGGCTTTGCACCACTGCCTGAGGCTCATCCTTCATTTGCTGGGCACCAGCAGCTACCTGAATGGCGGGAAGTGGAGATAGGGTGCTACAGTCCCCAGGGAGTTTTGCTTCCTGCCAGTTCCCTGAGAGTTATTCTACTATCACTGTAAATAGGGATGGGGGAGGGAGACAGGGGACCCTGCTTTCTTCCTTCCAAACTTGCCCCTCCATAACTGTCACACTGGAATATCTGGAGTATAATGGTAATTCAGTTGTGGGAGCAATACCAAGGTACATCAGAATTGATGTTTCCTTCTCTCTAATAGCAAGGATCCGTACTGCTTTCTGAGGAGGCTCTTTTGTTGAAAGTGTCTGCGTGTACAGGGCAGGGGATAGAAGAACTGCACACTAGCCTTACAGGGCAAACTCTTCTTTATTGTCTTTAGACACCAGATGTGGAGATTAAAATCCAAAGTGGCCAGAAAAGTGGCTTCTTCAGGAACTGGAAAGAAGCCAAGCTACAAGAAAAAAATTCCTCACAACCAAAAGCTCGACAGTGTTTTCTGCAGACCCACAAAATTACTATTCCTCTCCAGGGGAGTTCCTCTCCAGGTGCCTGGCTTCCACTCAGGGATCTTACTACTCAAGTATGAACTCAGATTTAGAAGTAAATAGAAAGCCAGGCATTCTCGGATGGTGTTATATCTTTTCTCAACCCTATCAGACTGACTTTGGGCCTGGATTTGGGACAGCAATCGCTTTTGTCACCTTGGTGGGTGATTTTCCTCAGGAGAGGAGATATAGGGGAAATATTACCCTGGTGATCTTGCTGGACCTCTCAACAGTTTTCAACACTGTGGACCATCTAACTTTATTGGACTGTTTGGTGGTGGATGGGAGGTGGTTGTGAAGTCAATTGATTAATTTCTTAATTTGACCAATCACAGAAAGTGTTGTTGAGGCAAACAGAATCTAGTCTGTGATTTGCTCCCAAGTTTCCTTCTGTTCTGTTTACTGCTTTTGCTTAATGGTCTATATCAGGGGCGCAAGGGTCACAGGTAATGCCTAAGCCCTCTCTGGTGGCCCCCCAGCATCTGCCACCATTGGAAAAAAAAGGGGGGGGAGAAAACACACCCTAGGAACGGGCTCTTTGGTTCCTGCCATAAAAGTCTTGTTCCTAGAGCGTCCTAAGAAGCCATGCTCAAAGGTTCATGCCTGTTTCCTACAATGCTCTGGAGATGCTCTAGGAATGAAGCATCTATGGCAGTAACAACAGAGCCCATTCCTAGAGGGTTTTTCTTCTCTTTTTTTGGTGATTGGGTTGGGGTGGCTGGGACAAGAAGGAGGCTTCAGCCTCAGATCTGATTTTTTTTTTTTACCTGTTCTCAAACCTATTATACGGACACCTACAAAACAGATAGCAACAATCTGTGGTTAACTAATGCCAATGGATGTTGGCTTGGGTCTCTTCCACAGAAACTGTGGTGTAGCATTGTGAAGAGAAAGCCAGCCAGGGCAGGGCAGACCCCCCACCTTTCACCTGATACCGCACTTGCTCACAATAGAACACACATGCGTACCCCCAGGCCACTTCCCCTTGCTGGGCAACCAAATGAGCTGTGAAGATGAGCTGCCAAGATGTCTAGTGGCCACAAAGAAATGGCAAGTACTCCTAAGCACCCTAAAGTACCCAGAGAAACAGGTACTCCTGTTGGACAGGTCAGGAGGGGAGGGGGGCGCAGGAGGGAGGAGGGAGCCAAGAAGAGGGGATAAAGGAAGGGGCTTGTGGCGGGAAAAGGTTGTTAGTCATGGGCAGCAAGCTGCGCGGAGGTCCAGGGCTTCGGTCTGACCTCAGCATCCAGCCCCGGGCAGCTCCTGGTAAAACTAGCTGAATTCGCCTAGCCGCTGAGCTACGCGGCTGTCGAGGAATCAGGGTCATTCCAAGTAAACCTTGCATGTACTGTTGCTGTGACTCGCTCTATACCCATGTCAATTGCAGGCGCGTGCTTTGCGTACTGCCTTTGTGTATGTTTTGATATGCTCAATTAAACTCTGTTTACCTATAAACATTGTAGTAGCTCCCATTCATAAAACTGCTTCTTTCACAGTCCTAGCGTTAGAATTGACTGTGGCTTTTGCCTAAGTGCTGCGGACCGCGCGTAAAGGGCTAACCTTGCTCCGGTTAACCCCTTGTTACCCGAACCCGCGCAAAGGACAGGCTTTGGTCCTTTTCACAAGTATCTATGATGAGTCGCTGTGGTAATTTTTCAATGATTTATTGTATGTGTATTTAGGGGGGTAAATGCCTACGTGTGTAAGTGAGTGGTGTGTGCGGGGGGGGGAGGTTTGTGTGAGAGAGATAGTGGTGTGTGTTGTATGTGAATATGTGTGCATGTGCACACATATGTACATACATGAATGTATGTGACCCTCGCCAGCCCAGCAGACACCTGATGCAGCCCTCAGGGCCGAAAAGGTTGTGCATCCCTAGTCTATATGAAACTGCTCTCTTTCTCTCTTTCTCCCAACACAGGAGCAGCAATCTGCCTGGGAACTGGTTGAGTGGACAGTGTTAAGGAGAGTAATACTAAACCCAGACAAGAGGGCTGGATGTCGCTGTGTGGCTCAGTAGTCATGTGAGAACAGATGTTACATTGTCATTGAGGGACACATCTGAGCTATTGCAGACAGCAATAAATGTAGAAATGGAAGCCTTCCTGGTTCCCCTGAACCCGTCTCCCAAAACTTCTGTCCTTACCTGTACCCGGGCCTCAGTGAGATCTGTCCTCATGGCTAACTGCTCTCTGGCATAGACATCTGGGTAATGGGTCTTCTGGAAGACCTTTTCCAGCTCTTCCAGCTGATAGCTGGTGAAGGTGGTGCGGTTCCGCCTCTTCTTGCCCTTGTTGCTCTCCGAGTCAGTCTTGTCCATTGGGCTGGGTAGGTCGTTACTTGCCCTCTCTTGGGATACCTTTACTCCCGTCTCTTTCACACTGAGGTAACTGCCATCCATTCCAGCAGGATCCGAGCCTGGCTGTAGTTCAGCTTCTCCCAGGGAACTCTCTTTAACTGTGGAGGTGGTGTGGTGTGGGGGGAACGGGAGCAAGGAAGGAGAGAAAGAAAACATAAAGCCATGGATAAATGAGTTTTGAGCTGGATTTCCACCACTGTGAAAAGGAAAAAGACACACAGGGAAAGGAAGGAGGAGATGGGCAGATAAGGGTTTAAGGAGAAGGCTGCAAGTCAGGGAAGAAGGGGAGGAGGATGGGGCTTTAAGAACTGAGAAAGACAGGGCCATTTGGCTTAGGATGTATATGAAAGGTGAAGGAAGCAGCTGGAGTCCTATAAAATAAATAAAAGGATTCAGTTTTAATGATTTAGAGAAGATTAGCTTTAAGACTCCATGCTGGCAGGGATTTGAAATGGTCTTGCTAGTTCTGCTGTGGTTTCCTGTATTGAGGCAGATTACTTCAGGGTGCATAACATACGATAAGGGGATATTATCGTGTATATCTTGTAGGCTCCCACAGAGTGCTCCATTGATGACAGAATATACATTCTAACATTTGATTGTATAAATGCAATCACATTACACCATGCTATCTTACTTATTCACATGGCCTAAGGGTGGGGGATATCGGAAACACTCAATATATAAAGGAAATCCCTCCCTCCCTCCCCCCCCCCCTCTCTCTCTCACACACACACACACTGCAGTGCTTGTCAAATTAACCTACATACCAACCTGATGTGAAAGTAGTGGTGTACAAAAAATAATGTCCTATAGCGCAATCCTATAATATCTGCTCAGAAGTAAATCCCACTGACTTCACTGGGGTTTACTCCCAGATAAGTGAGTGCAGGATCGCAGCCTTACAAGTCATAGCCCCATCCTTTCTCTTTTAATCGATTTAGCACTGTCTGCCCCTATTTAGTCTTGCCCCTTCTTGAAAGAAACAAGCAATTTGACATTACAATATCCTGTAAGTGGAGACTTATGACAAAACGTTGCAGTGTATCCCCCAGCCCCTAATATGAGCGCTTCTCTTCAGGAGAACAGGAACAGGATATCCTGGAATAGGATAGTGGCTGCGGCAGAAAAAGATGGAGGGAGGACACAGGAGGGGCAAAGTGCATTTTGGGGCAGGGAAGCTTTGTCCCACATGTTAGATTTCTAAAAGAGAAATAATGACACATTTCATATTGATGCTCTTAACATAAACATACTGTAATGTCTGCAGCAGGGGTGGGGTGCTTTTAATTTACAAACCAATATGACAAACTAATAACTTAGGAAGTTAACGCTGTAAACTTCTGCACAACTGGGGAGTTCCCCAAGTATACAGAAACCTCAATCTTATTTTAGGGTAGCCCCATTTCACTTCCAAACTAATAGGCACTTAATCACCCAAGTTCACTAACAGAGGGAACATGTGGAACCGGCAACAAATGTTGTGGAGCTGAGTAGTGCGCCTGTTCAGGGTTCCAGCTAGTGAGCCATGCCCTCTTCCAGGATATTCCATTCCATTCCCCTCTTCACAGTTTTTCCATTTTTCTCCTCAACAGACATTTAGAATTCTGTGTCACTGAGCATGCACTGGGCTGTTGGAAGGAGGGGTTGCCCACTTATGTTTTCTCCTTAAGGATTTGTTGTACTTCTGCGAACCTTGGGTTACCACAAGCATGCTTATACCTCCCTCTTGTTTTTCAGTGGCCCTGTTTTGGTTACAGTCCTCTTAGCACTCACCAGCAGAGTTTGCTATTAAAAGGAATGATTATGACATCATATATATCTTGTCCCTTCCAAACCATGGAGGAAAAAAATGGTGCTCTACACAGGGCTAAAATTGTGCCGGGATCTACATTTTAATAACTGGGCCGATTCCCTGGAAGACGCAATGTAATAAATGTGCCTCTGAGCATGTGCAGACATCTTTACATCATCACTCAGCAGCTGCAGCCCTCTGCCCTTAGAATGAAGAAGACGACTTTTTTTGCAGAGCAGGAGGTGAGATCTTATTACACAAGCCTGAGCCCTGGTATAATTCAAGAAATTATACACTGCCCCCACTTTCTCTGCTGGTAGTCTGTACAACCAGAACACAGTCCTTTCCCCTCCACAAAAGTCGATATATCAATGACATAATTATATTTTCCTATATTGAGTCTACAGCATGTCAGCAAAGCTAAATGCAAGGGGGGAAAAAAATCAGATCATTGATGTTCTTTATGTATTCCATACATATTATTCTGCATAAAATATTTGTAGCAACATAATTGTCCAGCCGGAATCCCATAAATATTACATGTATTATATCCGATCCTATGTCATTAAGCTAATGACATAATCAGGAAGAAATATTTCTGAGGCTGCAGTCCTATACACAATGGAGGTCAGCCCATTTCAATTTAATGGGACTTACTTCTGAGTTAGACATGCCTAAATTGCACTGCAAATATCATAAACTAGACTTACTCAGCTGCGTAGAAAGCTGGGCAGACCTCAAAATGTAGTGTCCGCTGCCACTAAACACTGAATATTAAGACCCTATCTACATTATAATTTAATGCCAATATAGCTGTCAATGAAGTTGTGAAAACTGGAGTTTGGTGAGAGCCTAAGAAATCTCTGTCACCATCCCACAATCCTGCTGAAACAATAGCTCCTACGATTCTCTGGGGACAAGGAATGAGTAGTGGTTAGCGTGTTGGACTGGGACTCGGGAGACCCGTGTTCTAGTCCCCACTTGGCCATGAAGCTCACTGGATGACTTTGGGCCAGTCACTGACTCTCAGCATAACCTACCTCACAAGGTTGTTGTGAGGTTGAAATGGAGAGGAGGAGGACTATGTAAGCTACCTTGGGTTTCTTGTAAGAGGAAAAAGGTGGGATATAAATGTAGTAGTAGTAGTAGTAGTAGTAGTAGTAGTAGTAATAGTAATAATACAGTGAGAGGATGCAATTGACAAGTGGGATTTCAACACGTGCAGGGGGGATATTGATCTGTACTGCTGAAGAAAGTAAATAGTGGACAGCTGAATGTGCACAATTGTGCACTTGCAAACGACAGAAAATTTTTTAAAAACCCAAAACCAACAAACCCATTTGTGTACTTCCAAAGCACCAAAAAAATCATTTTTTAAAAAGGTTGTGAATGGAAAAATTGCACAGAGAAGGGGTAGCAATCAAAGCGGGACGGGAAGCTGGAAAACTTTCCCTCCATAGAGACAAGGATACAAGAGGGGTGTGCTGCAAAAGACCATGGCAAACATACAAGTCGCAGGCTGGAGGACTAAGAGGAAACAAGCTATGGCAAGCTGCAGAGCACCCGATCATCTGTCGGGAATAACATGGATTCATGAGCAACCAACCCACTGTGGCTTATTTTCAGGTTGGTGTGAACTGGTCCTGTGATTCCTTTCAGAAATAAATAGCTGGGGTGGTTAATTTGCACAACTGCTTTTTAATGTGCTGAAATACAGAGAATTTAATTTCAGGGTGGTGGTGGATGTTTTTGTATTTGTTTGGTCTTGTGGCTTCATTGGCCTATTTCCTAATGTCTTTGCTCAACCCAGGCTAAAACGGTAGAGATCAAGTAGGAGGAGGGCCTTTTCAGGTGTGGTGCCAGCATTGTGGAATGCCCTCTCAGGGAGGTCAGCCAGGCTCACACGTTATATTGGTAAAACCTGGCTTTTTCATATGGCATTTGACATTTGAGATGTATTGATGCCTGATGCTGTGGGATACTGCTTAGTGCAGCTCCCTCTTGTTTTTATTCTGCTGGTTATTTGGATTTTTAGTGCCTAAATCATGCTGTTTTTATGATTGCTGTGTTTTATGGTCATTGTTCATCATGCTGTGTGTTTGTTTTTTTAATTGTTCTAATTGTTAGCTGCTGTGGGCTGTTTCAACAAGAATGGAGGGGTATAACATTTTAAAATAAATAAATAACTGAAATAAAGCTGCACATGACAATCACATGTATCACATACTGTACACTTCCTTATTTTGTCTTATCAGCTACCCAGGCTGCAATTTCTAATGGAAGACGGGGGGGGGGGGGGCTCATCTTAACTTTTTCATCTCTGCCACTTTTCCACCTCCAAATGCTCTCCCCCCCACCCACTACCAGCAGAAAGAGAGAGAGAGAGACAGACAGACAGACAGCTTGCAGATAGAGGGCTTCTAGCACTACCAATCAGAAGGCATTGTGCAGCAATTCCAACTTTTTCCCCCTTAATGGATTTTCTGCAGTGAGAAAAAAGACAGAAGAAGAGGTAAGAAAACATGGGAGGATTATGAGTAGAAGACGATGACGTCTGGATGCCCCAGTAAAATTCTGTGACTGAGGCAGGGTGATGGCACTATAAAAGCCTCGTCTGGAAGCACCCAGAGAAAGACAGAACACATTAGGGGAAAATTACACAAGATTAACAGCTTGTGTAGCTGAGCTCCACTATGAAGACTTCATAATTTGAAATTATATGTTACAGTATTTACAAGACCCAATCATGAAAAGTAAAATTCTGTTGCCTTCACAGCATACTAATGATTGTGTGAATAAACTTTGAACCTTGCGTAATTCTGATGATAATCCAGCCCTGTACTCTGTGCTTTCATTAGATTTTCCCTTAGAATCATGAGCTTGAAATTGGGTCATGTTTTGGAACCAGTTCTCAGATATTCCATCCATAGTCAACCATGAGAGATTTTTCACTGAATTTTTGCTTTTGTCACCAAATTCCAGAACATATAAAGTTTAACGTGCAAAAAAGTGGACTTTGTGCATTTTAACTTTATAAACTGTGTGCAATTGTGGGATGTCTCACCTTTGTTGAGCAGGTAGTAGATACTGGATGTTTTGGTGAAGTTTGCGGGCTGTCTGTCCAGGAGACAGTATTCACAGTGTTAGGAAAGTGAAAATAATGAAGAGCCTTAAATAGAAGAGCCTTAAATAGAAAGATATAACAAACCCATGGGAAAGATGGCAACATCACAACTCACAATTTTAAATGAACCCAGTAAGCCACCTCTGGCCAGGGTCCAATGAACCATGCAACTAGTTCCCACGGGAGTTTCACAATGCAACCCTATGCATGTTTACTCAGAAGTAAGTCCCACAGTGCTCAGTAGGACTTAATCACAGGTAAGTGTGCACGAGATTGCAGCTTTAGGCAGTAAAACTGCATGCATAGGAGCACGCTGTTACTTTAGTTTTGCTGTATGGCAAACTACTTCGGAAACTGAAAGGTATTTTTTTTTAACTGTTGCAATATGGCTGTGGTTTCCAATGTGGTGCCCATGGGCACCAGTGTGCCAGCAGACACCTCTCTTGGCACCCGCCAAGCTCCCTGCCCCTCCTGATCTTTATTTATAAATAAATAAATACATGGGATGCTGGCATGCTGCAAAGCAAAGTGCTGTCCTCCAGCACCACCCCATCTTTATTCAGGTTCAAAAGAGTGGCTTTGTGTTTTGGAGCTCAGACCTCACCTTTGCCTTATATTCAGGTTCTTGGTTCTTAAATACTTTTATTTTATTCTCACCAGTTTGCCTTCTGGGAAATGAGTGTTTTGTGACTGGCCATGCCCACCATGGCAGCCATTTTATAAATGGGCAAGCCCCCTCCCCAATGGTAGCCATTTTGTGAGAGCACCCATAACACTCTCAAAATTCCTAATGTGCCCACTGACCCAAAAAGTTTGGGAACCTCTGCAATACAGCATAGGGATCAACTGTCCAAAGAAAAGAAAAATGTCCCCAAAATCTTCTGTGCTCCTTGTATGAGCCTAAGCTGCTCTTTGGATCTTGGTGTAGGGATGCAATATTGCTACCCCTAATGAACAAGCAGGGCTATATACAGGAGGCTGAGAGGCAATTCTCCAGCACCAATTCTCCAGGACCCTATCTTTATATCCCACTGAGGAATGCCAGAAGGAACTACACCACCTGTTAAAGGAATTACCTACAGCTTTACAGGACCAAATCTACATGAGCACACCTCACAAACCTTGACCAGGCATTTTCTATCTACTACCCCAAATCACAAACTAGGCAACCCTGGACACCCCATTGTCTTGGACATTGGTACCATCACAGTTGGGGAGTCTGGCTGTATAGACTCCATTCTCAGACCATATGCCACCAATACTCCAACCTACATAAGGGACACCACTGACTTCCTAAGCAAACTGCAATCTCCCAGAAAACACCATCTTAGCTACTATGGATGTTGGCCCTTTTCACCAATATCCCACACAAAGATGGTTTAGAAGCCATTCAGAATACCATTTCAGATGGGGCCACAGCACATCTAGCCACCAAAGTCTGCCATTATGTACTCACCCACAGTTACTTCAGCTTTGAAGAGAACATATACCTTCAGATCAATGGCACTACCATGGGTATCCACATGGCCCAACAGTATGCCAACATCTTCATGGCTGAATTGGAACAACACTTTCTCAATTCTTGTCCCCAAAAGCCTCTTCTCACCTGAGATTCATTGATAACATCTTTATTATCTGGATTCATGGACAAGAGACCCTGACAAAATTCCACCAGGACTTCAATAGCTTTCACCCCACCATCAACCTGAGCCTAGAATAGTTCATGCAACAGGTACACTTTCTGGAATCAATGTGTATAACTATATAATGGTCATATAAACACCACCCTATATTGGAAACCTACAGACCACTACACATGCCTACATGCCTCCAACTCCACCCAGAACACACCACAAAATCCATTGTCTACAGCCTAGGATTCAACCACATCTGCTCTGACCCATTAGACAGAGACTTACAGCTTAAGGATCTAAGGGCACAATCCAATCTGGATGCCAGTAACCCTCCGAACCCAGAGGATTACAGGCATCCTATGCAGGGCAGGAGGAGCGCAGAGGTGATGGTTGCTTTCATGCTCCTCCTGCCCTGCAATATACTTAGATGGCTGATTTCGGCTATCTAAGCTTCACACCTCGGAGCGTGAGGCAAGTAGGCTGAGGTGCTGCAACAATACCTCCTCGTACTGTGGCGGCGCCGGTCTCCTCCCCTTCCCACCCTCCGGAATGTTCATTCAACAACTTCTCTGAGGTTGCATTTGTGACCTCAGAGAAGCAGCCAGTGCACTTCTTTCTGTGATGGCTGCAAGTGGGGGGAGGGGGGGAGGCTGCTCAGAGTCCCAGTTCCAACCTCGGAATGAGTTTCCAAAGTTGGAGCTGGGGCTCCAAATAATCCTTTGGCTGTCAAGACACCACCTAGCGGCCATAGGATTGTGCTGTAAATCAAGCATTTCTCGGACAACAGTACTCGCCCAACGAAGTGGATAAACAGATGAACAGGGCCAGGCCAATACCCAGGAATAATCTACTCTAGGACAGACCCAGAAGAGAAAACAACAGAACACCACTTGTTGTCAGCTATAGTTCCCAGCTTTAGTTCCCACCATTAGTTCCCACCATTCAAACATAGTAATCAGTGATCTACAACCCATCAGGAACAATGACACTTCCCTCTTGGCCTTGGGTAGTAGACCTGTATTGCTCACAGACAACCACACAACGTAACAAGGATTCTTACCACCACCACCAGACCTTGCAATAGAAATACAGGAACCAGACCCTGTGACACACCCAGATGCCCACTCTGTCCCCATATCTATCCTGGCGCCTCTATCATAGGACTCAATAATGCCATCCACAATATCAAGCACCCGCTCATCCCCCAATGTGATATATGCCATCATTTGCCAGCAATACCCCCCTCCACTCTACATAGAACAAACAGGCCAGTCACTATGCAAAATAATAAATGGACAAAAATCTGACGTAAGGAATGGCAAAGTTCAGAACCAGTGGGGGAATATTTGAACCTCCAAGGACAGTCTGTGAATGAAATGGCCAATCTTGAACAAAGGAATTTCAAAGACAAATACCAAAGAAATTCAACTCTATTTCCTGTGGTTTAAATAAGGGCAAGGGTGTTTTTTTGTGTGTGTTTTTTTAAATCACTACTTATGTTAATTGGTGCAGCCTTGAAATGAGGTTGTGTGTCATCTGTGTTATTGCCCAACAATGTTTTGTGAATGACAACCCTTAAGCTAATTATCACTGTCTGTACCTTTTTGCATTTCAATCCCCTCTGACATCACTGTTTACATCCCCCCCCCCACGTTTATATAGATCAACCAATCTGAGATTCATACTCCATGCATCTGATGAAATGGACAGTGTCCGCGAAAGCTTCTACTAGAAAAAATAAATAAATGTGTTAGTTTTTAAGGTGCAAGAAGACTCTCTGTTGTTTTTGCTGCAATACAGCTAACCCCCTGGAAATGCTAACCTGTCGTATATCATGTTAAATTTTCCGGACACTTTACACTCTTCACTGCATTCATCCTTTGCACCAACTTGGTGAGGTAATCTACTATTGTTCCCATTTTTCAGATGGAGACCTGAGGCCAATTTGCTCCAAGATGACCTATAGTGGAAATCAGGGCTTTTTTTCTGGTGGAATCTCACCGGAACTGAGTTCCAGCACCTTTTCTTCTATTAATTGCATTACAATTTAATCACCATCTACTCCAGAGGAAATGTAATCCAAGAGTTCCGGTACCCTTTTCTCCAGAAAAAAAGCACTGGTGGAAATGGAAATGCAGCTGCAACAAATTAATTAAAGTCCAACTCTGAAGCCACTGGATCCAGAGGCACTTCTTACATGTTCTGAAACTGATTATGTAGGGTCAGGCCTGGTTATTACTTGGATGGGAGACCCCTCCTCTAGTTTCCTGCATTGAGCAGGGGGTTGGACTCGATAGCCTTGTGGGATCCTTCCAATTCTATGAAATCTATGAAATCTATGTGTGGAAGTAGCTAGATCTATGGAGGTGACATGTGGATATTACCTCCATATGATATGCAAATTCAGTAAAGAAACATTGCATTGAGAAATGCAGCAAAAGCTTGATGGGTTGCTGATTAAGTTTAGATGTTGGGGAAATAAACATAAGTTCTGTGAAACAATGGGACTTACTTCCAAGTAAAAATGTATAGCAGCCTTTCTCAACCTGATACTCTCCATGGCCATTTATAGAAACATTTATATAGGAACACCATAGGTCAGGGGTGGTGTTTGCTATTGTGTATAAATGCAAATATTGTGTGAAAGGAGCTAAAGGGTTTCCTCTCTTCTCTCCCCTCCCCGCCTTAAGAAAAGGTAAGTAAAAATGGAAGCCCATCACTAGGTTTTTGAGCCCCTTGAAGTGGCTTATGGCCCCCCAATTGAAGGCCACGGATATATGTAACTCATGCACCACATTATGTGAATATATTATGTGGACATGTATTGTTACATTATCTATCCAGCAGGGGTGGGCTTGTGGGATCTGCTTTGTTTTTTACTAGAATCCTGAGATCCCCCCCAAATTGTGGATCAGGCAGGCAGACGTAAGCTAAGAATTAAGGAACAGGGTGCCTCTGAGCACATACCAGGGCCAGCCCTACCATTAGGACAAAGTGAAGCAGTTGCCTCAGGCGGCTGATACTGGGGGGCAGAAGCAAGGTGTTGGAGGAAAGACCTGTGTGCCATGCAACTTGCTGTGTGCTTCCTAAGTTAGTCCAGCTGCCCCCAGGTGCAGTGGAAGATGCTGCACCAACCACCAAAGCTGAAGATTCAGCTGCCAGTCTCAGTTGGCTTTTGTACATGGAATGGGAGGGGGCACCATCTTGTCCTTCACCTCAGGCAGCTACATGTCTTGGGCTGCCCCTGGCACATACCCAGTGCAGGAATTTGTGATAGGTACCAGAAGCAAGCTCACACAAGCCCTTTCACATAAAAATAAATTCCTGCTTCCCACCCAAGTGTTCTTCTTCAGTAGGCCTTTTTTTTTTTTTAAACGGGGAGGGGGACCTTTTTAGTTGTTGCTATTGTTAGACAACTGGGAGTCAGAAACTCTTGCTGATCAGCTGCAAATCACCCAGAGATCTACCCAGCAGACCCGGATCGATCTTCTGCCCAGTCCTGCTATAAAGCATACTTCTGAACTTAATCTTGAGTTGGGGGGAGCGGGAGAGATTTATGACTCTGTGAAGTCCCCAATCTGGCAACCATTACATTGACATTTTCCAAATTCATATCCCTGTTTATGGCCCTTCTTAATTTGTCATGCCTACTAAGCCATTAATTGTACAACATCATTTACAGGAAGACTCCATCTGAACTTGGAGCCACATGTATTGTCTCCCCAGTGCTGGCAGCAGACAGCAAAAAGAACAATGGCTGGAGAGGGAGTTGGTTGCTATCTGCCAACTTTTGTTCCACATCACTTTTTCTTCTATGCTCACTTGTTGTTGCCAGTAGAGGAGGGAGCTCATCGTGGATGGGTATGAAAGAATTATTACAGAGGGGGGAGAAAATACATGTGTGCGCAACACAAGGAGAGAGGGAAAAAATGTAATTATTGGACTGATCTAACTTTATTGGCTGCAGAACAAGCTACAGAGAGAAAATGAGCCAAAGGCTTTCAGCAGATCTCTCTCTCTCTCTCTCTCTCTCTCTCTCTCCTGCAAGCAAACAGCTCCAGATAATAGACTCACACTTATGCAGCCCGCCAGCCACCCGCTCCCCCATTGGGGACTGGTATCAGCTGAACCATCTCTTTGGCTCTGTGATTTTATTACAGGATGTAAAGTGCTTGAGGGCTAGTAGCACATTGATGAATTGTACATAAAACACCTTGAAGGCAAACTGGTATTGGTGGGGTGCTAAATAAATACAGTGATTGTGATTAATGGGATTTGGGACACCTGGCTTTATAAGCAAGCTGCTGGCCCTCCAAATCTCTGCATTCGCTCTTTCTCATAATCAGGTATTAATTAAATTATTCATAAAAGGCTGTTTTCTGATATGTACGTCAGTTTTTGCGGACGAAAGAACTAGGAGTGCTGCTCTGTTCTGTATATAGCTGACTTGCTGTCTGCAGGACACTATCATAAATCACCTAGAAGCTCAGGGTGAGGTACAGAGCGGTTATTCCATTTTATTATCACAATACCCCTGTGAGATGGATTAGCACGGATGATGTACATGTGTGTGTACGCATGTATTTCAACACACTTACGGAAACTCTAATGGTGCCAGGTTCCCCAGAGGGGTGACCAAAGATGTATACACACATGCATATGCTGTTCACACTTTACATGGTTGATTTAAGAAACACTGGTATGGAGTGCATCGTTGCAGTGTGGGGGTATTTCTCACATTTGTATCCTGCCTTTCCTTCAAGGACAACTGCCCAGGGCCTCCCTTTAAATGTTTGTTCCAAGCAGCTCCCAATTGCTCCCATAGTAACATCATTCTAAGGCATTATAGGAAATTAAAATGGGTGGCCCCCAGACACTTGGTGCTGCTTGAGAGTGCTGCTGCCATATCTGTAGATGCAAATTTAGAAATAATGACTATAATTTAAATAGAAAACAGTACATCTCACCATAGTGCTGGCAGAACTGTGTCCAGGTGACCTATATGCCTGTTCTGCCTGCTGTCCAGGTGCTAAGTATTGATGGGCAACTTCAAGGCCCCTGCTTGCCCTTCTTTTGGTTCTTTATTTGTGTGAGAGCCAGTGTGGTGTAGTGGTGATAGTGTTGGACTAGGACTCAGGAGATCCGGGTTCTAGTCCCCGCTCGGCCATGAAACTCACTGGGTGACTTTGGGCCAGTCACTGACTCTCAGCCTAACCTACCTCACAGGGTTGTTGTGAGGATAAAAGGGAGAGTTGGAGGAGGATTATGTAAGCCGCCTTGGGTTCCTTGCAGGAAAAAAGGCGGGGTATAAATATAATAAATAAATAAATAAATTTATCTGTAAACCAGCCTTGAACTGGACAGTCCTTCAAATAGAGGACTCCACTCTATGAAAGAGCACACATGGCCACCCTATTAAGAAATGAGTGATCGACCCAGAAGCTCCTGCAACCATCACAAGGGCCTCTGGGGCAAATGTCTATTTCCCGTTGGGAGAGTGTTGGAGGGAGCAGATTAAAGCCCTTCTTTTAGGCCCTAGAACTTCCTGGAACATGAGGGAATCCTTGCTCAGATCCTTCTTGGCATCTCTCAAACTCTGGACAATTGCTGTATATCACCAGAGCCTCTGGGTTGATAGTATATTTCCTAGTTTGAGAGATGCCTGGCAGGAGTAGAGCAGCAACAATTCCCTCCTACTCTTAAGAGGCCCAAGGAACTCTTTTCTCCATGGCCTCCAAGTGTCCCTGCCAAGAGGAAATGGGAGATTGCCTCAGAGAACTCTGAAACACAGCAAGCTCACATTTCCTGCTGTGTGGGACACCTGGGGAAAGCAGAGCAACAACTCTTCCACGGGCTTTTTAGCCTCATGTGGGCCCCAACAGGGCTAAAAGGAGCATGACAAAGTTGCTGCTGTGCCCTCCTCCAACTCCACTGGCATTCCTCCCAATGTGGGTAGAGTCATTATGCTCAGAGATTACACTAGGTAGGAGGCTGATGCCTGGCAGAAATGGAGCAGCAATTGCTTCCCGATCCGCCTCCTCCATTAGACCTCTGATTTGGGGTTGTGTGTGTTTGTGTGGGTAGACAGGAAGAGAGTGCAGGTGGATTCAAAGCCCTAACTTAGAGGGAGTAAATATGTGTGTGTGTGTAAATGAGAGACCCAATGTGTTGGGGGAAAAGAGAGTGTGAGGCACTCTTGTCTTGGGTGGGAAAAACTGGCCCAAGACACTTTGCTATCACAGCCAGAACTGCATATGGCACCCCACCCCAAGTCAAGGTGCATAGTATCCATGTGGCTTTAGCACCTGAGGCTGAAAATGCTACAAGCACCATCTCCATGGAGATGTAGCATAGTGGTGAGAGTGTTAGACTGGGACTTGTGAGATCCAGGTTCTAGTCCCCACTCTGCCATGAAACTCACTGGGTGACTTTGGGCCAGTCACTGACTCTCAGCCTAACCTACCTCACAGGGTTGTTATGAGGATAAAATGGAGAGTTGGAGGAGGATTATGTAAGCCGCCTTGGGTTCCTTGCAGGGAAAAAGGTGGGGTATAAATATAATAAATAAATAAATAAATAAATCATCATCATCATCATCAATCATCAATTTGTTAACTTTTCATGACACCCAAAATTAGGTGCCTGAGGTCAGGGGTGGAGACTTCTCAATTTCTGGGGGGGGGGGAGGCATGGGGCTAAACAGCTGGTTGCCTGGAGGGGGCTTTGCCAATTCTGGGAAATTCGGGAGGGGGGGGCTTGAGCTTCCCATAGTTTATGCCCCTGCCTGAGGCAGCTGCCTCACTCTGCCTAATGTGGTAGGATCAGCCCTGTGGGAAAAGACAGGAAGAGAGTTGTGATGTGGGGGGGGGGCAGGGAGAGGGAGAGAGAATAAGGAAATCACAGTGTAAGGGAGCTGCAATGGGAGTGGGAGAGACAAGGAAGAAAAGGTGACAGTGGGGTCCGTGGGCACCTGTGCCGGAGGGCCCACAAAACCTGCAGCTGGCCCTAGTGGTGTCCCTCACTTTATCCACACAAGAACCCTGTGAGCAAGTTAGCGCCTAAGAGTTAGTGACTTGCTTAAATCTGGCATTCTGTTTTTTTAATAGTATCAATCTGCGATTGGGTCCAACCGATCCCTTTAAAACCCCAAATTGGAAAAAAAGTTAAATATTGATTTCAGAATGACTCGAGTTTAACTCTCTCTCTCTCTCTCTCTCTCTCTATGGTATCAAATCCCTAAAACACAACACAAAAGCTATTGGGCTACACTGGACCTGACGATGTTAATTTAAATTATCCATCAAGAAGCCCTGGAGGAAAGAACAGAAGAAAAAGCAAAACAACCCCCCCAAAAAAATGCTGGGGTGAAACACCAGGCTCAGAGTAAAGAATGAAAAGAACGCAACAATGTACCCCAATAGCCTAACAGAGTTTGGGGTTTGTTTGTTAAAAAAACACACCTTACAAATATGAAATCACAGTTGCAAGTTTGCAGTTAACTCCTATGTCAAATTAAAGTCAACTTGGAGCAGAATAAAAGCCTAGAGTAAAATGTACTCTTGAGGTCCAATGGACCCCTGCAGTTCTTTGTGATTATCTTTTTCTTTTTTTTCTTTTTTCTTATTTTGCTGCTTGCTTGTTTGGTACACACAGGAATGTACAGGGGGGGGGGATTACTAAGCCAAATGAAATCTACTCCATTGCTCTTAAAGTGGTAGAATGCCCCCCCCCAAAAAAGGAATTTATGATACAAGCAAAATGCTGAGTTATTTTCCCTACCCTGTTTTTAGAAGTTGCTGGGGATAGAATGGACCCCAATTGGCTAAGGCACTGCACTGGTGGTTTCACTTTCCCATTCAATTCAATAGGGGTAAATTGGACCTGTGATAGCTTAGTAAGTTAAGTGTAATTGAAAGTGGAAGGAGAGGGGGTGGGGGAGGAGAGATGAAACACCACTGGGCAACTGACCCCATAATTGTTGAGGAAGTCTGAAGTGGTTCAGTTTTGCAAAAAAAAAAGTTTTTACAAATATTTCAAACAGCTGCTGGGGTCTACAGTAACCCCACAGGTGTGTGAGGGCTAAGGCCACCTAGTGAACTGGATAACTTGGCTGGGATTTTAATAGGGGTTTCCCACATGTGAACCCCAAAGTAGTATATTCCATGTGGCCCTCTAGTCAGAAGCCAAGACTGAGACACATAAAAAGACAAGGTCCTGAAAGCTTTTCCAGGCAGGCGTATATTACAAAAATATGCATCTGCATGAGTCTCCTGCATGAGATTTTCAGAACATGGGGTAGTGAAATGTACCACTGAAAGCAGCTGTGAGCCATTAAACAGGACGTGTAATGGATCCTGGAGAGGCACTAGTGTGGGACAGTATATGCTTTACTTATTGGTTACAGCAGCCTTCTCCAATCTGGCACCCTCCAGATGTGTTGGGCTGCAAGTCCTATCATCCCCAGACAGCATGGTCAATATGCTGGTTGGGGATGCTGGGAGTTGCAGTCCAATACAACTGTAGGGAAGACTGGGTTAGAGTGTCAAACTAGAACCAGGAAGGCTTGGGATCAAATCCCAACTCAAGCCATGAAACTCGCTGGGTGACCTTGGACCAATGGGCCAGTCTTTCTGTCTCTCAGCCTAACCTACAGTCATAGGGTTTTTGCAAAGATAAAAGGGGACAATGCATGCTCCCTGGAGAGCTCCTTGGTAGGAGGGTGGGATAAAAATGCAATCAGTTCTGTGAAATTGAGGGGCAGTGAAAGGGCTCATGTAGATGTCTCATTCCACACTGAATCCTATATGTGAGGGTCAAGGTACAGGCTGTCTTTAACACATAGCATGCAGCTACATCAGTTCTTTTTCCCCTACTGAAAGGTAAGTGTGGGGGACCCGATTTAGATCAGGACCCCAGCATGGGGATGGGGGGCTTTAACCATTCCACCCCTCCCCCTGTTGTGGTCCCAGTCTGGATTGGGGCACCTGTAATTTGCATAGGGAAAAAAAGTCTTAATTGAAATGAATGGAAGCTTCCCCCCCACCCTTCCAAATTACAGCTGGGGGAGGCAAAAGCTTAAAGCCTCCCCTATCCCCACACTAGATCCCAATCGAGACAAGGGCTCCCCCATGCTTACTTTTATTTATTTATTACATTTATATCCTGCCTTTCCCCTTTTGTAACCCTAGGCGGCTTACATGGTCCTCCTCCTCTCCATTTTATCCTCTATTTTACTTTTGAGTATGAAAAAAGAACTGATATAGCTGCATGCTATGTGTTAAAGCTAACAAATCGTTTGACCCTTAGTTTATGAGACCACCTGACAATCTTGCTTCAGTTTTTGGCACCGAGCTCATTCAAAAGCCTATGTGTAAGATTTATTATTTATTTATTTATTTATGGTATTTGTATGCCATCCCATAAAGCAAGCATAAAAACAACTGAATCATAAACACCATACATGCAACAAGGAACAAACCTTACAGCAACCCCAGCATTAAAACACAATTTTGAAACTGACAGGCCTAACTTACACAAGTTATTTTAAAGGCCTGGGTGAACAGAAAGATCACCTCACATCGAAAAGGCCACAAGGATGGCACAAGGCAAACCTCTCTGGGAAGACTGTTTCACAACTGGGGTGCCACTACTAAAAAGCCTCTCTCCTTGGTGGTTACCTGCCTCGCTTCATTTGGCAGGGGTGCTGGGCCTCTGAAGAAGAAATTAATGTTTGGGTTAAGTATGTATGGGAGAAGGTGGCCTTTCAGATCACCTGGTCCTGTTTAGAGCTTCAAAGTTTAAAACTAGCACTTTAAATTGGGCCCAGAAATGGACTGGGAGCCAGTGCAGCTGACAAAGCATGGGCGTAATATGGTCAAACCACCCAGTCCCAGTTAGTGATCTTGTGACCCTATTTTGGATCAAGTACAGTTTCCGAACCATTTCTGAACTGGAAACTAATGGGGGGGAAATACGGACCAACGCAACTCTTCAGCTCCTAAAAATACATGTAGCACAACTCCTCAGCTCCTAAACTCTTTTGGAAAATCTGGCTATAAGAGTAACCAATTTGAAGTTGTTGGGTCCTCTTTGGGTTGTTTGTTTGTTTGTTTGTTTGTTTTAGGGGACGGGCAAATGAGCCTTATTTTGATGACTGAAAGGAAGCAAAGTTCTTTTGAAAATCTGGTTCCGTGTGAGTACAGGAAGGAGAGAAAGATTAAAGAATACTTTATGGAGTTCAAAGGAAGAGCAACAGTGTATGTTCTTCTGGGATTCAAGCAATCACCAGGAGTAGGCCTTTATGAGGATATTTCATAGCATGAGTGAGCATCTGGAAAGTGTGAGCTACTAGATTTCTTCAGCAGGCTAATAAAACTTTCATCATATATACAAGGTTGCCACTGATGCTAGTAGTTCATTGGTGCAATATGCCTGTTCAGCAGCTCTTACTGTGTAGGAGTGTTTTTCCTTTGATAGTCATTTGTTGCGTTATACCTATGTCTCCTAAGGCACCTGCTTGAAAGGATGCATGAGGCTTTGATTTCTGATGATGTGTCGGATTAACACATTCTGGTCTCAATCTAGTTAAAGACCTGCTTTGAAGTCCTGCTGAAATCAGTAAGGCTTTCTGAGTCACAGGCTTTCTGAGTCACAACTCACTTGTTCTTGGGACATGATGGACTTTCTGGGTCAAGGTATCTGTGGCTAGTCCAATGTACTAGATTTACGTGCAGGCGGCATTACTAGAAAGGCATTAATCAAGCCCTCTCTTTGAAAGCAAATGCCTCCAAAAGGAGACAGGTACTGGTGGGATTTTGGTTTGTGTCTTTTAAATGAAGTTTGCCGTTTAAAATGGAAGAGAAGGAGTGGCACAGATTGTAAAAGAGGACAAGGAGGGGATGGCAGGCAGGAGGAGTTACGCTTTTGCTGCCCTTTGAACATCGAGCTGTTTTTTTCCCTAGTGAATGGACTGCAAAGAATTGAGCTGAAATGATGCGTGTGTGTGAGCACATGTCCCACCTCCGTGCCATCACTTCCATCAGCCAGACCACTGTTAAAATTGCTCCACTCTGTATCTAAAGTACCTAGAGGTCTACAGATGGAAGCTGCTGTGTTGGTCCTAGGAGATAAAAGTAGACAGAATGAGTTGCAATTGTTTGTTATTGGACTGATGATTTAGTCCAATGCAAGCTTTCTGAATTCCTAATTTCTGCCTGAACTCTTCATTGGGCAGAATGGGATGATAGAGACAGGAAAACACTTTGCAGTGCAGACAGTGGGCTATTTGCTAAACAAGGGCCACTGGTGATGTTTGCATTCAGTATTCCCAAGTGGGATGTTAGAAGTGGCCGAGATTATTTCAAAATCCATCATCATAGTTTGAATCATCTACTACGTTCAGAAAGGCGATGAACTTTAAACCCAGGCACACCTTTGGAAGTGTCGCATCTATTTTTTGTTTTAAGAGGAGGACAGAGTGAGCAGAAAGGAAGTAGTTTTTACAGGGGAAAGTGTTTGCCAACTAGTCAAAAGTATTATACTGACAGAGAACCGAGAAGCTTTTATGTTGTGCCTTAAAGCTTTCTGTTTTTAAATAATGGTTGTTTTACTGCTGCTTGGCTTCATAGATTGCCTTCACAGAGCCCGTGTGTATAGTAAGTGTTAAATTAGTAAGTAACTAAAAATAATAGTGAATGTGATTTAGAAATTGACTATTACCAAGTATGGCCACCAGGTGGCATTTAACATGGAAATGCAAATAATAATAATAATAATAATAATAATAATAATAATAATAATAATAATAGATTCATAGAGTTGGAAGGGGCCTACAAGGCCATCGAGTCCAACCCACTGCTCAATGCAGGAAACTAGAGGAGGGGGGGTCTCCCATCCAAGTAATAACCAGGCCACACCCTGCTTAGCTTTCCACACTCAGACAAGCTGAGCCAGCAATAATAACAATGACATCAATCTTACACACACTTACTTAAGAGTACACCCCACTGAACTCAGTAGGACTTACTTCTGAATCAATACACTTAGACATAGCCTTCAACATTTCACACATGGAAATAGGGACAAACTTGTAACATCCTTACTCTCATGCCAAAGATATGTGCCTGAGTTTCCTCCTATGCCTGAAGGGTGGGCAACTTTGGGCAGTTCGAGGGCCAATTTCCAGCCCCCAGACTCCCTTGGGGGCCACACTCCTGTTGTGACCATGCTGCCAAATTTAGCAGTGGCAAAAAAATAATAATCATGATTTGCTGCTGAAATTCAGCAGCAAACTGCCAGAAACTCAGAAAGGCCAAATTTGACTGGAAAACAAGCCAGATTTGGCCCTTTGGAGTCTCCATAGCAGTTTGCCTCTGAATTTTGATGGCAAACTGCCAGGGTTTTTTGCTGCTGCCATGTGGTGGCAGGGGCAGAGGGGGCCGCACGCACTGCTGATGGTTCTAATCTGACTGTTGCACATTATATATTTTGTTCACAGTGCAAATAGTCTTTTTGAAATGCCATGTTCTTTAAACTCCTTTCTGATAAAGATACAAACATAATTGCCCTTGTATTTACAAGTTGAAAAACCCCTTAAGAAGCTGCAGTGTGTGAAATGGCAGGCTGCATGGCACTGCTATGAATTGACATGCATGTGTACTAGAGCAGTGTTCTCCAACCTTGCTGGCTGGGGCATGCTGGGAGTTGTAGGCCAAAAACATCTGGGGACCCAAGGTTGGAGAACACTGTACTAGAGACCAGATTCATCACCCTCCACTCAAGAGAGTTAGGCTGCAGTTCTGTATATCAGGGGTGTTGACTCTCAGGCAAGGGGGCCAAATCTGGCCCATCTAGGAGCCAAATCCATCCCTCCGGGGTTCCTCAGAAGGCCATACCCCCTTCCTTACGTCACCAGGGAGTTCCCGCTTTCCCCCTGCAACTGCCTATTGTTTTGGTGGTTTGATGGTTTCCCGGCTTTTTCATGATTCCATCCCCATTTTAAAAGGCTGGCATGCCTCTCCTAAGGCTTTGTTACTGGCAGAAAGCTTTACGCTAAAATGTGCTGGTATTTTGGGTGCTGTGCTTTTAGCCCTGCCCACCACCGGAACACAGCTCCCAAGAGCTTCTCCAAATTTGAATCCAGCCCTCAGGCTGGAAGAGTTTCAACACCCCTGCTATGCACTCACTCGCTTGGGAGTCAGCCTCATTTAACTCAATGGGGCTTACTTCTGAGTAGAAATATATACAGTACTGCATGTTGTATAGGTCTGCACTATGAGTCTCTAGAACGGTGATGTGAAACCTCTTCAGCCTCAAGGGTCACGTGTGAAGCTGGCCTGGAGGTCAGAGGGCACACACACACATACCTCCCAGCAATCCTGATAAAAACACAACAATAAAAGAATAAAAACAGCACCCAACCCAACAGACCAACTTACACGCCAAGGGGCTGGATGAATAAAAATGTCTTTGCCTGCTGATTGGAAGGACGACAGAGAGGGGGCCAACCTAGCCTCCCTCAGCAGGGCGTTCCGGAGCCCTCTCTCATGTCCCCACCAAATGTGGGGTAGTTGATAGTTGCGTTACAGGGAGGAGGCCCTCCCTCAAAAATCTTAAAACCTGGGCTGTTTTCATATGGGAAAAGGCAGGTCTTTCAGGTAGCCTGGTCTCACACCATATAGGGCTTTATAGGTAATAATAACCAGCACCTTGAATTGTGCCTAGAAACAAACTGGTAGCCAGTGAAGCTGTTGGAACAAGGGGATCACATGCTCCCTGTAACTGGCCTTGGCTCAACAGTCTGACCGCAGCATTCTGGACCAGCTGAAGTTTCCAGAAGAGCCTGTGGACAGAACTGAGCCCCAGCTGAATAACTGCTCTAGCAACAAAAATATAATGAGGCATTTTCAAAAAGTGCCAGCTCAGTGTCCCATGTTGCTCTCTGACAGGAGCCATAATGCCTGAATAGGGGCCCTAATCTCTCTTCCTTTCTCAAGCTCTTCAAATCAACTCTCCTCAGAATCTCCTCAGAAGTCTCCCCAATTGCCTCAGAGAGAACATTTCAGTCCCCTCTAGCAGCTCCTAAGGACCACAAAGGGCTGATACTCCAGACATCCCACAGATGATTACATTGCACAGGGTTACACTTATAATAATTTTTTATCCCACCCTTTTATTTCAAAATGAAAAACTAACACATTTTTAACCAATTAAAAACCACAAGTTAAAACACAGATGAGAAATAGCAGTAGAAATTACAAAATTATAAAACAATTCCTAGAGATTTTAAAAAAAAAAGTTTTATCAAAGGCCTGCCAAAACAAAAAAAGTGTTCAGAAGTCAGTGCAAAGGAAGCAAAGAGGAGGTGAATCAGAGAACCTGGGCAGGGAGTTCCACATTCTGGTTACCACAACAGAAATGGCCATTTCTTTTGTTCAACTAACAGTGGCAGGACACTTACACATCACCAGAAAAGAAGACAAAAGAGGACACCCATTTATTCAACATTTGCATATGCTATTTTATAAGTATAAATGCAAATTTAGAAATATTGACTATCATTTAAATAAAGTTGCAATCCATCTCACCATAGAGAGGAAGATTGTGATCAGGTGACCTGTGTGCCTGCTCTCTCTGCTGTCCAGGTGCGAATTATTGATGGGCAACTTCAAGACCCGTGATCTCCCTTCTTAGGGTTCTTTATCTTTAAACCAGACTTTGACTGGACAGTCCATGAATACAGGACACCTTCAAATAGAGGGCTTCTATAAAGTAGGACAACTGGCCACCCTAATAGATGGGCAGATTCATACAGGAGGAAGGAGGATCTTCTAGGTTGGGGTTGGCAATGTGGTTCCCACTGGGCACCACTGTGCCCCTAGACACCTTTCTTGCTGCCTGCCAAGGTGCTTTACCCATCCCACATTTTTTGTTTAATTAACACATTTTCTTAACAGTAGCTGAGATTGCTTCGAAGCAAAGTGAGGGCCTCCAGCTGCTTCTATCGTCATGTCCCATTAATGTCTCTGGGCTACATGATGGGGCTCAGAGATGTTCTTAGGAAATTAAGACCAGAGAGAGTACGGATGTATGTGTGTGTATGAGAGAGAGAGAGAGAGAGAGAGAGAGAGAGAGAGAGACCATCTATGGGTAGTGATCCAGAGTGAGAGATAAAAAGAGATGGAAGGAATGAGTTGGCTGGCAGAGGAGGCGGGAAGTTATGCATCTCATGTGACTAGCTACATGTCCCATGGCAGCCATTTTGTGGTGGTGCTCATGACAATTTGTCAAATTGCCCAATGTGCCCATGGGCCCACAAAAGGTTGTCTATTCTTGTTCTAGGTATTCTTTAGGTATTTCTGGTCCCAAGCTGTTGTAGGACTTCATGGAACAATTTACTCTGTGGGCAAAGACCTGCTCTTCTCAGATATTTGCCTTCCCTGCTTCCCACATTTCTACTTTGGCACCAAAGTGCTAAACCAGAAAAACAGAAAGCTTCCATGCAGATGGGGTTTTAATCAGATAAACAGGTTATCAAAATATATGTGGTATATGCTGAAAATCTCTTTGCAGAAGTAATGCCAAATCTGTATTACTACTTTAGAGCTTTATAAATTAGTGTCCTTCTTAAGAAAGTGTCTCTCGGGTGGCTAATATGCTTTGGAACAGCATAGGATTTACATACACCAGCTGCAGAATTTAATTTAAAATAATAAAAATATGTCCAAACTTATTGTAGACTGTGATTGTTATTCCTAATGTTGGGCTACATCAGCACCATTCTAATTTCCACATTCTCTTTGCCCAGACTGTATATGAAAAGGAATAATTATGCCCAATCTTAAATCTTCAACTGGAGACAAACAATGGGTTGTATCCAATGATGCTTTTGCACAAGCAGAAAGCACTTCCTACACGGGCAAGGCCAGGGCACCTGATTTTCACCAGTCCCCCCTATAGAGTTCAGCCCCCGTGTCCCCCCAAAGCTGCTCTTACGGGTTGGGGGCCTCTCTGGACAGTATGGGAAAATGCACAGAGGGCCACAGTAGGTGGTGGCGGGGATCAGTGAAAATTGGGTGCCCTTGCATTCTACAAACAGGAGCACTTTCCACTAGTGCAAAGCCACCACTGCATACATCTTAAGAGAGCTGAAGGTGGCAGAATACTAGGGAAATCAGAGAAATGGATTCAAATGAGTTTGGGTTTCTATGAATCTGACCTGCGGATTCTGCAGCTTTTCCTGAGTTGTGCAGATTCCGCCAACTTTTGGACCGTCTTTTAAACTTTTGGAGGGGATTTGCACAAATGTGCATTTGCGCAAGTATGCATTTGTGAACAAAATTGTCATACATCCCCCCTCCCCCCAAATCTGATTCTGTCCATGAGCGGATGATGGAATGAAGGACAGCTGACAATCCATGAAACACAGACAGAATTTACAAACTCCCTACAGGGTACAGGGCATTGTTTCACATGGTGTATGTTCCCATTTCTTTCATACCACTGTTGTTTCTGACCAAACAAGTTTTGAATATTTTTGATGCAATACAACTCTCCCTTGCAAAACTGCAAACAGAGATGAGAGGATGGGGTGCAATGGTGGTTCTGTCATACCAATATCATTTCCACAAGTTCAAAGCTATCTGGTGCCTAAATTCGTATGCCACACTTCCAATAATACTTGTGGCACTTCCACTTCCAATAAATGCCACACTTCCAATAAGTCCATGCTCTGCATTACTACTGAGCTAACTTGCATTTTCAATATCGGTTTTGTTCTCCCCCATTAAAAAATAAATAAAAATCCCTCCTTTCTTGCCTCATGTTCAGTAGCCCTGTCAAAACATTTATTTTCAGCAATTGCAGTAAATTACATGGCCCTTCAGTGAAACCATGCATCACAGAGGCAGTGTGGTATAGTAAATAGAGTGTTGGACTAGGATCAGAGACACTTGGCTATGAAGCTCACTGGGTGACTTTGGGTAGCCACTCTCTCTCAGTCTAACCTACCTCACAGGCTTGTGGTGAGAATAAAATTGGGCAGGGAATAACCATATGCTCCATCCTTAGCTCCTTGAAAGCAAGGTGGGATATAAATAAACAAACCATGGGCTTTTCTACAGGAGGCATTTATCGTGTGCTCTCCAATCCCTACTCACAGTTGTTTATGGGTTCCTTAGACAATGTCATGACCCTCCAGTTTCACTTCTGTGTCTAGCCAGAACTTTTGGCAAGTTTTTTTTAGAGCAGGGGAAATGCAGCATTAAATTGCAAATGCAAAAGAAAACGCAATTTCCTTTTGGGTATTTGTGCTATTCCGCTATACCACAGTGCCACCTAGAGGTTATGTAGCAGAAAAGCAGGAAAGGAAACATTGCTTGTGTAGTGCTCATATCTCAATTCTGTGATGAAACCAAAAGTAGATACAGCAGATTAACAGCCAGTTAACAGCCCTGTGTAGAAAAGCTCAGTATTAATCTGAGTGCTACATGGCATCTCACTGACTGTGCTGATGCTTGTCATCTTGCTTCCCAAAATGTGGAAATATCATTATGTCCTGGGCTGTAACTGTTATAGAATGTCATATTCCATTTTCTACATGATATCTGATTGGCTGTAGAAACCTTCTTATTTACAGAAGGTGTTGCCAACCAGGGGAAACTGCATCCTGTATTTAAAAATGGCAAAAAAAAAATACCACTTAACTGCAAGAATATTATAATGTTATAGTCCTATCATGCTATACCTATATATAGATAGATTGATATGACAAAAAAGACCCTTTTCAGTCACCACCATTTTAGCAAGGTGGTTAGGGGAGGAGGCGATTGCAGAGGTTTTTTGAAATGATTTTTTAATTAGTTTTATACAGGTATAGTGATATATCTATATCATGGTATAGTACTTTTATAGGAGTGTAGTCCTATCACAGCTATTATTATTTTTTTAAAGACCCTTCCTGTCACCATCATTAACCACCTTGCTAAAATGGTGATGACTTGAAAGGGTTTTTTTTAATTTTTAAAAAGTGACTATATTGTGTTATATATAGTGCTATTGCACTCTTTCCTTTAAATTGTATTTCACTGTTATTTTAATATATATATATATATATATGAGACGAAAAGTGCTTCAGCACTACTTAAAAGATAGATTCAAAAATAAAGGGGTGATAAAAATGGCACCTGCCACCGCAAAGGTACTGACTGCATGTGTGCTGAGCTAGAATAGGTTCATGTGCTGAATAAGTTCCTGCCTATGTAAAAACAATGCATCACTAAAGGCATCTACATTTGTGGAGATCGTGTTACTCTTCTGTCCTCCAAAAAGTCAGACTTTCTCAGGTAAGAAAAAAAGATGGAATCAGCACTGGGAAAACACAGGATGATTACAAACAGATAATGAAATGTGAGTGAGGAGCCATTCCACACTCATCTGGAGGCAGCCCTAACTGCTCAGGAACCCACTGTTTCAGTAGACTTGAGCATGCCTAAGGATCATGCCCATTGTTTTGTTAAGCAGAACTCAGCGAGGTCACAACGACATGTGTTGTGGGAGATCTGTGATCAGGATTCCTTTCACTTAAAACAAACAAACACTTAATAGCATAATTAGATGCATTATAAGTGTAAATATGTCACAGAGAGAGAGAGAGAGAGACGGGAGAAATGCTTGATGACTCCCAGTGCCCCTTATACACAGTCTAAACAAATATTTATTTAAATTACTCAAAATGCCCCAGTCCTTTATGTGTATCCCAGAAGACTGCCATAAAACATCTACAAACAGGATTCCATTAACCTTTGCTGCCTTGAGTTAGAGGAGCATATTTCAACAGCAGTTAAATTGAAGTTTAATAAACTCTCGGCCTCTGTCAGCTCCCTCCTCCTTCCCCCCCCTTCCCGCCCCACCTCCTTCTGTCTTTCCAGGATGACTTACTGCATTGGCATTCTGTCTGAACAGCAGCGGCCAATATGGGGGACTCATTAGCGTTGCTCTGGCTTCTGATCTGAATGGTAAAGCACCTGAAAGTGTTCCATCCATCACAGCTCTAAATGGCTACTACCACATCACACCTCTTATTTCTTCTATTGGAGGGAGGAGCTCTCCCTTTGAAGAGCTCTCTCCTTTCCCTGCCATTATTTCCCTCCAACCTCAAATGTGGACTTGGATGTTTGGAAGCAACTAATGCAGCTAAAGCCAGAAGCAGCTTCCCAAACGTTCAGGGGATCAGCTCTAAGAAACAAGGGTTCCCCAGAATTTCAGAACAGGCACTTCAGGCACAATTTAATAAAGGAGAATAAAGTGAGATTATAAAACCAGTCCATTCAATTTGTCTCTATCAGAGCTGTATCCACCATACAGGAAGAGCAAGCAGCCATCTGGGGCAAAACAATCTAAGTGGCAAGGCAACCTCTACACTGGAAGAAGCAACACATACGTCCAGACTCTCACACTACATCCACCATGACTGAACATAAGAATACAAGCAGAGCTCTTTCTGGATCAGATCAAAGGCCTATCAAGTCCAGCATCCTATTTCTCACAGTAGCCAACCAGGTGCCTATGGGAAGCCTACAAGCAGGACATGTGGGCAATTGCCCTCTTCTGCTGTTGTTCCTCCTGCTCTGGAACTGGTATTCATAGGCATGGTGCCTCTGATCCTGGAGGTAGTATATATCTAGCCCACTATATGAACCTAGCCTGTCCCAGATTCCTCTGCAATGTCGTGGGGATGCCCTTGCTCCATCCCCATTCACCATCAATAATAGAGGAAACATCTCCACACAAATTAGAAGAAAACATGTAAAACTAAACAGGTAAAATTAAACGTAAAGCTCGGTTTCAGAATTTATTGTGACTCTCATTACTACTACATACGTAGCCCCAAGACTTCTGATTAAATTGTAAGAGTAGATATCCAGGAAGTATCTAGAATTCTAGGGATGGGAAACTATCAAATGCTTCCTGATTAACAGTAATTGGCACTGAGCCCAACACACAGGACAAGGAAAGGCAGACTGGTATTTGGTACTGGATTGCAGCGAAACCCGGTGTGCCTGGATTTGTGTTATGTTTGGAGCTAAGAGAGTATTTGGGATTTCAGTTCCATTGATAACTTTACTCCATTTGGTCTGCTTCCCTTTTCTATTTGATATCCCTTGCTTTCTTCAGCTCCACAGAGATCCTTACCAAATTATAGAGTGCTCAGGACTGCCACAACTAGGGATAATCTGTCCAGTGGCATGCCACTGCACATAATTAACATTTATCTTGGTATAAATTGGTGGGTATGTTTTGTTCACACTGAATATCGTTTGCTATATTCTGTATTGATGCTGATTTAGGTGGTAGGGAGGTTGTTGCCTTCCCTTGCAGAATGTAGCTTGGCTCATTCACATTCTCATATTCAAAGCCACTGACCTGGTTCGCACATAACGAGAAGCCACCGTGGGTGAATTTCCTCACAGGGTTTCTCATTGTGGCAGTCGCCGCCGTTTTGAATATTCGAGTCATGGTGTGGGTGTGCCATAACTTGTCATTATGTGCAAACCCAGTGAGGGTGGATTGTTGGGTTGGTTGACAAGCCACACAGAAACCATGGGCTGTTTTAGGGTTGTGGGTGGCTTGTTAACCACCCCAACAACCCACCCTTGCCAGGTTTGCATGTAACGGCAAGCTACGGCACACGCCTGCCACAGTTTGAATATTCAAAATGGCGGTTGCCGCTGCAGTGAGAACCCCTGTGGGAAAATTCACCCATGGTGGCTTCTTGTTACGTGTGAAGCAGGCCTCTGAGTCCATTTTAACTCAGGGATTCTGTGAATTCATGGCCTGCCCAACAGTTGGTCCCATCCCCAGTCGTGAACCTTTTGAGTACTCAGTGTTACCTTTCTCCGTTCAGGTAATACGTATGTTGGAGAACTGGTTACTGTGGGAGTGGTGGAGTAAATACATTCCTGGGAATGAGACACTTGGAACTAAATTTGAGCCACTTTTTACGAGTGCTGAGTCCCAGAGCCTGTTTTCAGTGCCAGATCTCAGCTTTGGAAGATGTGTTGGAAAGGAATATAATGATAGAGAATGATCCTGAGAATGTGCAACAAGGGGCATTTGCTCATACATCTGGAATTAGAGGGTTTTCCAATCAGAGGTATAGCTTCCGGAATTAGGGGGCAGGGCGGTTGTTATTCTTTTTATAACAGAGGTATAGCTTCCAAGCAGACATGGGCCCCAGTACCTCCCTGCTTGAAAATCAACATTGACGTACACTTCAGAAAATGCCACGTATATCATCTTCCAGATGCATCTACATGGGACAAAAGAAACAAACAAACAAACCCAACTACTTGCCACCATTTGCACACATTATAAGGCACAGGCCTTTTTTTTTTTTTTTTAACACAAAGATGAGAAACACGTTCTATGGTCATACAAGACCTAGAATGTTATCAACATTAAAGGATCTGTTAGGAGTTGAAACTTAAGTTAGATTTCACTCCCAACCCTAAATTTTTATTTATTTATTTCATTTATATCCCTTTTTTCCTCCTGTAGGGAGCCCAAGGCGGCTTACATGATCCTCCTCCTCTCCATTTTATCCTCACATTTTATCCTGTGAGGTAGGATAGGCTGAGAGTCAATGACTGGCCTCAAAGTCACCCAGTGAGCTTCATGGCCAAGTGGGGACTAGAACCCGGATCTCCCAAGTCCCAGGTCCAACACTACACTACACCGGCTCTCCAATGGAGGTCTCATGGGATGAGATGGGGGAGAAGCTGTTTCCACCAACCTCATTCCCATATCCACACAACCCCATCCTGGCTCAGCGCTCCTGGAGCAGTCTCCAGTTCCATTCCTTGCTCCTCACCAAGATGTGACATCCTGGCCAAATCAACCACTCCCCGCCCAAGCAAATTAGCCTTGGGTAGGTGAGGCAGGCAGGCCCCAAACCCAAGGGACTCCCAGTCTTTGCTGCCTTGAGCCAACTAGCCCCGAGAGGCTAGTGTAGGAGAAAACCCTGCACCTTCACAGTGATGCCTTGTGAGGTTCAACATCATACCATCCATTAACTCACACCCCACAAGCTGTGACCACCATGCTAGAGGAGAGAGCTTTTGCCATTTGCTATCTAACGTCAAAGGTGCTTCAACCTATTCCTACAACACATGAGATGGAGGACTGGCCCTGCTTTCCAGTGCAGCAGCAGCTTCTTCTTCTTCTTTTTTTTTAAAGGGTCATTCTGCTTCTTTCACCTCCTAGGTCAGAAGGCATCTCATTTTCTTCCTGTTAATAATGAATTATGAATGGTTTATTCTGATATAGTGGGATGTTGTTGTTGTTTTTAAAAGGTATTTATTATGAAACTACTTTGAATTGTCTTGTATGGGGAGATGCTACCAATAATAATGTATTGTTGATAATGTATTTATAATTTTGTATGTTGTTTACATGCCTTGTGGTAAACCGCTTTCAGTAGGGTGTATACAAAAAAGAGGTATGTATACAAAAAAGAGGTATACAAATAAAGTGACTGACTATTTCAGGGACATTTAATTGAAATGCAACCAGACCCAAGGCACAAAGGACCCCCTCCAACCTTGCATAGGTGGTGGTGGGGAAACCTTGTACCTGTGGCCAATATGGGTCAAAGGGGGGGAGGGAATCCTACTTGGCCTTAGAAGGCAGCCAGATGATCCCATACTGCAAATATTTGGAAAGGAAAAGGGGATGCAAAGCTAAGCAAAAGCTGCCCAGGGATGCAGGGTGTACAGTGGGGGTGGACAACTTGTGGCCAGTGGTGTAGTGGCAAATTTTGAAGTGATCATGACAGTCCCCAGAGCCACGCCCCCAGGGAGAGTCCAACATTGCAGGGGGAAAGGGTATTCTGACGGTGGAGGGCAGATGATGTCAATGTCCCTGCTAATAAAAAAAAAAAGTGCCAGTGCTACATCCCTGAGAGCCCTGGCTCCACTACACCACTGCTTGTGACCCTCTAGATGATTTGACCTACAACTCCCATGATCCCTCACCATTGGCTATGCTGCCTAGGGCTGATAAGAGTCGTAGGCCAAAACATCTGGAGGACCATGAGTTGCCCACCCGTCTTACAGTTTTAAATAGCTGCTAGACACAATATCCACTTCCCATTGGCTTGCCTCCATGCGGCTGGCAACATGAGCAAATCCACAACCTTCCTACTCATCTCTTCCATTGTCCATCCAACTGCCACACGCAAAACTGTTCTCCCACTCCAATGGAGGTGGGGAGGGGAGGAGAGAGGGGAGCAGATATCTCACAATTTGTTCATGAAAACGGTTCTAGGTGCCAAATATAATCTTCAGGGTTTCTTGGGAAGCAAAGGAAACTGGGAAGCAAAGGGTGGAAAGAGAAGCAAATGGCGAAACATTTACAGTATAAGTATGACCCAGTGTTTACGGTTAAACAAGGTAACTCAAATAAATCCACATACATGAAATCCATTACAGGGCTGGAGGATGAGTGCTTATGATGCCTCCTTTAGGAACAGTTTGATGAAAAATAAAAGCACCAGAATAATTTAACTGAACATATGTGGCAGAAAGAATCCCTGTGAATGGATGAGAAAGACATGGGCCACTGGGCCAGTATGGCAGCCTGAGAATGTATCAAAGCCAGTGGAGGAGCACTGTTCATTGCAATTACAACAGTGATACATGGAACCTGCAACAAAACATTGCAGTGTTGAGTGTTCCTGTTCACTGTTCCATTCAGTCACCCTCTTCCGGGATACTCCATTCTATTCCATTTCCTGTTGTTGTTTTTTCCTTGTGTGGCCAGAAAAATGCTCAGTCCTCATTAGATTGTTTTTGGTGTCCCTCCATTAGGGTTCCCCCCCCTCTAAAGATTTTTCTGTACTTCTACAAACCTTGGGGTACCCCAAGCCAGCTGATACTTTCCTCTTGCGCAGAGGTGGTGCTGTTTTGACTACACACGCAAGGACACTCACCCCTGAACATTGGAAATAGAAGGAATGATAATATTCTACCCTGTAGTGTTAACTCCTGTCAAGAGGATATACAGAACAAGAATTACCATAGTTTTACCTGCTACTGTACAAGTGCAAATATTACAACATCAATGAAAAAGAAAGAGCAGCACCTATGAAGCTCAGTATCACTAGTGTTATACCACCTGTTGCGTTAACCCCTGTTATGACGAAGTGGCCACATTCCAATGTGCAAGTATGTGCACTTATGCCTGGTTCGCACATTTTGTTTTACAAGATGAGTACAGAGGGACCATTGAGATTGCTTGTGTACACACACACAAAACTGTATTGTGTGAAACATCCCTTAAGTGTTGAGGACCAGGGTGCCAAGAAATAATAAACATGTGCACAGGCAAGTGGGGGGAGGGTGCATGGAAATAGATGGAGTTGCTTTGAAGTTTTTTAAAGGCACATGTCAAACCCCCTCCCTGCCCATTTCCGTTTTCCCAACTGTTTTGAGATATGCCTATCTCCAGGGGTCTGGAAAGAATGAAATTAAGGAAGAAGAAGAAGAGATAAACATTTTAGATTCCAATAGATGAAAGATACTGGAATTCACAGCAGGAAATCAGAGGAGGGGGAGTTTGCCAGCACTGGCAGAAGCTGATTCTCAAGCCGTCCTCAGAATTCAAAGTTGGAGGAATGTTTGAAAGGGGAAGTTGTCCGTTTTGTTGCTGTCTTCATTTGCTAAACCAACAAAAAATATGTCTTGCTTGCCTGCTTGCTTCTCAGCTTTTCTTGCAATTAGGTCAAACCCAAAATCTGCAAGTTTTTTCTTTGTGGAATTTGGGGGAGGTGGGGAGGTTCACTTTTTGTTCTTATTTTCTCACAAGAATCTATCACGTCAGATCCAAACCATGCTGTTCTATACTGTGAGACATTTGGAAAGACATTATTAGATATGGGGAATTGAGCCTCTGCCCATGTTCATGGGTGACTTGTCCTTTCTCCTGTAGGAACAACCTCTTAAAAAAGCATCAGTTTATTTGCCCATTAATTATATGCAAATGTAAGGATTTCTTTGTGCCTACCTCAATATGCTTTTGTGATAATAAACAGAATGAAGATTCCACCAGAGCAGCTGAGAAGCGGTGTGACCCTAGGCATCTTTACCCGGAAGTAAAGATTTTGATTGAATACAAAAGATTTTATTCCCAGGTAAGTGTGCATAGGATCACACCCTTACAGCCCAATCCTATGCATGTTTACTTGGAAATATGTCCCACTAATTTCCAAATAAATGTGCATAGGATTGCAGTCTCAGTCTATTGCAGCACAAAGACAACAGAGTATTGAAGCAAATTTAAAAATTGACACATTAATTGTAGCATATGCTTTTTCCAAAGAGCTATATAAAAGGCTATATACAATTCATCACTTTTAAGTTTGACTGATTTCCACTGGTGAAAATTAAAATAAATGGGGCAATTAATTGCCTGGATTAAGGTCCATCTAGTCCAGCATTCTGTATCTAGCAATGGCCTGCCAGAAACCTCTGAATGCTCAGAAGCAGAACATGAAGATTATGGCTATCCTCAGTATCACCAGCACTTTCTTCTTTGGCTGGATTATGTCCAAAATTGATGATGATATTGATGATGATGACAACGACAACGATGATGATGATAGCCTAATAATGTAGCTTGGTTAATATATTTTTAAGGCATAGCCAAGCATTGCTCAAAGTCCATGAGGCCCTGTGCTGAATCATTTTCAGGCAGCCAACCCACACATCTGGTGAACCTTGTTTGGGACATGGACATTGTCTTTGTAGTGGTTTCATGACTGGCATAGCTGGTTTTCTCTATTCCCAGCGTGTCAAATAATGTTATGTGCTTGTCTTGCAGGACCATTAGACTCAAGCTAGAGAAGACCATCCCCCAGCCATGAAACTCATCACCCTCAGAGCTGCTTCAGCCAATGATGATGAGTTTCTGACGCTGATATCACTTCTGTGTAGCAAAAACTACAAAGAGACCTTCAGCACCTTAAAGACTAAGAATTTTACCGTAGCACACACTTTCGTAGATTACAGCCCTCTTTGTCAGATGCACTACACACTATCTTCAGTTGGCAGAGAACATAAGAAGAGCTATGCTGGATCAGACCAAAGGCCTATCTTGACCAGCATCCTGTCCCCACAGTGGCCAACCAGATACCCCAAAGAGCAGGACATGAGCACAATACTGGTAATTTGTATTCAGAGGCACGTTGCCTCCAATACTGGAGGCAATATATAGCCACTATGACTAGTAGCCATTGACAACCTTATCCTCCATCAATTTGCCTGATCTCCTTTTAAAGCCATCCAAATACCTCCACAACAGCACCAGGGCCACTATTTTCTCAGGTAGACAGAAAAGAGAGCTGCTACATCCTGACCTAGGGGGGATTTAAAGGATATCAGCATGTTTGCTGCGTCTAATCATTACATCAAGGGTAGGGAACCTAGTGCCTTCTTCCTGATGATTTGGACAACAACTCCCATGAGCCCCATCCAGCATGGCCAATGGTCAGGATTTATGGGAGTTGTGGTCTAAAACATCTGGAGGGCACTGGGTTTCCTATCCCTGTATTACAGCATGGGGTCCAAATTCTCAGGGTGGTGGGCCAGGGGGAGGTTTGCTTCTCCGCTGTAGCATACATCAACATAATCTTTAAATAAGCAAAATTGTGATTGTTTAAAATTGGCCTAGTAGCAATCCTAGATGTACCGTTCATGGAAAGATCAACTAGCTGGGTGGCTGTCTTCTGAGCACAGAGCATGATTATGAGCACAAATATGAAATGCTGACGATTGTGGCTCACCTTGTTGGACTTCATTCATGGCACACTTTTTTGGACAAAGTATAAGAAAGCTCTTCCCTGGTGCACACTACAGTCCCTATTGTGCCGCCTGTGCCTTGGAGTAGTTTTGCCACTATTAGGCACAGGCAGCAGTGCACTATGGGAAAGGCAGGCAAGAACTTATCAAAGCCTGGCCCATAGTCTGCCCTGCTTCTGTTCAGGAGTGCCACAAACTCTTGTTGCCTGTGCCAGGTGCCCATGCCAAAGGGTGACCACCCATGCGCTAAAGAAAAAGAACCCTGGATACTAGAGGTGTTGGTATCTGAGTAGGATTGTCGAGTGCAGGAGTGGGGAACATGCAGCTCTCTGGATGTTGTTGGACGACAATGCCCATCAGCCCTAGTCAGCATAGTCAATGGGGAGGGATGGAGGGAAATGCAGTCCAACAACTTCTGAAGGACCACCCATTCCCCATCCCTGATCTAGTGGTCTTGAAAGGAAAAACTTGAGCACTGCCACTGGCATTGCTAATAAGTGGTACCACATCAGTACATTCCTTCCTAGAAACATAGAAATTAAGTAGAGGTTGAGACGGCTGGAAGGTCACTTAGCCCAGACTCCAGAAGTGAGCGAGAATCCCCCATATTCTAACCCTACTAGATTCAGAAAGCACTGTGAGAGACACACAGAAAGCAGGAAGATGCATGCCACACCATTTTGACATGTAATATATAATGTGCATGAGGGTTTTTTTTTTAAAGGTCCAATCTGGACAATAAGCTTGGTCTTGCAGGAAGGACGTCCCTTCCCATCTATATATGATAAGGTGTTGCTCCAAAACTCCTCTATTGCCATCTAGAATGCTTCATCAGAAATCCATCCAACCATTGCATCTCATCTCATATTGTGTCCATGCTGGATGCTCCAGAGGGAAGAGAATCAAGCAAGTTTCCAAGAACTTTTATGAAAGATATGTCAGTGATGTAACTGTCTCATAATCCTGAAACTTGAGGTTGTTCCTGACCAAAGCCATAATACATCAATGGGTACCTGTGATGAATTAATCCAGTGCATGTAACTGCATGAATGAAGACAGATATACAGAAAGATCTCAGCTCATCTAAAGGCTCACTAACTGGCTGTAAGCAAGCCTATTTCTCTTAGCTCCCACCCCTCTGTAATGCGGGGATAATTATACCACTCTACCTTGCCGGGTTGTTGTAGGGATTGAGATCATGTATTGCTAAGTGCTTGAACACTGCAAAGCACTATATATAAAAACTATACATTGGTGGTTTACTTTTGCAAAGTGCTCATAATCATTTATGAATTTGCCTGTATAACAATGCTGTGATGCATGCAAGCCATTTTTAGGTTTCTTTTTTTTTCTTTTCTCTCCCCCCCCTTTTTTTTTTACAGATGGAGAAGAAGCTGAAAGCTTCTCAAGGCTGTGCAATTGCCACCTTCTAGAGCCCAGTTTAGCATTTTACCTATATCACATTAGATCCCAACACATGTATCCATATTTGCACAGAAATATAGAAGGCTCCCACCACAAGGTCTGAAATTATGGTTTTAAAAAAGGGCTTTCCCCCTTATCTCCCTCTGCTTCCATCAACTCTAAGACAGAAGGCCAAAATTAGGGTTCTATTATTGCCAGATTACAAATCTAGGATTCACTTTGGAATATTTCACAGTGCAATGTATATTATATTTTATTAAGTGATCATCCTGACCCACCAAGCAGTTAAACTGGAGTACTTGGATTTAAGCCACAGGAACTCCATGGGATGCAAACCACCTTAAAATCAAGGACTTTGATCTAGCTGCTTTGTAATTTGCTTTGTAATTTGGATCTTAGCAGTGGAGTGTACTGGACTCATATACTCTTTTTTGAAAGTTGTCATAGCTAATACAAAGATACACTGGAGAGAGTGGATTGTCTCAATTTTGCATAACTTAAAAAAATTTTTTTAAGGCATTACTACTGATTGATAAGATACATGAAGAAAGTAGAATATGGTATGGCACAGAATGCAAGAGGCCATTATAATTCACCTGCTCTCGTGAACTTCTGATTTGCACCAAATTTCATGAAATAGTCTGCATATAGCTGTCAACAGGCTGCACTAATAATCTAAATTATGAGATCAGCAACCAATTATATTATGGAAACATAGAGAAGTATGCAAAATATGATTGATGTATATCATTCTGGATTCCAAGTATGGGATTTCCAGATGGGTAGCCATGTTAGTTTGTTTGCATGATACGGCTTAATTAACCTGTGGGGGCTGTTGTGTCGTGCCAGGACCTGTAGGCACCATTTTTGCATGGCACTCATGGGCATCTGGCTTGCCGTGGCTTGCTGTGTAATGCCAAGCTAGGTGGCAGGGGTTGTTCGAGGGTTAGATAACTCTCAAATAACCCATGGCTTGTTTTAGGGTTATTTGAGGGTTCAACATCCCTAGATAGAACAGAGAAAAAAGGAACATAGATATCACCACAGCAATGCCTGTATATATATGATAAATCTGAAACTGAAGATAATTGTCGCTATATACTCTGTTGCCCCAGAAGTTTACACAGAAGTTTGTGTACATGGGAAAATCCACGACAGGACACATTTGGGAAGCATCCCCAAACTTTTCACCCAGGTGGTTCCTCCTCTGCTCCATCCATCTGCTTTGCAATGGGTGGCTTGCGATCATTATACCAGCCTTCCCTAACCTGGTGCCCTCCAGATGTGTTAGACTACAACTCCCAGGCTGGGGCTTATGGGAGTTGTAGTCCAGCACATCTGGAAGGCACCTGGTTAGGGAAGACTGCATTATACGTTCAATGTGTAGATAGGCTCATAGGCTCCCCTGTCTGGAAAACTGACTAATGTCAACATTCCCATCTTAATGATTTAGTTGTACGCCCATGAAAGTTAAAGGATGTGAAATCGGAAATGTAGGGCAAACAAAGGGAGAGCAGGGCTGGTCCTGCCATGTAGCGGGTGAAGTGAAAGGGAGATGGAAGGAAGCAGGAACTGGTATCTGAATGGTCCAGCAAGACATTTTAAAGTGTAGGTCCTAGCGGGGTGTGTGTGTGTGTTGTTGTTGCTGGCTTCACTTGGGCTCCACTTCAGGTAGCAAAATGCCTTGGGGCAGAAGGGGATATGGACAGGCAAGGCCTCTATGTCAGATTTTGGCAGACAGAGCTCACCTCCCTCCTGCAAGGGGAAACACATCATCATGGCTCTGTATGGAAAAAGGAATAAATCTGCCGCCTCTGAGAAGCTGAAGTCTGTAAATTAACTCTCCTTAAGCCCCAACTGCATTAACTTGGGAGGTTGGGAAGCGGAGCCAAAACATCTCTATTGATTCACAACTTGTTTTGTGTAGTCACCCAGAAAGGCAGCCGGTGAATCACTGCAGCCGGTTTAGTCATGCAACCACATTGGACACACACTCCAAGGGAGCACAAAATAAACAGCCCATGGGCCCAGATAACACACACACACACACACACACACACACACTTCATATGCACTGTCTGGCCCCCATACATCTGGCTGAGGACAGGGCGTCTCATCCAACCAGACACATTTGGGAAGCATCCCCAAACTTTTCACCCAGGCGGTTCCTCCTCTGCTCCATCTGCTTTGCAATGGGTGGCTTGCGATCAAAACAAGAAAGAAAGAAATAACCATTCAGCTGCTTCTTCTCCCTTGCTTGTTGTTTTGGCCTTGGCAACAAGGCTTTTACAGGGCTCCAGAGTAAGCCTCGGAGAAAGCAGAGTTAATTCCAGAGCAGGGCAACTGGAAAAGAAACAGGCCAAGTGGAACAGGAATGATTTTTTTCTCCTCCTCCTCTTCCTCCTCCTCCTCCCCCCTCTCCTTTCTTCTTCTCTTCCTTGTCTAGAAAAGAAAGAATGCGGAGAAGAAAGGAGGAGGTCTGAGAGTTCGGATCTTTGGACACATCACTGCTTCAAACAAGATTCCTCTAAAACTTTGAAGGTGGCCAAGTTATGAACAACAAAGCTCCCCCTCCCGCGCCCCGTCTCTAAATGAAACAGACATACCGTACATCTGCTCTGGGGAAGTCCTACCTTTCAGGCCTTTCTATTTGCTGGCGCAAGAATCTCACAGGCTCGCTCCCTGTGTGTCCTGCAGACGGAGGAGGCTCGGATGCTGCCTCCAGGCGAGGAAGGCGGAAGGACTTACTCTCCAAGCTCCGGGCGCCTCTCACCAGTTAGTTTGTTTCTCTCTCGCTCGCTCGCTCTCTCTGGCTGGGAGCGCGCTGGAGCCGTTTGAAGGACCGATCTGGCGACCCCTGTTGTGCAAGACACAAGGCGAAAGCCGCGTCAGGGAGTCTTAACTCCGGCGAAGAGCAGCACCGCCGTGGCCAAAGGGAGCGGTTCCAGGGAGAGCGCGTCAAGAGGAGAGAGCGGCGCAGCGCTACAGGCAGGCGCCAGTTCGAATCCTGCCGCGGGTCGTCTCGCCTTCTTTGCCCGCCTTTTCGCCTAAGCCGACGACACAAGCCTGAGTCACACATGCAGCACACTGAACTCACTGCAGGTGGGGGAATCACCTTTACAAAAATAAGAATAATCTCCTATTAAAAAAAACTCCCTATAAGTAGAAAGCTAGCACAGAAGGGAGAGGGCCACGGTACATTCTTTCTCCCTCATGGGCTCGTTTGTTTGCTTTTATTTCAGGGAGTTTCTTACACGGGGGAGCTTTCAAACACGGTAGCCCGCCCCGGCTGTTTGAAGTGGCACAATCCAGAATTCTACCTCCTCATTCTCTGGCATGAAAATCTTTCCTTTCCTTTTTTCTTCTGATGGTCATCTTCTCTCCCGCCCTTTCCTCTTGACAGTTCTTGGCAGGATACAGCCAAAATTACATGTATTTCAGCGGGAGAGAGTGGAACGTATACTTTAACTCTCTCTAAAAAAAAAAGAAAAGTCAACGGGATTTTACACATGCTTTTCTTTTGCCGCCTTGAGTGCCCTTTTCTTGATGGAAAGGCGGGGTACAAATCAAATAAATAATAGTCTCTTTCTTCTTCCATCTTCTCCACATCTTTTTTGTTCATCGTGGAGTGCCCCAGGTGTTAGTGTGATATTCGCGGTTTCCGTATCGCCACCATACATTCACAGGCACGAGATGATGCTGAGAACCATCTTTCAGACACCGGGCTGGATCTAAACCTGGTCAGGCTCAGAGTAGACCCATGGAAATCAATGGGTTCGTGACTAACGTCTCCCATTGATTTCAGTGGGCTTACTCTAAGCACTAAGTCTAGATCCAACCCATTGCATAAAACGTTGATTTCTCCCCCCCTGCCCGCCCACCCCCCACCGTCAAAAAAAGGAGGCGATACCGTAAGCAGCTCTCCATTTCAGCCCCTTCAAGGTCCCGGGTGGGCTGTCGTCCCCACGGCGCCTGGAGCCTCAGCCTGGGGCTCGGCTCCCCTTCCCATAATCACATCTGGGACCTCTGCACCGTCGTAGCTTCGAGACGATCGACTTCATCCGAAGGGACATGCCAGGCGGTTATTGAATCTACAGGCGCCAGCCAGTTTACACAAGCCTCTGCTTTGATTTAGGGCTGGCTCTCTTCTTCCAGTGTTGTAGGGCCCAAGAACGTAGAGAAGCAAACGCATCGCATCGTCCTTTTACTTTCCCAGCTGACGTCGGGGGGGGGGGGGGGAGTCTCTCCGAAAACGTCCCCCAAGGAAAACATTAAACTTTGAAAATCAGTTGCAACTTTGCCTGCTTTCCTCGCATGAAAAAAAAGATAACCCGTCATTCCTCAATTCTCCAGTAGGGTCTATTCCACCCGATGTTAGACCCTATGAGCGGAGTCTAAGGGCGCAATATCCTATGCACGCTTAGGCAGAAAAAAGGCCTACAACTTTTCCCCCATGCTGGCTGGAGAATGCTGGGAGTTGTAGGATTTTTCTTCTTCTGTCTAAACATGCGTAGGATTGTGCCTTAAGTCCTCCATCCTCCCGTCTCCAGCAGAAGGGCACCTTCGGGATCTCTTCACACGACATGCTAATGCTGGCTGCAGCATCGCGGTGCTTTGCACGTGTGCGTGAGCCGTCACATATCTTAACACAGCACAGAGACAGAACTTTCACGCTCCAGGACCTCAAGCACAATTGCTTTTCAATAGAATCACTTAATCAGTCCATGATCAATAACAACATTCACAAACAAGTAGTGGTGGTGCAGTTTGGTAATGGTAATCCCCGGATTTAATAGTTTTATCCCTCAGCCCCCCCCACCCCGCTTTAGATGGCCATGGATATTATTTCAGTTCGGAAGCAGCAAATAGCATTTTTTCTTCACTCCCACCCCTATTTCAGTGCTTAAAACTTCTTCTACATTACTGATATCTTAGAACAGCAGCAACAAAACTGTTTGGCAAAACTGTTTTTTACTGAACACGTGCAATTTTGCATTTTAAACTCACTTAGGGCACAATCCTATAAGCAGTATGTTTAACAGAAAAAAGTCCTACAACTCCCAGCATTCACCAGCCAGCCATGCTGGGTAGGACTCCCCCCCCCCTTGTTTAAAAATAGGGTTGCACCCTTAAATCACAGCACCATCCAGGAATAAATGGAGTTTGCTTCTGCTGCCCCGTTACGCTCATCTCCTGCTCGCTTGGCTGAGGGCCCTGGACTTTGGCCCCAAATTCCAGCCCTAGCTGCCCCACTGCAACCAAGAATGTTGGCCGGACAGATCCGCGCTTTTAGTGGCAGAATGGATTGAACCACTTCAGTTCAGACTACAGGTGAGTGATACTATTTTTGAATCCTCACCCACGTAAAAATAGAACAGCAACGGCAAAAGCAAGCAAACTGCAAGCAAGTAAAAATAATAATAAATCAACATATCTTGCTCTGCTCCTGTACTAGATTTCTACAAGTAGAATCTACTTTGCAAGAAGCGAAAAACAGAAAACCCCAAAACCATGAAGGAAGGAGCATTAAAATATGATTGTTTAATAGCACCCCCTTGCCCCTCCCCCTTCTCGGCTGCACCGCCTCATCCTACTGCGTGCGTATATCCAATCTCAGCTGCACCTCATCAAGTGTATAGTAATCAAGTCTGGGGAAACCAAAGTAATGTGCATACACGCGTGTGAACCGGTTTATAATCACAAATTATCACGATCAGGAAAAGGAGATTTAGCACTCTCAATCAGGGTGACTGAAGATGAATGATTTCCTACTCCCAACTTTAGTGAACGCAAGTATGAACCCTATTCCGGGTCAATTACTAGAGCAAAGTACCACGCTGTGGGTTCTCCCTCCCTCCCCCCCCTCTGTTTCTTTCTTTCTTTCTTTCTTTCTTATGTGGTGCCAGTCCAATAAATGGGACCCACACGACATCCATAAGTAAGCATACAATACTGGCCTCAATCCTACAAAGATAAAGGCTGCAATCCTATACACACTTACTTTTGGAGTAAGTCCCAGTGAACTCAGTGGGGCTTACTTCTGAGTAAACATGTATAGGATTATTATTTTTAAATTATTAATTATATTTTAATCCACCCAATAACCAATGTTCTCTGGATTGCAATATGAGACAGATATACTCCCTCAACCATCACCAGCAGCAGCCATTCCAGCGTGCTGTGCAGAGAGAGATGAGAAGGAGTGCAGGGCCATTCCACTAGCCCTGCCAGAAGAATTAATTATTTCCCCCCCTTCTTCCCTCCTCATACCTTTTTCCTTGTGTGTCCTGTCTTTTTATATTGTAAGGGCAGGGACTGTCTTGTTAATTGGTTATATGTAAGCCGCCCTGATGGCCTTTTGGGCTGAGAAACAGCATAAAAATGTTTCAAATAAAGTGTGTGTGTGTGTACGCATTGAACTCAATGAGACTTACTTCTGAGTAGGCAAGCTCAGGATTGCGCTGTATGTAGAATATATATGTATATTATATATATATCACTGCTTTTATGTCAGGTAGTGTTTGGATTAATTTGACATCCTTATTTATTTATTTATTTATTTAAATCAATTGAATCAATGCTTCATTCTATACTTGAATTTTCTTCTAGCTAATGGTCACAAATTGTGATCATTAGGTAGAGGTAAGCTCCAATGTATGTATGTATTATATTTATACCCCGCCTTTTTTCCTGCAAGGGACCCAAGGCGGCTTACACAATCCTCCTCCTCTCCAGTTTTATTCTCACAACAACCTTGAGGTAGGTGAGGCTGAGAGTCAGTGACTGGCTCAAAGTCACCCAGTGAGTTTCATGGCCGAGCGGGGACTAGAACCCGGATCTCCCAAGTCCCAGTCCAACACTCTCACCACTACGCCACATTGGCTCTCAACATTCACGCCCAGTAATGTTTCCAGTGGGGTAAGTTGCCATGCTACTATGCAATCCTATGCATGTATACTTGGAAAGTTAGCTCAAATGAGTTCAACTGGGCTTACTCCCTAGTATATGTGCATAGGATTGCAACCTTAGTCTTTTACTACAAAAACCAAGGAGGAGTCTTGCAGTACCTTACATAAGATGAGCCCTGCTGAATCAGACCAAATGCCAGTCTAGTCCAGTATTCTGTTCACACTGACACAGTGGCCAGCCAGCTGCCTGTTGGAAGCCCACAAGTAGGACATGAGTGCAATAGCACCCTCCCACCTTTTAACCTTAAATGCTAACAGTTTATTATGGCATAAGAGCTTTCGTGAATGAGAGTCCGCTTCATCAGATGTGGGAAGTGTGCTATCCTAATTTGACATGGGTATCAAGAGGGGGAAACATGTAACCAGTGAGGTCAGAGGGGAATGAATTGCAGAAAATACAAACTGTGATACTTACATTAAAGTTTTAAGGCTGCAATCCTGTAAAAACTTACCTGGGAGTAAACCGCATTGAACTCAATGAGACTTACTTCTGAGTAGGTAAGCTCAGGATTGCGCTGTATGTAGAATAATTACAGTGGCCACTCACGAACACAAATGATAGCACAAACATCCTGGCATTGGTAAGCCAATGAATTGTGATGATAGCACAAACATCCTGGCATTGGTAAGCCAATGAATGCCCAGTGATGTGTGTTTAGATCCCTAGTTGTCTTCATCATCGCACTGAAATCAATGGGGCATAGGTCCAAGTAAATACTTCGAGGACCAGGGCGTAAGTAGACTGACAGGGCAATCTATGCATGTCTACTCAGAAGTAAGTCCTATTGAGTTCTGTTGGGTCTTGAAAAAGATACTAGGAGAGGATATATTGTGGAGTAATATCCTTCCTATCTCACGTTAGTGAGATCAGCAGAGTAGAGTCCCTTTCCAGCTTAAAAGAAGCTTAGATTTGGCTAGTGTTAGCCAGCTAGCATTTGGTAATCCAGGATGCTTTAAGGCAGACTGGATTTCCCTGGTTTTGCCCCCTTTTCTCTCCCTCAGAACAATAATCCAAGACACAGTCTTGTAAAAGTTAAAAGTAACATTTACTCACTCAGATTATGCAGTTTCATTCAGGCAGGCTTAAAAGCATTTCTTACAGTTGGTTACAAGTTCATTTGGAAATACTTGGGGTCTGAACTTGTGGAGTTCAGACCAGCAACTCTGGCTACATGCTGCTACAAGGACCACGCGGAGACAACAACCTGGTGGCGCCACGCTCACTAGAGTCTGAACAGAAAGAGGAAGAAGCTGGGAGCAACACCCACTTCCTGTTCAGGCTGTTAATAATTAAATGAGTACCTTCTAGGAAAACCACCCTAGAAGGTATCAGTGATCTTAACCATTTCACCCAATTACCCTGGTGAAACAGTAGCCATAGGTTTTTACTGCAATTTTAATTATCCAACAAGTTCAATGGGGCTTACTCCCAAGTAAGTGTGCATAGGATTGCAGTCTGTGTAAGCGTGCGGTGCCTAGGATTCGGCATTGCTGGCTAGGGAATGCTGGGAGTTGTAGGACTTTTTCAGTCTAAACACGCATAGGATTGCGCCCTTAAATGCATATACTTCCCGTTCCCAGGAATATAGATCAGGCTAGAAGTGGGTATACTAGAAATACAGGCTTGTCGTTGTGGACCAACATTTTAAAATATTAGAGGCACCCACCACCACCACTGCAATCCCTTCAAATCATGCACATGCAAATTAGAAGGTAGCCAGCTTCTTTACGGGGCTCCGGGTGAACTTTGTATTTGTCCCACCTGAAGTCAAGACGGAACCATCCTGTGGCTAGTCATTTCATAGAGGTGCGTGTTGTAACTTCCTCCCCCGGAGCTGTATTCGGAGCTGTACGGATAATTTTGAATGACCGTGCAATATTTACTTCACGCCATGATGATGGACCAAACCTAGCATCATTTTTTTAAATCCCTAATAACCTGTTAGCATACTGCAGCAGGAACAGTAGCGGTAGCAGTAGGAGCCCCGTCGTTGCATCAGGAAGCGATTCTCTCGTTGAATTTCGCCGTGCCGCGCCCAGTCCTGTTATGATTTTAAAAAGAAGATAAAGGTGGCGACCCTAAGGACACAGTTGAGTCTAAAGGAAAGCTCTAAATGGGCGGCATTTGCTCGGATTCTTAATCTCCTCCTTGGGTTCTGAGAACAAGATCCAACACAGGCTGATTTTCACAGCTACTCACGCCAGGAAGAGAACCGATTGGTATTGGCAAGCATGGAGAAAGACGGCGGGAGGAAGGATAGATAGGTGGCAGGCAGGTACTAGCCAGCCTAGGGAATTATGCGCATCCAGTTAGATCGCTTATTACAGGCTGTTGTCAGTGACACAGTTTGCTAGTCAGTTCAGTTTCATCGCCTTTCAGTTCTACGGCGATATGGCCGGCGGAGAATACGGAAAGAAACCACAGCATCTTTTAAGTGCTTCTCCCACACGCCGTTCCCCCCGCCCGAGTCTCCCCACCCCCACCCCGGCCGCTCCCTGACCCAGTTTCCAGGCTCAGTATCATTGAGTTTAAGACAGCCAGTCCGTGTATCCACGAACGCCGCCTGATTTCTTTGGCTGTCCCCTTTCCCGTCTCCTCCCGTTGTAGGGCTTCTAGCATTCGTCTAGAATAGATCAATCAACAGATGGCACTCGTCGTCCCCTGCTTCAGATTTCGAATACGCAACCAGAGGATGCATAGGCACTCCAACACTCCCCACCACTTTATTTCGGATTCATTAACGCGGAATCACGGTTACCTCCAACAACAAGCCAGGATGTGGATTAGAATCCGCTCTCCCTCCGTAACTGCAGGCATTGACAGGATGGAGAAGAACAGAGGATGGTTAAAGAGCGTTTCTTAAAGGAAACTAACGCAGCACCTCCAGCTGTTGCTAGTACTCGGGTTCGCCTTACAACCTCTGGGCCCAATCCCCTGGGAAGCACAATCCTGTGCAAGCCCGATTGAAGGAATGGGACCGGCGCAAGGGCATGTTAATTTGAGCAGAAAAACTTCCCAGCGGGTTGTGTTCTGTAGGCCAAGGCTTATTTTTTTTGTTTGTTTGTTTATACTTTAGCATAGCATTTTTAATGTATATTTTTTAGATGCGCAAGGTGCTTCAAAACCTCGGAGAAAGATAGAGGCTAGGAGCCTTGAACTCCGGCGTCACAATGAAACGACCCTCGAAACAATCGATTGCTGTTTGACCTTTAGACACTGCGCGTTCTCAAGAGAAGAGCAAACGAATCACACCTGCTTGTTCTTCTCCTAGGCGGGGATGGAGGAGTCAGGTGGAGATGCGGGCTGGGCTGGGGGTTCTAAAGCGGCTTCCTGGAGCGCCTGGATGGAATGGTATATGCCATTCAGCTTACAGCGCAGTTCTAAGCCTGCGTCTACTCAGAAGTAAATCCACAGAGCAGCCTTCCCCAACCAGGGACCTGCCAGATATCTTGGACTGCAAGTCCCACAGATCTGGTGGGCCCTAAGTTGGGAGAGGCAGTAATTGTTCTTCGGATTGCATTTGCAACCTTGGACTTTTTCTGAGACAGTTCCCCGCCCCCTTTCACAAGTAAGACCACTTTTCCTATCCGGGAATGATGAGAATCCGGTGGAAAACCAGGTGGTCAGAAGAGGTCAAACCTGGACCTCATCTTTGGACAAGTTGCGCCAAAGACTAGAGTTAGAAGCCTGGAGTGCATTCTACCTTGTATTCATTCCCACCAGCGGGTGGTAGCAAAATTCGTGGTAGGTTGGGAAAGACCAGGACGGCTGCCCGAATCCTTCCCTGGACAGCTAGCGGAGCAGGAAGGCGGAGGAGAGCAGCGCTGTCACTGTTTTCACCGCAGGAACGATGACGTCATCTGCCAGAGCTGTCTCTGCCAGTGCTGGAAGCTTGGGGAGGCTAGAGGACAGCTCTGGCTTGATGCATGATTTATCTAAACTTATTTCTAGGCCATCTTTAACATGCTCCCTTTGTCAGGTAGTGTAGGCTCAGACAGCGAATGGTCCAAGGTCAACTAGTGAACTTTTTGGACTCCCCATGGCAGTGGGACTATGGCAGCCTGGTGCCCTCTAGATGTGCCAAACTGCAACTCTCATCAGCCGGGTCCAGCATGGCTATTGGCTGGGGTGTGTGTGCTGGAAGTTGTAGTCTAGCACATCTGGAGATTAACAGGTTGGGGGGAAGCCTGGACCGTGGACTCTCTTTGTGGGAAGTCATGATGAGCTCCTGCCCACTAGGATTTGTGGGATATTTAAAGTGCAGTCAAAACCAATGACTCAGGTTTCACCACTTAGGTGCATGAAAGGGTTAAGGCCACTGGTCTCTTCTCACGTGAATTTCCTAGAAGAGACTCAGTGAGGTATGTTTACCTGTATGCCTAAGCAGGAAGTGGGCGTAGCTCAATGCTCTTCTCTTCCTGCTTGGACAATAGTGAGTTGCTTGTTTGCTGTAATACCGACAACAGGAGTTGCTGGTCGGAACTCCATAAGTTCAGACCCCAAGTAATACCAAATGAACCTTTATCAACTGTAAGAAACGCTTTTAAGTCTTCCTGAACGAAACTGCAAGATCTGAGTGAGTAAATGTTAACTTTGACTTTTACAAGGCTGTGTCTCTGATTATTGTTTTGCGGGAGAGAAAAGGGGGCAAAACCAGGGAAATCCAGTCTGCCTTAAAGCATCCTGGATCACCAAATGCTAACTGGCTAACACTAGCCAAATCTAAGCTTCTTTTAAGCTGGAAAGGGACTCTACTCTGCTGATCTCGTGAGATAGGAAGGATAATACTCAACAATATATCCTCTCCTAGCATCTTATTCAAGTCCCAACAGAATTGACCGCTGCATCACCACTGCGTAGCTTCTGACATCAAGGAACCAGGAGGAGCCAAAGCTGGCAGGGGCAGGGAGACCTAGTTCTGTTCTCCGTCCTGTCTGCTTGAGATGGTCGTTCTGGGTAAAAGATGTGCCATTTCAGCGGTGCTGAGGCCTGAGCGTCTCTGGCTGATCGCCAAGTTGGCATCGGGAAGGACGTCCTGGAGGATGGGGTAGTGAGGTGGCAGCCCCACTTGCAGTGCGTCTTAGGTCGCTTTGCTTTCTCGAAGTCAGTTTGTTCTGCAAAAAATAAAATAAAATGGCAACTCCAGACCGCACGCCTCGGCCGCAGGAGCAGAGAAAGGGGCCCGTGGCTGTGAGAGGTCCACCTACGTCCTGCTCGTGGCCCCCTGTGGTCTGAACGGTGTAAGTTGACCTGCGGGGGGCTGAGGTGTGCCAGTGGGCGGCGCGTCGGATTAGATGGATTTCTGGCCCCGTGCCTTTCTGATTCTCGGAGCTGGCAATGTCAGGCGAGGCCAGGGCCAATTCACGGGATGGAAGAGTGATCCCCTTCCTGGACACTCCCCGACCAAGGAATTAGCCGGACAGGTTTGTACAAATGACTCAAGAGACGAAGGATGCCCGACGGGCAAACCAGCAATACAAGAAGGAAAGTGACACGACACCAGTCAAAAAAAGTAGCAGTAGCAAAACAAAATCGAAAAAGAATAATTAAAAAAAGTGGTGTGTTACGTCTGTTTTTGGGGCTAGGCGTGTGTGTGTGTGTGTGTGTGTGTGTGGTTGGCGCAGAATGATACAGCCATGGCTCTCATGACAAGCGAACAAAAGAGGTCTAGTCCAGGTGTGTTGTTGCCCAAGTCCTCCAGTAGCAGCAGTATACACCAGCAGCAAGCAACACATCTGTCTTGTTGTCTGCAAGGCCAACCCTGCGGGGAAGGACTGCTATGGAGCGGCCCTGCGTTCTCCAGGATTATACCTTCGCTCCATTAATATTCTCCCGCAACACCTTTGCACCGATTACGACATTGACTTTTTTTCTAGGTACCCTCCAGATGTGTTGGACTACAATTCCCAGCATTCCCCAGCCAGCCATGCTGGCTGGGGGATGCTGCGAGTTGTAGTCTGTTCTGGAGGGCACCGAATTGGAGAAGGCTGTTGGGGGGGGGGGATTTTCAGATTGCCCGAAATTCCCTTTCGAAAAGCTGCTTCTCTCCTTGGATTCATAGGGCTACATTCTCTCCGCCCTCCCAAGTCACAATGCTGCTTTACAGTCTGCCTCAGTGATTCGCTCTAAAATAAAACAGGTCGTTATGAGTTGCCAGGCCTGGCACTTCAGGATTTTCCTGTGCCAGGAAAAGCAGTTTTTCTTTCTCTTAATCCGGTGAGCAAACATCCCAGGGCACATTCTCTCGCACGCCTCAAAAGGGCCTCCCCCCAGCACACCCCCGGTCCCCTCCCCAAACCATATTTCAAGACGGCAGTATATTTCCGTACAAAGAAATATAATTTATCTCAGCTCCAAGCCGGAGAAATAGTAATTCAGATTACTTTTAGCCATAAATCATTGGAGAAGGGTTTCCCCCCTCCCACCCCTTCTCCCCACTTCTAACCCAAATATATAGTTTACTACATATTATAGTACAGTGTTATGCTTTTTCTTTTAATTGCTGTTTCAGTTTGCGGAGGAATAATCCACAACCGTTAGTTTGGAAGCAAGAAGCACAGAGGGTCGTATTCAGAAAAGAGAAGCGGAGCGAGTTCACAAGTAGGCATGGAGGCAAATCTCACTAGCAATCAAAAACCGAATAGCCTCCAGGATACCGTTTCCACTGGCTTCTTGAAGTCACGCCGCTTCGCATTTGGTACAAAACAAGCACACACGCGTACAGTTAACAAAGAATCCCTTCCTTCTTCCCAACCTTACTTTAAAGCATTATTACCCAAGCCGGCAGTAAACGAAAGCCCGGACGTCCTGTGTGCTTTCTTTGACGCTACGCCTACTTACTTGGAAGAGCAAACCCCTTTAAAACCAGGGAAAAGACCGTCTGAGTAAACACGTATATAGACCTGCATGTTCATGGCAGTTCTTTATCTGAATACCCTCCTACCCTCCAGCCCACTGAACAGATGGACGCTTATGGTGACCACTCACACACGCACGGGGATATCCAGCTCTTGTGCTGCTTATTTTACCCTCAGGCGTCCCAGCTCCTTCTCTCTCCCCACCCCACCCCACCCCCTTTTTAAAAGCCCGATCCCCAGACCAATAAAATTAACTCCTTTCTGGATCAAGCTGAAAGTCATCCAGAGATGCAGCCCCCAGGCCACATGCGATTGAAGCCACGCTGGCAAATTTCCTACCGATGTTCATGGCTGCGGGCTCACCCTGAGGGGGTGAGGTAAGGGTAAATAATTCGGGCCCCCAAAGAGCGGGGGGGGCGCGTTTCAAAATGCATATATTTTGGACAGGAGTAAGTGGGCCTAACCTAGAACCGAACTTGAAGCAGCAGGAACAATTGGATTCACTCACACTCTCTCACACAGGAGAGATCTTTTAAGATAATCATTTTCAGATTTCGGAAAGAAACAAATCGATCGACTTTGGAGGGGAAGCTGCCCAGCAAGACGCAGAGGGCCGAGATGGGAGCGGGGCTTCGAGGGAAAGGATGGGGCGGGTAGGAAGCTTGCCGAGGGATCCCCAAGTCTCAGTCGCCGCCCGGTTTTCTTTCCCAAGGCTAGAAGGAGGGCCGGATGAATGGACAGCAAAGCACAGCGCGACACTATATTGTCGCTGCCTGGGGTGTCATTTCATTTCATTTCATTTCGTACATCCATGTACTATCAGACATATAAGCAGAGACACACAGAGACACACATATATCTAAAAACGATTTTAAACAACAAGAAAAATTCAAGACCAGATTAAAAACTCATCATACACTGCCAAATGCTTGAGAGAAGAGAAAGGTCTTAACCTCCCCTGGAAAAGAATAGCAATGTTGGTACCAGGCGGGCCTGGTCGGGGAGATCATTCCAAAATTGGGGGGCCACCACCACCGAGAAGGCCCTCTCCCTCCTTGCCCCCGGTCCTCCCTCGGAGGAGGCACCTGGAGGAGAGCCTTAGAACCTGCGAGAGGCGCTCCATCCGGTATTGCGGTCCCTGCTGAGCCCTGCTTGATAGGTCAAAACCAGCACCTTGAATCGGACAGGCCAGGGATCCACAGCCTCAGATCGTCTCCCACTAAGTCCACAGCTCGCTCATGCGCCCAAAGGGGACATTGACACGCTGAGCAAGGCCCTGCTATCAAGAGCGACAGTGTTATTAAAAGCAATGATGGGCCTCCAGAAACGGGTCTTCAGCCTTTCCCAACCCGGCGCCCTCCAGATGACATTGGACTACAGCTCCCATCGCCCCCCAGCCATCTTGGCCATTCGGATGGTTGGAGTTGTAATCCAACATCATCTGGAGGGTCCGAGGTTGGGGGAAGCTGCGCTTCCTTGCATCCTCGATCTCCGCTGTGAGAGAGGCCTGATGTAAAAGGTCCTAAGCACGACGGTAAGTAAGAAACCACAAGGTTACTGGGGAGCTCCCCTCCAGGAGCGTTTCCAGCGCAGCCGGCACCAGAAGAGAATCCATCCCATTTTCCTTTACGGATGCCGCCTTGCGCGCCCTCTCTCATTCACACACAAACATCCCCCGCCCCGCCTCTTGCGGATCTCGGTTTCCCATTGCCAAAAAGCAACCGCGACGCACGTCCGGGCCAAGCCCGCGCACGAAAGCGCGTGGAGAAGAAAAACGTGATTTACAGCCTGTCTCAAGCATTTTGGAAGGAAGCCCCATTGAATTCAATGGATTTAAAGGGAACGTAAAAGCGGATTCTGGACAGCAGGCCCAAGTCCACTACCCTGATCTGCCAATTCTACGCTGCGGGAAAAGCAAACTCGGTGGAAAGGAAGGGAATCACGTGGTGCTTAACTTTGCAAAAGTTTCAGAAGGTCGTTTGAAGGAATTGCACATAACACTTAAAAGCGGGCACTTTTTCCTCAACAGGGAGCCAGCATTTCTTCCAAAAGTCTCTCTCTCTCTCTCTCTCTCTCTTTCTCTTTCTTTCTTTCTTTCCCTCCCTCCCTGGCATCCAGATCCCAAACAAATTTTCTGGGAAGTGCCATTGATTTCAGTGTGTCTTGCTTCCAAGGCACTGCTGCCAAGCAAATGTTTTCAGGATCTGGGTATATAATAAGCGCATTGAAAAGCTCTCCCAGCGCCTAGGTCATCAGCTGCAATTTTTCTCCGCCGTCCCCCCCCCCTTTTCTTTTTTCCTTGCACATTGCCTTCTCACGAATCTCTCTCTCTCTCCCCCTCTCTCTCCTCTCTAATCGGGAGGCGATCGAGCTCCCCTGGGAGATCCCTCGGAGGAAGCCCGAAGCAGGCCGAAGAAAACAGGAGCTGGGGGTTTGGCAAATCTTGCCCCGCGCTGGTTAACCAAAACGACACTCAAAAGCTATTAGCGCTTATTGCAGTTTACGGTCATTTCCAAGGCCTACAAATCGTTAAAGGATCCAATTGCAGAAGTGGCTAACCGGGAGCCGTGTCTGCAATTGCGCGGCGGTGGGAGAAGAAGCCTTGATGGCTAAGAGAGCCTTCTCTCCGGAGAAAGCGGCCTTTCACGCAATACTGTCGTTCTGAAACGGGCTGCTGTTTGCTTTCCAGCTCGCAGACCGAGGCCAGTGGCTTGGGCCGTGCTCGGGATGAAACGGCCCCGAGAGTGGATGTATTTAGCTCTTGTACATGCAAAAACCGCACGCAGGTCTTCCTTCCCTTTGCCCCACCCGGGGCACTCCACAAATAAATGCTTGGCTCCGCTCTGAAATCAAGGGCGTAATTCCAACCATTAAGGATCTTTATGGACGGTTATTCCCATTGTGGCCAGCAGATATCTGTCCATCCGTCAGCGAGAGAGGGACAGAAGGCAGGAGAGAGGGAGTCTATTTTCACGTGCCCAGGAATGCCATTCGACACTACCTAACCCCCCCCCCATCTTCTACATGCTAACCAAACACTATTCTTTAATCAGTACTCTTTATTATAATCAATACTCCTTATTAGGATGATTAATTATCCCCACAAATCCAGGTGCCTCTCATTAAATCGCCATGTCCTTCAAGCCACATCACACAAAATGCTACAAAGCCCTTAAGAGGCTGTACCATGAAATGACGACTCCGATTTAAAGGTAGTTAGAAATCGTCTTCGTATTTATTTATTATGTGTGTGTTTTATTAACCCCCCCTCCTTTTTTTTTTTTTTAAAGGACAACTATCAGGGGGAAGACAGCGTGGTCGCGACTACGTTTGTATGTTTTTATGTTTGTATTCAATACATGATGTATTATGAAGCTATTCTGGAAGTTAATGTTGTATTCTTATTTATTTATTTATTTATCATCACCATTGACCCTAAATACATTAGTTTGGAAGTCCGTTTGATTTCAGTAAGCATTATCTCCAAGAAAATATGCTTAGGATATTATTATTATTATTATTATTATTATTATTATTATTATTATTTTATTTATGAGTCAACAGCAATAACAACTGCAGGTCATCAAAGTCATCTCAGGGGGGGCCCGCCCCCCCATCCCCACGCCTTGTGATTTCTAGCTGTCGAGCAGTTCATGGTTAAGCCGGAATAGTAAGAATCGAAGCCGATTTACGCTCGGAGCCTGGCGCAGAGCTGTTAGTGGAGTCCAACGGGGCGCTTAGTTAAAACAGATCCACAGCAGGTGTCGGGGAATATTTTTGAGAGGGACACTTCCCCCTTCCCCCCCCTCCTGATTTATCATCTTGAAATTCTCAGCAAAGCTGACCGGGAAAAGAGGGGGGGTGGGTCCTGAAAGGTTGAGGCTAACGGCATCTTATGGCGCAGGTGAGCAGGCTGTTGTTGGCGCCGGCGGATGGGGAGCAAGGAACTTCCCGCTCCGCCTGCCTACGCCCCCCGCCCGCATCGCGGCTGCGCGGATTCGGCCTCCCCGGAGATGCCATTCGAAGCCTCCCCGAGGTCTGGAACGCGAGCCAGCCTTGGAAGAAATCGCCTTGCGGAGAGGAAGCGGGAGCTTTCAGGAGGCTTCGAAGCCCACCGCCCCCCCCCCGCCTTCCTGGGAAGTAAACCTGCCCTCTCTTCTGACTCAGGCGCCCTTCCTCAACCGTCTTTTCTTCAGGACCCAATTCGGAGTGACTCCGTTTATGGGAAGGGTAGTGTAAAAACAAAAACAAAACCAGGACGGAATCGGGGCCTGTTATTTCTACCCTCCCTCAGAGCGGCACAAGGGACTTGTTATGAGCTGTGGCTTTCCTTCTTCCGATCTGCTGTGCCGCAAGATGTTTCGACAGCTGCCTTTTTTGTGTCTAGGGGAGCTAAGCACTCCCTTGCAGAGGAAACCCGATGACCACTAAATTTGCCCTGCATAATAAAGCGAAGATAACATCCTGCTATAAAATGATTTATCGAGGCTTCCTGGGGCAGGTGGTCGTGGTCCCTAGGTCCTGTGTTTTCTAACGTCCCGATCCACAATTTAATTCAGCTCCAATTCGATTCTCCTGGAAATCAACATGGCTTGGTTGCGGATGGAACCATAAACAGACAATTGTCCTCGTCTAGGGTGTGTGTGTGTGTGTAGTAGTAGTGGCTTCTTTTCAAGATTTTATTCAAGGTGGGACTAGGCAGAGAGAAAACTCATTTGCTTCAATTTCTTCAGCGCAAGAACATTTCTTGAAAAGGAAATCCAGTTCCTCCCCTCTCCAGAATGTCCTAATTGGGAAGCTCCCAGACCTGCAGTACCAAAGAAGGACACACACACACACACACACACACACACGAGAGAGAGAGAGAGAGAGAGAGAGAGAGAGAGAGAGAGAGATTCCATCGGCCTTCGCGCCAGGCTTTCTACCTTCTCATTATTGACGGGGTTAGCAGCAGAGTGTTTAAACTTTCCCCGGGCACAGCAAACGCCCGCCTGCCTCCCGTGTTAGGCTGCTGCGGTTTAAGTTAGATGCGCAATTGCGTATCCGGCCTTGTGCGTTTTGACTTTCATTCGCAGAAGAGGTAAACAAACGGGCAGAGGGCGAACAAGAAGGGGGAAATGCAGCCTCAGCGGAATCTTGCTGGGCTCTGGAAATCGGCTGGTTATCTTAGGGAGTGAATGAAGCCAGAAAGCGCGGGAAGAAATCGGGATCTCTTTGCTGCTCCCGGTGATGGATAGCCCGTTAACGTAACCCCAAGCCCAATTGCTTCCCCCCTAGGCAGAAAACACTCCCAGACTTCCGAAGGCTTTGGGGGTGGGTGGGGAAGAGAGGAGGGTGCCTTCTGGAGATGAGAACGTGAGTGAAAGGGTGGTGGAGCTGGGGCGGGAGAAGAGTGAGTAAAAATCCTCCAAAGGTAACCAGGAGGAGGAAAAGTAACAGGGGAAGATGCACGAGGCTGCAAAGACAAGGCGAACGAAAGAGGCGGGAGGAGAGTCAGCACGGTGGAGAGGAGGTAGTGTTGAATTGGGAGTTCTGAGTTCAAAATTCCCGATCTGCCTTGAAGCTCACAGGGTGACCTTGAGCCAGCCAGTCTCTATCAAATCTACATATCGACCTCACAGGGCTGTTGTGAGGACAAAACCTTGGAGGAAGGGTGGGATAAAAGGAGTAACAGCGAAAGACCCCAGCAAGCAACCCCGTTCAGGGCGCTGAAATAGGCTCAAGTGGTGAGTTGCTTCTTCTCTGTTATTGGTCAAAATCCAGCCAAAGTTGAGCAACTGTTAAACTCCGTTCACCGGGAACCTTTAATCAAAGGGACTTAACAATAATCATATTTGCCCGTAGTGTGTCTGAATGGACTTGCCTCCAACTACTTTGATGGATATCGCTGTTCTCTCTTTGCCCTTTGATTCTCTTCAGGAGGCCTCTCCTGGGGGCAAGTTTTGTTGAATTTAATAGTGGGGAAGGGGAAAAAATGAAATCATGTCTTCTGTCGGTCAAGAAGTCTACCCACATTCTAAATACTTTCTCGGAAATGGGATGTAACTTCGACATTTAAACTTAAGATCGCAGCTTTTAGAACGCCAATCCTCAATCCTGCCCCGTTGAAATCGCCGGGATTGTATTCGAAGTTAATGTGTTTAGTTAGTAGGACTGAGAAGAAAAGCGGGCTCAGGGGGTCCTTAACGGGCCGGTAGGCGAGGAGGAGCGACCGCGGAGAGGAAAGATCCAGACAGATAATCCTATTTTCACTTTCCCTTATCGCTAATTTCTTCTCCCAGAATAACCATCTCTAAGAAAACATTTGCCTGCCGTTCTAACCGCGTCGTTAAACTCCTAACGAGGATGAATCCGGGTGAAGGCTATTCATTAATTCAATGCGCCAATGCGAGGAGGCAATGCTTTAATTGCCACTAATGAAACACGCTCTGTGTAGCAGTCGCAAGTGCATGGCCCAGCACTCTGCGTGGCGCTGCCCAATGGAGGGCTTGTCTTTTGGAAACCAAGATACATTTGGAAGCACTCTGTAGTAATTATGAAATTGTTCGTGGTAGTAGTAGCAGTAGTAGCAGCAGCAGCAGAAGAAGAAAGGTATACTTGGCCAGAAAAGGAGAAATGAAACAAAATTAGGACCAAAGCTTTGGAAAGTTATTATAAATTAACCATTAAAATAAAATGGTTTTTCTCTGGCTCTGAGATCCCCCTTGACTCCCAAACGGGCCTTTCTCTCTAATTCTTTCAATCCAGAACGTGTTACTTTGAAGGAAGTTCCGGGTGTAATCAGTGGAAATTCCTTCTTTTCCGATTGGGTGGAAAACGTTCATTCCGATCCACAAGCCAGTTAAAACGACCTACTCAGAATCGAAGTAATCTACTCAGATTGCGCGCGCGTGTGTGTGTGTGTGTGTGTGTGTGTGCTTTCTTTTTGTTTTTAATTACACTGAAATCTATAGGACTTCCATTAGCGGACTGCCAGTCCCATAGACGTCAATGGGCTTAAAATGGTGTGGGCATAACTAGCGTGTGGATCCAGCCCACTGGGATATTTGCAAGTGCCCTCATAGATGGGAGCAGGGGCCAATCTCAGTATCTTTTAAAACACCAATCCGCCGGTTCTCCTCCCTGCAGGAATTTCCATTGCTTCCCATCACTGGAGCCACTAGTCATATCCACGGCTTCCTCCTTCCACCCTGGAAACCAAGAAGCAACTGCGCCGGTAACACTCTGAGCCGGTAACACTCTCAAATAGAGAAGGGAGAGAGCGAGGCGGGATGGGGGGGGGGGGAACCTTAAATCCGAATTCACATTCCTCGAGAACGGAGCGTGGAAACAGCCTACTACAGCGACCCCAGAGTGACTCCGAATCTGTCAAGGATTTGCCCAATCGGGGCGAAACGGAGGTCAAAATCGAGACGTCCACTCTGGCTGCTTTCTGGACGGGGTGGGTAGATGGGGGGGGGAGACATTCCCATTAGCTCCGCCAGTACCGGCCCGCCCTGACCGATTCGGGGACTCACCGTAGCAGGAGAGCTGCAGCGCTCCGTTGTGGCCGCTGGCGTCTTGCAGCTTGAGGCTGGAGCCCGGGGGGCTTTTGCAAGAGCCCCTCTGCGCGTAGAGCGGCGGCGGCGGCGGCGGCGGCGGCGGCGGGTGGTACTTGTTAAAGGCGGCGGCGGGGCGGAGAGCGCCTGTTGCTGCTGCCCGCCGCTGCCGTCCAGGGACTGACACTCCGGCTGGCTGTAGCGGCTCCGGCACTTGGGGCTGTTGCTGCCGCTGCCGCCGCCGCCGTCTCCGCTGCCAAAGCTTTGCCCTTTGCTGGCCAGGAAAGCGGGGCTGAACTTGTCGCCGCCGCCGCCACCGCCGCCGCCGGGAAATGCCCTAAAAGGCGACGAGCCGTCGGCGCTGCCCTGCGAGGCGGCGTTGTAGAAAGAATCCATGGCAGCGGCGGCGGCAGCAGCGGCGGCGGCAGCTGGGTCGCAAAAGGGAACGCAGCTCTCGGCATTCATGCCTAAAATTAAAAAGGGCCCAGCAGTGTCCTCATGCAGCACCAGGAACCTTTCTCTGGCTTTCTCTCTCTCCCCCCCAACCTCGATCCTCCCCCCCCTCTCTCACACACACACACCGAGCTGGGCGAGCACTAACAGGATTCAGATGTGCTTGAAAGCGAAGCAGATCTCTTCTCCCCACCCCACCCGCGCGCGCGCGCACCCAAAGTCCCCCTAAAGATCTAGCGAGAGGGGAAAGGGTCTCTTTCCCCTCGCCTCCCCTCACGCTCTCTGGCTCTCCAACTCCAAGAGTGGAGGAAGCGGGAGCCGTGGGAAGGAGGAGTGGGGGGGGGGGGGAGAGAAGAGGAGGAATACCTCCTCGAGGAACTCTTCCTTCTCCCCCTCTTTTCCGCCTCCTCCTCTTCCTTGCCCAGTTTTTCCTCCTCGCATTCAGACACACACACACACACACACACACACACCCAAAGAACGAGCTCTGTCGCCCCTAGCCCAATCAATATGTATGGGGAGAGGAAGGAGGAAAGGTCAGGGGTTGGGGGGGATTTTTGGTTTGCGTTAAAAGACTTTATTTATGCTTTTAAAAAAAATTAATCCCCAAACAATAAAATATAGAAAAAGATCAGCCACATGACAGGAATGCAATTAAGAGTGGCTGAATGTGAAGATCTGTGCAAGGCGAAAGAGCGAGGAGAAATGTCATGCTTATGACACACTCGATTCGCTCCGGCCCTTCTTCTCCGGTGCCTCAGCCGGGCAGCTGCAGGGCTCGAGGCTCTTCGGTTCTTGCCCCCACCACTCCTGTTATGAGCAGTCGCATGCGGGGGGAGGGGAGTCCCCCCGCCCCCGCCTCCCCTCCTTTCTTTCGCAACGATTGGACTCTGGGTGACAACCTTCGTATCGTTGGCGGGCGTGGGGGGCTCCAGAAAGATCTCCCCTCGCTCAGGACCACTTTGCCGGGCTCCCGTAGTAGGAGTTGCCAGCACGTTGCTTTTGGTGGCTCCCGGGCAGGACTTTTTGCGCCTGGGAAAGAGCTCGAGGCAGGCCTGAATTCAACAGGTCCGGCTCTCCTCAACATCTCAAGGTTGCGATGGGGGAAAGAGTCACCGGTTGCATTTCTGCCTCCATGTTGAATTCCAACTGTTACAAAAACCAGGGCGGGTGGGGACTAGGAATCCGATTTCCTACCACTGAATGGGATTTCTTTCCCCTCCAGCACCAACCACGAATTCAAACGAACAACCAAAACAGCGAACGCTGTTTGCTGACTGTGGTTTGTTTTACTTCTAATTAACGCCTCCCCATCTTCCAGTCCAGGCACGACCGGGGAGAAGGGATTTGTCGGTAGGACTCCTGCGGTGCGTGCCTCTATGGGACTGCGAGTGATCCATTGCGTTTCCAAAGGTGCATCACTTTACTCACTAATCGACATCCACGGCTTCGGGCCTCTGAAACGGATCCTGTAAAAGTCCTCTCGACTTCACGAGGCTCCTCCCTGAGCTTTTTAACTCCTGCCGCCCCTTTACGCTCCATTTTCTCCGTCTTCCTTTGTAATCCCTCATTTTTCCATCCCCACATCTGGTTTCCATTCCGCTCTCGCTCGTTCCCCCCCCCCTTTACCTTGAAGTTTTCAGTAATAAAGATATTACGCAAACCACGGCATCAGCAGCTCCTCAGTCAGAAGGAACCTTAACCCTTTCTTCGCGGGGCCATTATTGCTGCAAAGACTTTACAGGAAATAATAACAACAACAACAATCGAAATACAGTCACGTTAAGAAAAAGCGATCGTGATGACGTAGGAATCCGAAACAACTTTTACCTAGATTGCAATACATTTGTATGACAATTGGGCTGTTCTGTTTCCAAACCGGCCCCTCCAGGATACTTGGACCTCAGGTTCATTTCAGATGGGACTGGGAATCCCTTCCTCTGCCTGGTCAAACAGGTGCCTGGACTGAAGCCGATTCAGTGGAGGTAATTCTTTTAAGTCCTTTTGTCTGAACGGGTTGGTGGATCGCCAAGCCTGGGGCCTGAGCAAGCTTTATTGTTACAAAGGTCACCCACACGATCGCTTTGGGAGGTATAAAGCTGATCTATAACCAATCTCAGTAAGTAGGAATGTGGAGGATCCTTCCTAAGGAATACACGCGCGCGCACACACACACACACACACACACTTCATTGGTAAGGGCCCATCAACTAGAGCTGCTCTTTCTTGTTTTATGTTAAAACAACAGCAAAGCCCCCAAAGGGTTGTGCTGACTTGATTTCCAAACAATCTCACAAGTCCTTCTTGGGAAGAGCTTAGGCAGGTTTCTGATCCAAGAAAGCTTTCAGCGGCTTTCCCTTCCTTATTCTCTTTATTACCTGCTTAATTCTTTCCTCATTTTTTGGGGCCTCCCCCTCTCCCCCCTCCTTTTATTCCCCTCTCGCTCACCCGCTCTCTCTCTCTCTCTCTTATGACTTAATAAAAACCAAATCAGCCCAAATGCGTTGGAGTATTTCAAAAAAACCACTTCTGGACGGGCAGTGGGAAGTTCTCAGAGAAAAAGGCAAGTTGGGGAATCTTGGGGTGTGGGGTGGGGCGGGGGGGAGGTGTCGGGAAAGGAAGGTGTCGAGCTCTTTCTGCGACCGCAGCCGCCCAGATCTGGAGTCGCCTGGATTTTGGACTGTTCTCTGTTTCACAGAACAAAACCCAGCTCGGTTTGGGCTGCGCTTTTAAAGCACTTTTGGCTCTAACCCATCTAAAGTTAGTCGTGGCTGAGCACCATGGAAAGCAATGCGATTTCAGAGAGCCCCCGACTAATAATTTCACTTGTTTCTTTGGTTTTAATGGGACATTAGTCACAAAGATCTTTAGCTGGATCGAGGCGAAAGGGAAAGGAAGGAAGGACTCTGAAAAACAGTGACAGGGGGAAAGATTTAAAAAAATCTATATAAAGACCCAGACATTCTTGTAACCAAAATTTTGCCCACCCCCATGTGCTAATTTAAGGGGTATGATATCAGGAATCCCGCTCGTTAGACCTAGCATGCATTTATTTTTAAATGGAGAAATCGAGATCTTAAATGAAAAGCCTACACATTATCGGGTAGTAAGCCCCACCGAAATCAATCGTTTTTACTGCCTACGTAAATACGTTCAAGGTCGGGGGACGTCAGAAATTCGATTCTTAAACTAGCATAACCGAGTTAAGTGGAACGACTTGGAACCGATTTCAGCGGCGCTCAGTGGAATGGAATTCCGTTGAAAGCAACAGGATTTCCAAGTGAATCGGATTGGGCTGGAGATCTCAGCAAGGGCCCCTCTTTAGTGGGAATGATATTCCTCCGAAATCCGTGGGACTTGTCTGTCTTACTCCGAAGCGGGAGATTTAGGACTGAAGTGTAAAGGGTCTAACTCCGTCTGCTCCTAAACACGTTTCCCTGGAAGTAAGTGCAAGCGAAACCCCAATAGAACTCAGCTTATACAAACATAATGAATTCGACATTATTTTCAGAAGAGTTGTAGATCAGGCTGGAAGACAAAATGCAGAGTCCTGCCGTGAGAGAAAGATGAAACCGAATGCGACCAAGACCAGGATTTCTGTTATAATAATCCCCACTTTCACTTCTTTCCCCAGATCATGCCATATTTGTTTCTCTGGGGCAGTGTCATGTATATGTTTTCTCCTCCTCCTCTTCTTTATAAGTCTTCTCCCTAAGGAAATTGTTCGTCCCTAAGATATCATAGGGGCTTTTGGTTGTTTTTGCTCGTCGTCTCTAAAGAGCAATTCCAGTGGGTTGCCCAGAGAGAAGCTAAATACGAAGTACCAGTGGAAAGACTCTTGGAATGAAGATGGTCTTATAACTTAATTGGAAGTCTGGGTCCTGTCACCCTACTGAACTCCTGTCACCCACTGAAGCCATTAAATAAATAAATAAATAAATAAATCGTAAAGATAGAAAATAAAACTGGGTCTGTATACAGGTGCGATGGTACCTAAATTAATTGAGCTAACTGAGCTCTCTAGTGAGGGGACTGCATCGAATAGATTCCCTGTTCTTACTATGAGAGGGTTGTATGGGATGCGAGAGTTTAAACTGGGGATCACCATTTGCATGTAGTTCTGGAGATCCGAGCATCACTGAACCTAGTGATGCATCTCCTTAACAATATGGGTGAAGGAATCCTTTTAATACAAGGATTAAAAATATATATATTAGAATGACCAGACGTTCTATTTTCACAATCGTCGTCTTTGTGAAAAAACAAACAAACAAAAACTAAAACAAACCCTCAAAACAACTGAGAGACAGAAAGCCTAGATTTGCCCCAGTGTAGCGTGGCTGGGTCCAGATTTCCCCTTTACCATCTTTATTGTTGGGACTTGAAAAAGATGCTAGGAGAGGATATATTGTTGAATATTATCCTTCCTATCTCACGTTAGTGAGATCAACAGAGTAGAGTCCCTTTCCAGCTTAAATTGCAATTTAAATATCCCACATTTATTATATATATATATATATATATATATATATATATACATATATATATGCGACGGAAAGAAAGAAATCATTAGTAGGGCTCAGTCTCACTGCTCAATCCACCCGGAAGTTTATGCTGCACAAGCCCCATTGAGAGAGATGGAAGTTGCACGGAGTAAGGTGCGTTTATTTAAGCAGCCCCCTTTCATTTAAGTGGGACTTGCGCACGACCCCCCTGTAGACTGCATCTCGGGCATCGCTATATTTACTCGGAGGTAAGTCCCACCGATTTCATTCGGACGATTTCATTCGGACGTCCATTTCCCCCCAAAGAAATGTGCATCCGATTACAACCTTTCCCAAGTATCCGAGGCTGCTGCGAAGAATTAACAACACACACACACACACATACACCTGACACCAACTTCAGTAGCCCAATAGAAGTAGTAGTAGCAGGAGTGACGGATTAGTGGTGCTACTATCACTAGTAACGCTAAAAGTAGCAGCAATACTACTTAATACAAAAATGACCAGCTGGAAACCATCATCCTGGTCCTGTAATATCGGGGGGGGGGGGTCATAGAGGCTCATCGTGTTTCCTTGAAAGTAAATCCCATTTGGTCCAACGGGGCTTACTCCTATGTAAGTGTGCAGAGGTTCGCATTGTTAGTCCTGCTCTCTGAACACTGAGGGTTGGACCCAGACTTAGTCATAGAGCAGACCCCTTGAAATCAATGGAAGTCATGACTAATACCTCTCACTGATTTGAATAAATCTCTTCTAACTACGATTAAGTTCGAATCCAACCCTCGGGGCCTTAAGAATACACCCGCTACTTACTTCCCATAAAACTATATGAAGTCCTTTCTCAGTCGCTTTAGGTTTCTCCCAATTGCAGAGCCTCATTCTACCGCGGAAGTGAACTACACTTGCCATATTCTATTGGAAGCAATTGATCGATTGGGGCAAGGAAACCGGTAAGGCGAAGATTTTCACACAGGATTATTATTTAACTCCCAATGGCCGCCTATGGAGACTTAATCGCAAAGAGAATGTCAGAATACCTAGTTAAAAACTGTGAACATCAAACCAAGCTGGTCCTGAGCAAATGGCTTGCTTTTGCGAGTTCAGAACCGAGCAGCGTCCGGACAACTTCCACGACATCCCAGAAGAACGCAAGTCCTGAGGAAATCGAAGAGACCTTCCAAGTCGGGACGCTACGCGAATTGCGGCAGCCGGTGAGGCTGTATTTGAATCGTTTAGGGCGCAATCCTATACGTGTTTAGACAGAAAAAAGTCCTACAGTTCCCAGCATTCCGCAGGCGCAGCCAGCATGGCTGGCTGGGAAATATTAGGAGCTGTACAACTCCCCCCCCCCCCCAGTCTAAACAATCACAGGATTGCGCCATTACAGTGTGAATCATGGATCAGTTTATTGAGGGGATCCGAAACGCCCTTATTTTGGTAGCAGTGGGACTTCCCTTTCATGGAAACGGATAGAAGATGAAGCGCCAATCGCTTGGGACACAATGCTTTTCTTACTCTTTATTATTTTCCCAGCGCATCGTCAGTATACAAGGCATTTAAAAACAACAACAAACCCGACTTTCACAGACCAGGATGAATCAAGACAGATCCCTGCCATCAAGGCGCTCTCTCTCTCTCTCTCTCTCTCTCTCTGAATAAAATAAACGGGTTTTTAATTCAGGTTTAGCTCGCTTGGATTATAGTATTTGGAAACGCGTTCGATCGTGCTAGACTCTAGAGAATCCTTCCCCTGCCCCGACCGGGCCCTTTCCGGACGCGATGGACTACAACTTCCATCACTCCCCGGCCGTGCTGGCCGGGGATGATGGGAGCTGCAGTCCAACGCATTTGGGCGGCGCCAGGTGAGGGCGGGGGAGGCTGCGCTGCAGTGTGAGGGAACCAAAGGGAACTTGATAACCAACGCCTTCAGTATGCACTTTGGCTTGGAAGTCTATCGTCCAAATTAAGGGCACCTAGGTGGATGGAAGGGTGTTAGCAAATGTGTGGGGGGGGGGGACATCGCCTTGGGTTTCACTCACGGCAAGACGGCGGAGTTGCAATAAAACGGCTTTTGGTATGGTACCTGCTGCGAGCGCTCCCCGTCTGTCCAAACGGGTTTTATCGGTTCCTCTAACCATTCCAAGCGTTTTACTCAGAAATAAATCCCACCAAATTCAAAGTGAGCGGGCGTGGAATTACATCCTGGCAGCACAATCCAGTGGGGCTTACTCTCAGGTAAGTGGGATTACAGCCTTAATTGTACCCACGCGATTTGGGGCGTGTGGTATTCAGATTTCAGAATCCTGTGCACAGCAAGACTTAACTCCCATTGAACTGAATGGTGCGTCTGACTGAGTCGGTCCATCGGGCCGCTTCGCTCAGGCTAAGCGACTCTGGCCGGCGTGCAGCCAGCGACTTCCCAGAATCACAGGCAGAGCAGAGGTCTTTCTCAGCCCTGCAATCCAGCATCCTTGGGGGGGGGGGGGCAGGGGTAGTCCAAATGTTTTGGACTACAACTGCCACAATCCCTGACCATTGGCCATGCTGGCTGGGGCAGCTTATGGGAATTGGAGTCCAAAACATCTGGTTGCCTACATTGTACGCTACCACCGCGCTATGAGTCCTCGGCGTCGCCATGCATGCTCTGAGTAAACATGCACAGGATTGGAATGCAGGCTGTCATCCTGGGCATATTTACTTGGAGTAAACTGTATTTAGTCCCCTTCCGGAACTTATTTTCGGTCTACATACGGATAGGATTGGGCTGTTAAGAGCATAATATTCAAACCATTTTACTGGAAAGGAGAACCGCAGAAACCCACAAGAGATCTCTCAGTCCCCTCGGCTTCAGGGGCATTTCAGTAAGAACGCTCCAGACTGATTTCTGGGTTGTGAATCGCAACAGACCAGAGAGTCCACTCACAGTGACCTTACAGAAAAGCGTCCAGCAAAGTCTGCCGTCAGAGAAGGTGTGTGGCTGTCCTCCCTTCCAGTAATAGCCTAATAGCGCTGATGCACATGCTCAGTAGCAGATCAATCTTAGATTTATTTATTATTAATTATATTTATATCCTGCCTTTTATTTATTTATTTATTTATTTATTTATTACATTTATCAATCGCCCATCTGGCCGGTCACCCGGCCACCCTGGGCGATGTACAATTAAAATACAATAAAACACAATAAAATATAATAATTAAAACAATATTAAAAAATTATCATTAAAAACCTAACCCACCCCATATTCCCGCCTGAACAGCCATGTTTTTAATGCACGGCGGAAGCTCATCACGGAGGGGGCATGGCGAAGGTCACTAGGGAGGGAGTTCCATAATGTGGGGGCCGCCACAGAGAAGGCCCTCTTCCTAGTCCCCACCAGCCTGGCTGCTCTGGCTGATGGGATAAGGAGAAGGCCGTCCGTGGCAGACCTTGTTGAGCGGCCTACTTGATGTTGCTGGAGGCGCTCCTTGAGATAAGCTGGGCCGGAGCCGTGTAGGGTATTAAAGGTCAAAACCAACACCTTGAATTCGGCTCGGCAAGCAACTGGTAGCCAGTGCAACTCTTTAAGCACTGGCGTGATGTGATCACGCCGGCGGCTGCCCTTAATCAGGCGAGCCGCCGCGTTCTGTACCAGCTGAAGCTTCCGGACCGTCTTCAAGGGTAACCCCACGTAGAGCGCATTACAGTAGTCTAGGCGAGAGGAGACCAAGGCATGAACCACTGATGGGAGCAGGTGATTAGGAAGGTAGGGGCGCAGCTGCCGTATCAGATGGAGTTGATACAGCGCCGCCCGGCTCACAGCTGCCACCTGAGCCTCCATGGACAGCTGGGAGTCTAGAATGACCCCCAAGCTGCGGACCTGGTCCTTCAGGGGTAGATGTACCCCATTCAGCACCAGGTCAACATCCCCTAACCTTCCCTTGTCCCCCACCAGAAGTACCTCGGTCTTGTCGGGGTTCAGCTTCAGCATATTCCTTCCCATCCAGCCAGCCACTGACTCCAGGCACTTGGACAGGGTTTCAACGGCCAACCTCGGTGAGGACTTAAAACAGAGGTAGAGCTGCGTGTCATCCGCATACTGATGACACTGCACCCCAAACCTCCTGATGATAGCTCCCAGCGGCTTGAGGTAGATGTTGAATAACATCGGGGAGAGGATGGAACCCTGCGGCACTCCACAAGTGAGCAGCCGAGGGTCCGAAGCCTCCTCCCCGAGAACTACCCTCTGATACCTTCCAGAGAGGAAGGACCGGAACCACTGCAATACAGTGCCTCCTAAGCCCAACCCCTCCAGACTGTCCAGGAGGATACCGTGGTCAACGGTATCAAAAGCCGCCGAGAGATCGAGGAGGACTAGAAAGGAGCATTCGCCCCTATCCAAAGCCCTCCTCATATCATCCACCAAGGCGACCAAGGCCGTCTCCGTCCCATGTCCAGACCTGAAGCCCGACTGGCACGGATCCAAATAATCGGCTTCATCCAAGTGTGCCTTCAACTGAGCACCCACCACCCGCTCGATCACCTTGCCCAGAAATGGTAAATTGGAGACTGGGCGAAAGTTGTTTAAATCCTGGGGATCCAAGGAGGGCTTCTTTAGAAGCGGTCTTATTACTGCCTCCTTGAGGGCTGATGGCATCACTCCCTCCTCGAGGGAGGCATTCACCACCGCCTTGATCCCCTCACCCAGTCTCTCCCTGCAGCTCATGATGAGCCAGGATGGGCAAGGGTCAAGCAAGCAGGTGGTCGGCCTCACAGATGAAAGCACCTTGTCCACTTCATCAGAAGGAAGAAGCCGAAACCGATCCCACAAAACCGGTCTGCCATTGGCCTCCTCCCGCTCACTCCCTGTGTCCACGACGTACGATATCCCACTCCTAATCCGATCGATTTTATCTGCGAAGTGCTTCGCTAAAGCCTCACAGGAGGCTTTTGACTGTTCCAGTGGGTCCGGAGCGACTGGACCGACCAGACTCCGGACCACTTGGAACAGCCTCCTGGGGCAGCACTCTGCAGACGCAATGGAGGCAGCATAGAAATTCTTTTTTGCTGCCTTCACCGCCACCCGGTAGGCTGAAGATGCAGCTCTAACCCGTGTTCGATCGTCTTCAGAGCGGGAATTTCGCCATCGGCGCTCTAGCCTTCTCACCTCTTGTTTCAGAGCTCGCAGCGACGGAGTGAACCATGGCGCCGCGCGAGCTCTGTTTAGGCGAAGAGGGCGCTTCGGGGCAACTCGGTCTAATGCCCTGGTGATTGCAGCATTCCAGTCATCCACCAGGGTCTCGACCGAGCTACCGTTTGTGTGCTCCAATTCCCCAAGCGCGTTCAGGAATCCATCCGGATCCATAAGACGCCTGGGGCGGACCATTCTAATAGGTCCCTCACCCCTGCAGAGGGGTTGTGGCACCGAGAAATCCAACCCCACCAGATAGTGATCTGACCATGACAAGGGGGTGGTGGATATACCCCCGATCTCCAGATCATTTCCCCCCTCTCCGGAAACAAAAACCAAGTCCAGTGCACGACCGGCTACATGGGTAGGTCCAGTTAATACAGGGTGCAGCTCCCAGGAAGCCATGGTCTCCATAAAGTCCCGAGGTGCCCCAGTGAGGGAAGCCCCCGAATGCACGTTGAAGTCCCCCAGCACCACTAGCCTGGGGGACAACACACGCACATCGGAGACCACCTCCAGCACCTCGGCCAGGGAGTCTGTCGTGCAGCGGGGTGGACGGTACACGAGCAGAATCCCCAGGCTGCCCTTTGGACCCAACCTCCAGTACATGCACTCAATAAACTTGGTCTCCCGGAGAGGGAGTCTGGTGAGGACCAAGGACTCCCGGTAGATAACAGCCACTCCCCCTCCCCGTCCCCCAACCCTTGGCTGCTGGGCATACGAGAAACCGGCCGGACACAAGGCCGCCAGAGTTGGAGCAGCGGCCTCGTCCAGCCAGGTTTCCGTAACACATGCCAGGTCCGCACCCTCATCCATGATCAAGTCATGGATGAGAGATGTTTTTTGGGTAACGGACCTGGCATTGCACAACAGCAAACGCAGGGTGGGGGGAGGAGCAACACATCCCCCAGTTATCCCTTGGCTCTGGGCAGGCCCGGAACAAGGGATAGATATTAAGCATCGATCCCTTGTTCCCCTTACTCGGCGTGGCCTGCCCCTGTAAGGAACTTTTCCCCCTGTAAGGAACTCAAGGCAGTTTACTTAATCTTCCTCCTCCTCTCCATTTTATCCTCACAACAACCCTGTGAGGTAGGTTAGGCTGAGAGTTAGTGACTAACCCCAAGTCACCCAGTGAGTTTCATAGCAGAGTGGGGGGTAGAACCCGGATCTCCTGAGTACCAGTCCAAACCTCTAACCCAGGGGTTCCCAACCAGGGGGGGATTTTAGGGTTTCAGGGGGGAATTGGGACCACAGACTCAAACTGCTGGAAATACTGTTCTTTCTACAAATTACAATTCTACAGATTGTACATAATCTACAGGACATCACACCTTATTGTATGCCACAGATTAAGTCAATCTTGGAAAGGGGGGAATGACATTCTGACATATGGTGAAGAGGGTGCATGGGGCAAAAAAGGTTGAGAACCACAGCTCTAACCACTACACCACACTGGTTCTCCCCTTTCTTAATATCTTAGCACATGGTGTGTGTTCTGCTCTAGGAATCCTCACCATGCGGTACTCACGTTCTAACCAACTGCTGAAAGAGGAGAATATCTATTAAGTTCTTGGCCAGATGCGCCGGGAAGGGTGATCAGAGAAAATGGGAGCGCCCAGAGTCTTCTTGGAATAAAGAACTCAGATATACGTAGAGGATCAATCTTGGAGAAGTTGGACCACGTTTAAATTGTACAGAGCGAGGCACTTTCTGTCTAACGCCCATTGGATGCAATTTACTTTGAAGTTTCTTCAATGGAAAGAACCCCAAAACACAAACCTTAAGGGCAATCCTATCAATTTTAGACAGAAAAAAGGCCTATCACTCCCAGCATGCCCCAGCCAGCATAGTTGGCTGGCTCATGCTGGGAGTGGTAGACCTTTTTTCTGTCTAAACGGATGTGACTTCAATTCGAAATAATGTGAGTCAGGCGCGGCTTTTTCCCCAAGCAAATGTAAGGATGGGTATACGGATTTACTTCGGGGTAAATTATTAATGGGATCGGGCGCCAACTTACTTCGAGGTAAAAAATAAGCCTGGGTATGGGTGTGATTTTGCTTCAAAGTAATGTGGGGTGCGCGTGTGACCCTCTTAGGATCGGGGTGTGAAAGGGAGTTTCCTTGAAAGCAACGGGGCTCGACTTGTGCTGAGGCGGGGTCCGGGATGTATAAGGTAACCAGTTCTAAGAGCCTCAGCTTTGATGAGGCTCATATCGCCTCATATCGCCGATCCTGTCCTTGGGGAGAATGTCCTTCCCCACTACGCACAAGCAGTTCAGTTTCGTCCATTTGCTCGTCAGGGCCGGGGTTTAATCGAAGCCATTCCAATCAATGGGATGCTCCCCGCTGAACTGAATTCACACACCCACACCCCTCATTTCTATTCAGTTTTCCTTTGACCCGAGAAGAATCGCGTTCTAAGGGTGCAATCCTATAAGCACGTTTAGACAGAAAAAGTCCAACTCCCAGCATGCCCCAGCCAGCTTTGCCTGGGAATGCTGGGAGTTGTAGGACTTTTTCTGTCGATACGTGCATAGGATTGCACCGTTAAAAAGTGACACACACACCCGATAATAAGGGGGCGGGGGAGTCCCTTATTGGGAATGATGTGGTGCTTTTCACCAGGTAGGCTTGTTTTTCACATCTCCTTCCTCGCCCCGGCAGCTCACCGGGGCAGGGCTCTCGGGGTCGTTCCCCCACCACCCGCAAGGAATTCTTTTTTTAAAGCCTCACACACAGGACGAAGCACCTTTGGCTACCAAGGAAGGTGTCGCCGCGTTGCACCTCCTTTTCGGTGCCTACCTCCTACCTGATACACGAGATCCGAGGCCGCCTTTTTTTTTTTTAATAATGCGGCTGCTTCCAGGCACAGAACCGGGCTGCCGCCGTGCACGATCCTCCTCCTCCTCCTCCTCTCCATTTTATCCTCACAACCAACCACCCTGTGAGGTAGGTTAGGCTGAGAACCAGTGACTGGCCCAAAGCGAAGCTGCCAAACGCCTCGTGCCTCGGTCTAGCAACGCGACGCCTTCCTTGGTAGCCAAAGGTGCTTTTTCGACCTCCCTCTAGAGTCCGCAATAAAGATGTAAGGCTGGGAGAACTGGAGGGGGAGGGGAAGCCAGTGTGGCGTAGTGCTTCGAGTGTTGGACTGGGACTCGGGGAATCCAGCTTCTAATTCCGAAGTTCACTTGGGTGACTTTGGGCCAGTCACTGACTCAGTCTCAGCCTAACCTACCTCGTGGGGTTGTTGTGAAGGTAAAATGGAGCGGAGGAGGAGGATCGTGTTCACAGAGTTGGGCTCCTTGCGAGAGGGGGGGGGAAGGCGAATAGAAATGTAAAACGGGGTGGGAAGGCGGGCCTTTCTCACACCCCTGTCCCAAATACATTGGTGGTGGAAGGAATGGCATTTAATTTCAAAGCGTCTTACTTCCCTGCAAGGTAGTCTCCACCAACTCCCTTTCTCTTGCCCGTTTTCCTCTTTCGCTCCCTCCCACGCGTAGAAGAAAATACAGAGAAATCCGATGAGGCATCCGAATCTCAAGTCACACACACACACACACACACACACACACCAAACTGTGCCAAAGTTTGCTGCACAGAATCTACACTCTTAACATGCCCACACACTCTTAACATGCCCATATGTAAGAAACGTATTTTCGAAATCTCTTCCTTTCACTACCCCGATCCTAAAGACTCTCTTCAAGGAGGAAGTCCTCCTTGAGCTAGCAGGCATTTCCTTCCCAGTCAAAAACGCCCAGGTTAAGCAAGTGCCATTGAAATCGATTGGGTTACCGACTCTGATCACTCTAGATCAGCCTTCCCCCAACCTGGTGCCTTCAAGAAGGGTTTTGGCTGGGAACGATGGGAGTTGTGGTCCAACACATCTGGAAGGTGCCATGTTGGGGAACCTGAGGGGCACCCAGTTGCCTTACCTGGGCAAGGTGCCATGTTGGGGAACCTGAGGGGCACCCAGCATCACCTTCAAATAAAGGATACGGGCACATTGATTAAAGCTGCAATTCTATACACGCTCACCAGGGAATAAGTCCTATGGAACGCAACGCGATGTAATGGTTTATTTGTTTGTTGTTTGTTTAAGATCCGTATGTATTCCAGTTTATCTATTAAAATTATTTTTAGGCCGCCTTTCAGGGAAGAATCCTCCCTTACCTACTTTTGCTTATGCTTTTTCTACCCCGATCCTCACCGCCTTAAATGGAGATAAGCCCCACTGGAGCTGATGGGACTGGAGTTTATGGGATCGGGGACAATGTTTTCGCATTAATAGGCTCAATGTCTGGTTATGACCCAACCTTCAGTTCAGCAGGGCTGTGGGGCTGGGTAGGGGAGCTTGACACATGCTGAGCTACTAAATCCAATTAAAGTCAATGGGACTTTAAAAGAGCTTAATTTTGGCTGGAACTCGACCATCATTTTTTAATGCCCTTGTAAAATAACAGTAAGGGAGACGGCACCAGCCATATGATTCGTCTTCCCATTAAAGGGGCTCAGCCCCTAGCCTAGACCCTCGATGCTGGGGCTCAGCCTTGTTTAGACCTTAGATGCATGCCAGGACGTGCTGTGTGTGTGGAAACTCTGCCCAACAATTTCAGGAGCCTGGGAGAAGAGTTCTCTCTGTACATGCTCGTGGGTGCTCTCTATTGAATAAGGTAGAGCGGAACGTGCCTTGGCTTAGATTGAGCCCCATTCACAAATCCATTTAAGGAAGAGCAGCCCCAGACGCATCACATCCCTGCTGAAATCTTAGGCAACGCAAACGGAAAACAGGGCGAGATCCTTGCTCATAAAAGGGACCTGCTGCGCCATCCTGCGCAAATCTCGGAGGTGAGCAGCACCACTGAGTTCAGTGAGGCTTACTTCCAAAGTGGCTCCGACCCGTTTCAAAGGCAACGTAAAGGGGTCGGATTAGAGCCCAGTTCCCTAGCAAGAATTTGACTCAACAATGTGGTGTCGAGCAGAACACACACCACGTGCAGAGATAGAAGAAAAGGGAGAGGCAGTGTGGTGTAGTGGTTAGAATGTTGGACCCGGACTCGGGCAATCCGGGTCCTAGTCCCCGCTCGGCCATGAAGCTCAATGGGTGACTTTGGGCCTGCCACTGACTCTCAGCCTAACCTACCTCACAAGGTTGTTGTGAGGATAAAATGAAGAGAAGGAGGACCATAAGCCGCCTTGAGTTCCTTGCAAGAGGGGGGAAAAGGCGGGATTTCAATATAATAATATAAATAATTTAAAAAACAAAAACAGTTTTTGTTCCGTTGGCTTCTTCACACACAGCGCACGCAGCTCATCTGAATCGGCTTGTATAGTGGGGCTCCCTCCCGCTTGCTTCGCCTTCTTGCTTTGCGGATCAATTTCAATCAGCCTGCCCCAACCGGTGCCCTCTAGATGTGTTGGACTACAGCTCCCATCGTCCCCAGCCAGCATAGCCTAGGACTGTGGGAGTGGTAGGCCAAAACATCTGAAGGGCATCCGGTTGCCCCACCACCACCACCATGCGAGGGACGCAAAATGTCTGGACAGATTTTCTCCCCAAGTTACCTGCTCAGATTCAGAACAACCACATGTATGTCAATAGGACGACTCCGGAATGAAGGGGTGGCAGTAACCGGATCGTGTTCTCTGCCATCCCCGGCTATATTGGGACTGATACCCGTCCCAAGTCACCGAGGTTTTCCTCTGGTTAGGCTGCAAATTAATAGCCCTGGTTAGGTCAAACGGGCTGCCAGATATTGCCATATAGGACTTGCATTCGGGCGCTTGGTTTTCGGCACAGGCAGGTATATTATTTTTATCTTTAATCTCCCGCTTTTTTTTCCTGCAAGGCGCCCATAATCCTCCTCCTCCACATTTTATTCCCACAACAACCCTGTGAGGTATGTTCTTGAGAGTGCATGACTGGTCTGGCCCAAAGTCACCTAGTGAATTTCAAGGCCGAGTGGGGACTAGAACCTCAACCCCAGTCCAACACTCTAACCACACTGGCTCCTACACTCTTTAGGTGTAGTCACTGGCTGCAGGAAGAGAAATGGACCCTGGCTGGCCTGAATCTTAACCGTCCGAAAATCACATGAATTATCGGCAGGGGAATTGGTAGCTCTTTTAATTCTATCCTCCCCCACCCCGCCCCCATCACAGAAACCTGGACGTTTAAATCAGCAGCCTCCCCCACCCCGCTCTCCAACTCAGCTTTTCCATTTCGGGTTGATTCCTAAAGCCTGTTCACATCTCCATGCCAGTGAATCGGCACTCGGCAGTGCTATGATTGAAGTCAGAGAGAGCCATGACTGACTTGACGGGTCCGTCGGGTTCCCTTGATGCCGCTTAAGCAGTTTACCATCAAACTGAACCAAAGGAAGGGAAAGGGCTTAAAATCCATCATGGGGCTTATCTGGGTTGTGCATTGATTTTGTGTGGGGGGTGGGAAGGAAGGTGGGGGAAGACTCTGAAATCCTGGGAAGTTTGCAGTGCCTTGAGATTTGAGATCTTGGGAAGTTTGCAATGCGCATGTTACAAGAAAGGGCACACTGCCCCAGCACCAATACTATCAATACTTTGCTCCTGCCCCAAGGTTGCAATCCTATGCACATTTACCTGGGAGTAAGCACCACTGCATTCAGTGGATCTTACTACTGAGTAGACATGTTTTCATAGGATTGCACTGCTAGTGAATTTCGGATTGCAAATACTGGTCTTCTTTCTCCTAGGAACAGAAAGCGATGGAAAGCGTCTGCTGTGGAAAATAAAAGAGGCAAGGCCCATTTTAATGCTCTCTTTAGGAATTGGCACTGCACGTGATCCACGGACAATTCTACTCAGCTGAAAAGTAATAGGCAGTTATGACTTCGTACTAATTAATAGCTATATAGCTGTTCCTGGAGATTCAGGTGACTTTTGTACTTGTGTCAGTAATCCTTACACCAGCCCTATAAGGTAGGCTATTATTATTATATTATTACCCTCCCCATATCGCAGATGGGAGGCTGTGGCTGACAGTGGCTTGCCAAAAGTAACCTAATACATTCATAACTGAGAGCTCACAGACAGTACTTAGCCACTGATATCATGGCCAAGCTTTAATTGCAGAAAAGACTTCCTAAGACAGTGTGCTTCTAGTGGAGTAATTCAATCATATTAGATCTTTCTGGACAGCTGGTGCAGATGCTGTAGATCCAGAGCTATAAGTTGCAGTATGTTGCGACTAGAGTTAGGTTGGGACTGCAATATTTAGGTTCAAGCCTGGATAGCCCGATTCTAAGTAAATAGTGAAGTCCAGTTGGAATCAAATAGACTAACATCCAAGCTATGTGTTTATGATTCCAGATTTTAGCTAGCTATTGAGGGCACACTCCACTGAAATGTTGACCTGCAGAGATGAATGTGAGCTGTACCAGAGTACAGTGATACTGCATAAGTAGCATTCTTGGGCAGCTTGCATTAACTTAAGTGGGGGCTGCTCAGGCTAATTTCCTGGAATTTTGCCCTTATTTTTCATGCTTTACCTCTCGATCTTTTCTCTGTGCTGAAGGAAGCTTACAAACAATATAATGCAAACCTTACCATAGCACCTTTTTTAAAAAAGCAACGTTAATAACATAGGTAACAGCAATCAACATTCAAAACCATCCACACAGAGAAATATCCACAGCAATTCTTCACACAGATATCATAGAACACAGTACTAAAATCGAGAATGAGAGAGAGGCAGGCAATTCCTTCTCTAGGCTGGCAATGGTAGTTCTTATTTGGGCAGCATGCTTCACAAAGGGACCACGACCTTGAAGGCCCTGTTCTCTGTCCTGCCTCACTTCTCAGCTTTCTAACTGCAAGCTCAGAGCAGGTTCTCCTGAGCTGATCTTCATCTTGTGTGTTTATAGGCCAATGTGAGAGGGTTCTACCCTTAAAGGTGGCCTAGGAATAATTTTAGATAGCTATACTGTATATCATATGCCATATGGCAAAAGTGTTCTCCCAAATTGAAGTGTTCTCTCAGTTTGACCTCAGTGTCACTTAATATCTCAATCCTAACAAATTCACTTAGGACGTTCTGATGGAATTTGCTTCCAAGCAAGTGTGCTTAGCATAGCCTGTGCCAATCTATGTTAAATATGGTATTTTTGGCTTAAATGGGAATGGCATGTGGCAGGACTGGTGCAAGGCAGTTTGGTGCCCTAGGCAAGATCAGATATTTAGCGCCCCCCCTTCCCACTTGAGAGCGCTGTATTTTTTTCCCCAAGGTGTTTCATCTGGCGCCCCCTTTAGCCCTGCGCCCTAGGCAGCTGCCTAGTGGCCTAATGGCAGCACCGGCCCTGGCATGTGGTCTGGGATGTAAGGGAATCAAAATCATCTTTATTCTTGATTTTCTTTTGTTGGCTTTCATTTCCACACACAACATACACATGCTAATTCCTGGCCACAAATGGGTAAAGATGTTATGGACCATTCTGAATCTTCATTTTTTAAAAAGCAAAGCAAAATAAAAAACTCTGGAGAAGGAAAAAAAAGCATTCCTAAGTAGCACAACTGCACCCTCCCCCATTTGTTTTAAAGCATTCTAATTGCATATAAGACAGAGACATGAACAATGTGTTCTGTATAGGTAGAAATAGACCAGGGGTGGGCAGAAGGTGGTGCTTTGGAGTTTGGACATCATCAACTGCCAATGTTTGGACTTCAACTGCCAGCATGGCCAATGGTCAAGAATGCTGGAAATTGAAGTCCAAAACATCTGGAGAGCTACTTTCTGTTTCTTCCCTCCCCTGGTATAGACAATATCAACAGGTTAAACTTTCCTCATCACCTCCCCACTATGCTGGGAAAGGTTTCCTCAGTTCAGTCTCTGAGTCTCATCATGCACCATTTTAAAGCCAAATGCCCTGCCCGGATGAAGCGGGTGCGGGTAGTGACAATACTAAATATGAAGATACAAATTATAGAGTTATTATGTATTTAGCTGTTTATTACAGGAGAATTAATTGGAAAGTCAAGAGGCACCCTTAAAAAAGCTTGGGTTCACTGTTCACACACTGGCCAGGGAATGCCAGTCCTCCAGAACTGGAAGCTACTTTTGGCAAGACCTGCAAGTTCCACTTATAACACTGATTTCAATCTCCAGCATCAGGAGCCAGATGTGAGGTCTCCCTTCGTTTTGTTCTAACTCAGGGGTGGGCAACTTGTGGCCCTCCAGATGTTGTTGGACTGCAATTCCCCTCCTCATTGGCTGTGCTGGCTAGGGATGATTAAAGTTGCAGCCCAACAACATCTGGAGGGAATTCAAGTTGCCCACCCCTGCTCTAATTTATTAAGGGTCGCTGCCACCAGTATTCTGCAACAATTCAGGCTCTCAAAGAATATTCTAAGGCTACAATCCTAAACTCTCTTACCTGAGACTAAATCCCATTGAACTCAATGGGATTTACTTTTGAGTAGACATGCATGGGACTGTAAAAGGCCCTTCACTTTTCCTACTGGAGTCATGATTTGAAATAATTGCTTAGCGGAGATCAGTGCCATTTCCACATACTGCTCCTTATATCTGGATCTGTGCGCTGGCTGTGGCCATACTTAGGCGCATCATTGCAATAAAGAAGGAGATCAACATTTGCAGTTGCTGTAGGTAACTGAGGAGGACTGGTTTGAATTCAGAAATCCGTTTTGAATCAAGGCCTACAATTCTTCTCGCTGCAACCAAGCTGGGTCTAAGCTCAACACGTGGACAAGGAGTCCCCCTTGGAGCACAAAAGGAGAGCAGTATAAGGGGATGTTCATGCTGCAGTCTCCTCATTGGCTAGTCAAGGAGACAAGGGGCGGGGTCAACGCGAGGCCCAGCCGCACCAATTGGTCAATGGAAAAGAGCCAACGTGAGGGCGGCCGTTGGAAGCCAGGCCTGAGACAGTGACCTTCCTGAAGGTCGCTGGGAAGCGCCCGGGTTCTTGGCACCAGCTGCCTCCACACTTGTCGCATTTGCCACCCTCTGGGGGCGTGGCCTAGCCCTGGGAATTTCCTCTTTGACCCTTGCCAGGGAACACAATACACAGAGGGCATGGGAGGGAGCGTGGAAGTGGGGGTGGCAAGGTGGCTTTGCAGAGGCAGAGGGAAGTCATCCCCAGAGGTATCGCCGGCACCTGTCCGTGGGCACAGAAGATCACCCCGAGCGTTGAAACTAAAAGCCTGAGAGCAGAGCCAATGAGGGGGGAAGGGAGGAGGGGTCGGACAGAGAAAGAAACAAAGAAAAATTGGTCTGTCCATAGCTATTTTTATTGCTTCTCTATATCCACACGGTCACCACTCAAAAATTATTCTCCCCGTCGGTTTTGTAGTTTAAATTTTCCTCGCAGGATGGAAATGTTACATTCCGGCTGCAGCCCTCGGGCACATTGACTTGGGAACTATTTCTATCATCATCATCATCATGGTTGAATCTTGCAAAAGGGAACATTCACCAGAATTAGAGGTGTGATTTAGACAGTAGTCCAGAACACAACTACCAGGAAGCAAGTCCTGTTTAACTCAGCGTGATTTACTTCTGACTGGACATGCTTTTAGGCATGTTCGGTTAACGTCGCTAAGTGCTAAATGGCCACATTAGAAGTTGAGTTTGCACCCTGGAAGTGGAGGGAGCACTGCTCCACCGAAGGTCCACAGCAAGAAGGGTCAGATGTAACCATTAGGAGACTTCTACCCGCAGACATGAAAAATCAAGCCCCCGAACCACCCCTTTCCCGCTGGAAGGTGGTTTTCCTTCCTAGCCCAGTCTTGGATCTTTGTAGCTGTCACTGACGCAGCGGTCAAAAGCTGGGCAGAAAGGGCGCGGGGGTGAGACACGTTTTCCTTCTCGTTTGCAAAAAAAAGAAAAGAAAAGAAAAAAGCAAAACATCGCGGACTCTTACAGCAGTAGCTCCTTCCAGATCATTCCAGTATCATAAACGAACGAATAATGTGTTCAGGATCCATCATCCAAGCAGATAGCGACAATCTCCTTACCGAGTGTTTTCGAAGAACAAATTTAACAGAGAGGTGAAACAGGGAGAGAAAGTTCGAAGGGGAAAGCAAGCAAGCAAAAAGAAAGTGAATTACTGCCTGTTATTTTAGGAGCAGGGTAAAAATCACACTAGGCGTTTCTGTTGATGAAAGCTGTAATTATTATTATTATTATTATTATTATTATTATTATTATTATTACATTGTTAATACATTAGCTAATAAGGCACTAACTATTATCACGTTGTGAGGCAAAACACCTCTAATTAATCGCATTGCATGTTTCTAATGACAAGATATCTGCCATAACTGATTTTTAGCTCTCTGGCGATGTAAGGGAAATACGGGCTGCAATTCTGCACACAGGCTGATTAAATTCAGTGGGGGATTTAGGCAGACGAGGTGCGCGCAGGATCGCAGCAACCACACACGATAATGTACGAGGGGAAGTTATTGTAACGCGTAATGACATTCTACGGCGGGTCAAATCGTTCTGATCGGTTTATCACAGAGGATACAATTGCTACAAGGTCATATTATTATTATTAGGCTAATTTCTCGGCATCCACCCTATTTATACCACGAGGACGTTACTATCCTTACTATTTATTCTATCCTCATCATATTTCATTGACCGACTGACTGCTTAATTAGTCCTCTCTGAATAGTAAGGCCAGAAATAGGGAATGCGATATTATTTACAGTTGCCTTGTCAATATTAATGCTCCGGCTATTTTCGATTGCCTGAACCCTCTCTGGGATTAGGAGGCTCTCTCTCACCCAGCGGCAAGATCAAGCCCGCTTCCCGTTTGTGTAATGGGAAATCGCGTCCATAATTATAACCAGGTAAGCAATAAATGTGTGCGCCAAAGACGTCTTCACTATTAAGCGATGGATGGGAAAGGAAATCTGGAGCAGATGCCCGATCTCCCTGGCAGAGTCCAATGGGCCCGGCATAAATTCTTCCCCACCCTTGGAACCACCTTGCTCCCCTCCCTCTCCGAGAGGGTCGTTGTCAGGTTGCGACCCGAGAACGAGCTCGGAAATTCTTTTTGTTAAGCAGGCCATGGGTGAAGGGAAGAAACGTGATCGAGAGAGCCTGGCAAAGCAACGTCAACGCAGCCGGAGGATGAAATCCGGGAAAGGGGGTTAAAACAAACAGAAGGAAAGCAAACAGGTCTCATAATCCACCCCTAAAAATACGCGCTCTTTGCCGCAGCAGCGACCAATTTCGCCAAGTCTCGCGAGCTTCGGGGCTGGAAAGAGAAGTCAAGCAGGCTTTGGTTACGCGGTGGATTTTAAACTAATACGCTTGGAACGCTTTACATTTTTTTTAAAAAACCAAATAAATAAACATAAATCCTTCCCTGGCAATACCAAATCATTATTCGATATGAAGGCCCCTCTTCCCTCTTTTGATAAAGACAAAGTTTATTTAAAGGAAACGAGCGCTGTCAAAGTCTTCCATTCGTTGCTGTCCGTCCTAACTGCCGCAGAAAATGGACCTCAAGACGCCCCGTAGCTATAAATTCCACCGCCGACAGAAACATCTGCTTAACCAGAGATGTTATCCGAGCAGGTTGAATTCTTTAACGCAAAGCTTTTCCTAGCTGTCCCTTAGAATCACATTTCCTCGAATCACATCTCCTGGGTGAAGAGATAGGATTTCACCAAAGCTCTCTCTGCACATTCCTTCACTTGTCCTTGGGTGTTACGATACTTATGTCCCCCCCACTCAGCTTAATTCACTCACGGTGCAGTCCTATCCATTTCTACTCAGTAGTAATTCCCATTGAGGTCAATGGGACTTCCATGAAAGTGTGTTATAGGACTGTGGTCTTACTAGTCTAATTGCTGATGCTTTTATTCAGGAACCTTTGCGACAAAGAAAACGCAAATCAATCCTACGTGTTGGGTTTTAAAGAGGGGCTGCTGTTAGCAATGGAAGTGAACCCAATCCTAAATTAAAGTGCGATCTTTGGTTTTAATTACATGTCAGAGGTGCAGTTAGGTAATTTTAGATTCTGGGCTTAATTGTCATAAGGGGCCCCTCTTTATATGGTAATGTGTATTACTTCACTTACTTCAAAATGTGGTAATCCAGCCTTCTACTGAGGGGGCCCTTGACTTCTGCCCCAAAGTCCAGCCCTGATGGGGTGCCACAGTTTACAACACAACCCTATTTGACTACTCAGAAGTAAACCCCTCTGAGTTCAGTGGGAATTACTTCCTGGAAGTGTGTATAGGATTGCAGCCACTGAAGACCTGAATCCAAACTACACCTAGATCTGAAATAAATGAAGTCAATAGAAACAGCTTCAAAATGGGTCACAGCTAGTCTCATCGGCTTACATGGGATGGGCACATCAGTCCAGATAGGTACATTAGAAAGTAACCATTTACAGCATTTACAGCATTTTTACCCTGCTCTTCAGCCAAAAAAGGCTCCCAGAGTGGCTAACAAAGATTAATATTAGACAGTCCCTGCCCTCAGGACTTACAATCTAAAAATTGTAATAATTCCAATTGGTTTTAAAAGTGATTACTTAATATGCAACACATTCAAACCTTCTGAAATGCATTTCATTTATTTTCCAGTTTCTATTTTAATCTATAGCATTATTTCCAAATAGCAAATTTTAGGGCAGCCTTCCCCAGCCTGGTGCCCTCCAGAGGTTTGGACTGCAATTCTCATTATCCCCAGCCAGCCTGATTGTTGACCATGCTGGCTGGGGATGATGGGAGTTGTAGTCCAATCTGTCTGGAGGGCGCCAGATTGGGGAAGGCTATTTTAGGGGATTCTTTCCTGTTAAATGTAGCAACACTTAAAAAGCTCATTTTAAAGAGATAAAATTGAGGGCAGGCACCTTCTTTGAAGAGGCAATTTCACTCTCACACAGGAGGAAATGCCTCTTCCTTGACTCTGCTTGTTCAGCATGCTGGCATCTTCTTGGACTTGGTGGTACCTTTCCTGATAATCTACTTCAGGAACTATTTATCAATCAATATATGCAACGTCCTTACATTTCTCATATTTTCAAGCTCAGCATTAGGTTGCACACTATGTAGTAGTCAAGCACTTAGAAAGTGGTCGATGGCAAGAGATAAGACTGCTGTGCTTGTGGTGACCATTTTTTGGGGTGTATATGCATGCCTGTGATGACTGTTCTTGGGGCAAATGGGTCATCTGCCATTTCATTTGCCAAGAGTAAGTGGCTTCCAACATAGCAGGTTCTGCTTATGGAAACAAGCCACGTGTTCCTTTACTATTGATGCTTGCATATATTAGAGATGTATGGATTTTGTTAAATCTGTTCCATTTGTGCTTCATGGAATGTCAGGTGTCTTTCATTCCCATGAAATGAAATCAGATTTTTCATTCTGATGAAATTCTCATTGATGGGATCAGATTTTTTTAAAACCAGAATTTCATTCTATTTGCGCTTATTCATGTTAGCACAATCTCCCCCCCCCCAAGTGAAAAACGGGCCCGCAGGACTGCAGAATCCGTGTGACTTGGAAAAAAGCTGGTCCACAGGTTGAGTTCATAGAAATCATTTGAATCCATTGTGGATTTCTCCAACATCCCTGGCACATACTCAGAGCAGATGCCATAAGCAGCACAACAGCCACAAATTTACACTGATCTTGATTTTCAGGAGTACTGATAACCTATTAATTCCATGGGAATCAATTAGGAGCAATGGAGCACCTAGTTGGTACCTCTAAGAGCCAGGGCATTTCACACAAGTTTTGGAATCTACACAATTTAAATAGTAAGTGAATGATTCTAGTAATAATGAGGATTCATTTATAGAATAATGAACAGTGTTTGGGCAGTGCTCAAATTATTGGGGGGAAAGGTAGGAGGGCACTTAATGAAATCCACAAGTCCCACTCCATACCCCCTATATTTAACCTAAACCATCTAAAAACAGTAGCTATGGGGGGGGGGATCACAAATAATAACAAGGCTGTGCTCCCAATTGCCCCCTGCCCCCCAAATGTGAAGCCAATCTTAATAGTTTGGGCAGGTTCATTTTGGAGGAGGCAGTTCTTAAAGTAATCTGGTTCCAGATTTAAATGTCAACACCACCAGCACTTTGAATTGAACCCATAAACAAACTAGCACTAATGAAGATGGGTTAATATAAGGAGTAATATGGTTTCTACTTGTTAGCCCCAGATAATAATCTAGTAGTTGAAATTTGAACTGGTTGAGTTTCTAAGACATCTTCAAAATCAGACCCATGTAGACCTCATTACAGCAATCCAGTCTAGATGGGATGCAGACATGAATGATCAAGGCTGGGTCTGATTTCTTTAGGTAGGGGGCAAGTGGCATACCAGCCAAAGCTGGTAAAAAGGCACCTCTGGCTACTGCTGCCGCCTTCCATCCAAGAGCAGGACAGTCACAGGATGAAGAAAGATGTTCAAGCTGTGCACCTGCTTCTCAAGGGAGCATGCAACACCACCCAAAACATGCTGTACACCCAATCAGAACCCACAACCAATACTACCTCCATCTTATTTCACTTTGTCTGCTCCCATTCAATCCAGTATTGACACCAAATACAAATTCAGATCCTTTAGAACCTTCCTGGGATTAGCAGATAGAAACAAAAGATAAAACTGGGTGTCATCTGCAAGCTGATGACAACCTAGGCCAAATCATGAGATGAGCTAGCTCACTCAATAGCTCCAGTCCACAACTGACATGTGCACTGCACACTGCTTCCTAAAGTGCTTTCATGCAGGGCTAGCTAGCCTGAAACATTTTGTTGTTTCAAGCAGCTGCATTGCTATATCTGAGAGGAGCACCCTAGGATCCTTTACAAAGTTGTAGAATTTGCTGCAGTTCAACCTTTGCATAGCGCTGGCGCATGAGCTAAGAACAGAGCTCCAGCATCTTCTGCAAGGGATCCACCTCTCAAACCATGCACTGGTTTATTTTTATTTATTTATTTATTTATTATATTTTTAAATCGCCCATCTGGCCAGCCACCCAGCCACCCTGGGCAATGTACAATCAGGATAAAACACCATTAAAACACCATTAAAACAATATAAGAGTGTTGTTGTTGTTGTTTTTTAAAAAAAATCCTAACCCACCCCATATTCCCGGCTGAAAAGCCATGTTTTTAAAGCCCGGCGGAAGTTCATCAGGGAGGGGGCATGGCGAAGGTCACTGGGGAGGGAGTTCCATAACTTGGGGGCTGCCACAGAAAAGGCCCTCTTCCTAGTCCCCACCAGCCTGGCTGCTCTGGCTGATGGGACAAGGAAAAGGCCGTCCGTGGCAGACCTTGTTGAGCGGCCTACTTGATGTTGCTGGAGGCGCTCCTTGAGATAAGCTGGACCAGAGCTGTATAGGGTTTTAAAGGTCAAAACCAACACCTTGAATTTGCACCGGCAAGCAACTGGTAACCAGTGCAACTCCTTGAGCACTGGTGTGATGTGATCTCGCCGGCGGCTGCCTTTAACCAGGTGAGCCGCTGCATTCTGTACCAGCTGTAGCTTCCGAACAGTCTTTCATTGGTAGCTCTAGTACAATTGCTATTCAACGTGTCTGCTGGCTTGCTTGTCCAGTTGGACTAGCCTTGTTTCTGTGCAGGAATTTTGTCACATCTGAGACAGCTACTAGAGGAAGAATGGCTTTAATGTCAAGAGTTTATGGGATCAATCTTGAGAAACTGGATCAATGGGACTTAAGGTTTCACTACATACATAAATCCCATTAATTACAATGGGATTTAGGTACATCTAAGTTTCCCAGAATTGTGCTGTATCACCACATTCCGTAAAGCACTTATTAATTAGAAATGCTGGAACTTCAATAGGTTTCCTCTGGGATAAGTGATTTGAGATCTACAAACAAAGGATTCCAGTAAGAAGGAAAAGAGGAGCAACAAATATTATTATTTGGCAAGTGACTTTTTTTTTAACTGAATGCAGCAGCACCTAAAATTAATTGTTGGCTTTGCTAATATAAGGAAAAAAGGGGAGAGAACTAGGTTCTCAGGATGCAAACTTTATTAAATAGAGAAGCCTGATGCTTTTCGGCCTGTGTTTTTTTTCAAGGCCTTCCTCAAAGGGTTGTAAAAGAGTCTGCAGATTTCTTAAACAACTGAAGTGTCTTTTTTTTAGTGGAAGACACTTCAGTTGTTTAAGAAATCTGCAGACTCTTTTAAAACCCCTTGAGGAAGGCCTTGAAAAAAACACAGGCCGAAACACGTCGGGCTTCTCTATTTAATAAAGTTTGCATCCTGAGAACCTAGTTCTCTCCCCTTTTTTCGTTGCTATTGGATGCTCTTCTCCTCTGGTTTCTGTCTTTGCTAATATAAGGACCATCATGTTTCTCTGCATTTCTTCTCTACACTACCTCAGGAACCTGTGTGTTTTGCCCAAGGCAGGAGGCAGATCAGAGTTAGTCTGCTTTTGTGTTTTCAGAAATGGAGACCAGCCATTGTTTCACTATTGCAAAATGCATCGCTAGGTGTCAGGGCTGGCACAAACTCTCTGGCCGCCTGAGGTGGGAGAACGCACGTGTGCCTCTGCTGTGTCCGCCCACCTCCTATGCTGATGTCGCATCTACCACCTGCACTGCATCTCCCCATGCTTCGTGTCTCCCTGCCACCCCACTGCATCTCCCCAACCCCTACCCCCTGCCATGATTACCACCACCCCACTGCATCGCCTCACCACTCCACCATGTCTCCAACTACCCCATCATTGTTGCCACTGTTGCTGCTGCTCTCTGAAGAGCCATGTCGGCTGTAAAAAGTGGTCAGCACAGCTCTCCGAAGAGCCAGCCAGGCCCAAATGCCTGGCTTCTAAGGGGGTCCTTCCTCAGAGCCAGGCACGGTGGGAGGGGTGTCCCTGGAGATCACCCATGGTACAGGTGATCTCCATGGCCACCCTTCCCACCATGCCTGGCTGTGAGGAAGGACCCCCTCAGAGCCAGGCATTTGGGCCTGGCTGGCTCTCAAGAGAGCCATGCCTGCCGCTTATTATGGCCAACGCAGCTCTTCCGAGAGCTCGCCTGCCCGTCCAATGAGTGGCACCTGTGGGGATGGGGGGGGGGGCTCCTGGTAGTGGTGATGGGGGAGAGTGCACAGTTCACCGCTCCTCCCACTCTGCCATCTGAGGCAGGGGATTCACCCCGCCTCATGGGAGGGCTGGCCTTGTAATCTGATACCTGCAACAACTGCTACTGACTAATGCATTCAGTCTGCTAATCTCCATTTTGAGACTGGGTCTATCTGAACTGCCCACCTTATGGACGCACCACCTGGCCAAATGTTTGGACTTTTCCGTGTCTTCCGTTGCTTTTTGTACCACATAGCCTGACAAAGAAAACTCAAAAGCTTGCACAATTTTGTGGAATTTTGGTTGGCCCTGATAAAGGTATTGCCCAGCTGTGGAAGTATTGTTAGAAATCAGATTTTCAGGATTTGAGGCACGATTAATCCGAGAGAGCTGCCCCACTCCTGGTGTGTTCAAATGAAGATGATAAGGAGAAATGTTAACAAACAAATCATCAATGGGGAGATCACAGTGAAGAGGTCTGAGGTTTGCGACAGGTGATGGGTTAAAGTGATTTGGTAGTGGTATGTAGTGGAAGAACCAGACAGGCTGCTCTGAAGTTTGAAATGACATCCAAGAGAGCTGTGCTGCAAGGCCACCTGTGTCCTCTCTGCCACTCAGATTTATAGAGTGCCACATTTTAATAAAAAACACACACACTTTCCCACTTTGGTGCATTAAGAGATTTCTAGCAAGACATGGTAATGTTGCTATAAATTTCCTCCCCAGCACCCTTGCAAGTAATAACTCAAACCCAGAATTTTGGATTAATGTTTATTTTGATGGCTGTCTTCCAGAAAGAAAAGGGAAAGGTACCCCTCTCCCCTCTTCCCAAATTGCTATTAGCCTGATGTTTTCAATAAAAACCAGCACAAACTGGGAAACAAACACTCGGGGAAAGAAGGCTGGAAACCCAAAATGTCTACCAAGGGGGAATCTGGGCAAAAAAAATAATGATTCAGGTTGGCTTAGGTAAAAATGATTGTTGAAGTTACCTGTCAAGAAACTGGGTCTGCCCAATCCACATAATCACTTGATGGAATCGGCATGGCTTGCTTATGAGCAGGTAAGAGCAACAAAGGGTGCCTACACTCCAGAGAATCTACAGACGTAACAGCACCGGGGAGCCCTAAACCTTAATAAAACTCTTACCTGTAGTAACTCAAGAGAACTCTTGAGCTGCAGTCTGGCACAAAAGGTTTAGAGCAGCCTTCCCCAACCTGGTGCCCTCCAGATGGGTTGGACTGCAACTCCCATCATTCCCAGCCAGCATGGCCGTACTGGCTGGGAATGATGGGAGTTGTAGTCCAACCATCTGGCGGGCACCAGGTTGGGGAAGGTTGGTTTAGACAATCTAACTATGCACAGGTTTTCAGCATTGGTCAGCTAATGTAAATTATGTCATGTAAATTCTATAGTTCCTAAATCAGGGAAGGGCAACCTCTGGCCCATGGAGGTTGCCTGTCCAGCTGAGAGGCTTCGGCTCCCAGAAAGAGAAGGTGTGGGTCAGGGGAAGCCAGTTCCCAGTGGCTGCATCAGGAGAATCATCCTCCTGACACGGTTGCCAGGAACCAAATGATTTATTTATTTTTATTTTTTATTTATTACATTTATACCCCACCTTTTTTCCTGCAAGGAACCCAAGGTGGCTTACATAATCCTCCTCCTCCTCTCCATTTTATCGTCACAACAACCCTGTGAGGTAGGTTAGGCTGAGAGTCAGGGACTGGCCCAAAGTCACCCAGTGAGTTTCATGGCCGAGCGGGGACTAGAACCGGATCTCCCGAGTCCCAGTCCAACACTCTCACCACTATGCTACACTGGCTCTCATCATAATAATAACTTAGTTACATAATAGTAGGCCCCTGCCACTTTGATGTTAGGGGGTGGGGCCACACCCCTGATGTCATATGGCCCACGGAGGGCAGGGTGGGGGAGTCATCCAACCCCCCACCCTATTATGGTTTCCTGGCCCTGCCCTAAGGAGTCGTCCCTACATAGATTCCCTAGCCTCTACATCAGGGCTCTCCAACCTTGGGTCACCAGATGTTGCTGGACTACAGCTCCCAGAATCCCTTTCCATTAGCCATGTTGGCTGGGTATGCTGGGAGCTGTAGGCCAGCAATATCTGGGGACCCAAGGCTGGAGAGCCCTGCTCTACATAGTTGAGACCTTACTCGATCCTTTTACTAGCAGCAGTGTAAGTGCTTCTTGAGTTGACTACTTTGTCCTAAGTTGACGACTAGAAGTTGGAATAGCAAGTATATACCACTTGTGCTGATCACTGGAGTACTAGGGTGCCAAGCTGGCACTGGTGGTGATATCACCAGTGCTGGAAGGAAGTTCTGTCATTAGAAGCATTGAAGTACAGTAGTTGTACACCTGGATTAACTATGCTTAATAGTATATGTCAACAACATTTTGAATCTGATATCTTCTTATTCATCACGCTGAAGGTAAGACCAAAGAATTGAGTAGAGGGATGCTTGGAGGGTGGTGACAAGGAGGAGGGCCTTTTCTGTGGTAGCCCCCCAACTCTGGAACAAGCTTCCCCTTGAGGCCCGCCTGACTCCAACTCTGTTATCTTTTCGGCACCAGGTTAAGTCTGCCCTCTATGTAGAGGCTCTTAACAATTTTAAATAGTGCATGCTGGGGGTTGGGTTATTTTTAACTTACTGGTCATGTTGTATTAACTTGTTTTAGCTATTTGTGCTATTTTAAATTTGGTTTTAATTTTTTAATAATGTTTTATTGTGTATTTTATACTGTATTTTTTAATAGTTGTAAACCGCCCAGAGAGCTTCGGCTATTGGGCTGTATAGAGATGATGATGACGATGACGATGACGATGACGATGACGATGACGATGTTATTTGTTTACATTAAGCCATCCATCTGGTTACACTAAATTCACCACGGAGATTCAGTGGCCAGGTTCGCATGATCATGGAGGGGAAATAAGGGGATAGTGGCTTATTTCCCTTCCCCACGCTTGCCATTCATGTGCCAGGGGAGGGGGGGATAACCATAATTACCCCTAGCTTTGCGCTTGTTGTTTCATGTGAACTCGACCAGGGTGGCTTGTTGCCATGGGTAACAAGCCACCCAGAACCCATGGCATGTTGTAGGGTTCTGGGTAACTTATTTCCCCTCCATGATTATGCGAACCAGGCCACTTAGTAGGCCAGCCAGAGGGAATATATTTTAGCTCTAGAGACAATAGCTTAGAGTGGCCACTTATGCATCACCAAAAAAGAGGATAAAGGAGGAAGAGAGATTTGCATCAAACCTGCAAATGGAAATTTCTATGTAGAGATCCAAATTTAGAAATAATTACTATAATTTAGAGGACAAACCGTGAGAAGGGAGAGCAGGGGCCTTAAAGTTGCCCATCAACAGTTACACTTGGCTAGCTGGCTAAGCAGGTACACAGGCCGCCAGGTCACAGTCTTCCCCATTAGGGGGAATAGTATATCTGTTTAAATAATAATAATTGTTTCTGAATTTGCATCTCTGCATACATATTAGTAGATGCACATTTTATGCAAATCAGCAGTCCCTTTTGTCCTCTTTTTTTTTTGCAGTGCATAAGTGGCTACCCTAGCAGTAGTGCATTGCATTCCGGACAGACCCAGGTTTCAGCAGTGGCCAGGATGCTTTTGTACAGCTAAGGCTAGTGTGCCAGCTGGGGGCAATCTTGAAAACACCAGGTCCAGTCAAGTTGCCACAGGTATGCTCAATGTAGGGTTGCCTTTGAAGAGTGTTTTGAAATTTCACCTGGTTCAAAATGCTGCAGCCATACTGTTGAGTGGGACTGCTTATAGGTCTCAGCACGTGGCTTCCTTGTTACAACAGCTTCACTGGCTACTGGTTTGTTTCTGGGCACAATACAAAGGGATGGTTATGACCTATAAAGCCCCACACATCTTGGGAACAGGTTACCAGAAAGATCACCTTCTTCCATATGAGCCTGTCTGGATTTTAAGGTCTGTGTGTCCCATCAACTTGGGCCTTCTCACCGGCTGTTCCCAGGCTCTAGAATTCCTTGCATTGATTGGAGGCCTGTTTTGCCCTATCTGTGATGAATTTCCACTAGCAGTCAAAGATAATTTTATTTAGAGAGGCCTTTGGCCTGCAAACTGGTTTGTAAATATTGTGTAATTGCTTTTAGCTGCTTGCTTTTTATTGATGTTTTACCTGCTTAGTCTTTATGGGGTTTTAAAAAACTTTTATTTTATTGTTTTACTGTATCTGATTCTATTCTATTTTATTGTATTTTTTACTATTGTTTTGAGTTGTCTTGAGCAGAATACAATTTTGAAATAAATATATAAAAGTATTTTATCCTGTTCTGCTGGTTCGCATCCTCTGTTAACCTAGGCTGTCTGCATCTCTTTGTTAGGGAAGGAGTCGTGCACCACATGAGCCCTGCCTCCCACGGTCATGGAAAAACTGGTATAGTTAGGCACGCACTGCTACAGATGCATATCAAGTCTTCTGTGAGTATTTCCTAAATGTAGAATATGTCAGACTGGCCTTCGCATTAACAATATGGATCAAAGTTTTGGTATTGGCATGTGGTGCCAGGGGCATTGCTATAGGAGTGATGAGATACCACTAGTTGTGAAGCATTAAAGGATAAATGAGGGTCTATAATCACTCCAGCCAAGCACCGAAAAGTTCACTTGTAGCTGGTATCATATTCCATACCCACTGTAGTGTATTTGGTTCTAAATTAAGCTATCTCTCTTATAAGAACTTGGCATTGTTAACTAACCTTATGTAGCATTGGAGCACATTTGTTGTTGTAAGTCTCAAGCCAAGAGAGCATGGAAGTCTACAAACAACAATGACAAAATAAACCAGAAAACAGTGCCAATAAGATTTTCCTTTCTAGGAGGAATAACCAGTTCAGGGGCTGATTGTCATCAGGACACATATAGACTCTTACTTTTGTCTATATGTGCAGAGCATAATCTCACTATCACAAACACGCTCTTTCGACAAAGGAATAAGTTTAAAACATCATGGCAGCACCCACGGTCAAAGCACTGGCATCTTCTGGATTATGTAATTGTCCGTGTTAGAGATCGCCGCGATGTACTTCTTACTAGGGCCATGGTGAGTGCCGACGACTGCTGGACAGACCACTGACTAATCCGGTCCACAATGGTTATCAACATTGCTCCCCAACGTAGGCTTCAAGGAAGGAAACCAAGGCGTAAAATGAACATCCAAGTCCTTCAAGATCCTATTAAGCAAACTCATCTTCAATCACTTCTTAAGGAACATCTACCTACGGAACCTCCTGACAACATTGAGGACCATTGGTCTAAGCTGAAAACCTCCATTACTGCAGCTTGTGAACAAACTATTGGATATGAAACTAAGAAACATCAGGATTGGTTTGATGAAAATGACAATGAGATTAAATATATAATTGACCAAAAAAGGAAAGCCTTCCAAATATGGCAAAATGATATTAACTGCGCTGCCAAGAAAAAAACCTACGCTAGCGCAAAGGCTGAGGTCCAAAGAAGAACAAGAGAACTTAAGAACGCTTGGTGGAAAAAGAAAGCTGAAGAAATTCAACAACTTGCAGAATCTCATGATGCACGGGGCTTTTTTAAGGCCACAAGGGCCATTTATGGACCAAAAACCTATGGTACAAACCCTTTACAATCAAAAGATGGCACCAAACTCTTAAAAGACAAAGAATCTATTGCACTGCGTTGGAAAGAGCATTATTATGACCTTTTAAATCGTAAGTCTAAGGTGGATAATGAGATTTTTTCGCAAATCCCGCAAAAACAAATTAAAGAGGAACTTGCAATACTCCCCACTTTGGATGAAGTAAAAAAAGCCATTAATCAAATGAAGAACAACAAAGCTAGTGGACCAGATGGGATTCCTGCTGAAATCTTTAAAGAAGGGGGGCCCGAACTTGTACAACATCTTCATAAACTCATCGAAAAAATCTGGATAAGAGAAGAGATCCCAGAAGACTTCAGGGATGCCATAATTATCACCCTCTTTAAGAAGGGTGATAGAACAGACTGTGGAAACTATCGGGGCATTTCTCTCTTAGCAACCGCAGGTAAAATATTTGCTAGGATTCTCGCAAACCGTCTTCTATCTATTTCAGAAGAGATCCTCCCTGAAACTCAATATGGTTTCCGCCCCTCTAGAGGGACAGTAGACATGATTTTTACTGCACGTCAGCTCCAAGAAAAATGCCGGGAGCAAAATCAACCCCTTTATATGGCATTTATCGATTTGGCTAAGGCCTTTGATACTGTAGACCGTACAGCTCTCTGGACTATCCTTATGAAAATTGGATGCCCCAATAAATTTGTGAATATCTTGCGACTTCTCCATGACAACATGACGGCAACGGTTTTGGACAACAACGGCTCTCATGGTGCTCCATTTAAAGTGGGATCAGGTGTTAAACAGGGATGTGTTATCGCCCCAACATTATTTGCCATTTTCATCGCCATGGTTTTACATCTTGTCAAGGGGAAACTTCCCACCGGTGTGGGAATTATATATCGAACAGATGGAAAGCTTTTTAATCTCAGCAGGCTGAAAGCAAAAAGTAAGGTAATTACAACCTCCGTTGTGGAACTTCAGTATGCTGATGATAATGTGGTCTCCGCACATTCAGAGGATGATCTCCAAACTATCCTAAATGCTTTTGCAGAAGCATACGAAAAACTTGGTCTCTCACTTAACATCAAAAAAACCAAAGTGCTTCATCAGCAAGTGCAAGCCAATCCTTTGGTGATGCCATCTATCCAGCTTGGCGGGACAATACTGGAAAATGTCGATCATTTTCTCTATCTTGGCAGCTATCTTTCTGTTACAGCTAACATCGACAGTGAAATCCAGCATCGTCTGAGCTCCGCAAGTGCCGCATTTTCTCGAATGAAACATAGAGTGTTCGAGGATCGGGATATTTGTAAGAAGACCAAAACACTGGTTTATGAAGCCATTGTATTACCAACTTTATTGTATGCCTGCGAAACATGGACTATCTATAAACGTCACTTCCACCTCCTTGAAAGGTTTCATCAACGTTGCCTCCGGAAAATCCTGCAAATTACTTGGGAAGATAGGCGAACAAATGTCAGAGTACTGGAAGAAGCAAAGACTACTAGCATTGAAAAAATGATCCTTCAACGCCAACTTCAGTGGACCGGTCATGTTGTTCGAATGCCTGACTGCCGTCTCCCAAAGCAGTTACTTTACTCCCAACTCAAGGATGGAAAGCGGAATATCGGTGGTCAATATAAGAGGTTTAAAGATGTTCATAAGGCTAATCTAAAAAAATGCAATATAAACATCGAAAACTGGGAAGCTCTGGCCCATGAACGATCTAAATGGAGGTTGGCCTTTCACAAAGGTTCCATGGACTTTGAAGAAGCCCGAGTGCAAGGTGAAAGGGAGAAACGTGCTAAGCGAAAAGCACGTCAAATGAATCCTTTACAGGACCATCTTCTATCTGGTAACCTGTGTCCTCACTGTGGGAAGCTGTGTGGATCTAGAATTGGCCTCCACAGTCACTTACGGACCCATCGCTAGAGTCTACACAATCTTCTTTAGAATTTCCTCCTTTTATCCCGGAAGACAATCTTACTCGGTCACGAGTGATCGCCTGATGATGATGATCGCATGAAGCTTCCTGCCTTGCACATGGCAGTCTTTATCACCTGCTGCATTTACAAAAAACCAAACCCTATCAAAACCCATCAATGCATTTCATGTCGTGTTTAGTTTGTTTGGCTCATAGATTATTCTTCTCAGTATCCTCACATGTCATGTTAAAAATTTTGTAAGTGCAATATGTTTCATGCTCTTGAAATCAGTCATTTCAAGAAAGAGTATACTATGTGGCTGAGTGGGGAACCTCAGGCCTGGGGTCCCAATCCTGGGGTCCCCCTCCCACTTTCCCCCGACCACCAATGATTTGGTGCTTTCCTGGCTTTTGTGCAGTATGTTTTTCCCCATTCTAAAAGGCTGAAATGCCTCTCCTAAGACATAGTTAATGGCAAATATGCTGGTATTTATTTGTATTTCTGGCCCCATCCCTTTTGCCTTCAGCACCACCCACCACTGGAATGTGGCCTCTGATAGCTTCTCTGAAATTGAGTTTGGCCCTTGGGGCGAAAGCAGTTCTCCACCCCTGCTATATAGGTTACAATCTGATAATGGGACTCAGTTTGCTGGATGTTGTCAAAAATCACCAGGGACTATGCTACCAACATGACATATCATGTCCAATTTGCCCACAATCAAATAGCCTGGCCGAAAAGGGGGTGAAGATGTAGAACCACAGATTCATGCAGAGGCCCAGATCTAGAAATGCTGAAATTAGGGGGATTGCCTGAAATATTGTTTCATGGGGAAATTGGCTTCTAGATTTGATGGCTATGCTTCAGAAAGATGAAAAGGATTTGGAGCCATATGAAAGGCTGGTCAAAGGTATGCAACAGCTGTCCTATGAAAGTGGGTCACAAACATTGCAGCTGAAGAAACCAATGGATAAAGTGTGTGTGCATGATGATTCATGCTGGAGATAGGCCCTGATCTTAGAGGGGAAGCATGTTTCAGATCAGGACTCTATGGTGGCTTTCCCCCACCCCAAATAAAAGTGGCCCATTTTAAGCATGCTTTTAAAAAAATTTCTGTTTCATAACATGTAATTTGGTCCTTAGGCTATACATCAACCCTCCACAACCTGGTGATCTCCAGAACTTTTGGACTAAAACTCCCAGCATTCTCGTCCATGCTAGCTGGGGCAGATGGTAGTTGAAGTCCAAAATATCTGGAGGGCACCAGGTTGGGGAAGGCTACTAGTGATGCAGACTGTAACATGAACTGCTACAAGATTAACCAATGCAGAGACTAGCAGCACAATTCTATATGATTCAACTCAGAAGTTCTGGGTCAGTGAGTATAGTGAGGAATGGGGAACCTGAGGTCCTCCAACATGGCCACTGGTCAGGAATGATGGGGGTTGGAGTCCAACAACATCTAGAGGGCTACAGGTTTCCCTTTCCTTGTGTATAGGCTTGCACCCTAAAAGAGAGCCACATAGAGATCAACCAGACTACAAAAAGTTCCACAAAGATGAAATGTACATTGTTCATGCATACATACTTTTATGCCTTGTTTTAGAAGTTAGTGCTAGTTTTCCTAATGACATGCAATCTCTTGAAGGGAAGATGTTGGGAAAGTAAACTGGTCCCTTAAGAAGGACAATTGATGTTACCTCATAGAACCAGTTCCAGCTAGTCCTAGCCACAGTAGAGTTTAAAAAAAAAAAAAAGGCTAGGCTACTTTAGAGCAGATGGTTATGTTGTACTTTGAATGAAATCAGTTTAATCTAAAGATTGCCTCAAGCTTAATCAATGCGAGTAGAGCACAACACAACGTGTCTCCAGGTTGAAAGAAGCAGCGGCAACCACAGCAGTGAACAGTGTGTATATATACAGATATTAAAATTTCTCCAGACTAATTCTACTGTAATTGGCTAAAAATAAATAAAAAACACAAAGCCTAGTCCCATGGCAGAGAAACAAACAATACAGTAACTTTCTGCTCTGTGATTAGAAATCTCCAAGAGACTCAAGTTTCAAATGAGGTTAAAAGCTTTATGATTTGTTTAACCAATCCGTGTAAACCCAAGGGCTATTTTTGACCCACAGAGTATTCTTGGCGCACAAAGAGAAGGCATCTGTAAACAGACAGTTATAGGATCTGCTCTGTTCCATTGGTTAGAAGATGGTAAATGGATCTGGAATTGAGTGGTCGTGGAGGAGCATGTTTTTTAGTGGATGTTCTGTGAATGTTATCAGCATTGCATATGGACAAAGAAGACCAGCATTTGGATGGGTGTGATGAGACGCATATTCATCATCACATAACGATGTTCTTCATGGTAATAATGCAATATCTCAGTAACAACCAACTTACTCTGCACTTTTCAAGTAATGATACAATGTTACCATTGTTTTGAAACAGATTAGCAAAATACACACCAAACAGTGGAAATGTGTAAGGCATAGCTGTGCTGATTGCTGCTCACCTCTGTATACCCATAGCTCAGTGGTAGAACACATAGTTTTCATGTGGAAGGTCTCAGGTCCTATCCTTGGTATCACTAGCTGTACTGATGGATTGATTTGATGTTGATCACAAGACCCTTCCTCACAAGAAGCCCAGGGCGGCTAACAACCTAGATATCAGGCTTCCCCAACCTGATGCCTTCCAGATGTTTTGGAATATGACTCACAGGATCCCTGATCATTGGCCACACTAGCTGGGGCTGATGGGATCTGAAGTCCAAAACATCTGGAGGGCATCAGGTTAGGGAAGGATGACCTATATATAAACAACACAGCACATAAACACCATTAAAATCATAATTCTAAAACTACAAATACATAATAAAATACAATAAAACAATTGATATTAACACCAGAGAAACAGATAAAGCATTTGCCTATACCCCAAAAGCCTGACAGCAGTGTGGGGGACAGCTGAATCTCTAATGGAAGGGAGTACCACAGCTGGGGTGCCACCACTGAGAAGGTCCTACTATGTGTGGTAGCCTCATGGGCCACATTCCTCAAGAGCACCATAGGCAAAACCTCCCCAGCTGATCTTAAATTCCAGGTTGGCTGATTCTGGGGAAGGCAGTCATTCAAGTGCCTGGGTCCGGAGCCGTTGAGGGCTTTGTACACTAATCCTTGAATTGGGCCTGGCAGCCATTGCAGAGATTTCAAAGCTGGTATGATATATGCTCACATCACACTGCTACTGTCAACACAGGGGCAGCAGCATTGGAAGGATCACTGTTAGGTGAGCTGGGAAGGTTCCTGTCTGAGTCCTCGGGGGAGCTACTGCCTGCCACAGAAAGCATAACAAGGCTAGATGGACCAATAGTAAAAGGCAGCCTCACATGTCTACAGTCACTGCTGAACCATTGCTTCTAGGCTTGTAGAGTTTGGCAGCATTTGCTGCTTTTCTTACTATGAAGTATGCTGGTTGCCAGGCTTGCAAATGTCTGAGATTTGTTGAACCGTAGTAATGGCTACTGATGTCCCAAAGGTGCTGATTATTCTCTAACACTGGAGAAAGCTGTAATAATTCCCCTGTGCAGTACTTTGGGCGTAATAATTCCCTTTGTAGTACTCCCCAGTGAAAGGCCGCTGTTACAGGTTCCCCAACCCCAGTTTATCATCTAACCTTCCCGACCCTCTTTCTGATGGTGATGGTCCTGCCCACACTGGCAAACCAGTTCAGGAGGAAAAGGAGGATGAGGCAGGTAGTCTCAGAGAGGTTGGGGGGGGCGCCTCTAAGGTGGCCACTTACGTATCACTCAGAAAGAGGACAAAATGAGCATTTGTCCATGCTCATGTATATGTAGAAATGCGATCCATCTCACCATAGTGGAGGAGACTGTGGCCTGGTGACCCATGTGCCTTGCTCAGTCTGCTGTCCAGGTGCTGCTAACTGTGGATGGGCAACTTCAAGGCCCCTGCTCTCCCTTCTTGTGGTTCTTGATCTTTGAAGCAGGTTTGGACTGGAAACCCCTTCAAACAGAGGACACCTTCTAATAGAGGACTGTCCTCTGACCACCTTTGAAACTGCAACTGTCCTCTGTAACTGCAACTGCAACTGTCCTCTCCCCGCTCGGCCATGAAACTCACTGGGTGACTTTGGGCCAGTCACTTGACTCTCAGCCTAACCTACCTCACAGGGTTGTTGTGAGGATAAAATGGAGAGGAGGAGGATTATGTAAGCCGCCCTGGGTTCCTTGCAGGAAAAAAGGCGGGGTATAAATATAATAAATAAAATAAATAAAATAAGCCACACTGGGCACCACATTGCAGAAGTCCGATCAAAACACCCCTTGGATCAGTGTTCTCCAACCTTGGGTCCCCAGATGTTTGGCCTACAACTCCCAGCATGCCCCAGCCAGCTATACTGGCTGGGGCATGCTAGGAGTTATAGGCCACAAACATCTGGGGACCCAAGGTTGGAGAACACTGTCCTGGATTCTCTCTCTCTCTCTCTCTCTCTTTCTCTCTCTCTCTCTCTCTCTTACACTAGTGGGAAATTAGTGTAAAACAGGCTGGGTCCCAAATAAATATTTGTTCCTTGAGAAGGTCTGGCTCCAGGCTTGAGGTGGCCTTGGGCACAGTACCTCTGATGGATCCCCTCCTTAGTCACTGGGCCCTGGAAGTCTTACCTGGCAGCAGTGAACAGCGGCGACAGTGGCAGCGGCGGCACTCCAAACAAAGCCAGGCTGCTGGGTCTATCTGCCATTTTAATTTCCCACAATGTGGGAAATTTAAATGGCAGATAGTCACACACACAGCTGCCCAGTGCTGTTTGGAGTGGCTGCCCAGATTTTTTTTTTTAAGTGTGTGTGTATGGGGGGGGGGCTCTGTGGTGGGCCCTGGCAGCTGTTGAAGGAGACCATCAGCATCAGCACAGCCCTGCCCTTAAGCTATGTGCAGACAAAATTCATGAAAAAAAAAAAGGCTATCTGGAAGAATGAACAAACTTAGCCATCATGAGATAAGAAAGAGGTCTTCTTAGGAACAAAGGGAACCATTGGTCCATCTTGCCCAGTATTGGCGACACTTGTCTGGCAGCAGCTCTCCAGGATTTCAGGCAGGATTTCCCCCCCCCAGCCCTACCTGGAGATGCCGGGGATTGAACCTGGGACCTTCTGTATGCAAAGCAGGTACTCCACCACTGAGCTGTGCCTCCCTCCCTCTTCTGGTTCAGCAACTCATTAAAGAACAAAAAGCAGAGAGTAGGAATAAGTGGACAGTTCTCGCAAAGGAGGAATATATAGGGGGGGGGGAGAGTTTCCTCCAAGGATCTATAGGACCAGTGTTTTGGGTTTTTAAAAAACTCATTCATAAGTGCTCTGGAGTTGGGGTGAGCACTGAGACTGCCAAGTTAGCTGATCTTCTTGTTGTTCCTCTCCTTCTGGAGTTTGGACATCATCACGGCTAGACGATCTTTAGATGTGTGTGTAGCCATGATGAGTATACAGTAAAACCTTGGATTGCAAGTAACTTGGTCTGCAAGTGTTTTGCAAGACAAGCAAATTTTTAAAATAAATTTTAACTTGATAAACAAGCGACGTCTTGCAATACAAGTACTGTAGTACGGTCAAGAAAAATGAAGACTTTACACTATCATTCTTTATTGCAGCTTAAATTAAAAATATGTGTACAAATTTCTTATGGGGAATTTCGCATTGATATACGAGTGCTTTGGATTACAAGCATGTTTCCGGAATGAATTATGCTCTCGATCCAAGGTTTTACTGTACTCAGAAAATATAATGTGGTGGTTTTCCGCTGCCTTCCACATTGCAGCGCTATGGTCGATTACGCTGGCTACCATCTCGCCTGCAGTTTTCCACACCAAAGCGCTATCGGCATCCCTTGCCTTGGTCTCTGATTGGTATTGACATTGCTGCCACCCAAGGTCAGGTGGAATTCAGAGGCAGTTTAATTCCTCAAGACTCCACAAGCCTCCTGGTCAAGCTCCTCCACCCGAAACAATGGGCTTTCCCAGGGGTTGGGTTATAATACCGCCACCTGATACTCGGCGTTGCTGAGGTATATGGTGACGCTAGTCAGTAAAGTCAGTCCATAGGCCAACCCCCGTGCAGGCAAGTTTGCTGATGATACATAATTATTTAGGGTGGTTAAAACAAAACAAAACAAGAACAAGATCCTACTTGGGTGGCCGATTCCAGAAGGTGGTGCTGGAGGATTACTGCTCTGTCCCTTGTTGGCAGTTATGCCATGGGGTGCCACAGGGCTCTATTTGATCCCCCATGCTGTTTAACATCTACATGAAACCACTGGGAGAGGTTATCCGGAGGTGTGGGCTGAGGTGTCATCAATATGCAGATGACACCCAGCTCTATCTCTCCTCTTCATCAAATCCAGGTGAGGCAGTGGCTGTTCTGAATCAGTGCCTGGACACAGTAATGGACTGGATGAGGGCTAATAAACTGAGACTCAATCCAGATAAGATGGAGGTACTGTTACTGGGTGGTTCGTCTGCCTGGCTAGGTGATATTCAACCAGTTCTGGATGGGGTTGCACTCCCCCTGAAGGATCAGGTTCGTAGTTTGGGGGTGCTCTTGGATCCACAACTGTCACTCGAGGCACAGGTGAACTCGGTGGCACGGAGCACCTTTTATCAGCTTAGGCTGATATACCAACTATGTCCTTATCTGGACAGAGATAGCCTAGCTACAGTTATCCATGCTCTGGTAACCTCTCATTTGGATTACTGCAATGCGTTATATATGGGGCTGCCTTTGAAAACAGTCTGGAAACTTCAGTTGGTCCAAAATAGGGCAGCGAGATTATTAACGGGGGCTGGCCGACGTGAACATATTATGCCAGTGCTTTCTCATCTGCACTGGCTGCCAGTCTGTTTCCGGGCCCAATTCAAAGTGCTGGTACTAACATTCAAAGCCCTAAACGGCTTGGGGCCAGGGTATCTGAAGGATTATCTCCTCCCATATGTACCTGCCCGGAGACTAAGATCCTTTTCAGCGGTCCTTCTCCAAGAGCCCCTGCCAAAGGAAGTGAGGCAGGTGGCTACCAGGAGGAGGGCCTCTTCTGCTGTGGCACCCCGGTTGTAGAATGAGCTCCCCAAAGAGGCTCGCCTGGTGCCTACATTGTACTCTTTTCGGCGCCAGGTGAAGACCTTTCTATTTTCCCTGGCATTTTAATCATTTTAATCTTGTAGTTGTTTTTAACTCTGTTATTGTAATTTGAACTGCTGCTGCTAGCTTTGCTGTTTGTTTTTAATCTGTGGTTTTAAATCTTATATTTACATCATATTGTATTTTATGGTTTTAACTGTTGTAAACTGCCCAGAGAGCTTCGGCTATTGGGCGGTATAAAAATGTATTAAATAAATGAATAAATTAATAAGAACAAAAGGATCTCTCCAAACTCGGAGAATGGGTATTAAAATGGCAAATGCAGTTCAATGTAAGCAAGTGTGAAGTGACGCACATTGGGGCAAAAAATAAAAATCCTCACTTCACGTATACACTGATGGGGTCTGAGCTAGTGGTGACCAGTGGTGCAGTGGAGGCTGGGCTCACGGGGTTGAAGTGCTAGGATGTTTTGATTAGCAGGAATTATGTCATCCCCTCCCACCTCCATCCTCAAACTTCCCTGTTCCCGTAGACCAGTGTTCTCCAACCTTGGGTCCCCAGATGTTTTTTGCCTACAACTCCCAGCATGCCCCAGCCAGCGTAGCTGGCTGGGGCATGCTGGGAGTTGTAGGCAAAAAACATCTGGGGACCCAAGGTTGGAGAACACCGCCTTAGACCCAAACTACATGTTATGCGAATTGTGTAGCATCTAGCTCACGGTTATATTTTATTTTCTCTAGTATAAATGCATGTGGCCCCAAATCCTCTGGAAGAGGAGGATTAAACCTCCACACACACACTGTTTGCTTCCCGACCAACCTGCCCCCATGGTGTAGGTTAACAAAATAAAAATAAAGAGGCTCTTGGGGTTAGTTTGGGAAGCAAACAGTGAAGGGAAGGGAAGAAAGTTTAATCCTCCTCTGCTAGAGCATTCTAGAGGTGGGAGGGGATGATCAAGGGGCTGGAGCAACTCCTTTATGAAGAAAGGTTAAAATGTTTGGGGTTCTTCAGCTTAGAAAAGAAGGCTAGTAAGGGGTGTATAAGTTATGCATTATTACATGATAGGGGTGTATAAATTTTACATGGTGTGGAGAAAGTGGATAGGGAGACATTTTTCTCCCTCTCTTGTAATACTAGAACCCGGGGTCATCCAATGAAGCTGAGCTGTGGGAGATTCAGGACAGACAAAAGGAAGTACTTCTTCATGCAGCACATAGTTAAATTATGGAATTCACTACCACAAGGTATAGTGATGGCACCAACTTGGACAGATTAGACAGATTCATGGAGGATAAGGCTCTCAATGGCTACTAGTCAAGATGGCTATTTACCTCCAGTATCAGAGGCATATATTTCTGAGTACCAGTTACTGGGGAACCCAAATGGGAGGGTGTTATTGCACTCATGCCCTTCTTATGGGTTTCCCATGGCCAGCTGGTTGGCTACTGTAGGAACAGAATCCTGGGCTAGATAGGCCTTTGGTCTGATCCAGCATGGCTCTTCTTGATGACATTTGTATTTTACATACATGCAGAACTAGAACACTTAAAAATCTAGTATTCTGTTTCTCCTTTTGTGTTGCACAATCATAAATAATATGTCTTCACCTGGTAGAGGTTTTTATACATATCTGTCACTACAGTTTGAAAACTGGACAAATATAAACCTGGACATTCATCAAAGGATGTGAAAATGTGAGTGTTTATTCATGAATAGGAAAGGTGCCATTTCTTCTTAAGGAGTAGGAGACTATACTGCAATGTCATCCTTCAGTCATTCAACCATGCCTAGACACATGTTTTTACTGCCCATTTGTATAAGGGCAGGGCCGGATTAAGAGCATTATGGGCCTGGTGCTGAGGATTTTGGTGGGCCTTTTTATGGAAATAAATAAAATGAAGACGCAATTTTATATTAAAACAAATTAAATATTTTAATTACCATTAAAGTGCCAAAACTCAAAAACTCCTGCAGCTCATCAGTAAGGGTCTTCCCAATTTCCCCCAAATTTATTTATTAAAAAAGAAAAAGCAGCCACAACAAAAAGCCAGGAAGCTTTGCTGACCAAGAATAATTGTGTTGTTCTTGTTGCTTTGTTTCGTTTTCGTTTTTTTGTTTAAACTAGCATTTGAAAAATTGAGCTGCGAATCAGAAAAGATCTTTTGCTCGAGCTGGAAGAGAGAGGTCCCTTCTAAATCTGATATTACAGACCCTAGCAAGCCCCCATGGGCTCAAAGAAATGTAGAACAGTGATTGAAATGCAAAAACCTACGAAATGCTAATTTGATAACAACATTTATTGCTAGGTCTTTGCCCTCAAGCCTGTAATGCAGATGTGCTTAAACACCCTTTCTAATCTTGAAAAAATCATAATTATGCTGAAGATAACGATCAGAGCTAACTCAAATCGTCCGCGTGTCCCCTATAGGGTGGCCTATTGTCCTGTTATGGGCCTGGAGCGGCCGCTCCAATCGCCCCTATGTTAATCCGGCCCTGTATAAGGGAGTATCTAAATGATGCCATTCAGATAATAATAACAATTTACAGCATTTGTATACTGCTTCACATCTAGACAGATTCCAGAGCAGTGAACAATAAAGAGATAAAACAGATAAAAGAATAAAAATAATGCATTAAAAACAGAATAACATTAAACCATGGCTGGTCAGCAAGGAACGCCTCCCAGAACAAAGATGTCTTCAGCAGGCCCTGAAAATAACAGTGTCAGAGCCTGGCTGACCTCAAGAGGCAGGGAGTTCCACAAAAGTGGAGCTGCCACACTGCCCCTGGATTCATGCTAATGCAGACACAGCTATTGGCTCATGAAGAAGACATAGCTCTGATCTACTCATAAGCTTTAATAACCACTGCCCACCAGGACCGGTGCAGGGCAGTTTGGCGCCCTAGGCGAAATGATATTTAGCGCCCCCCCTCTCGTGCCATGGGGGGGCTCCGGAGCAAAGCAGCCCTGCTCTGCAACCCCCCCCACGCCGCCACCACCACCACCAACCTACCTTCCCCCCGCCCTGGCTGCCTCCTCCTCCGAGGAGGAGGAAGTGACCCGACGGGACCCCCGCACTCTGTTTTTTGCGGGGAAAACCAGGGCAACAGGGCTGTTTAAGCCCTGTTGCCCTGGTTCCTCCCACCAAAACAATGCGGGCAGGGCTCCGGAAGCGACGCAACGCGGAGAAGGTAGGTGGTGGGGGGGGTCGGGGGGGTGGCGGCGGCGGGCGGAGGGAGGCGCAGAGGCGGGCGGGGAGAGGCGTGGCGGCGGGCGGGAGGTCGGGGGGAGGCGCAGTGGCGGTGGGGGGGAGGCACGGCGGCGGTGGGTAGGGAGGCGCAGCAGTGGCGGCGGCGGTGGGCAGGGAGGTGGAGGCCTGGTGGGGGCGGCGCGGCAGCAGCGAAGAGGAGCGCAGCATTTCTGCGCCCTCTTCAGCCGCGCGCCCTAGGCAACCGCCTAGTTTGCCTAGCGGTAGCGCCGGCCCTGCTGCTAAGCTATGCCATGTGGGAAAGGGGGAAGGGGGAGGAGGGAGAATGATTCCTACAAAGGGTTTATAATGCATCCAGATAAAATACTGATGATAGTGATAAAATATCCTGGGACTCTATCCTATGTGCTTGGCAAGGCATATTTTGTTTTCTTTAAACAAAATAACAAAAAACAAACGGTAGTGGAGACTGCTTAGTATCTTGTTCAGTTGGGCTACTGATCTTGTCCCAGGCAGCATAAGTGTTGGATGAGTTACTGTTGTCAGTTCATTGTTTTCAAGACTCAATTGGTGTTGAGGGGGGGGGCTTTTCTACATGAGGCATTTACTGTGTGCTCATCATTCCCTACTCATGGTTGTTTACAGGTTCTTTAGGACAACGTCATGACCCTCCAATTTTGCTTCTTTGTCTAACCAGCACATTTGGTGAGTTTTTTAAGAGCAGGGAAAATGCAGCATTTAATTGTGAAAGTGAAAGAAAACAGGATTTCCTTTTGTGTATTTGCAGTATTCTGCTATACCACAGTGCCACCTAAAGGTTATGTAGTGGAAATGCAAGAAAGTAAATGCTCCTTGTGTAGTGCTCAGATCTCAATTCTGCAGCCAAACTGAAAGTAGATACAGCGGATTAACAGCCAATTAACAGCCTCGTGTAGAAAAGCTCTTTGTCACTCAGGAAATCTTTCGTTATCTCCTGTTAACAACTAGCATGGTATAATTCATTACCGTCTGTCCATTGGTAGCCTCGCCAGCCATTCTTATTGTGAACATAACAAACCTAGGTCTTTGGTGGTATAAACAAAACATTATTCTGTTCAGCGGGAAAACTCAATTCACTGATTTTGAATACCAGTCCAATGTGTTTTATTTATTACATTTCTATCCCACCTTTCCTCCAAGGATCTCAATGCGCCTTACATGATTCTCCCTCTTCCCTTTTTTTATCCTTACAACAACCTTGCATAGTAAGTAGGTTAGGCTAATAGCAACTAGGTCAAGGCTAAGTGGAGATTTAAACCCAGGTAGCTCCGGTTCAATATGCTAACCACCACACCGCATGGGCTGTAACATTTAAGCAAAGGTGTAACTGCAAATGAAGGGATTATGCCTCATAATACTCTCTCAAGCACCTTTCATGTAGCCGGGTCAAACAGGAAGAAGAAGAAGAAGAAGAAGAAGAAGAAGAAGAAGAAGAAGAAGAAGAAGAAGAAGAAGAAGAAGAGTCCCAAACACTTTTTCTGATGAAAAAATATGTAGTAGTGAATGTCTCCATACAACTAGATAAGGACAGTGTCCAATACAACTGCTGTGCCTCTGTCTGTTCTGCTGCAGTTGCGGGACCAGCCGCTAGTGCAACAGCACTTCCTAAAGCAACCCTGGAAACTGGCAGAAATGCATGTTTCTGGAATGGGATGGGTCAGCAGAGCTCCCTTCTGCAAGCTCCGTTGACCTGCCCCATTCCGGAAACACGCATTTTGGCTCACTCTGGTTGCCTCAGGATCCACTCACTTCCTGTTGCACTGGTGGTGGGTCCTGTTAGTATGTGGGCAGTGTTGGATGCTGCCCTAAGTAATTATCTCTGTAGAAATAACCAAATGTGCAAAATGCTGTTCAGCTTCTTGAAAAACGTGCAGGAAGAATCATAGGAACCTATAATTAGATACTGAAAATATTATTTTTAAATGGACTCTAATATGGATTATAATCACATATCTCCATCAGAGACCTAGTAGAGAAGGCTTGACCTTGTTATATTTGCCATGTTTCTAGGTCACTGGTCATTTTTGAGTTTTTGTTTTATGGCCAGGGATAATGTCTTTAAATACTTGTTTTTCCCTCCATCACCCGTGGCTACAGTTGCAAAGCTGTGGTTAGGATAAAAGTGAGCAGGGAGGCCATAAATCAGCCAGACTCAAGTTCTTTAACCTTTCATATTAACCTCTTGCATTGACTTGCACGGCGTGCTATGTTTTACTGCTGTAAATCATTCTGCAATAAATTTACCAGCTTCTGCTCAAGAAGGTGTGCGCTCTCTTGACTGCCACTTTTTCTTTTGGTGACTCAGAGAAATCATGCTGGAGAAAGTGAATGCTTGTGCTCTGTGACAATTATCCAACACTCAGTCACTCTCCAAAGGGATCTGGCAGGAAAGCTGTATGTTGGGGGGTGGAGTGGGATGGAATTAAAAAAGAAAACCTAACTCACCATTAGGCCTTTCCTGGGGAAAAATGGAGCCAGGAGTTAAATCACTTTGTGGGTTTAAAATAACAACCCATTTATACAAGCATAATCATCACCTTGCTCCACTACCACTCTCACAAGCATCTCTCTCTCTGAGGTTGGTTTGCATAATGGGAACTATGATAGAAGAACAGAAGAAGAACTCTGCTGGACCAATGATCCATCTAGTCCATCCATGCATCTACTCAGATTCTGCTGGGAAGTCTACAAGCAAGATATGAATGCAATCTCCCTCTTCAGTTTGTCGATCCCCAGCAATTGGTACCCAGAGCCGTAGAGATGGACAAATCCATAGATTTCAGTTTCTCTCCATTTCTCATTTATCTAAACTTAAACTTCAGCTTGTCCTGAACTTGGAGAATGTTTCCAATATTAAGTTTGGATTGTTTGAAATGTTGAATTTTTTTTTTAAAAAAGTTTGCATGTATGCATTTTTGTGCACCTTTCTCCTAATACATGCATTTTTGTATGTAATTTTGCCTAATATACACATTTTTTGCAAGCAATTTCCCCAAATATTAAGCATTTATTTTTGCAGATATATGCAGTTTTGGGTGCACTTTCCCCTCACCTATGCATTTTTTTTTTAAATTAGAGAACTCCACAGCAAAATATGGAGAAGTGGAATTTTAAAGGACAACTGAGTTTCAGTTCACATATTGGTTCAAATGGGTGAAATTCGGTGAGTTCACATTAAAATGTGGGCTAAACACATTTCTCCTCCAACCCTACCAGGGCAGAATGCCTCTGAACAACTATCTTTTCTTCTGTTTAATCAGATGGTATGAATGGTACCCTGACCTTTGTTACACAGCAGACACGTCACTGACAAAGGAAGTTAAGCCAATGTCAAAAGAGTAGGAGGGATGGATCAGAGCACCAGGCCCTAAGAGTAATTTGAATAGCAGATCCCTTCTCACTTACTAAGCAACCATCGAAGTTTGCCCTTAAGTGCTTAGAGACACTGTTGTGTTGTCCCATTCCCCAAACCCTGGGGATTGCCAAGGAAATATTTAAATAGATAGTGGGGGTCAAGACAAGGTGATTCACACTCCCCACTCCTGTTTAACTTGGCATTTGAAGAAAGTCATCAGAACCAGATTAGAACTTTTGATGTTGGTGTTCATCTGAACGGCAGCCGCAAGCCTCTTTCAGAGGCTGACATGAATTTAACAGCTGAACATTTGAACCCATTTGAATAAGCGCTTCAAAGATGTACTCGCACAGCAATAAAAATAGGTTTGAAAAATATCAGGGCCGCATCTCATTTCGCTGTATTTCATGGAATCCAGACAAGAAGAACAAAGACGACACAGCGCCACTAGTTTCTTGTGCCTTCACAGTACTGCAACGTTCTGTCCCAGGCAAAGAGGGCAGGGCCAATCTGCATTACCTTCTGAGAGGTGCCCATTTCCCAGACCCCCATTTCCACCTGAGATTGATTCAGACCTAATGTGTGGGAGACCCCTCCTCTAGTTTCCTGCATTGAGCAGGGGGTTGGACTCGATAGCCTTATAGGCTCCTTCCAACTCTATGATCTATGAAATCTATGTTTTGACTGTAAGAAGCTTTGTGCAGAATTGGAACCACTTCAATGCACAGTCACTTCTGCATTCGGCTGTAGTTTCTTTTTCAGCTTATAGCATAAATGAGGTAGGGCATGACAGAATTCACTGAGGCAAATATGTCCATTTTTTATTCTCAGTGGTTAATGGTCTCTAATAGAGGTGTGTATTGACCACAAGGTTTGACTCAGACCCCAATTTGGTGCTTCAGGAATAACCTGATTCTGCTCAGACTGATTCTGAGGCCATCCACTTTGACTCAGGTGCTGAACCCGAGTTGAGATTTGGAAATCTGAGGCTTCTTGTCTCCCATGGACTATCATGGAACATTTAAAAAATTGCTATCCCCTCCGCCCCCCGTTTGTCAGAATTGGATGATATTTACTGAAATAGTAGCCCCTTGGGAGGAGATTAAAATAGGTGTGGCAGTTTTTGCACAACACAACTTTATATTTTGATTTTCAAAAAAAATGGGAACTGCCAGTAACTTTTTTAAATTTCTTGCCACAATTGGATTAAATTTGCAGTTATAATTGCTCTTTCTGTGTGGGTTGAGTCTGTCAAGTTTCAGATGAATAGGTGCAGAGAGTTTTGTGCAAGAGCAGCATTTACATTTTGAGGGTACCCAAAAAATGATGCACTTATACCACTATATTCCTTGTGGACTGTTCTTCTGAAAGTGACAGTTAGTATAGAGGTGGCCCTAAGAAAACTGAAAAGTGTCATAAGGATAGATGTAGCTGTTTATGTGGAAGGGGAGTCCTCATATTTGGGCGGACGGGACCCCCCTCAACTCCAAAGCCCACACCCTCGAAGTGTACTTTGCTCTCACCAAGTGCCACCTTGTATTGGTCACCTCAGACTTTAAGCTGTCTTTTAAAGTTGCGTTAGCCGATTATGTGTCTTAGGTCTTATATGTAGCTGTTCACCCACGTTTGTTTGTCTTTATTAAGAGTAGTTTGTTTTATTTGATTACTTGAAGCAGGGTGTCCCTCCGTTAATTCCCTTCTTACTTTCCTGTCACCAGTCAGACTCTGGAGAATTAGAACTTTGAATAAAAAGGTTGATTTATTGTTCTAACAAAGTCTCTAAACTGATATTCAAATCAGGCACAGATAACTTGGATTTTCAACAGTTAATTCAAACTTGTTCTTTGCTTAGATTCAGGTTAAAGGCAGGCAGATGTTATACAGTGCTCTTTGTATCAATTTGGCTTGGTTACTTGAAAGTTACAGTATCAGACCAGGGAACTTAACTGTCCCTCACACTAGTCCAGAGTTTCACCTTCTTCCTCAGACAGAAGGTCCTTCACTTCCTCTTCCTTTCCCCCACTACGGTATTTTTAAAAACAAATTGTATGAAAGCTGCACATATCATAAAATGTGCCCAATGATTAGAAGGTGGACCTGTCAGTCACTCAAACCACCCCCCTTGTTTAGAGAAAGAAAGCAAAAGATGCTATTTTTGGAGACACGCTGTCTGCCTTTCCAAAGCCAAATCACAAACAAAGCCTGGTGCAGGTTCCAGCTTCATTTCAGATTTGAACCTGGATTTGAACCTGGATTCCCTCAGTGTGAAACTTTAATCACGGACTGGTATTCAATCCTGTTTATATGTACCTCAGCAGTGTGGTTGCTGCTACCTCTGTGGTTGCTCCCATATCAGCAGAGGTTTCTTCCAATGCTCTGGATGCTGCTTGAGTGGAAGGCTAAAACATACTATTAAGGGAATCATGTGGGCAGACACCTTTACATAGATCCCAGCTGGCATGAGTGCAATTATGGAGGTGGTGAGATCAAGGTAAAAAGTGGGATTTTGGTTTATATTTGATCCCATTAACATCAATGGGATTCCATTGGCTTAAAACAAGTTCTGTATCTTAATTTGGTTTAGTAAAGTCTGCAAGATCACCATATCATGTAGAAGAATAAGTTGATGAATGTTTTCTAAAGATGTCATGAAAGAATTCCATTGGCAGAAAACCAATACATAATATCAGTGCAAAGGTGAACCATGGAGTCATTTGAAGAGACATGTTCTCCATTGAATTTCCTTAGCAACAAGGGCTTGGGTTTTTAAACTATTTTTAAAATCTGAGTTACTCAAGAATCCAAATCCTGTTCTAGATATTGTGGTGGGGTCACAGACACCTCCTGTGATGCATGCTTATGACCATGATGAAGATGAGACACGGCAATAATGCTATTGGGTTGAATTTAGTGTTGGTCATACTTAAGGCAGACCCACTGAAAACAATAGGACTTATGTTAGATACTTATGATTTCAATGGGTCTACTCTAAATATGATTAAGTCTGGATCCAACCCATTATATTTAGTAGACATTTAGTAGGGATACAATACAAAACAGCAAGGAAAAACATTTGTTGCATTTTTTCCTGACCGTTCACATCTTCATCCTGTTTAAGGATCACATGACCAGGCATATGTAGTGGTTTGTGGTGCTATGTGTACTCTCTTCTCTCCCCCCCCACCCTATTCGTGGTGGGCCTGGACATAATCAACTCATTGTGGGCAGAGAGCCAATGCAACACAAAAAGGGGCTAAAATACCAAATGCAGTTCAAATCTGTGGATGTGCTCACTGCTCACTTATTCTTGATACTGCTTTTTAGAGTATTACAAATTGCAAAGTGTTTGCATTTTATTCTGAAAGTTTATTATTAGTTTATTAGGGGGTTTTTGTGTTGGTTTGTTTGTTTCATGAGGAGGAAACCAAGGCACACAATGCAAAGGAGATCTGGAGAGGCCACCATTTACCCAGTGGTTGTATAAACTGGTCCTGAGGCTGTTCCATTGGAAATGACAAGATTGCCCATGTGGCTAAAGTTGAGTGGGCTCATAAACATTTACAGAAAAGTAGGGTGCAATCCTATGCATATTTAGACAGAAAAAAGTCCTACAACTCCAGCATAGCTGGCTGGGGAATGCTGGGAGTTGTAGGACTTCAAACATGCATTGGATTGTGCTCTTAAAGGCTAACTTTCGTAGCAGATTGATAAGTACTCTGAAAACTTCCCAACAAGAAACCAAAGCATGGTCCACATTTGCTGAGCAAAACGCCGACATAAGAATTTCTTCTCATTGACGCAGCACTGGCACTTAGCACCCCGCCCTCCACACACACAACCATACACCTGCAGCACTATATTGTTACCAGAGCAATGAGACAAGTGTGATACAATTTACAAGGTTGACAGAATCATGGCACTACAGTCCTGCTACTCAGTGTTTGATGGGATCTGATGTTTCTTTGGTCCTCTAAGGTTCCACAGGACACACTTTATATGAAATGAACTATGTTTATTGAACACAGTTTCACTTCCTCTCGTTTGAATGACAGATATAGTTTTGCGAAGGGCACCGGGAGATTTCTAGTGCAAACACTAATGATATGAAGTAGTTAAATGGCAAGAATGAACTGGATATTTGGGGCCTGTGTGAGTAACAACTCATAAATCTGCAACTGATTCTCTGAGGTGCTGAATACTTTCAGTTCCCACTGAAGCCATTGGAATCTGGCATTTGGTGCTTTGTAAGTTTGGGCCAGCAACAGCATTAGGAAGCATATTACAGTATTTCATATAATGGACTATAAAGGACTGATTTGGCTGGGAGTAATTTTTATTCCCAAATTATCATTGTCATCTGAGTTAATCTGGAGTGCAAACACAGGCTTGACAGGATAAGTAAAAAAGTGGGCACTAAGAGGATTTATTTGTCTACAACTCCAATAATAAGATTTAAGAATCTTTTCTCTTTAGGGCAGGAATTGTTTTTTCTTTGGTGCTATTCACATGATCACATTCACTTAACATGTGTAGTTATTACAAGACATGAAAGTCTCTTCCATTCACACAGAGCACTTAAAGAAAGAACATAAGTTTAAACTATAGATTGGCCATTTTAAGTCTGGTTATCATGGAGAGAGAACCAGTGCATGACAATTTTAATCTTAATTACTGATCATGAGGAGAGAACCAGGATGTTGTATTTATTCCAGATTAATATATTGTGCAGTGTGCAATTCAGATAAATTCTACTGCAGTGTGCAATTCAGAGAAAACACCTAAATTCTACTGGTTTGGGATCCAACTGACATAACTTTCTATCATTTCATCATAGTGAGCATCTCAGAGGTATTAATAACAATAGTGAAGTAATGGGTGACAGGAGAGAAAGGTTGTGTCTGCACCGGTGAAACTTCATCAGTCAGTTGTACACTGGGTGTGAAATCAAGCTGCAAAATTTGCACTGTAGAATCCACTGCTTGAGGAATTCCTGCAGGCAGCTGGTTGGCCACTGTATAACAGAATGCTAGACTAGGTGGGCCTTGGTGTGATCTTGCATGGCTCTTCTTAGTTAAACCATCAGTGCAGAATTTCTTTTAGCCTGAAGACCAAATTAAATTACCTTTTGGAGAACCTCTCAGGGGTGGTGGTACATTCCATTGGTGGGTGGGAGAGTGGGTGGGGCCAAAGGAAAAAGGGGTGGGGCCAGAATACAAAAAATACCTGCATATTTTAGCTTAAATCTCTTATTGCCAATAGCTAAGCCTTAGGAGAGGCATTTCAGCATTTTAGAATGGGGGAAAACTGCACAAAAGCTAGGAAACTCCCCCCCCTCAAAGATCAGTGGTTGGAGGAAAGGGGCATGGCCTTTGGGTGACACCTGGAGGGCTGGATTTGGCCCCAAGGCCCGAGGTTCTGCACCCCTGAGTTAAACGAAGGAATGTGCTACTAGAAGGTGTGGTGATGGCCACCAACGTAGATGGCTTTCAAAGGAGATTAGAAGAAATCATGGCTGATAACTGGCTACTACTAGTCATGTTCAGCCTTTGGCTTGATCCAGCAGGGCTCTTCTTGTGTTCTTAGCATATGACTGACCTATGTGATTTTCACTGCAGAGGAGTGAAATCCATCACTTCAGTCCCAGACTTGGTGCTTATACCACCTATCAGTGGCACTGAGTGTTCCTATGTGAACCCATTCTTCTTTGGATATCCTCTCACATTACACATTCCTTACCCATTGTATCATGGAACCATTCCTCTCAAAACAAACATATTTGTAGGTGTTGATGAAAAAAAAAGTGTATGGTCATGCTAGGGCACATCCAATAGGCAGCTTGTTTCTGTGTTTGCGTGCTGTGTCAAAAATGCAAACAGTGTATCCTCAGTGGCCCCCTGAAAAGGCTGCTGCTGAACCCGGACGGACCCTCAGCAACAGTGTATGGGCTGCGGCAGAGAGTCAGCAGAAACTGGGCGTCTTGCCTTGCACTAGTGTTTTTCACTAGGACAAAGCCACTATTGGATACAACCCAATTTGTGAAAGCCAGTAAAATAAAATAATAATCCATAATAAATATTCAAAATCTACCCCTTAATATCACCCTATGCCTGGTTATCAAAAGCAAGCAAAATGGAAAAGCAAAGGGGTGGGGGAAAATTAATCTTCATTCACAAATTAAGCTAGACTGTACTAGAATAATGGCCTTTGCCACAATCACTTCGGGGCTACTTTTGTCTCCACATGGTGACAATCAAATGTGCAAAATTAGTTGTCATGACAGGCCTGAGGCTCATGCTGGATCAGCTTGTCTGAGTGTGGAAAGCTAAGCAGGGTCAGGCCTGGTTATACTTGGATGGGAGACCCCTCCTCTAGTTTCCTGCATTGAGCAGGGGGTTGGACTTGATGGCCTTGTAGGCCCCTTCCAACTCTATGATCTATGAATCTTTATTTACTAAAATGATCCTGCCTTCAGCCCCAGCAAAAAGTATCTTCACAGTTTAAAAAAACAACAACACCCTTTCTGCTCTTCATTTTGGTGTGTGTGTGTGTGTGTGTGTGTTTGTCTTTGTCCCTCAGTCAAAGAGAGACAAATACTCAGTCTTTGTCCCTCTTCATGGCAGGGATGGGGAACCACTTTCAGCCCGAGGCCAAATTCAGTTTCGGAGAAGCTCTCTGGGCCCCAGTTCCAGTGGTGGGTGAGGCTAAAGGCAAAGGGGGCAAAGCCAAAGGCAAAAGGGGTGAGGCCAAAAATATATTTAAAAATACTGGCATATGATAGCTTCAAGCTCTTCCTGCCAGAAACTAAGCCTTAGGAGAAACATTTCAACCTTTCAGGATGGGGAAAAAATTGCACAAAAGCTGGGAAACCACCAAACGATGCATGGTTGAGGGAAGGGGGTTGGGCTGGAGGAAGGGACGTGGCCATCTGGAGAAGCCTGGATGGCTGGATTGGGATCCCAGCTGGGCCAGATTTGGCCCTGAGGTTCCTGACCTGTGTGGTAAGGTTTCACCACACAGAACATCCAATGTGTGACCACACCATCAATTTGTGGCTAAGGATATGGTGAACTGCCAGCTGGTGAGTGACAACTGAAAAAAATAGTAGCTTTGGATTCTACAAGAAAAAATAATTAATCACTGTAGCATTTGTAAAGATGAAATAATCATATAGTTTAAATCCCTGTTCAGTCCCTCAAATCTTGCATGTTCACCTTCAGTTGTTCAGTAAAGCCACTCGTTTCAAGCCACAGTGACCTTGGCTTTGAAGCCAAAGCTGCAGAAACGCCAAATTAGGTCTCACCATCGAGGCCAAGTGAACAAATGCTCTTTGCTCCACAGGGGAAGGCACATCATGGCTTTTAAGCTTCCTTCCCATGATTCTTCTGTGCAAGCAAATGGCTGTGCCTGACTCAGTAGATTTTCATGATGCTTAGCAAGGCTTTGTTAGGCTATACCCAGTAAGAAGCTTGCATGGGATCTTTGTTCTTCTGATTAAGACCTCAATGCAGCTGTTTCATGCAGGCTATGGCAAAGGGCATCGAAACAGCATTTGAAAGCAGATACCCAGGAGAAAAGGGAGTTTCATCAGATTTGCAAAGGAAATGAAGTTGGGATTTAAGTAATACATTTGTTCTTATATTACTTAATTTGGGCTTTAGGATGTGTAAAGACGACTAAACATATTTCTGACATTCTTCAATGTTGTCATCATTGTCGTCGTCCTCCTCCTCCTCCAGTTTTCTTATTTTGTGCTGAAGGATTGAGGCCAATTTATGGACATTTTTTTGTGAGTGACCCTCGAATCTGTATCCATATTCACCTATGTTGTGTGAATAGCCCATACACAAACAGGTTATCCCCTGGGGAATGGTAACCTGGGTAATGGAATGCATATTGCATTCTAGGGAAGAATCGCTTTTGTAAGGCATTCAAATATATTCTGGCCTTGCATTCATGGTTGTAGAATGAAACCAAGTTTGGAAATCACATTGTATAAACCAGTCCATATTGAAGGACTCAGCACAGTATGAATGGCAAGTTCTACCATGTTCTATCATCACATTAGTGAAAAAGTTCATTTTAAATTTCCATGGGACCTTAGTGGAAGGATTTGAATAGGAGCAGATGTGCATTCAGTACACACATTAATACCTTCAACAGTAGCTAGTTCTTGGCCTATCCCACCTACCCTGTGAGCCGTGGTGAGCATACAATGAGTGGTAGCCAGCCAGTCAATAAGTCTGCAGTTAAAAAAGTACACACATTTTTCAAGTCTCTATTTCAGTGGATGGTTATGCTTGTGGTTTAGTGCACAAATGTCAAATTGAGAGCATGACACGGTACCATCTGGAAACACTGCACTCCTTACCATACCATATTTACTTGGAAGCAAATCCCATTTATTTGAATAGAATTTACTTTTTTGGTAAGAGTGTCATAGGATCATAGCCATAGGATATAAATGAAACTGAACGTACCTACCAAGTGTTTTTTTTGTGCTCCTGTTTTGGCTTTAAGCTGCTGAAAATGGAAGCACAAGAAATAGTAAAGTCTGAACTGATGCTGATTGGACATATCTCAAATGATCAAGTTAAAGTTGAATTAGTTGATTAATGAGTTCTCATGGGATATAGATAGATGGGCGTCATTAAAGTTGAGGTTGTGGGGCAAGGTAAATACACTCAAGATTAACATTATACCTCAGATAGTTTATGTTATATGCGGGATTCCTCTATCTATACCTGGCAAACATTTTCAAAAACTCAATGCTCTGTTTTGTAAATTTTCTTTTTTTTGGGTGGTGGTGGTGTCCTCCCCACCATGGATATCCTTGAAAAGGATGCAATTTCCAATTAAAGAAGGTGGGTTTCACTTTCCAGACCTTGCTTTATATCATTGGGCTTATTTGTTGACCTGTACTAAATTTTGGTCTTTTCCACTTAAACTAGATTTTCTACCTTGTTCAGTTTTGGAATCATCCTGTCTGACTCCTCTCTCCAAATGGTTCTCGGCACATTAAAATGGATAGGGTTCCTCCCATAGTTACGGCTGTTAGAGACCCGTGGAGTATAATGTCACATCAATTACATTTTAATTCATTTTTTCATGCTAAATTGACTCTCTGGAGACATCCAAATTTAAAAATTGGTAAGAAAATATTTTTGTGGAGGACTTGGCTGAATAAGTTGATTTTTACTTTGGATCAATTAGTGGGTGCCGATGATGAGTTTTTGCCATTCTCGGCTTTGTGTGCCAGATATGATTTGCCTGCTTCAGCTGAATGGCAATACCTGCAATTGCAGCATTTGTTAGAATCTAGGTTTGGCCTTGCTGCTTTTATGGCTTCAGAGTCTTCTTCACTATTGGAAGCACTTACTGAGGCTGATCAGTTATACTGACCCACAATCCATGTTTATAAATATTATCATAGATTTCATAGATTTCATAGATCATAGAGTTGGAAGGAGCCTACAAGGCTATCGAGTCCAACCCCCTGCTCAGTGCAGGAAACTAGAGGAGGGGTCTCCCATCCAAGTAACAACCAGGCCTGACCCTGCTTAGCTTTCCACGCTCAGACAAGCTGAGTCAGCGTAAGGTGAATAAATATGATAGGGTCTTAAGCAGGAATGGAATAGGGAACTGGACAGTCTCATTTTGCCTAATCAACGGATCGCTGCTTTAGCATCTGTATTTGAAATATCTATGCATCTCAGGTTACCGGTAAGTCTTGTTCAGCAAAAACTCTTGTTCCGTGTCTGTTGGATGCCAGAATTTCTCTTTAATAAGAGTTTGTCTAAGTAAGCTAATTGCTGGAGGTGTAACACAGCTAATGCTTCTTTCAATCATATTTTGGCAATGCCCAATAGTTGCCTCTTTTTGAGAGGAGGTTATTATATGGATAAACTTTGTATTGGAACACTCTTTAATATTTATTGATGTTCATGTCCTCTTAAGTTATCTACCTGCTTCCTGGAAGTTAATGCATGGTCAGAGTAAATGGATTCTCTGCACCCCCTTTGACAGCTAAAAGACTGATATTACAACCTTGGAATGATAAACCCTCACCTCCTATAACGGAATGGATTGAGGATGTAACGATGCTTTCAACATTTGAATGGGTGGTATATAGACGCCACTTGCGAATGGATACATATATGGAAATTTGGTCTGCCTTTGTTGCAGTTTATGTATAATTCTTAGAAAGCTGTATACACACACACACACACACACACACACGTATGTGCTAAAGTAAACAACTCTTCCACAACATAACTAGCACAAAGGGGAAAGCAGCAATTTGCCACTGGAATTTGGTGGTGCAGAGGCAAAAAGGGCATTTCCCCCTTCAAAACAAGGTCACGGGGAGCATGCACCTTATTTTGAAAAGAAGTCACCCCTTTTTGCCACCACGTCACCAAATTTGGGTGGCAAATCAATGCTTTCCCCATTGCACTAGTTATGCTGTGCAAGCATTGGTTTACGCTAGTGCAACACAATTAGTGGTATCACTGTGACAATATTGGATACTATCCTCTTGCATTGTGACTGCTGAGAGTGCAATCACAGGGGTCAAATATGCACTGGAGCACACCCAACACAGCTCTGACCTTTGATTTGTCATTGGTCTAAAAATGTACCAGATAGGTCTGTATATGTAGCAGGAGATTTCTTGAAGCTCACTCTGCTTCAGGCTTGCTAGATAAAACTGTCAAACATAGGTGGCAAAAATGTGAAGGAATGCTTTGTGGAGGAATATTACAGTCTTCTGCAGAACTGCAATTCTCTGAAATGAGGAGCCACACTCAGGAAATGGGGACATCTCAAGAAATAAGTGCAGTCCAAATATGGCTTTTGGATGAGGATCAAACATACAATGATGATGACGATGAGAATCAGCAGTCTCATAAATGAGAAAACACTTTCTGGATCTCAAAATATTTTAATTAAAGAAATGCAAGCTGCCCACACCCAAGCTATTTTAACAGTCTGCAGGAAAACCATGTCCCGCCCCAATTAAACAGGTCTCTCCAGCTGTCCTCAAGTGTGTGAACAAGATTTGAGTCTTAATTAAAAAGCAAGATAAAGGCAAAAGGGGTACCACATCCATCAGAAAGAAGACGATTAAAAACAAAACAAAACAAAACCCTTGATAGACAGTTATAGGCAATAGTGTCCAGAAACACAGATTTATGAAAGCACTTGGCTTTTAACTTTATCTTGGTGCTGGAGTGGAATGATATACTGCTTAAGTTCACTTGCTATTATCAAACTTTATATTTAGGGCAGGAGAATGGCTACATATCCTGCAAAACTCAATTTTCAGGCATGTAGCTTTGTCCAGGCATTAGCAAACTGAAGATTGCAATTATGGAGCCAGTGGATAAACTTTTCCAAACTTTTAGGGTTCACCATTTGCATTTCAGTTTGACTTCAGTTTAGCTGGCTTATCTACAAGGCTGTAAAGCTGTATTCACTTGTAAATCCTAGAGTACTAGATTAAACCTGAAATACTTTTCAATAAAGCCCCCCCCCCCCCGTCTTGTCTTTAAATCATGAGGTTCAGACTCTGGAGAGATGATTTCAATTCTCAACTCCACTCCATATAAAAATCCATTTGCCAAATGAACACATCACTCACAAGCCAAGCCAATGCCCACTTTTGAGTGCAATTATTTGGCTTTAAGTATGAAGTCCATTAAAACCCACTGGGAACTGGGGATTTCTCCCCCTGTTTCTATGTGCCTATGCAGTGCTCAACTTAAGGCAGGTTTCTCCAACCTGGTGCCCTCCAGATACACTGGATTGCAATTCCCATGATGAGAGTTGTAATCTAACACATCTGGAGGACACCAGGTTGGGGACAGCTGACCTAAGGAATCAGTGATTTTGGCCAGCAACTCTAGACAAGGATCCAAAGTGTTACTTCAGGTGCACCCAATGTCTTGAGCATACTTAGTGACATTTTTTTTTTAAACAACACACATACATCCCATATCATAAAACTGCTTTGGAAGTCCCTTCAGTTTTCATGTGGAATGATGACTGCTGTTTTAGAAATAGAAGCCAGGGGATCCTTGGGGGTGCAGAATGTTGGCCAATTCTTTGGGTCCTTCCCCAATTATTGTACAGATGCCAACAGTGTAACATAAATATATCTGCCACTGGTGAATTGTGCCACTATACTGAGCATTTCTGCCATCAGGGATTATATTAAGAACATAGTAAGTTGCCTTATACCGAGTCACACCATTGGTTCATCTAGCTCAGTACTGTCTACACTGATTGGCAGCAGCTCTTTAGGGTTCTGGACAAACATGTGTCCCAGCCCTGTCTGGAGGGATTGTATCTGACACTTTCTGCATGCAAAGCCTGTGCTCTACCAGTGAGCTACAGACCTTCCCTAAAGACAGAAAGATGGGAGCTTTTTTGCTTAACCTCGGACCTATAGCTACATATCATACAAAAATGTATGTAACTAAAGCCACAAGGGCTGCTTTTCCTAAGGCAAAGCAACTTCAGAATTTGGAGTGGAGAAAGGGTGAGGGAGAGGGCATGCTTAACTTCTCAGGCTGTTGCTTCTCTACTCCATATCCCCATCTATCTATCTATCTATCTATCTATCTATCTCTGTCCCAAGCCATTTTGATGCCTGAGGCAAAGGACAAAACAGTGCCTCCTTCCCATATGATGTGTTAGCAGTTGCATTTTACTTCAACATTGGCAATGGGACCAGGCACCAGGCCTAATTAGGGCGCTCTGGACAGATTGTGTGGCATCCACTCAGAGTGGAACAGCTGGTGGGCTCAGGAGGCACAGCCAGGAGACTGCCACCGCTGCCCCCTAGCATCTGCCACCTGAGGCTATTTATTTATTTATTTATTTATTTCATTTATATACCGCCCCACAGCCGAAGCTCTCTGGGCGGTTCACAATACTTTATGCATAAAAACAATAAAAACATACAACATAGTTTAAGAATTAAAAAAACCAAATTTAAAAACACAGTTTAAGCCACAGTTGAGGCTATTGCCTCATTCTTCCTAAAGGTAGGGCTGGACACACACACACACACACACACACACACACACACACACAGCTTCACCATTCCAAACTGCCCTCTGATGTCGCAAACATATACACATGCGATACATATGCATATACATAGAGCACATACTTCCGCCCTCAAGATGGGATGAAGACCTTGGAGATGATTCACATGATCCCCATTTGTCAATGCACATGTTTCTTTTCAGTCAGCTGTTCTTTCATGGGCACATGCCTGCCTCCCACTCTTGTGAATGGTTCAGACGGCAAACCATTTTATTCTCCAGTTTGGAAATCTTAAAGAATAATGACTTCAAACCTGGGATGGCCTAACCCAATCTGTATCAAATCATTCATAGGACAAGGAAACATATGTTGAGCTGATATGAAATTACTGAAAAACTCCAGTGATATCGGGAGAAGTTATGTTCAAATTCAATCCATCCCCCAGCCTCCCTTCTTTCAATCATTCCTGGTTGGCTAGAAAGAGTACATAAAACTGATGCTCAACTCCACCTTCTTCATTTGGAAACAAAACAAAACAAAACCCAAACCAAAACACCAAGCCAGGCTGTTCAGCACCTGGGGTTCATTGAGCAGCCCCTTATCTCATTCCCCTTCCTCATTCTCCCCATCTGAATATCCAACTTTCCCACACTCCCTGTTGTATATTTCGGTCTTAAAGGGACTCCACTTAAAGTGGATTTAGGAGGGATGAATCCATCTTAACAGAACAATACTCTATTAATCTTCCAAATGGTTTGAGCTTGGCAGTTTTGCAGCTATTTCATTTAAATATTTCATTGGCTATAAAACAGCCACGACTCAGAATATTGCCCTCCTCTCCTGCCCAAAAATATAGGGTCTCTCTTCCCTCGCAGTATGGAAAAATGTCTGCAATATAAAAAGCGAAAGACACAACACACAGAGGCCCTGACTCTACTGCCCAGATAATTCAGGAGGATATTTCAAGTTTCAAGTTTGTTTACCTTATAGAAAAGTTAATTAGATTCTTTTGATCTTGCAGGAAAAACCACAAAGTAAATGTTCTTAGAGTCACAGCAAAGCTGAAGCCAGAACCGAAGTTACTCTCCTAACTTGGGATATTCATTAAAACAATTCTGTTTGATTTTTAATGTAAAGAAAACAATTTTAAGTTTTCCCTTTGCTTATTATTAAGAACCCTTTTTGTCCTTAGGCTAGGATATAAACGCTTTTATTTTTCCTTCCTAGAAGCCAACAATAAGCAGTTTAATAACCTGTCTTAAGGGTGTGTAACTACACATACAAACAGGTTTGTGCAATGACAACAAATGTATACTCCAAAAATATTATGAAGAATTAGACTTTTTGTATTCTGTGTACTGATTATCCTTATATTAAGCTTGCATATGTATCTTCAGTACAGATATTATAACTTCTAAAGAAATCCGCCATTTCAGATTCAGTTATTTAAATGAGAAAGTGTCAAAATATATTCTTATCTGGGGGGGGGGGAGTGATATGCTATTAATTCAAGGAATTTTGAAAGTCACATTGTGCAGAATCTCCAGTATTGATAATTTACTCTACACAATTTTGGGCAGCACAATATGTATGCATTTTTTAAATTTTATTTTTTACAGATAGAGCAAAATTTTCTCATTGTGAAAATGTACAAAATGCAAAAGGTAGACAGTAGAATATACAAACATCAAGAACACAGAAGAAAGACAGGAATAGCAGAAGGATAATAATAATAATAATAATAATAACAACAACAACAACAACAACAACAGAAAACCATCAATTTTAAAATGGGGAGGGGGAAAATCCTCTTGGCTAGATAAAAATTGAAAGGAGAAAAATATGAATGATAAATGGAAAATAGTATGTGAATTTTCACAATTATTTAATTGGATGTTAATACAATATATTATCATACATGTGTATTTATCTCTGAACCATCACTCAAAAATGCAACTGCTCAAATGCTTCCAGACAGAATTGGCAAACAGAAGTAAACGGCTGGGAAGTGATAAATAAAATACAAGCAGCAGCATGTGTCTTTCTGTGTGTCTGTGTATATGAATGACTGGGTAATACCACGGTGAATTTTAAAAATGCAAATACTTGTAAAAATGTTAACATTTATGTTTATGTCAAGCGTGTGTGCATGTGTATGGATAAACAGATAATTTAACTACTAATCTTTTCTGTTGCCAATTCTAAATCGGCAAAATGGACTGAAAGCCAGCCAGCCAAATTGTCTTGGTTACTTTTAAATTCCAACCATTTGATTTTATATTATTCCTTCTATTAGTAATGATACTAGACAACTTCTCTCTGCCTTATAAAAATTCTGTTTACATATTTTCTCCATACGTTGTATTTTAAATTCCAAAGTATCATTTTGAAATGCATAGCTTTAAATATATCCAACCTTTAAGAACATAAAGTGAAAAACCAACATGGTGAAAAATAGAAATAGCCCTTCTGCTTTTCTGAATGGTATTCTGTAGCTGATTGTAAAATGTGTGAGAATTGCTTTGAATTGTATTTAAATATAATTTCCGTGGCACTGATTCCTTGACCAGTTCAAAGCAAAAGGCCAGCCAAACAGAAGGGGCATTTGACTCACTTCATTTTCGTGCAAATATTATTTTGAACAGTGATCTTTTTTTTTAATGTTCATTTCCCAGCAAGGGAAAAAAGTATGCCAGATTTCTAAATTATTTTTAATAGAAAAGAAATGGACAGGGAAACCCCCCCCCAAACAAATGACTACTACTTGATTCTTTTTGAATGAGAGGATAGAAAGAAAGATAGAAAGTTCCATGCAACCTACACTGATGAAATGTTTACTAACTGAACGATATGCCAAGTGCCTGTTGAAGTTCCGTTTTAAAAGGCAATGAGTTTACCCAGTGAAGAAAGAAAAGTTTGGACCCTACCTTTCGTGGATGAAAAGTAATGGAGAACTGTGTTCCAAAAGTGTATGTGACTTAGACTGCCTATATGGTATGCCTTACCTTAAAATCTATAGATTTCTAACCAAAACAGCTTGGAGCAATTCACATAAAACAGACCCAAATGTTGCCCATTCCGTGTACAAGATCAGGTTTCTGTCTCAACTCAGCCTGTGATATCAGGGTAGTTGGGTTTTCCCCCCCCCCTTTTTAAAAAAAGTATTCTTATGTTTCCAATCCTTCCAACATACTTTTTTCATCTTAGGGAAAGGTCTCTTTCTCTGGAGTAGAGTGTGTGTGGAAAAGGTTTCTGATTTGTCAGGACGCTGGTCTTTTCAGTACAATTAAGCTTTCACTTGATCATTTGCAAGAGCTCGAACGATTTGCTGTGGTCATCGGCTCTTGATTATGAATATTGTTGCAGATACATAAAGTTTACTGCAAGCAGTAAATATGTCAAGTTTTGCCACGGGGTTTACTAATAAGGAACTGTTACATGGGGATTATTAATGGCAAAGATAATCTTTTCAATAAGGGTTCTTGCTCTCCCTCCTCCCCCCACAACCCCATTCTAGGAAAAGCTTAGTTCAGGGGCATTCCTTGACAAGGAAAATGCAAGCATTTTTGATTCTTGGAAAAGTTTGCTTCAGGCTATGCAAGGAACACTGGGCATAGCACCTCTGTTCTTGGCTCCATTCTGATTTAATGTAACTCTGTCTTTCAGCACTATTTTAAATGACTTTTTAGTGTTATTAATATGTTTGGTATAATATAGCTTTTTTTCCGAAGAGCCTTTGACTGCATGAAATTGATGGATTGCCTTGGGACGCTTCCCAGTTATTTGCTTAGGTGTTTCCTTGGGTCAAAGTAACGGATAATGTGGATGTTGTTAACTGGTATGCTTTCCCTTTTCATCAGAAGGATTTTGTAAAAAACAAACAACAACAACAACAACAACAACAGGGCACAATCCATCCAAAGTCAAGCACTTTGAAAAAAAGTCTCATTAATTTCAGTGGGAAGGGATTTAAGTCTCTTGAAATCAATAGGGCTTAAGACTCCTGCATTTTGGCTGAATTTTGCCCATGGCTAGGAAATAAATGAACTTACGGTATTTCTCCCCTATTCGAGTTGATTTTGCATAATCATATCATGTGATTCTGAAGGATCATAACAGCTAGAATAGAAGAGGAAATATGTTCACTTCTTTCCTAACCATGGGCATGGTCTGGCGAAGATGCAGCAGTCTTAAGCCCCATTGATTTCAACAAGCTTAAATCCCTTCCCACTGAAATTAATGCACTCACATTGTTGTAAGTGACAACTCAACAATTTTTGTTCGCTTTGGTATTCATTACAGTGACAATAAACATGCTGACCTCATCTGGTGTTAATGTGGTTATCATATGGTTTGTTGGCCAGAAGAATTCTGTGCGCATTTAACATTAATTAAACGCATCATTATGCACTGGGTATGCATCAAAGAAGAGAAAAGACTCATGTGCAGCCTTCTCTGGGCTCAAATCCTTGTTTAATTTGAATTCTAGAAACCAGCTGAGGGCGTTCAGAAGGACAGACACGTTCATGTTGCTTGAACCATTTTTCTGATGCCAAACCTGAAATTCCAGTTCTTTCTAATGACAAAATATCTAAGGCAGGTTTAAAGCATCAGTTGATCAATCCGGGCAATGTTGATGAATTTGTTCATCACATATTTAAAGGCCGCTAACATATTGATCGTATTTTGAATGGATATTTTATTTACGGTCTACCGACCACACCAAGATCATATTTTAATCAGACCTTTCCCCACGGCTGCCCCATGGTATTCTGCTGCCTGAGGCGGGGCAGTAAATGGCAGCCTCCTCCACCAGCTGCCTCCCCTCAAGGTGCCCAGGACCCAAAGCCAGCCAAGTTCTGAGGCAGAAGATCCCACCAGCGTTATCCTTGGCAGTAAAAATACAATAATAAAAACAGTTAAGGACACGATCCTGTGAGGATGCCTGGCTGTAGCCCTCTGAACTGGGAGGATTACGGGCGTCCGATGCAGAGCGGGAGGAGCGTGGGGGTGACAGTTGCCTCTGCCTTCCTCCCACCCTGCAAAACTGCCAGACAGCCGATGTTGGCTGTCTTAATGCGGCGCTTTGGAAGGGGAGGGAGGGAAGCTGAGGTGCTGCCAGGATACATCATATCTTGGCGGTGCCAGTCTCTTCCCTCCCTGCCCCCTGGAACGCCCACTAAACCCCTTCTCTGAGGTCGCAAAGCAGCCAATGCAGTTCTTTTTCTCTTTTTTTAAAACATGTTTTATTAATTTTTTCAAATCTTACATCTACTAATGAATACAACAAAAGTACAACATAAACATTGTGCACCCCCGCCCCACCTCTTGGGACCAAGTTATATTTCTCCCCCAAAATATTTATATTTATATATATAAGATATTATTCTATATTCCAAAAATATAACAAATCTTGACAAGGTTTGTTCCCTTCCCCTTCACCAACACATAATCCAAAAATTTACCCCATATGTTCACAAAAGTGTCTTTCTCCAATTGTCCTTTTTGACACTTAATATTACAAGTTAATTTATCATTTAGCGCGATATCCCATACTTCTTTATACCATTCAGTAATTGAAAATACATGTTGAACCTTCCACTTCCTAGCTATCATTAATTTAGCTGCTGTTAAAGCCAATGCAGTTCTTTCCATGCTGGCTGTGACGGAGGGAGGGCCCCCGAATGCAGATCCCCAGCTCCAAGGTCAGAGTGATTTCCCGACCTCGGAGCTGGGAATCCGAACAATCCTATGGCCATCTAGAAGCTGTCTAGGGGCCATAGGATTGCTCTGTAAATGACTAACAATTTGTTGCCCCTTCGTGACATCCAAAATCAGCTGCCTGAGGCAGCTGCCTCAATCTACCTAACTCTAGGGCTGGCCCTGCAATTTTCTTATTAGCTGATTGATTTTGAAAATGAGAAACAACCTGGGGAGTCACAGCAAATCTCTAGGCTTGCCATCCTTTATTCTGGCAGGACTTCTCTGCCTAAATTAAAGCACAACAGGCAGAAGAATGTGTGGCTCCTGTTCCAGCTGTTAAAGGCATAGAAGCCCTGCTTCTCAGGTCTTGGCTGGCTGATTAGAGCAGAGCAGTGTGCATATAGATTATTTGGGGGGACTGTATGGATCATTTGGATCTCTGCAGTTCACATAGGTGGTAGTTCATGGCAGTCATGTCCCAAATGAACAACATACTGATTATCCGTGGGAGACATAGACCCGGTTTGCACGTAACAAACTGGGTCTATGTTGGGCATGAGCAGGAGCAAGTCAACTGCCTCCAGTGTGCTCCTCACTTCCGCTTTCAGTAAACAACCTGCAATCCCCCCGTTCATAGGTTGTGATCATGATGACTGAACCTGGACACTCTGGGTTGTTTAGGGCTTAAACACAACCCAGAGTTAACCCATGGTTTGTTGTTAGGGGACATCACCCTCACAACTATGAATGGGGCAATTGTAGGTTGTTTACTGAAAGTGGAAGTGAGGAGTGCACCGAAGGCATCATGCTCTCTCACTCCTGCTCATCCCTGGCAATTTGTGGGTTAAATAACTCATGAATTGGCATTACATGTGAACCAAGTCACAATAATACCTAACCTAATTCAGTGGACAAATGGACAAGCCCCACATGGACTACAATTCTTGTATAGGTCTGCGGGGCTCCGGAAACGACGTGAAGGTAGGTAGGTGGCTGGCGGGCGTGCATGCGCGGGGGGAGGGGAGGTGCAGTGGCGGCGGGTGGGCGGGGAGGTGCGGCGGAGGCGGCAGGCGGGGCAGGGGCGCGCCGGCGGCGAGGAAGGAGCGCAGCGTTTCTGCGCCCTCTTCCGCCACGCGCCCTAGGCAGCCGCCTGGGTCTGCCTAGCGGTAGCGCCGGCCCTGATTGCAGTGTTGGCACTTTGAAATAAATAAGTTGGTTTTGTATTGCAGTTTGGGCACTCGGGCTCGAAAAGGTTCGCCATCACTGTTCTAAGCCAACAGGTTTGAATATAGGTCAGTGATTCAGGATATTCAGCAGCAAGGACATGGGGGATGATTGTGCTCTCTTCCTGCACTGCAAGGACAGGATTTAATTAATGCCACAGCTAACCAGTGCTGAACCCTTATAGATTTCATAGATCATAGAGTTGGAAGGAGCCTACAAGGCTATCGAGTCCAACCCCCTGCTCAATGCAGGAAACTAGAGGAGAGGTCTCCCATCCAAGTAATAACCAGGCCTGACCCTGCTTAGCTTTCCACGCTCAGACAAGCTGAGCCAGCATGAGCCTTATACACATGAAGCAAGAAAAGATGAAAGGGCACTTGAGCAGACAGGGCCAGCCCCTCCATTAGGCAGAATGAGGCAACTGCCACAGGTGACAGATAATAAGGAGTAGCAGTGGCCACACACACCCAGCCTTCCCCTCTATTGGAGGACAGACCTGCATGCGCCGCACCACCTGTTCTGCACCCCGTTATCCTAGTCTGCTGCGCTCAGATGCAGCGGAGGACAACTTAGTAAAGTAAAACTTAGCTGCCAGTCCAGTTTACATCTGTACATGGAATATGGGTGGGGGTTGGGGCGGCAGGGGGCACCATGTTGTCCTTTGCCTCCAGCAGCAAAACTTCTTGGGCTGGCTCTGTGAGCAGAGAAGCCACACACAGCGTGGATTAGGGATCCACAAACAGCATGAATGAGGGGGAATCGCTTCCAGATTAGAAGGCAACGTTTTCAGATAGACTCAAGCCTTGGCTTATCTTCTGCTTGAAATTAACCATCGAGAAAGGATCCACAAACTGTGTGTATGTGTGAAAATAAATGGGTGCTCAAATGGAAGTAGTAACACTGTTTGGTTAAATGTTTCGTGGGGGCATCAAGTGAATGCTGGAAGCCCAGGTGACAGTCTTGAGGACACTCAGCATGGAAGAATTCTAAGGAAAGTGGATCTGAATGATACCAATTAATTTCACAGGAAAGAGGTGGTTTTTTGTTTGTGTTTAAGGACACTGCTCCTTTCTGTCAAAATTGTCCCCCCCCCTTTTGCCTTTTTATATATAGGAATTAGCTGTGCCAAAGTTTGCTTGAGTCCCTTCCTCTTCAGCTTCCTTCCTTCATTTCCTTCCTTCCTTCCCTCCCTCCCTCGGGTCTGTCTTTTGTTTATGTCGCTTTCTCTGTCCTGCCCTTTCCAGCCTTCCAAAAATTAACTTCGGTAGTGTGGTAAATTTGACCCCACATCCTGAGCATCAGCTTTGTGAAGAGTTGCACAAGTCATGCTCTATCAACCTCCAGGCAGCAGCCTTCCTTGTAGTTAGAAATGTGTGTGTGTGTGTGTGTGTGTATGAGAGAGAGAGAGAGAGAGAGAGAGAGAGAGAGGAAAGAAGTAAGGAAAGTAAAGAAGCAAAGAGGGAGAGGGAGGAGGAGGAGGAGCAGTTTACACTATGGTTAAACTTAAGCCAACTTTTGCTGGCAACAAATTCAACATGTGAATTGTCCCTTCAGGAGACAATGCGTATGGAAGCAACAGGGAGAATTTGGAATAATGAATGTCATTTTGAAAGTGGTTTAGACCTACTTCCTTCCTCCCCCCGCCAGATAAGGAAAGAAGGGTCCCCCCCACCGCCCAGTGTTGGAGGAAGAACATTCATAATAAAGAATGATGAGGAGAGGGACACATGCAATTATATTGTTACAGATCATAATCTGAAAATTTCAAATTTGCATCAGTAGGGTGTCCCTTAGAGAGGGATGACCTTACTGGAGTCAACCTTTGCAAAAGAGAGGATTTTTGCTACATGTATTTGCTGAGTAGTATTAGTAGAGGACACTTTCACTTTCTTCCAGCATCATCTTTGAGCACATGCTTGTGTTGTTCTGAAGCTCCTGGTTCAAAGGAAGATTTTGGTGCCTGAGGCCAGACATTGCACCTCTATACAACCCAGCAAAGTAAGAGAATTCCGGCCCAGTTGCTTGTTGAACTCCAACAGTGATTCCCATAGGCATGCCAGATAAATGCCATCTGCTGGAATTCTTGGCTCTGATGCCTCAGGGCAGTGGTGCAGAACCTCAGTCCTGGGGCCCAAATCCAGCCCACCTGGGGACCCAATCTAGGTCTCTGGGATTCCACAGATCTTAATTAAAAAAAAAATATTTTGAAAAGTACAAAGAAAAGTGCAGATGACAAGCCCCATTGTAAAAGAAGACTTTCCTCCTGTGTGAGAAAGAAGAGGTAATCTCTCTTCCTCATTGACATGTTGTGTATATAATCTAGAGCTGTGTGGAAATAGCCTCTCAAAATTCTCCACCAAATTTGTGGGCATAGAAATTGGAGGAATAATCTCACTGAATTTCTCCAGAGAGAAGAGATTCTCCAGTAGTTTCTCACAATTAGGGCTCACCATTGGCAGGCATTGTTGTAGCACAGCTTCTTTCTTATTTCCTAAAGATGTGTGTGTGTGTGTGTGTGTGTGTGTGTTTAAGTGCTCCTACTGCAAATGGCAACAGCAGCAACTGTTCTGGAAACTTGGATGGGGAAGGAAGGTGGCCACCACACACGTAAAAATATGAAGAAAATTTGGTGAAAATTCTGCAAAGTGGCCTTCCATCTCTTGTGAGGGGCAGGACGAGGAAAGAAAAATCTCAGAACTTTTCTGAGAAAAATGTATTCTGAAAACTTTTGGCTCAGCTCTAGTTGTCATTCTTCAGGGTTCAGCACCTTCCCCAGGGTCTTCGAAATGTTAAATTTCTGAGGGGTGATTATATAGATCTTATCTCTAATGCAGTTGCTTATAATACCACTACTTCCCTGAAAGCCCTGTAGCGGGTATGAGGAGGACAGTGTTGTTTCCAGCTCCAGGGAAGAGGTGGACTAGTTCTGTACCAAAATCTGCCCTTCAATTTCCTGAAACTTTTCTTCCTCCATGAAACAGGCTTCCATTTTTCTGCTTCATTCTCAGGGTGTTTTATAATTTATTTTAAATGTATGTTGGTGGTGTTTCTGAGCTTACCTAACCCCTGCAAAGTGGTCACGGTTGCTGTGTGTGTATTTTCTTTCTATTTCACACTTCTGCCGGGCTGCCTGCACTTCCTGATCTGAAAAAGCACTATGAGAGGAATGATGGTTTCCCCTGGGCTTTAATTGAAGTGCGGGAGTTGAGGCTATAGGCTGCCAAGGAGATAATTATACAATGACAGACAAGACACTCATGCCCACTCCTCAGCCACTTCATAGGTACGGTAAGCACAAGAACCCCAAATCCAACCAATGAGATATCAAATTGAATGAGAATGGTTGAAAAAACGTGGAAGACATTTTTGGCACAGCACTAGTATGATCTGCAAACAAAGATAGTTTTTAGAACTATATTTTCTCAGATTCAGATTTAATGGAATGATTTATCTATCAACTAAAAGATATGATTTATCAACAATATTTTTCTTAAAACGGGCAACAGCCCTAATATTAATACTTCATCCATTGCACTTAATGCTCTGCTTCTCTGTTTTTAGATTATAAATCTGCTGGCAGGGTTTTTAGCATTTTTAAAGATGCCTTGTAGAGTATCTTGTGATTTCATGAACAATAATAAACAATATTGTTATTACATTTTTAAAGTTCAGAAACATGGTTTTTATTCCAAAAGGTTTCTATGTTTTATACATTTCAAAATCAGAAAAAACCAAGCCAATAAAAGTTCTGGCAAAATGAGGAAGACCTTAGCAGTACAATTCTATATATGTCTACTCAGAAGTAAGTCCTGCTGAGTTCAGAGGGAAGTGTGTAGGATTGCAAGCGAAAATATTTGTTTCTCATAATTAATTGATACTTATTTCAACCACTGTAATGTAACTATCAGATCTGATAGATTTTAAACTTACTAGCAGGGGCTGTCTTGTATAGTGCCTAGAAAATGTATTCTCTTTTAAAAAATAATAATTATAAAAGTGTGTATACACACACACACACACACACACACAAGAAAGACTGTGTAGAATACTTAATGTGAGCAATCTTGAATGAATGGATGCTATAGGACCCATTGATTACTAGAGTCAAAATTGATCTGAAGAATAGTGAAACAATAACAAGTACGTCATCTGGATCAGTTCTTAAATTTCTGAAATAAGTGCTTGGGGACTTGCAAGGCCCTTCCGAAGGGCCAAGATTGGTGCAAATTTTCCTAGGGGAGAATTCACATGAAAAAAATAAGATCAGAATGCAAGGCAGGAAAAGGCAGGAATTAAGTCTTCTGCTCACATCTTTTCCGAAAATGTGTGAAGATTGCTCCATTTACATGGATTCCATCAGAATCAATTCTTGAGCCCAGTTCTGAAGAAACATTGTACATGTGATCTTATTTTGTTTGCATGTCAAAATGCACACCCATGGAAGTTCCTGCTTTATAACCATGTGTTCACAACTAAAGATGAATTAAAGATGAATTTGGAGATATAGCCATATTAGTTCCATTTCAGAGACCCAAACTAAACATGACAACATTCATACAATTAACTGCTGCGTGAATGGTTATTATTATTTTTTCTAGCAGATGTGGGGCCCAAATCCAGATTGGGACTCTTTTGGTGGGCAGGGGAACTTTAACCCATTCCTCTTACTGTGGTCCTGAACTGAATCATCTCCCCCCGCTGCAATATAGGCTATTTGTAGCAGGAAGAATGCTCCCATTTCTATGCAACTAGCAGATACACCCACTTGATCTAGATAGGGACCTCAATGGGGGACAAACAGTTAAAACACTCTGCCATAATTCTGATCCAGTTTACAAATGGTAGATGTCATCCTCAAACTTTGGGAATTATAATTTTGTGGGGAGCTGAGAATTCTGTGAAGAAACCCCCAAGCTCTCTGTCACAAAACTACAATTCCCAATGTTCACTAGGAAGAGGGGATTATTGTTAAACTACTTTAAAGTCTGCAGTGTGGATATGCCATTGGGACATTTCCTAAGGAATGGCCCCTCACAAGGGAAGAAGTATCATGGTAATATTAACTGCAAAACTGGCCTGACAATTGAAAAATAAGCAGTTTGTGAATACTTGATGTATTGTTGCAGGGGTATAATGAAAATTATTTAGCCACATGTCTCTCCCCACCCCACCCCCCATATATAGATGTATATGGTTAAACATAGAATCATAGAAAAGTAGAGTTGGAAGGGGCCTACAAGGCCATCGAGTCCAACCCCCTTCTCAATGCAGGAATCCAGGTCAAAGGATTTCATAGATTTCATAGATCATCGAGTTGGAAGGAGCCTACAAGGCTATCGAGTCCAACCCCCTGCTCAATGCAGGAAACTAGAGGAGGGGGGTCTCCCATGACAGATGGCTGTCCAGCTGCACCTTGAATGCCTCCAGAGTGGGAGAGCCCACGACCTCCCTAGGTAGTTGGTTCCATTGTCTTATTGCTCTGACAGTCAGGAATTTTTCCCCGATGTTTAGGTAGAATCTGGGTTCCTGTAACTTGAGCCCATTATTCTGTGTCCTGCAAACTGGGATGATCGAAAAGAGATCATAGAATCATAGAAAAGTAGAGTTGGAAGGGGCCTACAAGGCCATCGAGTCCAACCCCCTTCTCAATGCAGGAATCCAGGTCAAAGGATCCCTGACAGATGTCTGTCCAGCTGCACCTTGAATGCCTCCAGAGTGGGAGAGCCCACGACCTCCCTAGGTAGTTGATTCCATTGTCTTATTGCTCTGACAGTCAGGAAATTTTTCCTGATGTTTAGGTGGAATCTAGGTTCCTGTAACTTGAGCCCATTATTCTGTGTCCTGCAAACTGGGATGATCGAGAAGAGATCCTGGCCCTCCTCTGTGTGACATCCCTTCAAATACTGGAAGAGTGCGATCATATCTCCCCTCAGTCTCCTCTTCTGAAGGCTAAACATGCCCAGTTCTTTCAGTCTCTCCTCATAGGGCCTTGTTTCCAGTCCCTTTATCATCCTTGTTGCCCTCCTCTGAACCCTCTCCAGTTTGTCTATGTCCTTCTTAAAGTGAGGTGCCCAGAACTGGACGCAGTACTCAAGATGAGGCCTAACCAGTGCCGAGTAAAGGGGAATTATCACTTCCCGCGATTTGGAAGCTATACTTCTATTAATACAGCCCAAAATTGCATTTGCCTTCTTTGCAGCCACATCGCATTGCTGGCTCATATTCAGTTTGTGATCTACCACAATTCCAAGATCCTTCTCACTTGTAGTATTGTTGAGCCAAGTGTCCCCCATTCTGTAACTCTGCATTTGGTTTCCTCTCCCTAGGTGCAGCACTTGGCATTTATCCCTATTAAATTTCATTCTGTTGTTTTCGGCCCAGCGCTCCAGCCTATCGAGGTCACTTTGAATTTTGTTTCTGTCTTCCAGAGTATTAGCTGTTCCACCCAACTTTGTGTCATCTGCAAATTTGATAAGCATTCCCTGTACCTCCTGATCCAAGTCATTAATAAAAATGTTGAAGAGCACCGGGCCCAGGACCAAGCCCTGTGGTACCCCGCTCATTACCTCTCCCCAGTTTGAGAAGGAACCATTGATAAGCACTCTTTGAGTCCGATTCTGTAGCCAATTGTGGATCCACCTGATAGTTGTTCCATCTAGCCCACTCTTAGCTAGCTTACTAATCAGGATATCATGAGGCACTTTGTCGAAAGCTTTGCTGAAGTCCAGATATATAATGTCCACAGCATTCCCACAGTCCACAAGGGAGGTTACCCGATCAAAAAATGAGATCAGATTAGCTGGCTTCTAGTAATCACTGCATTGTTTTCAAGGTGCTTGCAGACTGACTTCTTTATAATCTGCTCAAAAATCTTCCCGGGGATTGATGTCAGACTGACTGGCCTATAGTTCCCAGGTTCCTCCTTCTTGCCCTTTTTGAAGATGGGAACAACATTTGCCCTCCTCCAGTCGTCTGGCACTTCACCTGTCCTCCATGATTTCTCAAAGATAATAGACAGTGGTTCTGAGAGTTCTTCTGCCAATTCCTTTATTACTCTAGGATGCAGCTCATCAGGCCCTGGAGATTTAAACTCGTTCAGAGTAATCAGGTGCTCCTTGACCATTTGCCTATCAATTTCAAGCTGCAATCCTGCCCCTTCAGTCTGCACTTCAGGTTTGCCAGGGGGGTCATAGACCCTCTTTTGGGAGAAGACCGAGCCGAAGTAGGAATTGAACACTTCTGCCTTTTCTTTGTCTTCTGTTATCAATTTGCCATCCTCATTGCGTAGTTGAACCACCAGTTCTTTCTTCTGTCTTTTACTGTGCATGTATCTGAAGAAAGCTTTTTTGTTGCTTTTAGCATTCCTCGCTAACCTTAGCTCATTCTCAGCTTTAGCCTTCCTGACACTATTCCTGCAGTTCTGTGCTACCTGCCTGTACTCTTCCCCTGTAGCCTGTCCTTCCTTCCACTTCCTATACGTGTCCTTTTTTGTTTTCAGGTCATCTTTGAGTTTATTGTGAAGCCACATTGGCTTCTTCTGTTGCCCTCTGCCTTTTTTCCTTTTGGGAATTGTTTGCAATTGTGCCTTTAAAATTTCCTTTTTTAAAAACTCCCATCCCTCCTGGGCTCCCTTTCTCGTGAGAGTCGCTTGCCATGGGATCTTACTAATCATTGTTCTGAGTTTGTTAAAATTGGCTTTCCTAAATCCAGGGTACGTGTTTGGCTACACTCAGCTTTTGCTTCCGTTAGAATCAAGAACTCAAGTATAACATGGTCACTTTCCCCCAGAGTTCCCGAAACTGCCACTTTATCCACTAACTCGTCTCTGTTGGTTAGAATCAGGTCAAGGGTAGCCGATCCTCTAGTTCCTTCCTCCACTTTCTGTAGGAGAGAAGTTAGCGCAGCATTTCAAGGAGGCACGATGTGGTAGTAATGGGGGACTTCAATTTCCCTGATATCTGTTGGGAGACTTATTCAGCCAACATGGCCCCTCCAAGAAATTCCTGAGCTGTGCTGATGATAACTTCCTCCTACAAAGTGGAGGAAGGAACTAGAGGATCGGCTACCTGAGCTGAGAATGAGCTAAGGTTAGCGAGGAATGCTAAAAGCAACAAAAAAGCTTCTTCAGATACATCCACAGTAAAAGACAGAAGAAAGAAACTGGTGGTTCACTACGCAATGAGGATGGCAAATTGATAACAGAAGACAAAGAAAAGGCAGAAGTGTTCAATTCCTACTTCGGCTCGGTCTTCTCCCAAAAGAGGGTCTAGGACCCCCCTGGCAAACCTGAAGTGCCAGACTGAAGGGGCAGAATTGCAGCTTGAGATTGATAGGCAAATGGTCAAGGAGCACCTGATTACTCTGAACGAGTTTAAATCTCCAGGGCCTGAGAGCTGCATCCTAGAGTAATAAAGGAACTGGCAGAAGAACTCTCAGAACCACTGTCTATTATCTTTGAGAAATCATGGAGGACAGGTGAAGTGCCAGACGACTGGAGGAGGGCAAATGTTGTTCCCATCTTCAAAAAGGGCAAGAAGGAGGAACCTGGGAACTATAGGCCAGTCAGTCTGACATCAATCCCCGGGAAGATTTTTGAGCAGATTATAAAGAAGTCAGTCTGCAAGCACCTTGAAAACAATGCAGTGATTACTAGAAGCCAGCATGGATTTGTCAAGAACAAATCCTGTCAGACTAATCTGATCTCATTTTTTGATCGGGTAACCTCCCTTGTGGACTGTGGGAATGCTGTGGACATTATATACCTGGACTTCAGCAAAGCTTTCGACAAAGTGCCTCATGATATCCTGATTAGTAAGCTAGCTAAGAGTGGGCTAGATGGAACAACTATCAGGTGGATCCACAATTGGCTAAAGAATCGGACTCAAAGAGTGCTTATCAATGGTTCCTTCTCAAACTGGGGAGAGGTAACGAGCGGGGTACCACAGGGCTCGGTCCTGGGCCCGGTGCTCTTCAACATTTTTATTAATGACTTGGATCAGGAGGTACAGGGAATGCTTATCAAATTTGCAGATGACACAAGTTGGGTGGAACAGCTAATACTCTGGAAGACAGAAACAAAATTCAAAGTGACCTCGATAGGCTGGAGCGCTGGGCCGAAAACAACAGAATGAAATTTAATAGGGATAAATGCCAAGTGCTGCACCTAGGGAGAGGAAACCAAATGCAGAGTTACAGAATGGGGGACACTTGGCTCAACAATACTACAAGTGAGAAGGATCTTGGAATTGTGATAGATCACAAACTGAATATGAGCCAGCAATGCGACGTGGCTGCAAAGAAGGCAAATGCAATTTTGGGCTGTATTAATAGAAGTATAGCTTCCAAATCGCGGGAAGTGATAATTCCCCTTTACTCGGCACTGGTTAGACCTCATCTTGAGTACTGCGTCCAGTTCTGGGCACCTCACTTTAAGAAGGACATAGACAAACTGGAGAGGGTTCAGAGGAGGGCAACAAGGATGATAAAGGGACTGGAAACAAGGCCCTATGAGGAGAGACTGAAAGAACTGGGCATGTTTAGCCTTCAGAAGAGGAGACTGAGGGGAGATATGATCGCACTCTTCCAGTATTTGAAGGGATGTCACACAGAGGAGGGCAAAGATCTCTTCTCGGTCATCCCAGTTTGCAGGACACGGAATAATGGGCTCAAGTTACAGGAACCTAGATTCCACCTAAACATCAGGAAAAATTTCCTGACTGTCAGAGCAATAAGACAATGGAATCAACTACCTAGGGAGGTGGTGGGCTCTCCCACTCTGGAGGCATTCAAGGTGCAGCTGGACAGACATCTGTCAGAGATGCTTTGACCTAGATTCCTGCATTGAGCAGGGGGTTGGACTCGATGGCCTTGTGGGCCCCTTCCAACTCTACTTTTCTATGATTCTATGATTCTATCAGCAGCACAGCTCAGGAATTTCTTGGAGGGGCCATGTTTGGCTGAATAAGTCTCCCAACAGATATCAGGGAAATCAGATATCAGGTTGAAGTCACCCATTACTACCACATCGTGCCTCCTTGAAACAATGGCAATTTGCTTTTCAAAAGTTCCATCCTCGTCTTCTCCTTGATTGGGTGGTCGGTAGTAGACTCCAACCGCCATGTTCGTTTTATTCTTTGCCCCCTTTATTTTAACCCAGATGCTCTCAATGGGGCTGCCAAGCTCCTCTTCCTGTATCTCTGTGCAGAGATACGTATTTTTAACATACAGTGCAACTCCACCTCCCTTTCTGTTGCTTCTGTTCCTTTTGAACAAGTTATACCCTTCAATTGCTGTATTCCAGTCATGGGAGTCATCCCACCAGGTTTCAGTTATCCCTATCAAGTCGTACTTGCCCTCATGTATCAAGAGTTCAAGTTCGTCTTGTTTGTTGCCCATACTCTGGGCATTAGTATAGAGACATCGAAGACTATGTGCTTTATAGTCCGACTTTCCCCCTACATTTTGTGGTAGACTATCAATGGGCACCGCTGGAGCTGTTCTCTCCATTGTGGCATAGAGGCCTTCTTCCATTGGTACCCCCGAGTTTATGTCTCCCTCCCCTGTTGGATTCAGTTTAAAGCCCTCCTGATTAAGTTCCTCATGCTGTGGCCAAACACATTCTTCCCAGTCCTTGTGAGGTGCAACCCATCCTTTGCCAGCAGTCCATCTTCCAGGAAGTGTAGCCCGTGGTCCCAGAATCCAAATCCCTCACGTCGGCTCCACCTTCGTAGCCAGTCATTCACTCGGAGTATTTTTCTTTCCCTTTCTATGCCTCTTCCAAGTACTGGAAGGATGGATGAGAAAACTATCTGGGCCCCGAAGTTCTTGAGTTCCATTCCCAGCTCTTCAAAGTCTGCCATGATTTCTTTGTAACTCCGCTTGGCAGTATCGTTTGTACCCACGTGGAAGAGAAGAAAGGGGTATGTGTCGGTGGGCTGCATGAGCCTCGGCAGCTGCTCTGACACATCCTTAATCCGTGCCCCGGGGAGACAGCACACCTGGCGAGTCCATGGGTCTTCGCGACATACTTTGGCTTCGATCCCCCGCAGGAGGGAGTCTCCCACTACGAGTACTCTTCTCTTCCTCTTGCTGTAGGCCTTGGTTTGATTGCCTCCACTTGACTGACCCTCAGCCTCTTGCTCGCTGTCACGTTGGGTGCCCGGTAATCCGTCCTCTGCAGGCTGTCCTCTGCTCTCGTCCTCAAGTACATGAAAGCGGTTCCATAGCTCCACTGCTTCCACAGGCGCAGAGTGTCTTGTAGTTCTTCTGCTCCTAACAGTCACCCTTTTCCAGGGAGTTCCCCCTGCGTTATTTTCCCTTGCCTCTGCAGTCTCCGACTCCGCCTCATCCTGCCGTTGCCCTTCTGGCTCCTGTACTGTGCTTTGGTGCTGTAGATCCACCGTTCTGTCTAAGAACTCCTCGCTTTCTCTTATGCTCCTGAGGGTTGACACTTGCTGCTCCAGTCCTCTGACCTTTTCTTCCAACAGCGTGACCAGCTTGCACTTGTTGCACGTGTAGGCCATGTTGATCTCCGGCAGGAAAACAAACATTGCACACCCCTTGCAGGTCACCACCACTGCTGAGTCATTTCCTTCCATAGTGCTCTGTTTCTGTGTTCCTAGAATTTTTTTTTTTTTGGGGGGACCTCCCCCTTGACCTCCCCTGCCAAACTCCTGTTTGCTCTCCCTGTTCCCTCACTCTTATCACTCACTCTCTGGGAGCCTGCTTGCCTATACAGCCCCTGAAACAGCTGGAGCCTCTCTCCTGTTGTGCTCCTGCTCAGCTGGGAGTCAGGAACAGAATGAGCTCCCAGGCCACACCCTTCCCTTTCAGCTCTCAGGCCACACCCTTCCCTTTCAGCTCCCAGGCCACACCCTTCCCTTTCAGCTCCCAGGCCACACCCTTCCCTTTCAGTTCTCAGGCCACACCCTTCCCTTGCAGCACTAGTAGTTGTTGTTTGTACAGCAGCACTTGCTGTTGCAGCACTTGTCGTTCTACTCCGCTGCCAAACTCCTGTTTGCTCTCCCTGTTCGCTCGCTCTCTGGGAGCCTGCCCGCTTATCACAGAGGAGGATCCTGGCCCTCCTCTGTGTGACAACCCTTCAAGTACTGGAAGAGTGCTATCATATCTCCCCTCAGTCTCCTCTTCTGAAGGCTAAACATGCCCAGTTCTTTCAGTCTCTTCTCATAGGGCCTTGTTTCCAGCCCCTTAATCATCCTTGTTGCCCTCCTCTGAACCCTCTCCAGTTTGTCTAAACTATGTCCTTCTTAAAGTGTGGTGCCCAGAACTGGATGCAGTACTCAAGAAGAGGTCTAACCTAACATCATTATATAGCATTTAATTTAATGGGTTGGATCCAGATTTAGTCTTAGTCATCCATAGAGTTGACCCATTGAAGTCAATGGGACTTAAGTTAGCCAAGATTCACTTGTCCCATTGATTTCAATGGGCCTACTCTAAGCATGACTAAGTCTGGATCCAACTCAATATATTTATCCGCTATTAGTATCGAACCATTCCTTAACACTCTCCAACCCTTCCCCTCCTCAAGTTAACTACCCTCTTCTTCCTTATTATAGTTTCCTATAGCCATCTCTTTCCTTTTAATTTTCTCTGATATTTCTTTATCATTTGTATAACTGACATAAATTCTGTACTTTATGCATAGATACTTATGTATAGATTGGGGAAGGCCATAGCTCAGTGGAAGAGCATGTGCTTTGTACGAACATGGTCCCAGATGCAGTTCCTGGCTTCCTCAGTTAACCTCAGCAGGTGATGTGAAAGAACTCTGCCTGAGATCCAAAGTCCATAATACTGGACTAGATTTATTTATTTATCGTATTTAAATACTGCTAAGTATAATAAAATCCTTAAGTGGTTTACATATAAATTTTAAAATCACATTTAAAATATTAATATTAAAGTCACATTTAAAATACAGTTTTAAAAACAATTCCAATTACAACAACAACAAGAACAACAATAATACTGAGCAATACAGGAGCAGTAAAATGGAGCAGCATAATTAATTTAATTACAAGTCAGGGAAAGCCTGGGTGAACAAGTATGTTTTCAGGAGGCATTGAAAGATGCCACATTTTGTGCCTCCCAAACTGCACATTGGAGAGTTTTCCATAGGGTTGATGCCACTACTGAGAAGGCCCGCCATTGAGGTGTTACGTGGGGACATTCTGTTAATTTCAGAATGACCAGCTTGGCCTCCTCTGATTATCTTAAAGGTCGGCTGGGAAGGCAGCCTGCTAGATATCCTGTCCCAAGTTCTTTAGAGTTTTGTGTGACAATAACATAACCTTGACCATGGCTCAGTAGCTAATAGGCAGCCAGTGCAGTTCTTTTAGCACATATCTTATGTGAGCATAGCTGGGTGTCCCAGTGAGCACCCTGGCTGCTGCATTCTGCACTAGCTGCAGCTTCTGAACTAGGCCCAAGGGCAGCCCCACATAGAGTGCACTTAGATGCCACCAAGAGTAGACAATACTGAGATGGACAAATAGTCTGCTCTGGTATAGGGCAGACAGCTTCCTAATATTTGATTTTTGTGTAATAATAATAAAAAAGGAGCCAACAGCGGCCTGGATTACTACTGGTCATGTGGATGTTCTCCTGGGCTTGATTGGAATGATCTCAAGGCAACCTTCCCCAGTCTGGTGCCCTCCAGATGTTTTGGACGACAACTCCCATCAGCCCCAGGCAGCAAGACCAATGGACTTAGGGATGATGCGAGTTGTCATCCAACACATCTGAAGGGCACCAGGTTGGGGAAGGCTGTCTCAGGGAATCTTGATGTCTGCGTTTTCCACATCTGCAATCTGAGGGCGGGAGCACTGCAGCAAATTGACTGTTTTGCGCTACAGTGCACCTCCAGTGTAAACAGTGTAGAACTTTCTTGATGAGAGCCAATGTCTTTAGACAGTGAGGTGAAATATACAAAACTGTCCTCAGCTGTCCTCTGCCCTGTTCTTCATCTTTAATAAAAGCCAGCTCGTGAATGTATGTGGCTAACATTTATACTGAATGGTTAAAGGCGTTATGGTATGAATGCTTAGACAGAAACACTGCTGGCTGGGGAATGTTGGGAGTTGTAGGACTCTTTTCTGTCTAAACATGTATAGGATTGCACCCTAAGTGATAGTGTGTCACCTATCTAGCTATCTATATCAGCAAGCTGAACACATGCTGGGTACTTTTCTAATGTTATTACACTTCTGGAAAACCATGAAACACATTGTGAAGGAGGGAAGCCTCCTGGGCTTGGACTCACCATTAGTCTCATCAAACAAGCCAAGCTTTGATGAAAACAACTCATTACCCAAAGTAGGGAAGAAACATTGTCTGATGATGTTTACCACTGAGATCACTCTGTTGCTCCTTCCAAGCTGCCTGCGGATATCAGCCAAGGGAGAGAGAATAAAAGCCACCATTATCATCTTTCTGTCCTCAAGGTGAGGAGTTTTTCTTCTCCTTTACAGTATTTGGTTTTGGTTGTGGAAAACAAATTTTCCCCAAACATTGACTTATTCTGTACTCTGGGTCAGCTCCAGAGTATGAAGCTGCTTCTGGACAGAACTCCTTCAATGCTTGGCCCTGCTTTTCCCCCCTAGCCTTCTTTTTTAATGTTGGTTTTCCTGTGTCTCTTGGCTCTTGAACTGGTGGTGGAGCCTGTAAAACAAGTAAGTGGATATATAATGACTCTCAGGCAACAACAGCAGCAGCAGCAGCAGCAGCAGCAGCTAATTACATACCTCAACATCACCAACAGCATTTAGCTACAACTGCCTTGGCTATTCATTGATGCCTCTGATTTATGTTTGTTCTGTTGCATTGTTCAATGGTCCTCTTCAAATCTTTAAAAGAACGGGAAATCTCCCAGTGGAAATGTTCATAAAAGTTACCCGGACCAATTAGAATGTAATGTAATTAGTGGCATGGATTACACAAGGCAGTTGGAAACAAAGTAGAATGAAAAGGATGCAGCCATTTACTTGATGCCCTGTTTCGCTAAAACCATTTGGACATACTTCCAATAACTGTGTTTTAGGATCTGTGTGAATTGCGTAAGATGCATGAGTTTCATTGGGCGCATCTACTGAAGGAAACTCATACATTGGATGAGGTTTTGACAAGATGAATTATTTATCAAATTTGATCATATATAACCAGATTCATATGGAGTCTGGCTGCAGGTGCAGTTTTGCCTCCCCTAAAGATGGGGTGTGGACATTCTGATACCTTTGGAGGGTGGGCATGAATATCATTTGCTTTCAGAAGGGTGTGCGTGTTCTTTTACTTACAATTAGACAAGGTGGCTAAGGGCTCCTTCCCCCCCCCCACTTTAAAAAACATTTTAAAGTGCCAAGTAGCTTTGTTCCACGCCTGCCGAGCTGCCACATGCTTTGAGAATGGCCGAGTGAATGTGCCCCTCCCTGGGAACAATGCTATGTAATAACATTGTGTTGTTGCCATGGCAATGTATGGGAAAAAGCCTCATAGTCTGCCCTTGGGGGCAGCCATCTTTTTTTCCATACAATGCCATGGCAATGATGAAATGTCACCATGTAGCATCATTTCCATGGACCATCATTTCCAGGCATATTCATCTACCCATTTTCAAAGTGTGTGGCAGCCAGGTGGGCTTGGAGCCTTAAAATGGGTTTTAAAAGGGAAAAAAAATATTAAGGAATCCTTGGCCACCTCATTTAATTGTAAGTTAAGCAACACTCCCTGAATGTGTTCCCAAGGCATCTGGCTGGCCACCATTGGACTAGATGGATCTTGGCCGGACCCAAGGCAAGGTACTTCTTGTATCCTAAAAAATCTTCAAAAGTTTCAGCTAGTGCAGTATGCTGCTGCAGCCCACCTCCTAACTGCTGGATAATAGGAACAACTCCGCATGTTTCCAGACACTAGGGGGAGATAGAGAACATGATGTATCAACAGGTGCTTGTCTTGTTCATCCCCCCTTATTGTCCTGTAACTTGATTGGTTCCTTTCTCCTACTCCCTCCCCTCCTCTTTGCCTATGCAACATGTGCTTTCTCCCAGATGAAAGCAAGTAACCATAACCCATGCCTTCGCTTACTTACACTCATGCGCTCAGCTTTAGAGCGTGCTTGTAGTTAAACAGTGTTAGCCTTCTTCGACCATGTGTATAAAAGCACTAATAAAGTACTGTTGATTTGAACTTCTTCTAAACTGGTTCTAGCCTGCATTTATTCCCTCTAATAAATAAATGCTGTGTTACCACGCCTTCTTTATATAAGGCAATTCTGCTGTAAGTCACACCAGACTTTCCAGCACTAACAGAGATGGATCCCTACAAACACTCCATAACCTAGTGTGAAGAAACAGAACTGCCCTCCATTTTGGGGAGGTAGGATTTAGTTTGGTTGTAGGATATTATGGGGTTAAATCATTTCTCTCTGTGTATGCTGATCAGCTTCAGCCAAAAGGTTAATAGTTTAGAGGTCAAACATTTAGCTAATAGAGGTCAGGAAGTTTAGCTCAGGAACAGGAGGGTATAAAGTTCAGTAGGAGGTCTAAGGAACAGTGAGAAAAGTTTTAAATTAGGAAACAGAAACTTAGTTTGCGGAAATGTGTAAGTGCGTCTATTCAGTTTTTAAAACTTTCCTATTTACATTCATTTTTCTTCAGTAAATTTTAAACTTTGTTATTTGAAATGTTATGGTCTTCTTTTTGTGGGGTGGAGATACCCACCTTACATCTAGCAGCCAATCCACATACTACCTAAAGTAGGTATCTGAGACCTAGATAATTTTGAGGATGGTTTGGTGGAGACAGCCAGAGAAAGAAAGATGTCCACCTGGTGGCAGTGAAAAAGGGCACAGGATGGGATAAGCAAAAAGGTGTGTGGGCACACTGTTTTGACTGTTTCTCTTTCACTCATGGGTCAGGACATTGCTGGTCAATGACCCCTAGTCACAATCTCTATGGAGTCACCTCTTGATTGTATCTTCTGTGTGGCAATTAATGGCAAACACTATTAGTTAATGGGCCATTAATGAGAGTGAATCATTCTCAGACGTTATGACCCAGCGGTGGAACTACTTTCACTCAATAAAACCTAAGTATCTTCATGAAATAAAGGCAGGTCTGTTTTATTCTATATAGCTTTAGTGGATAATGATGAGCCAGGAGTTGGAATAGAACTATACAGAAACCCCATTTTGGGGAAGATGCCTTTAGGTTCAGAACTAGTGTTCTAGGCAATTGACAAACTTTACTGAGTAACACAAAGAAAGTATAATACCCTAGCCACAATCAACATAACAATTCCAAGGCAATAGATTCTAATAGAATAATACAAATAAAATTGAGCAATAATATAGAGCTACATGAGACATTTATTGTGTGCTCGTCATTCCCTAGTCACAGTTGTTTATGGGTTCTTTAGATGATGTCATGACCCTCCAGTTTCACTTCTGTTTTTAAAGAACACTTTTGGAATGTTTTTTTTAGAGCAGGGAAAATGCAGTATTATTCCTGAAAGCAAAAGAAAATGCTTTTTCCACTTGTGTATTTGTGCTATTCTGCTATACCGCAGTACCACCTAGAGGTTATGTAGTGGAAAAGCAGGAAAGGAAATGCTCTGTGTGTAGAGCTCGGATCTCAATTCTGCGACAAAGCCAAAAGTAGATATAGTAGGTTAACAGCCTCATGAAGAAAAGGCCATAGTGTGTTCTGGATGAGGCTTTTATTGTGCAATTGCCCTGTCCCAATCCATAGAATGTTATGGTAGATCCAGAAGATGACATCTTCCATTTTTAACCCTCCCATGTTTTCCCACCACAACTTCTCTCTTTTGTCTTACTACAGAAAATCCATTAAGGAGCGAAAGATAGAATAGCTGCACAATATCTTTTCATTGGTAGCTCTAGGAGTCATCCATCTGGAAACCCCTGAGATGTGATAAATACAATCTATCCATTTTATTTATCTATTCTTCTGTGTGGCACCTAAAGGGGACTTTAAAGAAGCAACTTTTTGGAGGCAAAGGCAGCCTTCGAGCATTTTCATGAATCTAAGATTATTTCTAGACCACCTTTAAGGGCAGAACCCTCTCAAAGTGGCATACAAGATAAAAACCACACAAAGTGGACTCAATAAAAAACGCATTGAAACATGTTTCAATAAAATCCTTAAAAACATATTGCCAATTAAAATCAATAAAAGCAAAAGTTACCCATAAAAACCAATGGCCCAGACAAGTGAAGACCAGTGAAAACTGGTCTGTCTTCAGGACTTTTCTGAAGACCTGAAAAGAAGGGGTCTGATGAACCCCTGATGGAAGTTGATTCCAGAGGTGTGGGGCCACCACTATGAAGGCCCTTTCCCTTGCACTCATCAGCCTAACCACCCTTGGTGGTGGGCAGGTGAGAAGGACCTCTGTTAATGACCTCAGAGTGTAGGGAGGCTGGTATGGGATAAGGCAGTCCTTCAAGTAGCTTGGGCTCAAACCATTTAAGGCTTTAAAGGTTAAAATCAGCACTTTAAATTGGGCTTGGAAATGCACTGGCATCCAGTGCAGCTGGCATAGTATTGGTGTCACATGAGCCGACTGCCTGGCTCCCACCAATATCTGGGCAGCTGTATTCTGCGCAGCTGAAGCTTCCTAACTATCTTCAAAGGCGGCCCCACATACAGTGCATTCCAGTAGTCCAGCCTGGATGTTGCCAAAGCATGAATGACCTTGGGGCCTCTCTTGCAACATTTATGTGAGCTTCTGGTTATTGTTAATAAAGAGGAGTGGCATTTGCATTTGTAGCAAATAAGCATGCTGACCACTGTAGGCTTTCCATTCATATTATGAACTGACTGAAGCAGGAACTTTGTCAAGAATTATGTGTGAAAATGGCCCACATATGTTACACAGTACAGCTGTGCACAAATGGCCTCTCGAAATTCTCCACCCTATTTGTGGGCAGAGAAATTGGGGAGACAATTTCACTGAATTTCTCCAGTGGGAGGAGAAATTTTTCCAACAGTTTCTCACAGGTAGAGCTCAGGGGTTGTGGCACGGCTTCTTTCTTTTTTTCATAAGCGGTTTGGGTTGTTTGTTTGTGCTGCCACTGCAAGTGGCAATAGCATCAGCTATGTTGGCAGGCTGGCCCCCATTTTGCATCCCACACAATGCAGGTGTGAGGAAGACAGTGCAGTGTCCATCTCCAGGGAAGAGGTGGAGCTAGTGCTGAGCCAAAAAATCGGTCCTCTAATTTCCTGAGAGTTTTCTTCCCCCATGAAAGAGGCTTCCATTGTTCTGCCTCATTCCCAGGTTGTTTTATATTTTTGTGTATGTGGTGTTAATTTAATCATTGTGAGGCAGCTGAGGGTGCTGTGTGTATGTCTTCTTTCTGTTACACACCTCCCCATTGTTCTGCAGCCTCCTAGGCTCCCCGTGTGCTTCCTGATCTGAAAAAGCCCTGTGGGAGGAATTACCTCATGATGTCTTACCCTGGGCTTCAACTAAGCACAGGAAGCTGAGGAGGCTACAGGCTGCTGGAGAGATGATTGCACACTGAAGAAAACAACACCACTCACTTGTGCATACTCCTCAGCCACATCCTAAGTAAGTGTTGGGGATTGCTAAAAGAGCTGGGAGAGGATATTATGAGTTATTATCTCTCCCCTCTTGTGTTTGCAAGCACAGCGGAGCTGACCCCAACTACAGCGGAAAAACGTGAGCGTGTGGAGCTGCTGGTTAGAACAGCGTTAGCATTTGGTCTTTACAGGCTGCCCTTGTGTGCAGACTGGATCTTTACCTGGTTTCCCCCTTTATACTACCAATAAGACAAACAGTCTTTTGGAGGTTAAAAAACAGTTTACTCACTCAGATCTTGCAGATTGGATACAGGCAGGCTTAAGAAAGTATTTACAGTTGTGCAGGAATCATTTGGTAGTCGACCTGTTCTGAACTTGGGAAAAGTTCAGAACTGCTATTCTTGGCTACATCTTCAGACATGCTGCACTTACAAGTTCATGGCTCAGACTGTTGCCGGGCAGGAAGAGAAGGCACTGGCTACGCCCATATCCTGCCCCGGAGGACGTCTGGGTAATGTCCACAGAGTGTCCGCTCTAGAAGGCAGAAACTCTGTGGTCCCAATTACATCATGCACCTATACATGGCTTGAGGTTTTGACTGCACACCCCCCACAGTAAGGTAAGCGCAAGAAACTCAAACCCAACCCATGAGAATTTCTCCAAAATTTCCATCACCACTGAATTTCTTTTTGAAAGCAATTTGTTTTCTATCAAATTGAATGAGAATGGTTGGGGGGGAAATGTGGGAGAAATTTTTGGCACAGCACTATTACACAGAAGCTGGGGGACAAGGAGACATTTGTACCTCTTCTTTCTTTGCTTCTGCTGCAATGAGGGAAACAGGACTTGTAGAAATCACCTGGTGCTTATCACAGGTGAGTTCTACAAGTCCCACCCCATTCCTACATTCTTGTGGAAACACTAGGGGCAGGCATGTCACACTTCCCTCCTGGTTGCTGTTGTTTTATAATATATGAACTGATTATTAGCAAATTAGACCCCAGGAGCTGGGTTATTGGAATTGGTATTCTGTCTTTAGCACTGGCCAGATATATATAACAAAGTTTAACAAAAGGTTCTTACAGAGCATGTCAGAAAAATGACACTCTACTAAAATGCCCCAGGGTGCCTTTGTTTCAAGTAGCCTCATGGGAAAGCCAGCACTGACAAGGGCACAATATGGGCACATCACACTCTGTACATTTGGGTAAAATAAATGCATGTACAAATATAAGTATGGCTCTCAACCGAGGCTGGTGGAACTCTGCAGCTTGAGGGTTTCAAAGACCCATAGAGCGCTATGCAATGGGTCTCTAGAGTGCATTGGCCCATTGTTTGCCCCATTCCTAGCCTAACTGCAGCATTGCACCATAAGTGTCTTTGCATGATGAAAAGTATTGTTTGCACTATTATCTTTCCATATAGCACTCTCTCTGTCATTTTACTCTAGCTTGGCAATAATGAGGTGCAGGATACACCCAAAACACACACACACACACACACACACACACACACACACACATACACACTCACCCCAAAACAATCTCTCCTTGCCTGCAATAACTACTGTATATTTGCTCATGAGGCAGAAAGTATCTTGATGAACAATATGGTTCTAATATCTGCACCAATGAAATCAAAGAGGGGTTTTCCTTTTCTTCATCTTCTCCTTTTTAAACATTTTTATAAAAGGAGTTAACTCAATTTCAAGAGCCGGTGTGTTTTTCATTAGCTGCACAGCCTTTTGAAATCCGTCCGAAGAATGCCCAGCAGAAACAGAAATTGATATAAAAGGGTTTGTCTGGAGTCCTCTCCTGCCTCCACACCATGCTACCTTGTTCAAGTGCAATTGCTCGGAGGGGACTGGGATGAAAGGGAGAGGCGCGCCAATTTGCTTCCCTGTAGTCCCCATTCCTTCTCAGTAGGAGGAGTTCAACCATGATTAGGGCTTGGCACTGAATGGCCTGGATCACCTCTTGTCTGTCTTTTTGGTAAAGAGTAGCCTAGCTGGGGCACCTGGAGGTAATGATGGCACAGCAAACATGGCTTGGGGTTACTCAGCTATAAGAAAAACAGAATACTTGAATTTTGCTGGAGTAAAAAGCTGTCCTTTCAGGAGGCTTTAACTCTTACTTTAAAGAAGACCTCCATTTTGATTAGAGAATTCCTTTTTTGGGGTTGGGGTGGGGTGGGGTGGGTGGGGTGGGGAGACCTCGTGCAGGACTGTCATCATAGCTCAGTGGTGAGGTGGGTGAACCATTCCTGCTCCATCCAACTAGCTTGTTTCTCTTACCTGAACAGGTGTGTCTGTGACTCACCTGACCAAGAGAGAAAATTGTGGCCATATAGGTAGGCCCCACTCAGCAACAAATAAATCCCAGCTGAATGTTTTGGTCTTCAAGAATTATTATAATATTCTTGGGTTGTGGTCCCTAAAGCAACCCCTCAAGCCAGGTAACACAAAGTGGTACCACAAAATATGTATTTATTGCTCAAACGGTATTAGAGAACAACAAAACTTTGCAATACTGAAACAAGCAAGACACATGACTGCATACAATACTCTTAGGATGATTAAGGACACAATCCAACTCAGAGGATTACAGGCATCCTATGAAGAGCGTGAGGAGCGGTGGAGGCCATAGAATCATTCCCCAGAAGCATAATAGAAATAGCGGCTAGCATATTTCCTATAAAAAGTAAGTTCTACCCATCTTAATCAACAAAAGAGTAATCAATGAGATCTTATATTTACCTATCTGGCAGGCATGGTTGTCAGAGCTTAGGTAGTCACTGAGACAGAGCTTTCAAATGCTGGTGCTTCAGTAACCCAAGAATTCTACTCTGACAGCAAAGAAATGAGTGTGAGAAATGTTTGTTTTCCCCTCCTACTTTCTTCTTTTCTCCTTCATCTTGCTCTGATAAATTAATATAGCACTTTAATATAGCACTTTTCTGTGCAGGAAACATCCTCCTCCTATAGAGGGTCTAGCGGCCGGCTGGACAAACATTACTGTAGAAAAGCCATCAGCTTGCAGTAGGATCAACATAAATGGAGATGAATGGATGACAAGAAGTGGGGCTGAAATGCACATTTTGAAAAGTTCTAGCAGTATCTCTAATAATGCCCCACGGGGAGCTTCCCTCGCCTCCTGCTCTTGAGGCTAACTCCTACCAACAAAAGTGAGCTCAGTTCACAAAAAGTGCTTCTCTTCTCTGATCTTCATTTTGGATAGCCTGATAATACAGTTGATTGCTTTCTGACTTTTTGTCATCAAGTCACCAGCAAAATCTGAGTTCAGCTCTCTTTGGTGGTCACATGTAGCCAATTAATAACCCCATTAATTCAATATGGGAAGACTGCCATGGTTTGGAGAGTTTAGGGTAGGCCAATGGTTTTGATTATTATTGAACTTCCTCTCCCATAATTGATAATTACACAGAGTGGAAGTGTCCCTTCCTTGCCATGAATTACAAAGCAAAAAGAAAGAACAACAAGTAAACTATTTTTGTGGTCGGCTTGAATTCTGTGGACATCCTGAGGATCCTGGAAGGGGGAAAGAAGAATGAGGAAAGAACTAGACTAGCTGTCATGGAATGGCTGACCTTTCTAGCCCTCTGGTCCTCCACTAACCTAGCTAGTGCCAAACCAGCTGTGGAACTAGAAACTACTTTGACGTCAGGGCTGTAAGTTCCTAATTAGTTAATTTCCCAAACAATGTGGGTCCCAAGTGGCTTAGCTTCACCTTTTGCCCTGGGCCAAATCACCCAATTTAGTGGTTCAAGGTTCAATCTTATGTCAGGGCAAAGACACTCCTCCTAGAAGACATTTATTTTGCACTTCATTGTATCTTTATGAATTGGCCTTGTGATGTTATTTCTCCCATTCCTATGTTCACTTTAGAATGGAATGCCACCTGGAGTCAACCATATGCTCAATTATCCTAATCACTGGGGACTTACAGGTAGCCACAATTTTGTCAGCTCAGCCTAATTTCATTTCTTTATGCATACTCTTATGTGTGAAACTCCTGTGTGAAGGGTGTACAAGGAGACTTGTACACCCTTCAGAGGATACAACAGGTGTAGGACTTTTACTCCGTGCAAAAATAGTTTTCCCCTTTGTTTTCTCAGTTGTGCACTGTAGAAAAAGAGGGCCATGCCATCAGTCAGTCAGTCAGTCAGGCGATCACTCGTGACCGAGTAAGATTGTCTTCCAGGATAAAAATTTACAAAAAGGAGATTTTAAAAGGAGGAAAATTCTAAAGAAAATTGTGTAGACTCTAGCGATGGGTCCGTAAGTGACTGTGGAGGCCAATTCTAGATCCACACAGCTTCCCACAGTGAGGACACAGGTTACCAGATGGAAGATGGTCCTGTAAAGGATTCATTTGACGTGCTTTTCGCTTAGCACGTTTCTCCCTTTCACCTTGCACTCGGGCTTCTTCAAAGTCCATGGAACCTTTGTGAAAGACCAACCTCCAGTTAGATCGTTCATGGGCCAGAGCTTCCCAGTTTTTGATGTTTATATTGCATTTTTTTAGATTAGCCTTAAGAACATCTTTAAACCTCTTATATTGACCACCGATATTCCGCTTTCCATCCTTGAGTTGCAGAGACTGTAGGATTCTGAACACACAGGTTAATGTGACCAAGTTCTGAAAATCCACAAAGTTGGATGTTTCCAGTGCTTTGTCCACAGATCATACTAGTAGTTATTCACCTTGGATCATTCAAAAGAACATAAGTAGAGCTATGCTGGAACATACCAATCATTGCTATAACATCTTTCTATGCTTTTTCTCTTGCTGTAGCTCAGCCAAGCCTCCAAACAGGGTTTCAAAAGACATCATTTCAACCTTCCCCATTAGAAGAAGATGATTTTCCTTGCAATGTCCACATAGGGCTGCATTCTTTCCTGGTATTTGCCTGCCATGCAAACTCAGCTGGTTGTAGACAAGAGTTGCTTTCTTATACTCATTAGAGGGCTTTAATTGGCTGGGGGAAAAAAATCAGACTCTTCTTTAAGAAGTTTCTAATTTAATTGGTGAAATGTCAAGAAAAATCAATGGAAGTCTGTTTCCATCTTGCTTTGTTACGTACCCCGTTAAACAGCTTTCATGTCCTGTTTATTGGTTTGCTTTCTCCTTTCTTTGTTTCTGAAGTAGTTAAAAATGCATAAGTTCAAGAGAGCCAAGCTAAGAGGCAGCATTACAAGAAATTCATTTGGTTCCCCTGGCAGAGGAAAAGTACCAGAAGACCGCTAACAAGACATTCATAGCTACAGACTTCATGGTGGTATGGCGTGGAGGTGTGGGGTGAACAGAACCCCTGATGTTTACTGATTCTGATTTTTCTGAGGTATGAAATGTTCTTAAATTGCTGCATAGCCCCTGCAGTGTTAAGAGAGAGACTTGATCAGCTGACCTGGAAGGGAAAAACCACAAACAACTTGTTAACGTTATTCCCCCTACAGTGAGGAGAAAGAATGTCTTTTCCAGTTCATAAACACAATCTGGTTCACTGGAGAAATGCATTTACCCGGATGTGGCAGTTTTTATAGGTGCGTGAATATGAAACAGAACACGCAAAGGAAAGTATTACAATTTAGAGCCTGATAAAATATGGTGCTGCCATGTTTTGACCTCCCTCAACCTCAGTGCAGTAGGCTCAGAGTCAGAATCAAAATCGGTCTAGTGGAACGGTGAAACCTATGCTGGAAACAAGAAAAAACAGCTCTGAACATGCAAGTTGATACTGAAGCATGGACCTCAGCATTTCAGGAGTGTGTTTATCAGCAGTGGTCCAGTAGTAAATGTAGAAGTGCAGGAGCTTGCCATGAGTTCAAATTCAAACACACACCAAAGAGCAACAGTACATAACCTAATCACCAATTTATTAGGATCAGCCTGACTGCAATCCTGTGCATACTTAGCTGGGAGTGAGCTCCATTCAACTCAGTGGTGCTTACTTCTGACTGCATAGGTTGTAAAACACATTTAGCTTTGATAGTTTTGACCCAGCTGAAATGCAGCTGTTAGCATTTAATTAAAAATGCAAATGATCTTGCAAAGAAGTGTTATCATTGAAACAACTAGCCTGAAGTAGGAACACCATCAAAGAAGTAGGAATGCCATCAAAGGAAAAAAACAACCTGCCTCTGCTTGATTATTTCCCTAAGAGGTCACAAACATTACTAAAACTTGAAAGCCTTATTATCACCTCATTCACATGCCCTAGCAAGGACGATCCATCAATTTCCCTGGTGCTCTGGCAGAGGATGTCACCACTCCTGCTTGGGGGGTGGAATATCCCAGAGCTGCACTCGCCTGAATTCGCCCTTCCCATACCAGAGTGTTACACTCCCAGTCACAGGCCTGAGATGAAACTGTCTTCAGTTTAGAGCTGCCAGTTCCTTTCCTAATAGAGGCCCTGTGCTTTTAATGCCATATATTAGGTAGTCATTCAACAGATTCAGCTTCCACATATGTGCAGTACGACAATACCAATGCACATATTCCACATATTATTCTTCATGTACTTTTTGTCAAGATCCCTAGGAAAAGTGGTGGAAAGGCACAGAACCCCTGCAAAACATGGCATTCTCAGGAGAAAACAAATATTGAGTTCAGGTATAGTAAAATAAGTTCATAAATACAGGAATTCCAGAAAAAACACAGGTGGCCTACTTTCATCACTATTCAAAAATGGGCTCACTCTTCAAAAGATTCTTCTCAGCATAATTCTATGCATGTTTACTCAAAAGTAAGTTTCAGTGTGTTCAGTGGGGCTTATTGGCTTGTATGTAGGGATACACATCAGATCCAGCCAAAGTCCAAAGCCCCAGTCATTTCGCATCCCTTCAAACTATTTCTGGTGCGTCTTGAGGCGAAGCGGGCTTCTCTCCCGAAGTGACCAGAACTGAACGTTACCGATTAATGCTCAGACATGCAGACATTATGTCTCCTCTCCAATAGTGTCTTTTGGTTTTGTTTCTCTTAAATGCTGATTATGGGGGAGAGGAGGACTCCTCTTATACATAAACAGCTGCACCTATCCTTCTGAAACTTCTCGGGTTTCTTATTTAGGGACACCTCTGGGCTGTCTGCCATTTTCAGAAGAATAGTCCACAAGCAACATGGGGGATAAGTGTGGTCCTCTTTGGGATATCCTCACAATAACAAGGATGCTCTTGTGTACAACCCCCTTCAGCTATCATTTGGATATTTGGCAGGCCTGATCCCCTCAGCAGGGGTAAGTATCCCAGCAAATTTCATCCATTTCTGCCAAAAAATAATTTTTAAAAAGTTATTGGCAGTTCCCTTAAAAAAAAACCAAAATATAAACACATGCAGCACAAACCTCACTAAACCCATGTTTTTGACATTTGGCAGGCACAATCTCCTCATAAGGGGCTACTATTCTTGCAAATACCATCCAGGTCTGACAAACAGGAGAAATGTTATAGCCATTTTTAAATTTCCCATTATAGTCAATGGGAGGAATGAAGCCTCTGGTTTCGAAATGTCAGTTTGGGATTAACATGACAACGGCAGCGAGACTACTATATGCACAGAAATGGAAAGGTGCAGCAGTGCCTACGACAGAAGAATGGTTGGTCAAGATGCTGGAGCTGGCAGAGATGGCCAAACTCACATCATTAATCAGAGAAAGGACAACATCCATGTTTATTATTGAGTGGAAACCTCTAATTGACTTTTTGCAGGGACTGGAAAATAATGATTTGTTTGTTTGTGGATTTATGGAATAATAAGTGAATTTGGGACAATGGGAAGAAAGAGATTTCTCATTCTGATTATCGAGTAAGAAAAATTATTGTTACCTATATTTGCTGTAGAAGAAAATCGGAGGTCTATTTTGTTTTGTTAATTGTTACATGTTTGATATTATGTGTTTGTTTTATATAGAAATAAAAAAAATTAAACCCGAAATGTCAGTTTGGGATTGATACCCAAGTCAAAGTGGACAACCTCCAAATTGGTTTGAGCAGAACTGGGCCATTTCCCAAAGTGCTGAATTGGGGTCTGAGTTGAATCTGGAGGTTGGTGCACAACCCTATAAGTGTGTTTAGGATCACAGATGTAACACTCGTCTAAAGTCACATGGATCTAGATCTCAGCAGCTTCAACCATATGCACCCCTTATATAATACTTTCTGCAGCCTGCAATTGCTAAGAACTGTCAGCAGCTATTTTAGTAGTTATAATAGATACAATAAGGACTTTCAGGTAAGGCTGTGCAAACAGATAATGCATCTAAGAATTTTTAGAATGTAGATTTTTTTTGCTAAATGCTTTCACACACTGCTTTCATTGGGGGAAAAATGACCTCATCCAACAGAAACACCAGGTCTAAATAGGAAGCTGTATGTATGTGTATTAATGAAGTATTACTGAATAATACTAATGATTAGAAGTCATCATCCATTCCCCATGCACGCAGATTTTAATTTTCCTGGCCTGTTTTATTGATGTACCTTCTGATAGTTAATCTAAGGAATTTCCTTCACCACATTTTTTTTATTTCTAGAGTTTTTAAAGAGTTTTCAGCCCCTGTTGGATGTAATCATGAATTTTATATTCCCGTGGATACTTATTGGTAGGGTTGTGTACAAATAATGTAAATCAAATAGAGTAAGCAAATCCGAGAGCATTGTTAGTGATATTACAACATTTATATACGATCACGGCCACGTCTGATGCAAACCGAGCTGTACATTTCCTGTGATAAACCCTCTATTGACATGGACAAGGGAGAGGCCGTATCTGCTATTTTGCTGAGTGGCTCCACCATCCACTATTCTGCTGTGGGAACCTATGACTGATTCATGCCAAACCTTCCTCTGGTTCTAATCTAATCAAGCCTTGCTCTACCACCCATTAAGTGACTATGAGAAACTGAGATTGCAGGCGCCTCTCCCCAGAGGTATTGTACACTACACGCTAAATCCAGATGCTTCTCTTTTGTTAAGCAATAATTTATTTTGGACAGAATCCAATGGGGTGCTTACACCCCCCACTGATTCCTTTATGCACCACTGATTCTCTTATGCAAGTGGTGGGTCCCACTGATTCCGTTGCACAAGCCAGACCCACTGCTTGCACAAGGGAGATTTAATGCTTCCTAGGGGAAGCCCTGAAATGAGCAGAAATGCTCATTTCTGGAAGGAGGCAGTGCGACAACCACCCCGCACCCTATAGCCAGGTGGGGTTGTTGTTGCTGCCTCACCTACTGACCAAGGGCACCTGTCTCTCCTCAGGATCTGCCCTGCCACCCAGGTGCACCTCCCAGATAGCTAGTGCATATCACCACACTGCTATTGGGATGGCTACTACTGCTGGGGCTTTCATGCCACCCAGCCTGGTAAACTTAATAGATGTTGTTCTTTCTCACTTATTTATTCCACCTGTTGTGGGTTTTTCCCTTCAGGTATGCTGCCACCAAACCCCTAAGTAGCGTGTGTCCCTAGCAAGGCAGATGGGGTTAACCAAAGCCTTATGTATAATTATAGATGGAAAACAGGCTTTTTATACACAAAAAACAAGGTTTATTTTTGAGAACACGGGTAGGAAATCAGGGTCAGGGAACATAAGGGATTCAGGGATCAAATATGGGTTTCAGGCAAATACAGAGGTAATTAAATATTTTTCTGGATATAGCACTTTGCACTCTTCTAACAGACTAATTTCTCAAACCTTCCTGTCTCTACCTCCCACCTCTCTTCTTCCAAGTCAAACCCCCACACTCTGTCTTTCTCACTCTAACTCCTCCTCTAACTAACTACCTGCCCCCTTTTTAAAAAACAAACCAACCCAGTCACTCCTTCCCCAGCCAATCACATACAACCTACATCTGAACATTCCATTCACTCCATCTGTCAATCATACACCTCAGGGACACCAAACAAACCTCAGAAGGTATATCCCCTTTTCATAGAACTAGAATCATCACAGGTAGGTCGGCAAACGTCAACCTGCCTCCTTCCAGAAATGAGCGTTTCCACTGGTTTTGGGTTGCCTCCGAAGTACTCAATTGCTGTTGTGCAAATGGCCCACCCTGTTTTCCACCCTGTTTATAGGCAGAGAAATTGGGGGAAGATTTCTTTGAATTTCTCCAGGGTGAAGAGAAATTCTCCAACAGTTTCTCAGAGGTGGGGCTTACCATCAGCAGCTGCTGTCGCTTTCTTTCTTTCTTTCTTTCTTTCTTCTTGAGGGCTTTTATTTTTTGTGCTGCCACTGCAAATGGCAACAGCAGCAAATATGTTGGGAGCCTGGCCACCATTTTGCATCCTTCACAATGCCCCATGCCTAGTGTCATTCCAGGGCATTGTGTGTGTGTGGTGGGGTTGGGGGTGGGGGTGGGGGTGGGTGGATGCGGGGAAGAGGTCCAGCACAAAAATTGATGGAAAAATCTGGAGAACATTCTGCAAAATGGCATTCTAGTTTTGGGGGGTGGATAAGAAAAAGAAAAATCTCCGAACTTTTCTCAGAAAAATGTCTTCTGATAAATTTTGGTTCAGCTTCCCAGGCTGCGTGTGCTTCCTGATCTGAAAATATCCTATGGGAGGAGTTACCTCATGATGTCTTCTCCTGGGCTTTAACTGAAGCGTGGGAAGCTGAGGAGGCTGCAGGATCCCAGAAGGAAGATGGTACAATGAAGGACAGGACACTCACACACACTCCTCGGCCAACTCATAAGTAAGGTAAGCACAAGGACCCCAAATTGGATGAGAATGGTTGAAGAAAATGTGGAAGAAATTTTCGGCACATCACTAATTTTAATGCTCTGCATTATTTTGGTGTTCAACCGATCGTAATATTTCTGTCTGTTTTTGTTAGTCGCTTTGAACATCTCTGTTTGGAGAGGAACTTTCAGGATAGAAATTTTATTATACATAAAATAAACAAAAAAAGATCTGATAAAAGTTAGAGATATCAGGAATTGCAATTTTTTTGTTTTTTGTTTGTTAACAAAGTACAATGAAGTTTTGAAAATGTATATGTATGTGATGGAGGAACTAAGGGCAAGAATAGAGAGCTGTCAAGAGAAAATAAGGGTAACCACATATTTCAAAAAGGGGAGCCCACTGCCCAGGCAGCAAGAGGGGGATTGCCCTTTGCATGGTGCAAAGAATTCACTCGAGAGCCTTCACTTGGGAAATGCCAAAGTGGAGGATGAAATTGACAAGTTTTTTTGACCAGAAGGGACTATGACTCTGCCAGGCTAAATGACATAATGTGTGGAGAGGATGAAACTGACAAGGATATTTACAAGAGGGGAATATGCCTCTGTGGGGCTACATAGTGGACAGGTGGACTTGCGATCGTGCGCACTTGCACAAGATAGCCAATAAAATTTTTTTAAAAAAATTAAAACACCATTTGTGCAAATTTCAAGATCCCCTCCCCCAAAAATAATACTGTGCAAAACTTTTCCAGAATTGGGGGGGAAATCTGCTACAGTCCGCTGCTGCTTACCAGAATAGAAATGCTGTGGAATCCCGTTGGGCTTAAATAGAATGGAATTCTGAGCATTGCACATCCCTAACAGGCACACTGACAAATAGGTAGAGCTGAACCTGCAGTGCCAGGCCCAGAGTTTGAGATGGACCTAGAACCAGGAGTGCTCTTTACTACCTAGGGTGAGGCAGCCATTTGGAGTACCATAAAATGACAGCAAATTGTTTAGTTTAGTATTAAGCTCCATGGTATAGCGGTAAATGTTGAAATGCAGGTGCTCATCATGCCAGCCTCCTTAGCCACAGTCCCAAGGAGAGTCCAAAATTGCAGGCAGCTGTGTTGTCCTATATCAACAAACCAGTTCTAACAGTTTTATCTCCACCTGGAGCAGGTTTTCTGTAAAGCTAATGGGTCTTAATTGCCTGTTCAAAACTAGGCCACCCCAAAATATTTTTCATTACAGCAGGAAATATATTGTTGTTGGGAAAATCAACCCACCCACCCCATACTGTGAGGATTGCAGGTACGCCTAGAGGGAACAGTGAACAGTTGGGGGTGTGGGGCAGCAGGCAATATCAGTGACCCTGCCAATCAAAACATGCCAGAGCTGTGTCCCTCTGAGCCCTGGCTTCACTACACCATGGAACTTAATCTAAATACCAAGTTAAATGAGCGGTGGGGGACACCATTTGGATTTTTATATTTTTATTTTTACTATGGCACTAGCATGTCTTCAGCCATCTCTGCCCAGACCTGCTGTCTAGATCCTTTCTCAAAGATAAATTATGCCTCAGAATGTACTCCAGAAATGGATTCTGTTTTGCCGTGCCTGGTGTCTGTCCTGCACAAATGGAGAATACAACATAGAATGCACCCTTGCCAATCTCCTCATCTATCATTGAGCAGGGGGTTGGACTCGATAGCCTTGTAGGCTCCTTCCAACTCTATGAACTATGAACTATGAAACTATGAAACTAGTTCCTTCTTCTTTCCCCCATGTCTCCAACACTGGCCCCAGGAAACCCTGTCAATTAATTAAAATAGTGAAGGGGGGAAACAACAACACATCCACATAGACCCTACATGTCCATGGCTCTTATCAAACTCTTTGTTTAGCCAGAACCCCCCTCCCCAAACAATTTTGGAAACAGGGAAAGGGAAGTGAATTAAATGATCTTTCTTCCATAAGTCCCAGCTCATGAAGAAAACTGTTGTTCAACTGGAAATTGAATTCACATGAAGATAATTAGAGAAGCCAGCAAACTTCTGATTACATTTGCTTAAGGAAAAAAGAAAGAAAGAATGAATAAGTGCAAACATATAGGACATCCTGAAAAAGGAAGGCTTCATTGTATAACTGTTATCTGTGGTTTGTGGTGGGGCTGGGAAAAGGAGATGGTGACGTGGCTTGCAAGGGGGAGTAAGGCATGCTCTACAGCAGCTTTCCCCAACCGGGTGCCTTCCAGATACGTTGGACAACAACTCCCATGCTGGCTGGGATGATGGGGACTGTAGTCCAAACAACCAACAATGGCCATGCTGGTTGGGGTGATGGGGATTGTAGTCCAACAAACCAACAAGTGTTAAAGAGCGCACACGACTACTAAAATTGATCCACTGAATATACAGAAGTCTTACGTCTTACTTTATTGTAATAAAATGTGCGTAAGTCTTTTGTATGTGTATCCGTGTTCAGTAATATGCATACAAAAGGCTTGTGCAAGTTTTATAACAATACAATAAGACATAACACTTTTTTTGAATGCATAATAGAGTTCAGTGGTTCAATTATAACCGTGGTGTGCTCTTTAGCTCTTCTTGGTTACATTTGTAACTGTTGTCCTCATTTTGTTTGGTTGGGAATGGCAGTCCAACACATCTGGAGGGCACCACATTGGAAAAGGCTGCCCAGTTGTTGAGCAATTCCCCTGGAAGAAAAATCTTTGGTTTACAATGTACTGGGATCCGGCTTGGCAGAGTTAATTAAAATTGCTTTTTACCTATTAATTTGACCTCTTATATTTTCCAGGGCTGTGGGTGAAGTCCTCTCTTTGTCTAAACAGAAGCAGTATCTGCCAGATTGCACATTTGAATTGTTATATAATGAAGCCACCACTACCACCACCCAAATAATCTCCCAGAGAGATAGCTCTGTTAGTCTGTTACAGCAAAATAGCACTTTACGGAGTGATCCAATGTGGCTGCCCGTAACCCTCCAAACTCAGGGGATTACAGGCATCCTATTGAGGGTGGGCAGCATCCTGTTTGGAGGGCTTCCCTCACCCTCCCTCCAAAAACACTTAGATGGTCGATTTTGGCCATCTCACTGTTTTACACTGGCTCGTGAGGAGAGGAGCCAGAGGCACTGCCAGGATTCCTCGCAGGTGCCTCGTTCCTCCCGTCCCCTGCCTGCCCCCCCCCCGCACTGGCTCTGAAGTCAGTCTTTCATCTTTGGAGCCCTAGCGGGCATGGAAAGAACCACGCCAGCTGTGAGGGCGGAGGAAGGGCACTCTGAAGTCGGAGTCCCCACTGTGACCTCACAGCACTGTTCTGAGGTTGAGCTGGGTCTCCCACTTTTCCTATGGCCATCTAGACAGCATCTCGTGGCCATAGGATTGCGCCCTTAAAGACTATTGTGGCAGGAGCTTTCATGGACTGGAGCCCACTTCATCTGATGGACAAAGTATCATTTGCAGGGGCCTCCTCAGATATTTTGCACAATAGTTCCTTGAACAACAGGGGGTACCTGCCCCCATTTTAGTCTAATTTTGCCATTTCCTGGCCACCATACTCTTTCTCTCTACAGACAATTTTGTTTGTGCAACAATCTGGTTAACTTTAAAAAAAAACCAGCCCCCCATTCTCCAAAGTAATTTTAAAGGGATTATAGTGAACCACTTGTAAACGATGTTCAATAATCAGAGGACTTAGAGCAGCGGCTGCAAGAGGGTCTTAGTGACTGTACTGGGGACACATGCCCTCCCCCAGCAATCAAAACGCGGGGATTAGACCTGCAGGAGATGTGTGAGAAATTGTGAGAGGCTGATGTATACCATGTGGCCAATTTATATTTCCTCTTATTGAATGCTTCTGGTTGGCTAAACAGGCACTAAGCATCAGTGTGGCCACCTGAATCTGTACACTACCATATGTGCTGTTCAAGCCCATCTACTGCTGATACCCACACCTATGGGAAATCAAATGCTACCAATAAATGGCACGATTTGCTGTATTTCCCCAAATCGACAAAATGTTTGGTGCTATACCAATAGTTCCCTTCCAGTGCCTATGGCTGTAACTAACTACAGAACAATATGCAGCTTCTGGAAATTCTCTAGAAGCAGCAGAGCAGAAAACATCCTGTTATTAATATCATCTGGATAGCCTTGCTTGGAAAAAGAATCCAAAGTGGCACCGATAGAAATGCTCCTAAGTGAGCTAGGTAGAGGTCGGTGCAATGGAAATTAAATCCCGGGAATTTCAAGGGTGCTTGGCATCACAGTTGGTAGCACATGTTATCGCAGTTGGCACATAGAGGCCTTTTTGATATCGCTCTATCTGGTGGCAGTCTCCACATAATCAGCTGTTCATGTGCTGCAGCTCACCATACTAGATGGTAGGGATTGGGGAGATCGCCAGCAGCTGCCCAACCCACAGGTTGAGGGTGACCAGCCAGAACCATACACTCCAGGAATTCAAAGTAAACAGTTTGAGGTTGGCTGTGGACCCTTTTGGAAAGTAGATTAGGTGTGGGAAGTCCAGTCTCTGTGCCTCTAAGTCCACAGAATAATAGTCTCTCAAGCAGCATCTAGAGTCCATTCAAAATCTCCTCTCCCAGGATATCTTTTATCCCGTCATAGTCTTCCTCTCAGTAGCCCCAAAGTGCAGCCATATAGATTCTAAGTTGAGATGTGAATGATTTTAATAAAATCAGCATTGGATGTAAGTTGCAGGGCTTTCATACAGCATGTTTCAGGAAATGGTGTGCAAGAGGTGATATCAGGAATGGGTCAAGATGCAATTGGAGGATTGCATCTGGGGCATAGAATACAGATGAGAGAAGAGCCCCCCTCACCACATGTGTAGAAGAACCAATGTGCGGAGAAGAGGCAGCAGGACTGTGCTGCTGGTCCCACCTCCAACATCCTGTGTGGCATCAGCCAGCCTCCCTGAATGTCTGCACATGGTGTGGATGTCCAGACATCATGGCCAGGGAGCAGGGCCAGCAGCACAGTCCAGCTGCACCCTTCTTCATGTGTAGGTTCTATGCATGGCAAATGAGTGAAGGAGGCTAGAGTGATGGTCAGAACCCAGAGTCTGAATGTTAAAAAATACACAATCCAATTCGTTAGTGGTAGAAATGGTAGTTGTTCCCATAGTCAGCCCAGTAGTAGATATATGAGGCATCTGGATTAAATAGGCCAACAGAGACAAATTGTTCAGGCAATACATTGGCAGTGAGTTAGTTGACGTGCTCATTCTGAAGTGCTGGTTCTCTTCTTATAGCGCTGAAATAACTTTGGACTTGATGCTCCTTAGTTCCTTTCCAACTTTGTGAGGGCCGGTTTAGACACTGAGCAGACTGAAATGGTAAAACATTTTCTGGACTGTACCGTTTCAGTAGGATTCAATTGTTGAATGTTCCAGCTAAAAAACTTCTTGCACATGAAAAAAAACAACAACACATGTTCACACTGGCCTTCTTCACTAACATGCTATTTTTCTATGGGCAACAAGATATGGCTGGTTTGTTTATTTTAATGAGGGAACTGTCAAACATGTGGTTCCCCATCTGAAGTGGTACAGTCCATGGAATGATTTACCAACAGATTATGCTGAATGTAGAAGCTGACCCCGATTCTCTCATTAAACTTTGGTGCAGTAAGTAAATCTCCAACTAACACACATTTCTAATGGCTGCACGCCAAACCCATACATGTCACCATCTTCTTCCTTGGTTTGCACAAAATTAATAAAAAGTAGCTGATAAAATAAGCAATGCTGGGTAACCCACTGATTTTAGTACATTGCATGTCATCAGCATTTTTGCTAGCAGCTCATTACGAAAGGTGCAGAAAGTAGAGGCTGATATATTCCCATATCAAAAACTTGCTTGCTTGTGCATTTTAGACTGCATGATTTGTGCTTGGAGATCAGCAGTGGAAATAGTATTCTTTTGAGCCTCTTTCAGTACCATTTTTATAGCTTTCAGTGCTATTTGCTATTATGTATTGGTTACTCTTGGTGGCATAAATGTGGTATTGGGACTCCTTACAGCAGTGTTCTCCAACCTTGGGTCCCCAATGTTTTTGGCCTAAAACTCCCAGCATGCCCCAGCCAGCGTAAGACTTACAGGGATATTTTTGAATAGGTCTTCTTATTCTTGATCAGGGCAATGCTCTGAAGGATTACATTTGGCCCCACTCCTCTCCTATGTTCTATGCCAGGAATGGGCAGAAAATAGATCTCGATGGTTTGGACTTCAACTCCCAGTGTTCCTGACCATTGGCCTTATTGGCAGGGGCTTCTGGGAGTTGAAGTCCAAAAAATCTGGAGATCTGCCCTATTTTATGCATTAGAAGTCTGTATCCAATCCATTCACTTCATATCTAGATTTAGCAGTCATATGACACATTGCTCTACTGGATCTGTGGACAAATTCATGGTGCTGGTCTTTGGCTTACGGAGCCCAATAACACTTGTTTGTGCCTATCTATTTGAGAGACTGCCTCCTCCCTTAAACCTCAGAATAGTTAGATCACACTAGAATTCTAAATGGCACTCCTCAGACCTCACATCTAGGTAGCAAAATCACAAGATGTATCACAGATTGATAAGAAGTCGGGGTATAAATATAATAAATAAATAAGGCAAACATGAACTCCCATATTTCTCACATCAAACTGTATCTAGATAGGTAGGTAGAAGCCAAAGACAAGGAGCATATGGGCGGAAAGTAACACCACTAATTGTTCTTCCTGCCTAACATACGTTCTCTGTAGCATCACACTCCTCATTACCCAACAACACTTTGTTCAAATAATCTTGTAAAGGGTTTATATATGGGGCAATTATCACCCTACACTTCTCCTTGTGAAGGCTACAAATCCCAGTGGAGGAGGGAAGATTTAATTCCTCTGATTTCCTGATTTATTATTGAACCTTACTTCTCTTCCATACCCTAGAACAACAGATCTCACACACTGCTCAGTTGCCCTCTTGTGGGAGTACTCAGTAATTGCCTCATTTTGGACCATTGTGTACTACAATTAACTTAGTCTTGGAGACATCACTCCACTTTTCAGGTATAAATTTATTCCTGGGATATACATTTTAAATAAATTATTAAAGTATTGAGATAGGGTGGTGGAGGTTGCCAAAAAGGGGTGGAGGGAGAAGGACCAAAAGCAGAGCAGTAATGTACATAGACCATTCATAGACCCAGGAATCCAATGCAGCACAAATGCAACGAAGCATCAATTGTATGCCCTGTCTGTTTGCCAAATGTACAGAAGTCACGTGGAAGATGTGGGAGGAAGTTTGTCCTGTAAAAATTAAAAAAAATAATCTCACCCATGGTGTCCCAAATAGATCTTGTTGCATATTTGGACATGCACACAGTGCAAATCTTCTCCATGTTGATCAGATATGGTGTCAATTTGGGTCACTTATAGTGCAATCCTATACATATCTACTCAGAAGTAAGTCCCACTCAGTTCAATGAGGCTTACTCCCAGGTAAGTGGGTATAGGAGTGCAGTTAGGGTTGTATCCAATGTTAGTCTAACTTAAGTCCCATTCATTTCAATGGGTCTACTCTAAGTAGGACTAACATTGGATATAACCCTTAATGGTCAAAGGTTTTTCTGAATGTCCAATAATCCTCTCAAAAGCCATGACTTGTATAATGCTTGAAAAGGATTTTCTTATCATTTATTTCCTTTCTGATTTCTGCCTCCCTAAGAAGAATGTAAACCTGATCACATCCAAGTTTGAAATTGTATCAGTTCCCACATACACACGATACTGATATTGCATTGAAATCAGGCATTATTTGTTAAACCCCAAGTGGTATATGTTCCATATATATATATGATATGCATAATATACACTTTTATATATTTATTCATCAAAGGTCAACATCAATGTGGTTACTGAGTAATTTTGCCCCATTAAAATATTACCAAAGGCAGATGTTACCAGCAGGGCCTGCAGGATTTATAGAGTCACTCCCCCAAAAACATATTAGCAAAGATGACTGTTCTCCTGTTGAATTGTATGCACTCTGTTTTTTTCAAAAGCCACCCCAGATTAAAGCAGCATGTTGATGGAATATTGGGCCTCCAATGGAGATGCCTTTCAACGATGCAAAACCACTAATGAGAAAACATAGACGAAAGGATCGCCAGCTCCCTATGGCCCCACTCTTCAGCTTTGAAATACCATCCAGAGCCTTTGGTGGCAGTGACCTGATAGACTGAGAGGTTTCTAGACTGGGAGGTGGTGCTTTCTACAGCCCTGAGGTCACCTACATTTGTCGCAGAGAGACAACAGGAAGAAAGAGAGAGAAGCTTGAGTGCAAATTGCATATATTTATTTTTCAAGTTAGGGAGACCTCATCTTCCAAGTGTTCCAGTAATTAGCCTTACTTTTTTGGCTGGTGTTAATTTGTTCCAAGTATTTGGGCTTTAGATCTAACCATGGGAACCTCGCTCCCTGCAGAAGCTTTGCCAACTGTTACTAGACATTTTACCACACACATGCAGGCCAAAAAAAGCACAGCTAATGACAGTGTTTTCTTTGCAATGTGAAATGTATTTGTTATGAGTCCAGTGTCTCCTAATGAACGAGTGGAGGAGAAAGCAAGGGAAGCTTGTGTATGTGTATGGTGTGTGTGTGTGTGTGTGTGTGTGTGAACCCACACAGTTGGACTACTACAAAATGTAATTCACAAAATCAAACCTACCTAAGAGATCCCAAAATCCAAGATGTTTGATCCCAACCAAATACTCCCGGTCTTTGAGCTGTGAAGAATAGAGTTCAATCACTCTGTTCTTGAAGTATATGTCTAAACAGGAGTAGGTAGAAGGACTCTACCTGCTCCTGTTTAGACATATACCTCTTTTCTCTTTGAGTGCTACTTGCTACAGATAACATTCATTTCATGCCTACAGTAGGCTCAGCAGAAGGCTGAACTCGTATAACAGTCCCCAATCACAGGACACATGCATATGCAACACTCAAGACAGCAACACCAGGTGATGAGGCTGAATTATCTTGTGGTATCTTAGAAACCGAAGGAGAGATGGGACATGCCATGGAAATGTGGATTGAGGGTTCTATGATGTAACTCTCCGTCTTAGAAATAATTTTGATTGTTACCTATCCACAGAAAAACACTTTAGTAATGATTAGCTGCCCTCTGAAATATGTAGGCAGCAGAAAACATGGCCCTAAGATGATGATCATTTAGCAGGGGCAGTGCTAGGCATGTAAAAGATTCAGGGCCCAGGCCCATAGGACACAAAATCTGCATAAAATCTGTGTATGCTAATTTATATCTATATATGCAAATTTATAAATAATTATGAGGATTTATTTAAATTTCACAGGAGGCAAAGCCAGCCTATTAATTTCTTGCCCAAATAATCTCAAAGTAAATTCTTCAATTATTTGCACCCTGACCCAGATTACCCCAAACCAATGGAATTTCCCCCTTAAGCTTAATTGCCATGCCGGGGAATATTTTTTGTGGGTGTTGTAGCATGTGGGAAAGTCAATCCTTCCCTCCCCAGCTGCAATCCCCCTTGAAATTTGCCCCCCTGTGTGGTAAATAAGTTGAGAAAAAAAACCCCATCCATTGGCACCAATGGGCACTCAGGGCTCTGTGGAATAGATCTGATGCCCTGGGAATAGATTTAGCAACACCCCTGACATTTAGTACAGAAGAGATGTAGCACTGTCCCTTAAAAGAAGACATCTTGGCTTTGCAACAGAAAATTGCTTTGACAAGCAGAATCTTGATTATTTTTCTCCTTGCATTCCAATGAAATGAGTTTCTGCCCCCACCACAGGTTCCTCACATGGTCAAGAAGATGTCACACGGAAAACAGTTCACTAATCCAGCATGGCCCAAGATTTTATTTTACAGAAAATTGTACATGGGTCTCATGCAGTGTCAGGCACTGAGAACAAGATGGAGTTTTACACAGTGACACCTTCAGAGAACACTTCCATGTTGGATAAATGCAAGTAAGAACTGCAAGACAATGTTGCTCGCTCCTACTCAGGGTTCCAGCCAGCCAGCTAGACATGCCCTTTTCCAGTGTACTCCATTCCATTTTCTCTCTCCCTCAGTTTTCTCCCTCCAGCAGACACACGGCATTCTGTGTCCACTGAACACGTTCAGTCCTCATTGGGATATTTCAGGTTTTCCCCTCCCTTAGGCATTTCCCTATTTTGGGGGGTACTTTTGCAAACCTTGGGGTTTCCCCCAAGCCTACTGATATGTCCCTCTCATGCGTGGATAGTACTGGTTTGGTTACAGAAGGATTGGCATACGGAGAATGCATTAACGATTAGTATATAGGATGGATCCACTCCCTGTGAAGCCAATTTGCTTTTAACAAATACATTGAACTGGTTTTACCCCCTTCTAGTTTTCACAATTAATTTGTTACATTTTGGACATTTGGGCTGATGGTCAGGGATCTCCCCCTTCTTCTAGTTAGAAGCTATAGAGAGCTGAAGGTACATGTCCAAAATTCCAAATTCATGGATGTAATTTTGGACATTTGTTGTTACCTTTGTTTTGTTTTAATAAATAAGTAAATTATTTATTTGCGCACAACTTTGAGAGATCTCGTCTTTCCTTCAGATGAGCTCCTGTTGCAAGTTGCCAGCAAGCAGTAGTGCAGTTAGATAAATTTAGACTCTGGACTTTAAAAAAACCCCATCCATTGGCACCAATGGGCACTCAGGGCTCTGTGGAATAGATCTGATGCCCTGGGAATAGATTTAGCAACACCCCTGACATTTAGTACAGAAGAGATGTAGCACTGTCCCTTAAAAGAAGACATCTTGGCTTTGCAACAGAAAATTGCTCTCTTTAGATTGTATTGTGTGTTCCTTCACCTACTTCTAAATGTGGTAAGCCAGCCCTGCTGCATTTGGGGGGGGCCTCCTGCACCTTCTGCTGAGCAAGGCCTTGGATCTCTGCCCCAAAGTCCTCCCTGATGGCACCATTGGTTTAAAGAGCTAATATCACATACAGCATGGACATGATATCCCGCCTTCTCTTTGGCGCCAACATCCAGCAGAAGAAAGGGCAGGAAAAGATCAAACATGGAAGGAACAGAAGACAGTGGAGTTGCTGCTGCTGTCTGTGTCTAGGACAGACAAATGAGCATGAGGGAAGGAACAGGGTAGAGGATAATTACTTTCATCCCAGTTTTATTTTTATTCCCACAAATCCCAACCGCTTTTGAAGCCAATTTTCCTTTAATAAAATACACTATTAATGACTTGAGTGGAAGCCCTTTGTTCAAAACAATACCCAGTGCTCCAGATGGAATTGTTTTGCATTCTGGGCAATATACATATATGTATATTTATGAGTATGGCCCCCATTACTCTATTTTGTAAATCAAGTGAGTTATTTAAAAATATGTTGAACATGCTTTCTTCCTTTGAAATTAATTCTTTCTTGGTTTCCTCCCCCTTCGCCCTCCTTTAAAGAGAAACTCATGCCAAAGAGAAACGAGAGCGATGGCTCTGCCGTTGTTTCTGGAAGCCATTCATTTGGTATTTCTGTTCATCAGCACTTCATAGTGAAAGAATATAAAGAGCTACTTGATGCCTCCTGCCACTTAGCACAGACATACACACATCTTTAAAACACTTGGCAAATGGCTCCCTTTGGCTTTTGTCTTAACAGGCTGTGAGAAATGTTGCCCCATGGCTCACTGTGTGTGTAGAACTTATGGAGGGCAGGCCACATCATCATCCGGCTACCCACAGGAGATCTCTTATCAACAGTGCTGCCCACAATTACGCCCAGACTAGGGATGAATGAGAGATTCATTTCAGTTCATTTTTGATCAGGATTGTACCCACTTTGCACCTTCTGGATCAAGCACAGACTCGGGCGCAAACTGCGATCCAAGTCCGTACATTTCCAAGCTTGCAATGTGATTCACAGACACACCCCCAAGTGTTTGACAGCATGCATAGATTTGAAAAATGCACATGAAAAAATGCATACTTTTGAAAAATGCTCACAAATACACTTTAATCAATGGGAGAAGAATGAGTCCATTTCAAAGATGCACACAATTAATGTGTACATTAGGGAAAATACACACAGAAATACACATGGATATTCATGCAAGAAGAAAAAAAACTCGCAATCTGATATGGACTCAGGTTGGCATGAGTTTCAAGATGGAATTTGAAGAACTTTGGGAGCTTGAATTTTGGTGATTCACACATCTCTAGCCCAGACTCCTAAGCCACAACTCTGCATCCTGTGGTGTGTGGAAAGCAGGGATGTTGAAGAGTCCTTCGTCTCGAGTCACAAGTCGAGTCACGAGTCTTTGGACCCTGAGTCTCGAGTCCGAGTCCTTGGTCCAAAATGGTGACTCACGAGTCACAAGTCACTCCCAAAGCTGACTCCACGAGTCCCTATTAAAATCAATGGGGGGGGGGTTCCCAACAAAATAAGGCTACTTCAGATGTGTGGCTTAAATAAATTCTAGGCACAAGTGTGCCTTTTTATTTCAAAACTCTGCAACTGATTTTTACAAGAACAGACCAGGCAGACAAACCCAAAATAAAAATAACCAGGCAGGCAGAGGAGGCAGGGAACACCAAAGCAGGCAGGCAGAGGCCTTTCTCTTGGACAATTCAAACTGTGGAACTGGTTAAGAAGAGACCAGGCAGGCAGAGGAGGCTGGGAACCCCAAACAGGCAGGCAGAGGTAGCCAAACCGAAAATGTCTGAAAGGTTGCATTTTAGGAAAATGATTTTAAAAAATAAAATCTTCGCAGGCGATCGCACTTCTCTCTACTCCTTCTGGCACAGCCCAGGGATGTTGAAGAGTCCTTGGTCTCGAGTCTCGAGTCCCATTAAAAATATTGGGACTCGAGTCCGAGTCGAGTCAGAGGGGGGACTCAGTCCGACTCACGAGTTGAGTCCTGGAGTCCGAGTCCCCATCCCTGGTGGAAAGCAGGGGGCATAGCAACTCTAACAGAGGTCCATTATTATAACTAGGGTGGCCACTTACACGTTGCCAAAAAAGAGGACAAAAGAGGATGCAGATTTGCATATAATTTGCATGTGGTAATTTATATGTATAGCTGCCAGTTTAGAAATCGATCATCCCAGTTTGCAGGACACAGAATAATGGGCTCAAGTTACAGGAACCCAGATTCCACCTAGACATCAGGAAAAATTTCCTGACTGTCAGAGCAATAAGACAATGGAATCAACTACCTAGGGAGGTGGTGGGCTCTCCCACTCTGGAGGCATTCAAGGTGCACCTGGACGGTCATCTGTCAGGGATGCTTTGACCTGGATTCCTGCATTGAGCCTTGTAGGCCCCTTCCAACTCTACTTTTCTATGATTCTATGAAATAATTGCCATCATTTAAGTAGAAATGCAATCCATCTCACCACAGTGGGCAAGACTGGGATCAGGTGACCTGTGTGTCTGCTCAGTCTGCTGTCCAGTTGCTAACTGTTGATGAGTAACTTCAAGGCCTGTCCTTTCTCCCTTCTAATGGTTCTTTATCTTTAAACACAAGTTGGACTGGACAACTCTTCAAATAGAGGGCCGTCCTCTGTAAAGTTGGCCACCCTAATTATAACTCTGCCCTCTTAAGCTGCTCTTGCGACAGACACACTTTGGTACGGCTAGTTCATTCGTGACAAGTGGAATCCCTCCCAGGCCTCACCTAGGAGCACCTGGAAGCTCATTCTTCCCCAGCTGATCACATGTCCTGTGCCAGTCCTAGTCCTGCTTCTCTTAGGCGAGCTTCTGTTGCAGGGCCCGGGGAAGTACAAGTTTCTTGATGTTCCTAGGTGATACAAGGGAGGGCTGTCTCATGCCATGAGTTGCTTGACTTCTTTTCTTTGAAGAACAGACTCTGCTCCACACTAGGGTTGTACAAGAATATTGTTTGTGTCTCAAACATGCCCCGTTTGCAGCCCTGAATATGGATGTGAGCAGGAGAACTCATCCTCCGAAAATGTTGGCAAATTCTTGAACACACACACTCATGCTCACAAAATGCACAATTTCTAATGAAACTGGAGTTCAAAATTGCGTAATTTTGAAGATTGCACAATTTCACGCTTCGGCCGATGGGGAAAAGTCACACGACTTCAGAAAATACTCAAATTTTGGCACTACTTTCCTATTCGATTGTGTTTGATTTGTGGAATTTTTCCCATTTGCGCAAAACAAGCAGAGATCGCTAACACTCATGGAAATTGAGGAGAGATGAAAATCAAGTAGATGTTTGGAGAATCCGGGTGAATGCAAACATCGCTTGTTCACCCATCCTCATCTCAAACTGCTTTTGAAATGATTTTCAAGAGAGCTTTGCCATGTGGGATGTGGGTTGTTGTTCAAGAAATACAGGTCCCAAGTCCATTCTTTGGATCCTGGTTCATGTCTTCTGGAAACAAAGAATAACCTGTGAATACTTGAGGATGATGGGTAAAATTAACAACAGCAGCGGTGGTGGTGGTTGTTTTTTGTTGTTATGATTAGATAATTATCACTGGAAAATGGAAATCCTGAATAATGCTGCAATAATCAGCAATAATGCTGCAAACTCACAGTACAACATGACACTTTTTAAGGAAGGGGAAAGAAGGAGAAGAGTTGCCTTCAGATTTTACACCATTTTTATATTTTGTGTATTTTTATTGAATATATTCTTTAATATTGTGTCATAGTTTTAAAGTGTTGTAAGCTGTTCCAGGTTGTGCATGAGTGTTAGAAAGGTGGGATAGAAATCTTCAAATCAATCAATCAGACAAAAAGCTAGGGATCTTTCGCCTTATGAAATATTTGTACTTGAAACAAAGTATTATAGCCCAGGAGAAAATAAGGCAATTGTGTCATTTAAAAAATAAAATAAAAACAAAAACAAATCTGTTTACAACACATACTAACAAACAATAAACAGACCAAGATGAGTTGATGTGAGGAGCAATGCATGTAGGGCTAGCAGAATGTAACAGGGCATTACCACTGTTGTTCTTGGTAGAACACCATTTTCTCTAGTGTATCCTCCTGGCGTTGGAGCGCAATGTCCAGAGAAGTGCAGCCAGATAACAGCCTCTGTAGGTTAACAATTGTTAACAACATCAGACAACCGCAGAGTGACATAAAGGAACATACAGGGTAAAGAAAACAACAACAACCCACCACTCTTCTAGAAGGCTTTCATTTGTGAGATGGGATGAGTCCACGAAGAACATATAGCAACCAATGGTGGCAGAGAAAGAATATAATCCCTTAAAAAGATATAACTTCCAAATTCCTGAAGTTGTTATACATTCCACTGCAGCCCATCACTTCAGAATTCATTTGAAGTTTTGAACAGTGTGCTTAGATTTCTTCTGACTATTTGCTGAATAACAAATGACTCCAGGGCTGGCACTCTTCATTAGGCAGAGTGAAGCAGTTGCCTCAGGAGGCAGATGCTGGGGGGGCAGCAGCAAGGTGTTGGAAGAAAGACCTGTGTGCCATGTGACCTGCGGTGCGCTTCCTCAGTTAGCCAGCTGACCCCAGGTGGAGTGGAGGATGCTGCACCAACCACCAAGCTGAAGGAAGATTCAGCTGCCAGTTGGCTTTTGTACATGGATTGGGAGGGAGGGGGTGCCAAATTGTCCTTTGCCTCAGGCAGCAACATGTCTTGGGCTTCCCTGGAGTTACTCTAATCTTTAAATATATTCTCCTAGCAGCCCTGTTCTATTTTCCAAGGATCAGGTCTCTCCTGTGTCAGATTATATGCAAACTCATAACAAAAATGAGTCCCTTCCCATTCAAAGTGGTGAAGGATAACAAATAGCTAGAGCCAGCCAATCTCTCTCAGCCTAATCTGTCTCATGTGAGGATAAAAGGGGGACCACATACACCATCCAGAGCTCTTCTGAAGGAGGTTAGGCCAGAAGATAAATATAAAGGGCAGCATCCAAAGGGGCACAACTGCTAATATAAATTATGTTGTGCTAGTGTAAACCACGCTAGCACAATGCCAACAGCATTAGCTGGCACACTGATTTACCCAGGAAATTGTCGCACCAGCTATTGCTATTGCCGTTGCACTAGAATAGTTTATGCTAGTGCAACATAATTTATGTTAGTGGTTGCTCCGTGTTGGATGCTGCTCTTTATATCTTCTGACTCCAACAGGCACTGCTTCCTTTGCGCTGCCATTAGCGTTTGGACTAGATAGCTTTCTGATATTTTCTAACTCTGATTCTATTAATCTTATTGGTAGCAAACAAATGAGCAAAACTGACTCTGCACCAGTCTCTGCAGCAGATTAGCCAGAAGAACAACCAAAAGACAAGCATCAAACCAAGGACAAACTAATAAAAATGCTTGCCACCCTCAATGCTAAGCCAGTATTCCCATGTGTTGGTTTGGGTAAGTGTCTCAAAGTGTATCACTCTATTCAGGAAGGGGGTATCAGTTCTATGATTACTGAAATTCTGTATCATTTATACACTTGTTAAAAAGTGGAAATTCTTTCCTGAGCAACAGGACAGCAACAGCCTTCACCTACCACGCATACTGGGAAAGGAGAAGAAAGCTACACCTTAAATAAGAGAGATTTTAGTTTCATCCTACTTCAATTAACAGTTTTCCCTTGAGGCTGCCTAAAGGACCCAGCCTCAGCCTCTATAGAAGTGCCCTCGGAAAGGTTATCTTGGAATCAAAAATCTGCTGTTGCGTGACTATCCATTGTTTATAGATTCGTCTAACTGACTTCATATGTATCTGGTCTGGGGAAACAATGTTATTAAAACACAACACTGAGACATTGAGCTCTGATAGCAGTTCAACATGAACAAATAAAGCAAGAGTTTTCCCTAAAGTAAAGCCAAACAAGGATCCCGTCCTTCGCATGAACTGCTGGCATGAAAGGAGGATGTGATACCATCATCTGAACATTGACCTCTGCAATGTTGTTTCTTTTTCCAGCTCAGAGCCCATTCCTCTCTCTCTCTCTCTCTCTCTCTCTCTCTCTGTGTGTGTTTCTGTGTTTCTCTCTCTCTCTCTCTCTCTCTCTCTCTCTCTCTCTCTTGCTTTCATCCCCTCTGGCCGACTTTTACAAATACACAGGGCAGGTAGACTAGAGAAAGAAAAGGTATTCTGAAATGTTTTGGCTCTATTTGTTGCCCTTATGTACCAGTAAGAGAGGAACCTGGGTTGTTAACTGTGACTTTTGACCAGCAACACTCAGACATATTTCTAGAAATATTTTCCCCTTCCTTTCTTTTCAATAAAGTATGCATTCACTCACAAGATGGAGGTGGAAATTGTAACTGAAAGCTAACATGTCACCAGTAGCTTTGATCTGAGAATTTTCTGTCTAATTTGCACAAATCTAAGTGTAAAATTTATATGTGTTTCATGGTTAAATTCCAGAATGCCTCACAACTCTACACATGAGCCACAGTAGTACATCTAGAGAAGTTAAAGCACCCTTTAGATTATGTTATATCTAAGGAGCATTTGACTTTTTAAGTGGTTTTCTTTAATTTCCCATAAGCAATACAAGTACCATACATACAGGTAATTGAAGTTTGTAAGTAAAGCAGGTCACAGCTCAAATTGTACTTCCTAGGGTCCTGTTCTTACAATATATTGCTATTTTAAAAAAATATGTGATGATTTTAATTACTATAATATACCGGTCATTTAATCTTTCTATCCAGTGTTAGGTGTCTATAGAAAAACTTTTCAAATTATGCAAGCAGTATCCATCAATGGTGAGGGGAACTTGTATTTGATCTCTCTGTGTGTGTGTGTGTGTGTGTGTGTGTGGATTAGTCATCATATGAATGGGTCATCCCTTCTAGTCCTGCCAAAAATGCATCACACTTGACTGAGATCTTTGGTGGATTTTCTTAATAAAAATAATAGAATCCAATTTGTTCAGAAACTCCCACCCTCAAGATCTTGTGGTGATTCAAAAAAACTGATTAAACCCTATTGTTATGCTCCAGCAGCTCTGCTAGGTTGATGGTGGCTCCGTGGCAGAAATAAGTTTCATAGATGCACTGGAGAATTCTCCATGTACAAAAGAGGATGTAATAAGTTTCAGAGGGGTAGCCATGTTATGTTATTGCAGCAAAACAACAAGGAGTCTGGTGTCACCTTAAAGACTAACAAATCTGTTCTGGCATAAGCTTTTGTGGACTACAGCCCATATGTGCACTGAAACTCCATGAGGTTTTGGGTCAGGGTTCGAATGATGTAAAAGAACTGGCCATTGTCTCCATCATCATCATCATCATCATCATCATCATCATCATCATCATCATCATCATCATCATCTCCTCCTTTCTTTTCAGTTCAATAATGTTGACAAAAATAATCATATTTGGATTCTTCTAGGTAAGGCTTTTATGCTACAATTACCCTGCCTCGAATACAGAATTTTGTGGGGTTTCCAGACACCATCTTCTATTTGTAACCCCCTCCTTCGATTCTGTTTATTACAGTCAATGACCAGTATAAATTACAAAAGACAAAACAAGATACACGAGGTTCATACATACTATACAGTGTTAAGAACATGCTAAAATCACCTGTTGACGGGTTTTAATGGCGGCAGTACAAAATTTAGCTACTTGTAAAGTAATTGTGGGAAATTGATCCGAAAGGAGTAATAACGTATAAAAGGCATCTGAGCGTCCAGGGGTATTTCAGAGAACTGGATCAATAAAGGTTCTCCGCAAATCTCGGTAAAAGGAGCAATAAAGGAGAACATGAGTCACAGATTCAATCTCACCGGAATCACAAGGGCATTTACGATTGTGATAGGGAATTTTCTGGTATCTGCCCTCCAAAACCTTTGAGGGAAGGATATTGAAACGTGCCAAAGTAAAAGCCCTACGATGTTTTGGAACAGAAAGTGCAAAAAGATAGTTAGATGGAATAGAAATTTGGGGTGCTCTATTGATGGAAATTTGGCAGGACACAGTACTAAGATCAAGCTGACGGTCTACATCCAAGATACGCTGCTTGAAAATTGCCCTGGCCTTCTCTGGGCCCATAGAAATAAGATGCTGCAATGAGAGACCACATTGCTGGATCTTTCGGGAAATTGCTTGCTTCCAAGTAGACTGAAATCCATCCCAGAGGGTGAATTGAGCTAAGCCGGATGGGAAGAAAATTAGCCTCAGCCAGAAGTTGATAACCATAATCCAGGTCCTAGCTTCGATCTTTTGCAGGCCCTGTTGGTGTCTGAGAGTATGCAGAGTGTGGGAGATTTATAATCCTGTCTGTGTGCTAGCAGACACCTGAAATTCCACACACAGATCTTCCAGATCTCACCTCCCCCCGCACAGCGTGCAGCGTGCTGTGCCAGTTTGACCAGCCCAGTCTGCCCTGTTGTCAGACTGCTTCCAGCTTCCCCGTTGCAGATTAATCCATGGAGTCAGGAAACACTCTGTAACACCACAGGTCTAATTCTACCTGTTTATTCACTTAGCAAGTAAAGTTCTACAGAGTATACATTTCCTAGTTACAGTCCATGTGCAGAGTATAAATGCATAGCAAGCATTACATCCAGTGGAGTAAGTTGAGCTTCACTCCACCTCAGCAAAGACGTTACATTGTTACAGTAACAAAGTCCAGCAAGAAGAACAAGAAGAAGAGAGAAAGCAATCCAGCTTCTCTCTAAGATGGCTTTAGACAGAAAACAAGTTAGCACGTCATCAGAACATACAAACCATGACCAGCTCATACTGTTCTCACAGAGCAGGATTCCCATGCGAAAACACGAGAGCCCAGCAAGACACAACAAACCTGTTTACAGCCATTCTGTCCCTTCCATGTGTAAACAATGTGCTGCAGCTGGTAAAGTGATACATATCACAACAGGCCCATCTCAAGTCGTACCGTTGCATTTGACACACATGAAGGGACTTACAAAATTGCTCTTAAAAATTTGGATTGGACGGCTTCCAGACGTGCAAAACTGGAATATGGACCAAGTTGTGCTCCATATAGGAGCTGGGTTATACATTTGGCCTCGAACAGTTTTATTGCTGCTGGAACAAAAAGACCACCTCTAGAATGGAAAACCCCTCCTGTGTTTTTCCACCACTACTTTCATCCCCTTTCTTATCAGAAAAAAAAAAACCCTGTGGAGGAGGAGAAGATGGAATACGTAGGGATGTAGCCGAGCAGCCCGTCAGACAGGAGCAAGGCGCGAACTGGGCCTGCTCGTGTCCGACGGGCTGCTCGACCACCCGCACTGGGCTTTACCTGGGCTCTCCGCGGAGCAGAGAGCCTTCCTCGCTGTCCGATGGGTCCCGTCACGTCACTTCCGGCACGGAGGAAGTGACGCGACGGGACCCTGCTCCGTCGCGCTGGACCCCCACGCTCTGTTTTTGGCTGGTGAAACCAGGTCAACAGGGCTGTTTAAGCCCTGTTGCCCTGGTTCCTCCCGCCAAAACAGAGCGCGGGCGGGGGTCCAGTGCCCCGGAGCAGCGGCGGAGGCAGCGGCGGAGGCAGTGCGCAGGACCAGGTAGGCGGCAGCGGGGTCCTGGCGGCAGCGGCAGGGGGTGGGGGGGTCCGCCGGTGGATGTGGGGGGCATGCGCGGGGGGGTTCTCCGGCGGCGGCTTGAGCAGCGCGGACAACGCTCCGCGCCACTCTGAAAAGCGGGATCAGGCCGCCACCGCTCGTGGAGGGCCGAGCCCGGAGCGAGCCTCCAGCCGACTCCAGGCTCGGCCTCACCACTAATAGGTGCACTGCACGATACCTCTTGATTAGTAGCGCTCCATCTGGATTTGCCCACTGAACTTCAATGTTACACAGTGTGGTTTTCTTTCCAAGTTCCTTCTATGGTTTAAATGATCTCTGGAGATGATGATTTAAGGTAGTGAAAAAGTAAAATAAACCACAGTGTCTCACCTTCACTTCTCTAAACAAACCACCCTGAACATAACTAGAATATTTATTTATTTATTTTAAATTTATTTATTTATTTATTTATTCATTCATTCATTTATTATTAACATTTATATACTGCCTTATTTTCTAAAAAGCCGATAAGGTGCTGTACAACAATTAAAAACAATAAAACCTTGCAACAATAAAAACAAGAACATTAAAAACAGTAAAGCATTAAACCTGCATAATTGAAAAAAGCTAAGTTAAGATGATGCATTTCCACACCCTTTCTAAAAGCCAAGAGAGTAGCTCATGATGGAGCGTATTCCACAGTTTGGGAGCAACGCAGGAGAAAGCTCTTTCACGCGTGCCTGACATGGGTCTCTGTGGGTAATGATGACCTGGAGAGGTCCTCTGCTGCAGACGTTAATAACCAGACAGGTTCATAAGGAGATGGACGGTCCCTTAGAATGTCTCCTTGTACTGTTGGCTACTTGTCCTTCATTATTACACCTGTCGTTATATATAAGGAAGCACGGGAGGAAATGAAGGGCTGCCGTTTTACCTTCAACATTTCCCAATATGATGTGGGTTATTAAAGGTAGACTGTTACGGTGTCTCACATCAGACTAGACAGATATTTGCACCCACAGTATTCATTCCACAGCTTTCCAATGCCTACAAATATTAAATATCTGCTCCAGGCTATTCTATCTGGGCAGAACAGTGGGTGGTAAACGAAAACCAGCATTTTTAATGTTTAAATTGTACAGCAGGCATTTTTCTATAACTAGGCATCCCTTCTCCCCTTTTCAATTGCTTTTGTCAGTTAAACTTTTCTTTTTCTTTTTCTTAATATTTGTGCTCTTGGCCGACTAGCCTAGTTACTTTGGCACTCACGTCAGAATTACTTGCCAAGGTAACCAAGTCAAATCCATGAATCAATGCACCCTTCCGAAAAGAAGTGTCAAGCTGCAGAAAGGAAGAAAGAAAAACTGAGAAGGATATTTACTGAATATTGACTTAAAATATACTTTTGAAAACATTATTTAATTAAACCAAACAAACCCTAGGAAGAAGGCAGGCCTTGAGACAGCAGATAGACTCACATGAATTCAGATACTAGGATTCCTACTAGGATCTCTCTGTGGCGTCATTCTACTTAAAGGGAATGCCACTGAAACAGTGGATGTAATTCTCCAAACATTACTGCTGTGTAACATCCATTCATTTACTTGGCCTTCTGCAAGAGCCCTTCATAAGTCCTACCGGAATGAATGGAGGTTGTATAGCAACAATGCTTAGTTTTAGAATATGAGGGTGCCCATATGCTATATAGCGAAACCTTATCCAGATCTATTCAAGATTTAGAACACCTGATAAAGAATATCCATTAGGAAGAATATTTATGCACGGGGTTTTCATAGGCAGGATTCATTATTACATTGTGGAAACTCATTTCACACACATATCTGTGAGAAAGGACACACACACACACACACACACCACACACACACACACACACACATGATGCTTACTATTTAACATTTAAAATGGCAGAAATAATCGTGAGAAAAGAAAGGCCCAGGGGATACCAGGGAAGGAGCCGAAAGCTGCAGTGGATGCTGAGCTATTCAGCAGCAGGTAGGAGAGCACGAGCACTGATTACACACACACACACACACACACACACACACACACACACGGCCCCCACAAACATTCAAGGTTCTTTAGGTTTAAAAAAGGTGAGTAAATTGGGCATGCTAGAGGTGTATGAAATTGTGTATGGTGTGAAGAAAACTGTAGGGAGATGTTTTTCTCCCTCTCTCCTAATACTAGAGCCTGGGATCATCCAATGAAGCTAAAAGGAAGTACTTCTTTACACAATACATAGTTAAACTATGGAATTTGCTACCACAAGATGTAGTGATGGCCACCAACTTGGGCAGCTTTAAAAGGGCAATTCATTAGGCAATTCATGGACGATAAGTATATCACTGGCTACTAGTCATCATGATGGCTGTATATTAGCTGCACTATCAGGACCAGTATATCTTTACATACCAGTTGCTGGGGAACATGAGCAGGAAGGTGCTATTGTCCTCATGTCCTGCTTGTGGGCTTCCCATTTGGCACTGTAGGCATAGAATGCTGCACTAGATAGGCCTTTGGTCTGATCCAGGAGGGCAATGCCATTAGAATGGGTTGATGCTTTGCTTCGAGCAGAGGAGCCAAGCAATCTGCTTGGCTCACCAAAACATGAAATTCCAGGGTTCATGAAAAAAGATATTCAGGAACAACAAGTGTCCTTATATCTGTGAAAGATGTGCAGAACTGACTGTCTCAAGAACTTGAGGCAAGCAGTGAGAAGGAACAAACCCTATAACGAGTTGCCTTTTCCAGGACCAGCCCAAGACCTGTTTCCACCTGAGGCAAAGGACAAAATGACACCCTCACCCCCCCATTCTATGAACAGAAGCTGACTGGACTGGTAGGCAATGGGACCACATTGGCAATGGGACCAGAATTGGGGCTGCATGCTGATTAACGTAACATGTAGTTTGGCCCTCACTCTGCCTAAAGGTAGGGCTAGGCCAGCCCTCCCACCACTGTCTAATTTCCTTGGCAGCATTTCACTGGGGTCTTTCCCATCTCTGCCACCCAACTGAGATCCTTTAACTAGAGGTGCCAGAGACTGAATCTGGGATCTTATACATGCAAAGCATGAGTTTAAGTGCTGAACTACAACCCTTCTTACAGTGAGACCTGAGCTATTCCAGCCTTGGGCCTAGTATTGCCCTTGCTGACTTTTGTTTCCCCTCCTATCTGTCTCATCTTCTACATGTGCAAATAAACAGATATTCAAAAACACTCCAGGGCTCTCTTTTCTTGAGGAGACTGACCTAAACCTCCCACGACTAAAGAAAGGGCAAGAAACAAACAAACAAATGAAATCTAAAAATGGTTACAAGGAAGATGAAAGTGCTTATTCTATTCAGTATTCAAGGAACACACACAGACACACACACACACACACACACACTCACTCACCTCTAGTCATCATCCATGGAAATCCTAGTGAATTTACCTGAGTAAATATTTTAGTATTCATTACTGTTTGCTTAATTCAGCCGAAGAATAGCAGCAAGATATTCCTGAGTTCAGCATATAGCATCTGGATCTCAGCAAATTACATTTCTTCACCAAAAAATTGAATACATTCTTCCAAGTTTGGCACATTCCCCTCCCTGCTGGAAATGTCTTAAAAGGGGAGGGGGCACTGCTTATAGCAATGTACAACTCACATAATCATCTGTAAGACTCAGCCTACACAATGTGCTCCAATTATATATAAAGCAGGGGTGGTTGTCCAATTTTAAGTGCAAAAGTGCATATGAGGAACTTGGAATGCTCCCTGCCCCCACTTATCACTTAACACTGATCAGATCTAGGCACTCTTGGATGCAACTGGTTTCCTAGATCTTTTTCAATTGGGGTTTAGGCCTACTTTTGGCACTGAAATTGCCTTGGTTACCCTGTGGGATGACCTATGCTGGGAGACGGGGGAAGTACGACCTTGTTGATTCTCCTGGACTTCTCGGCCACTTTTTGATACCATCAACCACAGGACCGGTGCAGGGCAGTTTGGCGCCCTAGGCGAAATAAAATTTGCGCCCCCCCTCGTGCCGTGGGGGGGGCCTCCGGAGCAAAGCAGCCCTGCTCTGCAACCCCCCCCCCACGTCGCCGCCGCCACCACCACCACCACCTACCTACCTACCTACCTACCTACCTTCCCCCCGCCCTGGCTGCCGCCGCCTCCGAGGAGGAAGTGATGCAACGGGACCCCCGCACTCTGTTTTTTGCCGGGGAAACCAGGGCAACAGGGCTGTTTAAGCCCTGTTACCCTGGTTCCTCCCGCCAAAACAACGCGGGCGGGGCTCCGGAAGCGACACGGAGAAGGTAGGGGGCGGGGGGCGAGGCACGGTGGGGGTGAGGCTGTTGGAGCTGGACTGACCTGGGTTCAAAAGCTCCCCTAGCCAATGACCCTCAGTCCCAGTCACGCAGGCGGAAGGAGGAGATAACAGCAGTTAATAAAGATTAAAGAGTTTATTTGTAAGACCCAATTACATGGGATTAAGGCAATCAATGCATCTCTACTCACTACATCATTGCAGACTCAAATCCTATACCCCAGTGGTAAGGCTAGATGAAGTGAAGTCCAAGAGACATGTCGAGTCGAGACGAGCAAGCAGCAAGGAAGAGAGAGCAAGCAAGCAAGTGAAGCTATCAGCAAGTGTGTTAGCTTATATACCGCAGACCCTGCACCTATAAATAGGATATTACTCACCCCAGTTGTATAACCTATTCATCAACATGTTTACCCCAAATCTGTTCAAGGCTGCTGAGTCATATCACCTCGAGACTATGTCTTATGACCAAAGACCTTCTGTACTTGAACTCAAGTAACACCCACCAGGTCAGGTGATAATCCCGATGTCAGGTAGTAATCTCGTTCTGCCTATGCAAAACCCAACAGAGGCAAGGCGCAGCGGGGGGCGGGGGGCGAGGCAAGGCGCGGTGGGGGTGAGGCGCGGTGGCGGCGGGCGGGGGAGGCGCGGTGGCGGGCGGGGGAGGCGCGGCGGCAGCGACTTCGGCAGGCGGGCGGGGGGGAGGCCCGGCGGGGGCAGCGCAGTGGCAGTGAAGAGGAGCGCAGCATTTCTGCACCCTCTTCAGCCACGCACCCTAGGCAACCACCTAGTTTGCCTAGCAGTAGCGCCGGCCCTGATCAACCATGGTATCCTTCTGGACAGATTATCTGAGTTGGGAGCAAGAGGTATGGCTTTGTAGTGGTTCTGTTCATACTTGGATGACCATTTCCAGAAGGTGGTTCTGGGAGATTTCTACTTGACCTTCATGCATTTATGCTGTGAGGTCCTGCAAGGTTCCATCTTATCCCCCTGTTATTTAACATCTACATGAAACTGCTCAGTGAGATCATGTGCAGATTTAGATTGCAGTGCCACTATGCTGATAACACCTCTCTCTCTCTTTCATCAAATCCAGGAAGTACTTAATCAATACCTGGGCATGGTAATGGACTGGATGAGGGACAATTAACTGAAGCTCAATCCAGAGAAGATGAAGGTACCGTTGGTGGTGGGTGGTTCATCTATCCAGGACAGTGGTGTTCAACCTGTTCTGGAAAGGATTGTGACTCCCCCAAAGCAGGGTTGGCACCTCTAGATGTTTTGGACTACAACTCCCACCAGATCCAGCCAGCAGGGACAATGGTTTGGGATTATGGTAGCTGTAGTCCAAAACATCAATTTGCCTACCTCTGCCCTAAAGGATCAAATTTGTAGTCTGGAGTGCTTGTGGCTCCATCTTCTGTCTTTAGAAGCACAAGGGTCCTCTGCGGCACTCAGTACCTTTTACCAACTAAGGCTACCACACCAACGACATCTTTATCTGGATGGTGATAGCCTGGTTTCACTGATCTGTGCCCTGGTAACCTCCTGCTTAGATTACTGCAATGCTTTATACATGAGGCTGGCTTTAAAGATGGTATTTTGAGAGCCAGTGTGGTGTAGTGGTGAGAGTGTAGGGCTGGGACTCAGGAGATCCGGGTTCTCTAGTCCCCACTCCACCATGAAGCTCACTGGGTGACTTTGGGCCAGTCACTGACTCTCAGCCTAACCTACCTCACAGGGTTGTTGTGAGGATAAAATGGAGAGGAGGAGGATTATGTAAACGGCCTTGGGTTCCTTGCAGGAAAAAAGGCGGGGGATATAAATATAATAAGTAAATAAATAAATGGTCTGGAAGTTCCCGATAGTATGACATAAGCCAGCAAAAGTACTGACTGGAACTGGATGTTTCCTGGTATTGTACCATCTTCACTGGCTCCTGGTTTATTTCTGTGGCCAATTCAAAGTGCTGCTTTTAATCTGTAAAACCCTTCACAGTTTAGGGCTACGGTATCTAAAGGCCAGCCTCTTCCCCTATATCCCTACCCATGCCTTGAGTTTGTCACCAGAGGCCCTGCTCTGAGTGACCTTACATACTGAGGTGTGGTGAGTGGCTTCTTAGTGGTAGCCCCCTCACCGCCTTGCACTTATGGAATGCCCTCCCCAGTGAGGTCCACTTAGCATAGCCTAGCATAATATCTTTTTGGTGCTGGGCAAAGACCTTTGATTGTTGCTGGCTTTATAAATTGTCACACATCCTTGCTGCCCAGTTTATATCTCAAAGTGGTTCTATCTCTGTGAAACTGTTTAGATCTTTTAGTGGTTGCTGCTTTTTATCTGTCTCTGCTGCTTTTAAATTGTTTTTTGTTTGTTCGTTTGATTGTTTTTGTATGTATGCTACTTTGGCAGTTGATCTTATTGGATTTTTATTCGTTTTAGCTTTATTTATTTATTAATTGTTCCATTGAGAACAGTTGGTTATAGGATGACTAATAAACTGAATTAATAAATAAGAAAATAAAAATAGATTAAAAACCCAACTCCCACCAAGCACTTTCCTCCCAGCAGGTTCACTTCCAGTATCAGAGCATGGATAAGGAAAAGTTATATTGAGGGATTGACTATGGGCAGGGGAAAGTTATCACTTCTCCCATGTAGGGATGGATAGATCAGTCCATTTCTGGTCCCTGTCATTTTCATGTATCTTATGATATCAAAATCTTAATCTTATGATTAAGTAGTTTAAATAAAATAAATAAATAAATAAATAATGTATGTTCATTCACAAGTCCATTCCATCCCGTTTCAGCATTAATCTGCATTTTTAAAAGCATGAAAATTCACATTCATGTATGTATTTAAATACATATTTTTGAACATATTTTTGTACAATATACACATTTCTAAATGTATTTTCTCCCACAAATATGTATTTCTTCATGTATTTCATCTCAAAATGTGCTTCTTTTTTTAAAAAAGCATTTTGATATGTTGTTTGAGCTGAGACTTGTATCACAACTTTCAGAGAAGTACAAAATCTGAAGGACAACTAAGTTCTGATCTGCACTTTAGCCCAAGGGGTGTGAATCTGGTTAGTTCACATCGGAATTCACAAATATCAAATGTCTCAACCATCCCTATCATGTGCTCCCTTTTGCTCTTACAATCAGACACTTGTAGGTTTATCCTGTTTTTCTTAACACTTGTCTGAGGAAGCTATCCAAGTTGTTTGTCAAATAATAATAATTTCTCTTCCTTTAAAAAATAATTATGCAGATCACCAACCAATATCAAATATGTGTTACATATATAAATATAGCATTACATCCAAATATTGACAGGATAATTACATAGCACCCTAATACCTTTTACCTTCCCACTCAGACAGCAACCAACACATCTATATATCCAACCTGTATCCCATCCCCTATCTTCCCTAGAAATCCCTGTCTTAATTTCTTTTACAATATTGACCTGGTTTGCATGTAATGGCAATACATGGGTTGTTTCACCCATGCATTGTATGGTCACATGAAAGGAGTGAGTGTGCTGCTTCCCATCCCATATGCTCACCACTTCTGCTTTATTTACCTCCAGTTTCTCAAATGACCCAGGAATGCCCAAGAAACCATGGGTTCAAACTCTGGGTTGTTTCTCCCTCAACAACCCCGAAGAATTCCAGGTTTATATGTCACATCAAACAACCCAGTCGCAAGGCTTTCCTGGGTTGTTTACAAAAGCAGATACAAAGAGGAAGCAAGCAGCAAGTGCATGGGAGGCAGTGCACTTGCTCACTCTGGCATGGCTCCAACTAACATTACTTATGATCCAAGTCACTGTCTCTATTCACTTTCTAAGCTTAAAGAAATTGGAAATGGTTTAGCCACAGCTTTCCTCTGCGTGTGTGTGTGTGTGTGTGTGTGTGTGTGTGTGTGTACACATGGGTGTGCATGAATGAGGGACAAAGCAGACATGATGCAGTCCACGTGTGTAAGCATTCCACATGTGCACCATCACATTTAAATGTACTTGTGATATGTAATGGTTCATTTGTGTATAGCAGTAGCACACCCAGTGGCATGCCTTATCAGGCCACCAATTGCAGGCATGCAAACACTATACAGTCATGTGAAAAAGAAAGTACACCCTTCTCGAGTTCCATGGTTCCATGTATCAGGACAGAAGAAAAATCATCAGGCCCATAGCAGGTCTCAAAATTAGGTAAAGACAACCTCAGATAAACAACAACACATGACAGAGTACACTGTGGCATTATTTATTGTACAGAAATACAGCCAAAATGGAGAAGCCATGTGGGAAAAACTAAGTACACCTTATGATTCAATAGCTGGTCGAACCACCATTAGCAGCAATAACTTGAAGTAATCGTTTTCAGTATGACGTGATCAGTCTCTCACATCGTTGTGGAGGAATTTTGGCCCACTCTTCTTTACAACATTGCTTCAGTTCATTGCAGCTTGCTAGCATTTGTTTATGCACAGCTCTCTTAAGGTCCCGCCATAGCATTTCAATCGGGTTGAGGTCTGGACTTTGACTGGGACATTGCAGTACCGTGATTCTTTTCTTTGTCAGCCTGTTGTAGATTTGCTGGTGTGCTGGGGATCACTGTCCTGTTGCATGACCCAATTTCGGCCAAGTTTTAGCTGCCGGACAGATGGCCTCACATTCCACTCTAGAATACCTTGGTATACAGAGGAGGTCATGGTTGACTCAATGACTGCAAGGTCCCAGGTCCTCTGGCTGCAAAACAAGCCCAAAATCATCACCCCTCCACCACCGTGCTTGACAATTGGTCAGAGATGTTTGTGCTGATATGCTGTGTTTGGTTTTCGCCAAACGTGGCACTGTGCATTATGGCCAAACAGCTCCACTTTGGTCTCGTCCGTCCAAAGGACATTGTTCCAGAAAGCTTGTGATTTGTTCAGATGCAACTTTGCAAACCCAAGCCATGCTGCTGTGTTCTTTTTAGGGAGAAGAGGCTTTCTCCTGGCAACCCTGAGGCCCGCCTGGCACCAACTCTATTATCTTTTTGGTGCCAGGTTAAGACTGCCCTCTACCTTGAGGCTTTTAATAATTAAATGGTATATGGTGGGGTGGTAAACTGTTTTTGTGGTCATGTTTTATTAACTTGTTTTAGAGATATTTTAAAATTGGTTTTAAAAATTTTAAATGTTTTATTATGTATATTTTAAACTGTATTTTATTGTTTGTTTTTCATTATTGTTGTACACTGCCCAGAGAGCTTTGGCTATTGGGTGGTATAGAAAATGAATAAATAAATAAACCCTTCCATACAAACCATACTTGTTCAGTCTTTTCCTAATTGCACTGTCATGAACTTTAACATTGCACCTGCTGACTGCAGCCTGTAGCGCCTGATATTTATTTATTTATTATATTTATACCCCGCCTTTTTTCCTGCAAGGAACCCAAGGCAGCTTATATAATCCTCCTCTCCATTTTATCCTCACAACAACCCTGTGGGGTAGGTTAGGCTGAAAGTCAGTGACTGGCCCAAAGTCACCCAGTGAGTTTCATGGCCGAGCGGGGACTAGAACCCGGATCTCCCGAGTCCCAGTCCAACACTCTAACCACTACGCCACACTGGCGTAACACTTGGATGTTTTGCAATTTCTCTGAGCATTGCACGGTCTGCCCCTGGGGTGAATTTGCTGGGGCGTCCACTCCTGGGAAGATTGGCAACTGTCTTGAATGTTTTCCGCTTGTGAATAATCTTCCTCACTGTAGAATGATGGACTTTAAATTGTTTGGAAATGGCCTTATAACCCTTCCCGGATTGATGGGCAGCAACAATTGCTTCCCTAAGATCATTGCTGATGTATTCTCTCCTTGGCACCTGACTGCTGGAGACCAGCAAACTCCTGACACTTCAGTTTTTATAGAGGTGGTCACGCTTGCTGATGACCAATTCATCAAGGGTATTTGCTTAGCAGCACCTGGCTGCTCCTTAGCCTCTTCATACCTATGGCAGCAGTAAGGGTGTACTTAGTTTTTCCCACATGGCTTCTCCATCTTGGCTGTATTTCTGTACAATAAATAATGCCACAGTGTACTCTGTCCGTGTGTTGTTGTTCATCTGAGGTTGTCTTTACCTAATTTTGAGACCTGCTATGGGCCCGATGATTTTTCTTCTGTCCTGATACGTGGAACCATGGAACTCGAGAAGGGTGTACTTTCTTTTTCACATGGCTGTATGTGAATAGACTTGCAACTCATCATGTGATGAGTTGCACATGGAGTGCTTGCATGGGTAAGTACTTTACCTGTGTGACCTATGTCATGCATGCCTTACCTGGAGAGACAAATAAACCATAGGAAAAGGACAATATGTGAAGAAGGAAGGAAGAATTAAACCAGAAGTTAAAAATTTTACACCTTTGACGAAATAAGTGTGGTTATATAAGTGCAAATAAGCACAATAATACATGGAAATTCTTTCAGATATTGAGAAGTTGTCAAGAATTCAATATTTAAAAAGTAAAAATAAACCCAACACAAAAGCACAGAGTAAATGGAAACATAAATAAATCTTAACCAAGACACTCTTGCTCCCAGACTCATATGTTAGTAAAGTTGCTATTACGTGAAGACTCTGTGGTGATGCCTGAATTGTCAAGAGTTGGGGTTGTTTGTTTTTTTAAAAAAAATCTTGTAAATTTTTAACCAGTGTGACTTGAAATGATTATGTGGGTTTTAAAATAGCAACTTGGCAGTAATGTTTTACAGCATATCTGAATGGTATTCCATTTAATGTCTATATGAAGCTGTATTAAACGCCTGATAAATGATCTGCATATAATCCAGTCTCTAAAAAAAATGCATGCTGGCAATGCTTGATGTTTTGAGGCATGGCACTCAAGACAACGCCAAGAAGTCCTAACTTAAAATGTGGGTTAGCTGGGACAGGGATGTAAGCCATCACTTGTTATTTTCTCTGTTGTGATATATGTACGTATAGCTTTAAGATGCCAGGGATTGAATCTGGGACCATTTGAATGAAAAGTATGTTTGCTGCCACTGAGCGAAAGACCTTCCATTATAAAAATATTATAGTAAGTCTTGTTGTGATTAATAAAGCTAGTCACCTGTTCTGAATACTCCTTTGACTAGTGCCTGAAGTCTGGATGAACATGAACAAATTGAAGATCAAGACAAAAGAGAGGTGGTGATGGCTCAGAGGCGCAGTCAGCTGGCCAGTTTGCAGAAATGCACTATCTGCTTTTGTCAGAATCCCCTTTAGGAATAAGGTTCACAGTTTGGGAGTACTCCTGGGCCCAGCATTGCTCCTGGATGCCCGGCTAGTGGCTGTGGCCTTGATTGTTTTTATTTATTTATTTATTTATTTAGCCAACATTGGTTGATATGCCAGTTTGTGCTCACTTCAACCGTGCTTATGTGGAACTGTCCTTGAAAATGTCCAGAAATGCCAGAAATTGACTGCTTATCTAGCAAGGGATATAAATTGTTGTGAACATTGATGGAAATTGTATTGCCTGCTTAAATCAACAAGGTAATATAACCACTAGTTAGAGTGGGAGGAAAGGGTTAATTGAACAATCCCCAGGGTGCATATTTTCTAACCCCTCCTCCCTACTTCCAGGACCGGTGCAAGGCAGTTTGGTGCCCTAGGCAAGATCAGATATTTAGCGCTCCCCCTTCCCACTTGAGAGCGCTGTATTTTTTTCCAAGGCGTTTCTGGCGCCCTCTTTAGCCCTGTGCCCTAGGCAGCTGCCTAGTTGGCCTAATGGTAGCACTGGCCCTGCCCACTTCCTGTCTCTCTGTGGCCAGCTCTCTCTCTCTCTCTCTCTCTCTCTCTCTCTCTCTCTCTCTCCAACATGAGGGACACACCCATATGAATAAATGGACTGTAAGTAAAACGAATAAATGTCTTTATTAGTTTTAAACCTTGTTTGGATAATCCGATTCCTTTTAAGAGCCTTTTAGCAGGGTTTAACAACCCACATGGTGATAACCAGTTTCAATAACCAGACTGTGCATAAGGGGGAAAGCTCTGCTTTGACCTAACCAGTATAGGACCGACTCCTTCCCATATCCTCCAACAAACATATCTGTTTTGAAACTTCTTTGAGGGCTGCCATTTTGTTTCTAGGTCCAGTTCAAGAAGTTGGCCATCATTTTAAATCGGGGTGCACAACCTGTGGCCCAGGGGACACATATGCCCCCCAAGGCCTTTACTGTGCCCCCCCAAAAGTGCCCTGAACTCTCCAACACGGCCAAATTTCACCCCGCCAATTTCCACACTATGCGTACTCTCTACTAGTACTCCCTCCCCAAGAGGGCATCAAAGAAAGAGTGATCTGTATCAGGATCTCTATAGGTGTGTGTGTCAGCCCTCTGTGTCAAAAAGCTCACGCACTTCTGTCTTAAATGGCCTGTGGCTCATAATAGCTCAGCTTGTCTGAGTGTGGAAAGCTAAGCAGGGTCAGGCCTGATTATTACTTGGGTGGGAGACCCCTCCTCTAGTTTCCTGCATTGAGCAGGGGGTTGGACTTGATGGCCTTGTAGGTACCTTCCAACTCTATGATCCTATGAAAGGTAACTTTTTCCTGTATACATGCCTGTTTGGAGACTACTGTGTTCCAAGTTGGCGGCCATCACTACACCTTGTGGTAACGAATTCCATAGTTTAACTCTGCACTGTGTGAAGTATTTCGTTTTGATTGCTTTGGCTCTGGCCAGCTTCAAATGTGAAATTCCATGAAATTCTGGCCAGCTTCAAATGTGAAATTCAGTTGTCAGATACTAACTCCCATTGTATGTTATCTATCAAATACTGCCAGATATTAAATAGTAAGGATACTATTGTGTGCCAGTTACAAAATATTGGACGGGATCCAGACTTAGTCATACTTAGAGTAAACCCAGTGAAATCAATGGGACTTAACTTAAGTCCCATTGATTTCAATGGGTCTGCTCTATGCATGACTAAGTCTGGATCCAACCCATTGTTAAGTATGATATAACAGTGATTTTCAAAGAAACTCTCTTCTCACAAACCCAGGGTTCGTAGGAAGCTTATCGTGGATTCGTCAAGATCAGTAATAGCTTCCCCATAAGACAAGCTAGCCCACCGATGTGGATCTTCCTCTGCAGTGTACAACCTCCAGCAAATATTGGTTGCCTGCTAGGACACACACTCAGTTCAGAGTGGGTGATGGTGAAAGCTAACCATGACCCACATGTGCACCCTGGAATATGACCCAGAATCCCTTGCAATGTTCAAGGGTCTTTGGCAGACACATGGATGTTTCCTGAAGGTAGAAGGGTTGAAAACGACCAGATGCCTAGATGCAGGCCACAGCTGGGGGGGTCTGGTTCCAGCACAGGCAGACTAAAATCTAAAGGGCCAAAGGAAGATTACATCATCAAGGGCAGGCTGGTGGTCAGGTTCCAGAGTAGGCAGAGTGGGGTGAAACTGTTCAGTAGCTCCTCCTGATGCTTAGACTGAGGAGCTGATTCAGATTTAGGATGATGAGTCCTGATTGTCCTGTGAGGTCAGCGGGTATTAACCTGGCTGTGGAATCAGCTGACACAGGAGTCTGGCCAGTACTGGAGCCGAGGTGGTGCTCTTGCACCACTATAGCATTTAGTCTGACAGGTTTGCAGGGAGGCAGAAATACCAATCATGCAGGAGGTAAGGCAACATGCACTGACTGCCCTGGTTTGAGACACACACATTCCCAGCACATTACGGCCACAACTACGGATGTGCCGTTTTGTATCAGTTGCCACCACTGCCACTATGCTAAATACCACAGCATGCTAACTCCGAAATATATCACCTGTTAGAAATCAGACATTGAAAACAAGCATCACCCAGTGTCAAATATGGATATCAGACATTCAGCAAATATTTGATGAAGATTCAAGCATCCAGGGAGCATCCGGAGAATGCTGAGCATTGATATTTGTAAAAGAGAATTTTGAGATGTAAATGCTTTCAGCTCTTGTGTTTGCTATGCAGTCTGGAAATCTTGCATGATCTGGAAAACTACTGATTCTCTGTAAGCCTTTTTGTCTCCTATGTTCACCATTCTACACACACACACACACACACACACACACACTCACTCACACATAATGGTCTGAGTTGTAACCCAGGGTTTAATAACAGGGTTTAAAAACTGCGTTTGTTACTGGTTACAGCTCTAACTTATCCGCGGAGAGACAAGCCAGAGTTCCAGGTTTGGACATAACACTAACCAAGCCAGGGATGGAGCATCCCTGGCTTGTCCAGCCACTCCCACTGGCTGCAGGGCCGGATTAAGAGCATTATGGGCCTGGTGCTGAGGATTTTGGTGAGCCTTTTTATGGAAATAAATAAAATGAAGATGCAATTTTATATTAAAACAAATTAAATATTTTAATTACCATTAAAGTGCCAAAACAGAAACATATTGAAAATATTTCTTTTTTTGTAAACAATAAGCTTGTTAACTCAATAAAACCGTTATAAAAACACTCTCAAACCAAGTTACTTGCAATCCAAGGCATTACTGTATTATCAATAACATTTCAAAGGGCGCAATCCTATAAGCATGTTCAGAGAGAGAGAAAGCCCTGCAATTCCCAGCGTGCCTGGGGCATGCTGGGAGTTGTAGGACTTTTTCTGTCTGGACATGCTATAGGATTGGGCCCTGAAAGGGGAAGCAAAAAAGGTAATTTCCTGCCTCTCATACTCGCAAGCCTAAAATACTCGACACGATGCTCGATCCACGCTCTCGCCGGACTGAGGAGGCGGCCCCTTTCAACTTCGGCTTTCCGGCCTTGACTCACTCCCCCTCCCCAGAAAGCTGATTCACACCGCGCGTCTGGCACGATCCTGGCCTTTCACGCGGCTTCCACGAACACCCCTGCCGCCCCCGCTTCTCTCGATCTCCCCCGCTCCCTCCGTCCACGAAGCCCTCCGTATAAGAAGCCCGGGCGGCTGCAGCAGAGCGCAGCAGACCGGGGAGGAGAAATGAAAGCAGGTTGTGGGGATGCCGACGCGCGGGCAGCCCGTATCCTCCGCGCGCAGAGCTTCCACGGGCGATTAACAGCGCGCACACGGCACTCCAGCCGCCTTATGCGTGGCTACTCGGGAGTAAGTCTCCTATTCCCTCCCGCGGGGAGGGCTTACTCCCAGGAAAAGCGGGCCTCGGATCGGCTTTCCCCTTTTCCCGTCTTTGCCTCACCTCCCGCGTTACTCCGACTTTAAAAAGAGTAGACCCATTGAAATGAATGGGGCGGGGGCTGAATATTGTGGGCCTGTTTTGTGGTAGGGGCCTGGAGCTGCAGCTCCAATAGCCCCTATCTTAATCCGGCCCTGACTGGCTGGCGGAGCCAAGCAGGAGCGATCAAGCTGCATGCACTAGCACACTGGCTCGCTCATAGTAACCCATGGTTTAAAAAAAAAACAAACACCCTGGGTTAGCATTGCATGTGAAGCAGGCCTCAGAATCCCCACTAACGGAGACTTCTTTGAAGCCTTTCCCCATTAGTTTGAATCTACACTCCTGTTTAGCAATGTATTTCAGAGATATCCTTTCACTGTTCCTCACTTTTTCCTGATTTGGACAACCCACAAATTTAACCAATTCAAATGCAGAAAGAAGGCCCATGTGTGGCTGTGTACAAATCAGGTGCAATTGTCTCCAGGGTGGGGTGGGGTGGGGGAGACACAAAGGGCTGATTCACACATGTGAACTGGCTGCTCATTTTCTCTATGTGTACTGGATCACATGAAGAACCCCTGTATTAACCAGACTGTACACAAATATAACCTGCAGTGGCCAGCAATCACATCTTCAAACTTAGCAGCACTTTTCCGGGGCCACTGCAACCACCTAAATCAGGGGTAGAGAACCTCAGGCCTGGGGGCCAAATCCAGCCTGCTTGCAGTCCCAATCCAGTCTTCTCGGATTCCCCAGATGGTCATGTTCCCTTCCCCTGGCCTAACCCCCTTTCCCCCGACCACTGATTGTTTGGTGGTTTCCCAGATGTTCTGCAGTTTTTCTCCATTCTAAAAGGTTGGAATGCCTCTCCTAAGGCTTAGTTACTGGCTTAGTAAGATCTTTAAGCTACAATATGCTGGTATTTTTTGTATTTTGGCCCCATCCCTTTTGCCTTCAGCCCCTCCCATCACTGGAATGTGGCCCCCGAGAGCTTCTCTGAAATTAAATTCCGTTCTTGAGCTGAACGAGGTTCCCCAACCCAGATCTAAATGTTTCCTGTCCACTTTAGATTTGTTGTACAGCTGTGCACAATTCACAAATCCTGCTGTGCAAAGTGGAAAGAGCAGCCAACTTAGTATGGGACAAGGAAGCCTGTAGTGTTTTTCCGGATGTAATCACCAAACTATGGTTTAATGTTAGGTGCATGAGCAGCAGTGAACCTTGGACTCACCCACTCCCTCCTCGCTCTCCTCTTGTAGTGCAGCAATGAGGAGGAGATCAGAAGCATCCAGTTCTGCTCTTAAACTAACCAGAGTTTCTTGTTACATGAGAACTGGGAGGAACTCTGGTTAGTGTAAACTACTGTTTGTTCAAACAAGCCAGGATCAAACTGTGGTTTATGATCCTGGCTTGTATAACTAACCAGAGATCCCCCCCAATTTGTGCATTTAAATTTAAGCAATGGTTTAGTATTATATCCAAACTAGATCTGTATGTATCTTATACAGGGAATAAAGGGAATACAGTATATGAAGAATGCTACGTGGAAACATAAAAGAAAAATATAAAATGTTAAGACTTGCCATGAAAGTAGCCCTGATTCAGGCTGTGTATTAAAAGCTCTTTGTGTCTGCGTGAAAGTCATAGGCTGCTCCTCATACTTACACTGGCCAGTTTTTGTGATCACAAGCTCTGTTTGGCTGTTTGAAAACCCACATATCTGTACACGTGAGTGGGAAAGAGGACTATCTATGTGGTATAGCCCCACCTCTAACATCAGAAAACATGATGAAGCCCCCCCCCCCGCCAGCATTTGTGCGCATGGTGAATGTCTGCAAACAGGAGGCCTATACATGTACAGCTGTACTGGTAAGTGGGTTTTTGAACACCCACTCATGTGTATGGGTGAGTGGGATTTTGAACACCCAAATATGGTGACTGTTATCATCTAATGCTTATCAGCCTCCAGTCTGTGTGCAGCTCGCGGCATGTTCTATATTTCTCTATTCGTTCAGCTTAGGAAGAAGAAATGTTCCCACACACTGCCTTTCCCCCTGTCCTTGAAATATAAAGCCCACACTTGTCATGTTCTGAGGAATGGATTTATAGCTGAAGCAATCTCTCTTTCCCGCACAGACCTCAGTAGAACTGGTATCCAGATGGGCCCATATTATGTATAAAGCTCTGCCTAGGCCTTCTGCTAAAATACAATTTGTTCCCAAGAATATTTTGTCTCAAGTGGCTGTAGGAGTTTGCAGGGTGGTTTATAAATATATCTCTTCTTAGTCCTTTAGTGTGTTTGTGATTAATATACTATGAAAGGCCTACAATATCCCTGCTGTACCAGGACTTAGGCTAAGTGGTATGTGTGTGTCTGTAAAAAGAAAAAGAAAAGTTGATCATTTGCTGTCAAACTTGTGTGATGGGGGAGCCTTTTCTATATTAATATAGAACTTCTGGATTGAAACGTTGCATGGGGGGAATATGATGCCCCCCCCACACACATTTCAGGGGTGGGCTAGTGTACCAGTGTAGTCATGTCAGCCAAAGGTCAGGTTTGGAAATGGGGTTTCATCATTTAAAGAATACTGACCCCCCCCCCCCGCTCCCTGAGTGGGACAAGGAAGAACCCGCTAGTTTAGGGTAGAACTTAGAGGCCTGTGATGGATGTGGGGTGGATCAAAGCAGGTCAGGGATAAAACTGATGGTTCTGTCAGGAGTGAAACTGGTGTGTCAGTCAAGAGTGAAGTCTGGGAGATTATGAGTGGAGCTTTCAGTATCTGATGGGTCATCCTAGGTGGGGCCTAGGAGAATCTGGAGTTTTCTGCTTTTTCAGAACCCAATAAGAACATAAGCAGAGGCATGCTGGATCAGACCAAGGGTCCATCCAGTCGAGCATTCTGTTCACACAATGGCCAACTAGCTGCCCATGGGAAACCCACAAGCAGGACATGAGTGCAACAGCACCCTCCCGCCCAAGTTCTCCAACAACTGGTGTACATAGGCATATTGCCTCTGATATAGCCATCAGGACTAGTAGCCATGGATAGCCTTATCCTCCATGATCAGGTAACACTGGTTACCTGACCAAACACAGTTTTCCTGGTTTGAGTAATCAAATGCTGGCTGGTTGGCAAAGTTACTCGGGAACCTTGGGATAGAATTCAGGATAGGATAGGATAGAATCCTGGATAGGATTTACTGAGTTGTCTTGAACAATTCATGGACTTTCAACTTTAGTTGCCCATCTGGGAAATAGAGATGATAATCTGTATTATCATAAACTCTTATTGAGTTATTAGGAGGCAAGCACTTTGTCCTGATAAAGTGATATATTTTAATACACTGTTCAATAATAACAACAATAATACAGGTGTGGAGTTTAGATCCTCAACATGAAGTCTTTATAAATAAAATTAATAATAACAATAACAATAATAATAATAGCCTTCATCCTGCATCTTGAGGTGCTTTACTTACCCCAGGGTCACATTATGTGCTGTAATTTACACATACATAGACCTACAATCCTGTCCTGGTAGGACTTTGTCTAAAACAGGGTAGTAAACAATATTACCAAATTCTGCCACCTGCCTTTTACAGTTTTCTTTCTATAAACCAAACATGCTTGGGACATAAAATGTTCCAGAAATCCGCATAAGAATGGGCTTCATGGGGTACTTTATATCCCAGACAACTGAAACAATTAGTGGGGAACAATAGGAGGCCATCCACAGGTCATCTTAGTTCCTTTTGATAGCCAAGAACAATAGCAAACACCTGCTTCAAACAGAAAAGAAATCCATTAAGGGAAAGCTTTGTTATGCTGATTTAAAGTTTATAGGCCTCAGGCCTTTTTCAGGCTTTTGTAATGCTAATTGCCTCCCACTAGGCCTCCCTTTGTTATGCTGATTGCCTGGATTTACATTGCTGCAGGAAAGATTAAGTGTTTACTTACCTTAACCAGCTGAAACCTGAACTCCATTCTTATTATGATCCTAACAACCTGGGGGAAACATTCATTCAGACAAAAGCCTTTCTTATGCACAATTTGCCTTGCCTGAGGCACTTGTTTTTGTGGTAACTTGGGCACCCCAGATTCAACGTACACTAGGTTCCATAAAAACATAGGATAGCTTTTTCATAGTTAGCAAACAACTCAACTGTGCCCACTGTCTGCTTGGTGATAACAATAAGTCATATACATTTATTTATTTATTATATTTATACCCCACCTTTTTTCCTGAAAGGAACCCAAGATGGCTTACATTATCCTCCTCCTCTCCATTTCATCCTCACAACAACCCTGTGAGATAGGTTAGGCTGAGAGTCAGTGACAGTGACTGGCCCAAAGTCACCCAGTGAGTTTCATGGCCGAGCGGGGACTAGAACTCGGATCTCCTGAGTCCCAGTCAGTCCAACACTCTAACCACTACGCCACACTGGCTATATACAATATAGTTGATATTGTTTCCATCAGCATGGGGCTACTTCTGAGCACTCTTGCATTTGAGTGGAATAATGGGGAGCATTCTGCCTCTAAAGAAATGAAACGAAAACAACAATGATGTACAGGAGCCTAGTCCTTTGTATCTGATGATGCTTGTCTAGACATCAGCCACACCTAGGAATGGGGAAGAATTTTGTTTGATGTGCAATTTTAAGTGAACCAACCAAATCTGCACTCCCTGGACTAATATGTAGATCAGAACACAGTTGTACTTTGGGTTGCACACTTCTCTGAATTTTGTAATGCAATTCTCAGCTCAAATGTTGCATATAAAAATGTGTGTATTAGCAAAGGTTACATACAAAAAAATGTGTATATTAGGGGAAGTTGTGTACAAAGATGCATATTTTAGGGGAAATTGCATATGGAAATAAATGCAAATTTTCATGTGTGTGATGAACAAATCGCAGACTAATGGTTTTAAACTTTTATAATGTTTTTATTGTTTCTATTTTTAACTGTATTTTATTGTATTTTTTAATTGATTGTTGTGCACCGCCCAGAGAGCTTCGGCTATTGGGCGGTATAGAAAATGAATTAATGAATGACTAAATAAATAAACAATTCTGAAATTGGACACACTGAACACATGTGAGACTGACATGGACTGGAAATAGGGTGATTTGTCCATCCGCAGACAGAATTAATTAGTAATAACTGCACATTTGGTGCACCACTTTGATACCACACTTTGGAGCCAGTGTGGCGTAGTAGTTAGAGTGTTGGACTGGAAGTAAGGAGATCCGGGTTCTAATCCCTGCTCGGCCATGAAACTCACTGGGTGACTTTGGGCCAGTCACTGACTCTCAGCCTAACCTACCTCACAGGGTTGTTGTGAGGATAAAATGGAGAAGAGGAGGATTATGTAAGTGGCCTTGGGTTCCTTGCAGGAAAAAAGGCGGGGTATAAATATAATAAATAAATAGATAAATAAATACCTTTGTGGAAAGTGGTATATAAATTTGAGTAATAAATAGATAAATAAATAGTCTAGGGGGCTTTGGCTAAAAAATACTAAAGCATTTTTTAATCCCTTGTGGCCCTATGACTTTTAGTAGAAAACACACTTTCCCTTCTAATGGCAAGCTCTTATTCTGATGATCAGTGAGCCCATTCCTCTCCAGTTTATTCATTTTTTAAATTGAAGGGCTATTTTAGGGGGTTTCATGACCTGGGAATGTGAAAGACCCTTTACAAGACCTTCCTCTTTTCTCAGAAAATTGCCTTTTCTGAGCTCCATCAAATAAGCAGACAATTCCTTTTAAGAATTCCCCACACAAACCAGTAGGGCCCACAGGTTCTGTGGATTTAATGGTAAAGATCGAAACAAAGAACAATTTTATATAGAGGTCATATCATTTCCTTGGCAGGACACACACACGCACACAGACACGGCTCTGATCCCCTTTCTCCTGTGCCTGGTTCCACAAGGTGGGCGGAAGGCCAAACGTGTGCTGCTTTTTTGCTCTAGGGGATGAGACACAGCACGTCCATCACAGTTTGTGTGAGTCAACAATCTTGCCAGAGCAGGTCTCCAGAGAGCTCTCCATCATTCCAGTTTTAATAGACAGGCGTGTCCTGCTGCTGTCGGACCAGTCCCCAAATAAGTGTTTCTTATTTATCCAGCTTTCCCTGTGCCCTGAACTTTGTCTGCATCTTTGGCTAAAAGGGCAGCTACCCCAGGTCAGAGCACTGCCTTGGGCTACTAAAGGGAGTCGGCTTTCAATTTCTACAGTCACTTTCTTTTTCCCTCGCCTCCCCCTGCATCCCCGTTTATCCCTCCAGCCATCGGCAAAATAATTCCCATCCCTATTAGCTTACTCCTCTCATCCCCCTTTCCCTTTTCTTCTCCTTTGAAATCCTCCCTGCATTTCCCTGGGACTGGGAGGGGAAAGAACGCCTGCCGAATTCCTGCTGATATTACACAAAAGCCTCGTGTATCCTAGTGTCAACCCCAGAGGGCAGCTGAATAATTCAATTAAAACAAGGGGGGATTGCCCTCCTCCTCCTCCTCATTTTATTCTGTCATTTTTTAAAATAATGTCTTCTTTTAAAATATGAGGGGAAGAAAGAGAGAGAGAGAGAGATGGCAACTGGGAGGAGCAAGAGGAGAAAAGCAACATTTTCTTTCTCTGCTCAAACTCTTGCTAAAGGAAGGCTGATGGCATGGCTCCTCCATGAGAGGCCCGGAGACTGGTTTCTCTTGTCTTCCCTTTGCCCCAGTCTTACTTGAAGGTCATGATAGCTTCTTGGAATTACAATTAAATCCCCATGGGGGGGGGTTCTTCTTCCCAGTTCCCCTTAATCCCTCCCTTCCTTTCAAGTCTACTTCCTCTCCTGCTCCTCCTTACAGGAGCGGCGGTGACGGTGGCTGCACTCCTTTACCCACTTAGCGGGCAGTAAACCTCACTTTAACTCAGTGTGGCTTACTTCTGAGTAGACATGTGCAAAGTTGCACTGACTGTTCCGCTGAAAGACGTGGGGCTTCCGTAGGAGTGACTGATGAGTTCCGTTGGTTTTTGTGGTCCTTGGTCACAATTAACTTTGGCTAGATTGGGGTGTTTGCTTTTGCTCTCTCTTAAAAATTTTTAAAAAAATTCTCCGTAGAGTGGGCACTTTCCAGAGTATAGAAGGTGGCATGAGAGAAAACCATCAGTGCCTCTGGTAGATTCATAGAGTTGGAAGGGGCCTACAGGCCATCGAGTCCTAACCCCCTGCTCAATGCAGGAAACTAGAGGAGGGGTCTCCCATCCAAGTAATAACCAGGCCTGACCCTGCTTAGCTTTCCACGCTCAGACAAGCTGAGCCAGCATGAGCCACAGGCACACTCATCCTACTATTGCTACTGCTAAACAGGTTTTGCAGGCCTTTGGAGTGTTTCAGAAAACCTGCAAAACCTGTTTTGCAGATACAGGTACAACAGTGAGAAATCAAGGGCACTGATGCCTGTACCATACCAGTTTCAACTCTTTTAAAAACTATTGTTTGTTTTCCAGGATTATTTTTTCTCATTCATTATCTATCCCACATATTCCTTCCCTAAGCCCTTTTCAGTTTCAGTTTCCTTGCCTAACTTTTTTTCTTTTCTTCGTTTTTTATTTTTTTTCTTTCTTTCACAGAACATTACACTTCTTCACATTCCTGCCATCCCCTTTTATTTATTTATTTTAAAACACAAATGCATTCTTCCAGCTGGGATGAGCTGAATCTGTATCTAATAAATGACATCTTTATTCTTCAGCCTGACGTTTATTAACTGCATACTTCACCATGAGTGTTCACAAAGGAGCTCCCTCATTATTGGAAAAATACAAGGGGTTGGATCCAGGCTTAGTCATACTTAGAATAGACCCAATGAAATAAATTAGACTTACATTAGTCACCATGTCTCACTTAACTCTTGTCAATTTCAGTGGGTCTACTCTAAGTATTACTGAATCCAACCCAATATCTCTTCTAAGCAGGCATGGCTGATGCATCATCACCAGTGTGCTAAAATGGTAGAGTTCTTCCAATCATTTGAGGCTTTTCTGTGCCAGTTTATTTTCATGCAGCTTGTCATAGAAATAAGACAAGGAATCAATTTCAGGTTTGGGGGGACAAAGTGACTTCAATTGTGTGTGTCGGGCAATGGGGACAAGATTCACATCAATGTTAGGATTGCTTGCCAACTGTTGTAATCAACAATTGTGAACACTGGTTGGGACTTAAGGACAGCAGAATCCAGAGTAGGTCCAGGGTAGACCTAGGGTGCAGAGCACAACAGCTTTTGGTGGCTACAAAGTTGGATCCTATGTCTTTTTTGACAGCTCCAGGATGGATCCAATGCAAAATTGTCTATTGACCAAGGCAGCCTTTCCCATCCTGGTGCCCTCCAGAAGACCACAAGAGAATCTGTGGGCCAAGCCCAGAAGCAAGATTTGCTTCGCCATCTTAAATGGCTTGGGAAGCAGTATAACAACCCCAGCACTTACAGCAGGGGTCCCCAACCTTCTTGGACCTGTGGGCACATTTGGGAATTTGAGAAACTGTTGTGGTCACCACCACAAAATGCCTAATTGGTGGATCACTGCTTTAGTGTCTCCCTGTCATGTCTATATGGATCTTAGGCTGCGTCTTATTCAGCAAAAACTTTTGTTTCGTGTCTGTTGGACACTGCAACGTCTCTTTAATAGAGGATTGTCTAATTCAGCTAATTGCTGGCAGTGCAGTGCAGCTAATGCTTCTTTTAAACATATGTTTTGGCAATGTCCAGTAGTTGCTTCTTTGGAGGAGGAGGTTATTACACAGATAAATTTTGTACTGGAACAGTCTTTAATATTCACTGATGTACACGCTCTTTTAAATTATTTACCTGCTTCATGGAAATTAACAAATGGAAGGATTCTCTGCAGCCTTTTGACAACTAAAAGTCTGATATTACAAAATTGGAAGGGTAAACACTCACCTCCTATAATGCAATGGATTGAGGAGCTTACAACACTTTCAATAAATGAATGGGTGGCATATACAGTAGATGCAACTTCAAATGGATACTTATTTGGATATGTGGTCTGCTTTTGTTGACACCTATGTATAATTGCTAGAAAGTTGTATGCATTTCATACAAATCCATGTATGTATATTTTAAAAAATGGGGGAAATATTTTTTGTGGTGCCCATGCCCTGCAGGCACCAATGCACCCATGGGTGCCATGTTGGGAACCCTTGACTTACAGTGCCTATATGTTTAGACTCTGATTGACTCCCAATCTGAGACCCATTACTGGTCCTGTATGAACGTATTGCCTCTTAGAAATATCTAGACCAGCAATTCTACTTATGATGCCTTTTGGCTTTATGTATACTTTAGCACTTCATAGATCATATTTCCAGGGCAACACTAGGCAAATATATAAGTAGAGCTGAATTATAATACTTTCAGAAGATCAGGAATGTTGTGATGGTGCATACTTCCAGTTTAGGACATCTGAACTACTGCAGACTATACCAATCTTGAAAAATGATGATCAGGAATGCTCTGATGGGGCATACTTCCAATTTTAGGACATCTGAACTACTGCAGACTATGCCAAACTTGAAAAATAATGCTTGAAGGAGAAGAAGGAATTTCTCTCACCCAATAAATTCCAGATAATGGTGGGATCCAAAGGCTATGTGCGATCTTCCAGACATGGGCCTTTTGAGACCTCTTCATATCTCCAGCACCAGTCTGAAGGTTGAGGACTTCCCACAGCAGCATTCCATGAGGCATGAAGGACAACCTCAGGAAGGAAAAGTTGGCAACACCCTCACCAACATCCTCTTTGGATCTCATGCCAGTATTAAGGGCAGGTATATGATACACCCTGGCCACTGGTGACTTGCCATGATGTCCAGCACTGGCCCAAGGGATATTGCTTCCTGGAGCACAGACAAAAAGCACATCCCCCTCCCCTGCTGGTCCTTCCCTCATGGTGCTGCCTGAAGCTAATTGCTTCACCATACAGGATGGCAGGGCCAGCCTTGCCTTTTGCAGCAAGTTTGCTAAAAAATAAAATGAAAAATAAAATAAAAGAAAGACAGATGGACAGAAAGACAGACAGACAGAAAACAATGATGTGTGCATGTGAAAGAAGGCACATGAAATAAAACTTGTGTATGCACAGCAAATGATCAGAGGACAAAAAAAAATTAACAAGCCACATGTGCATTAGCTTCTTCATGATTAGCATATAATCTTTAGCATGTGCCTGAACGTCTTAACAGATTCTATAGATACAAAACTGGTTCAGATTCTATAGATACAAAACAGATTCTATAGATACAAAACTCACTAAGTTCATGAGTAAATTCAAGTACTAGACAAGGGTACAACAGAGTCTAGGAAAACCAATGCAGCATTCTTTTTTTGAGGAGGCAACAGTATAGCCTGCAGAATAGCTGATTAACGCCATTGAGGCCAATAGAGACTTAGTGCACAATCCTATTGTTTAGACATTAAAAAAGACATACAGCTCTCAGCATCCCTCCAGCCAGCCATGCTGGCTGGGGAATGCTGGGAGTTGTAGGACTTTTTTTTAATGTCTAAACATGCATAGGATTGCACCCTAAGAGCCTGATTTATAAGTGCCTTAATATTATAATTTTCTTAACTTTGGGACTACCAAAATGATGCTTTCTATGCACCTTAGAAATTCAGTGATAAGATTGGAGAGCCTGAGATGGTTTGTTCAGGGGCACTAATCCTTCTCATTATGTTCTAACTTTTTGTGACTAGCTGCCACTGACTCAAATTTCCTTCTTGAAGCTGCAACTTGAGACACCATTTGTAATTTCTAGTATTAATTCGAAATTCCACACTTCTAAACCCCTCAGCCTCAGAATCATGGATCAACTTTTCAAAGGTTTATGTGAATTTATTAACCCTTAAAAACTTCTCTTTGTCCATCACATACCGTATATATATAGGCAAGCCAACACACGGTTAAGAGACACGAACAGTGTTTTTACTAATTTTGACAAAGATCTGCAACCAGACTGTACAGTTACTTGTACAATTGCTTCTTTGTTCATCCCTGAGGTATTTGCATTTAGAAAGTGAATCACGGTACCCTGAAATTTTGATAATTTTAGTTACATTGACCCAGGAGATTTCTTCCTGCTTGGTTTATTTTCAGGGCCTGGCGTATTTTTAGCTCATAATCTTTCTGAACTGTTCACCCACTTGCATGCTCTCCACTCCCTCACCTCTTAAGACATGGGTAAACTTCAGGGACATTTTCCACTTCATGTCTCTGCCCCAAACAGACAGCAGAGGTTAACACAACAAGTGAGAACTTCACGTAATTCCATTCACCTTTGTGCTGGAACTTTGCTTCGTCATTTTCTGAATTCTGCATCTGTACAGGCTCCTCTTATTAAAGAGGACACATTGACCAATTAGTTGTTATATAATAGCTCTCGATAGCCAGGCAAAAGATTCAAGGGCAGTTGTTCAAATTAATGGGGTCTGGGATTGATTTACGTCAAGGAAACACTTCTGGCATCAGGCTGCAGTGACCCTCCTTTCTACAAAGGAGAGTTTTGAGAGATATTATTGGTGCAAAACCAAATGCTGTCTAAATGTCAGATATCAGAAAGGCACAGTCACTTGGTCCCTATATTTCTGGATTTTTTCCTTCTTATGTTTACCTTGTACATGCAGAGAAAAATATGCAGGGGAAGGTTTAAAAAGAAGAAGAAGAGCATGTACACTCCCAAGAAAATTGTTTCATTCATTTATATTCCTTTCATATTCCACTCTTACTTCAAGGGGCTGAGAGCAATATACATGGTTTCCCCTACCACTTCTACCCTCACAACAATCTTGTGAGGTAGGCTAGGTTGAGAGATAGTGACTGGCTTAAAGAAAACGGAGCTGGGATTTGATTTTGGATCTTCCTAGTCATGGTCCAATGCTGTTACCACTACAGTATACCACCCTGGCATGTTTTTTTCCATGTGTGACGGGGGTTTCTGAGACTAAAAAAGGATTTTGGAATGAAAGTTGTTAAGACAGTTACAAGAAGGCTGAAGAAAGGCTTCATTCAAGGACATGAAAATATGCAATAAAAAAGGAATAGAGTGCGATACAGGTCATTAGATGATGTAGACACAATGAGATGTAACAAGCTTTTATTCAGAGCTGTGTGGATAATGCAATTCTGCAGAAGGGTAGAAAAAGTGCAGAATGTAGTACTGGGCACACAATTCAGCACCTTGAAAATAAATACAAGTTTCTAGCCCCTATGATGGTGCAGTTATGCTTGAAAATCTGTGGGAAATGCCTGCTAGAAGTTTCAAAATCTTTGATGAATAAACTTTCAGTGATTGGAGGCAGGGCTTCAGTGCTCCTCTTGGTTTCTTGCCCCCTGCCTGTATTGAACAAAACCAGAGTAAATTATGCAAAATACTAACCACTACAAAATACTGTTGTGCAGAATCATGTGAACATTCTTAGTTTGCATAAGGCTACAGCATTCAGTTTTTTGTTGGCACAGAATTTGGATTACACACACTACTAACTAGGGCTAGGAAATGCATCACCAAAAAAGATGAGAAAAGAGTGCACCAATTTGCATAACATTTGCATATGCTGATTTATATGTATAAATGCAAATTTAGAAAGAATTACTATAATTTAAATAAAAATATAATGCATTTCACCATAAAGAGGAAGACTGACCAGGTAACAAGGCCCCTGCTCTCTCTTAGGGTTCTTTGACTTTAAATCGGATTTGGACTGGACAGCCCATCAAACAGAGGACACCTTCAAATAGAGGACTGTCCTCCATAAAGGAAGACACCTGGCCACCCTTCTACGAACAGCCAGATGACCCTACAGGTTTCCCAAGGCCCACTGATGGATTCTGAGTTTCTGACGCACCACCTGACCTAGCAACTCCTAATTGACATGATACTATTCACTGATATTTATTTATTTATTAATTACATTTCTATACTGCCTTTCTGCTAAGGCACCCAAAGTGGTTTACAGTGTTTAAATACTCAAACAAACAAACGTTACCCCCCCCCCCCAACCAAACATACACCAGTTCTCTCAGGCCAACTGAAGGTTTCTTCTGGAGCTGCTGGTACAGTCTCCCTGGCCTGGGCTTTTCTTCTGTCTTCCCTCTGTAGCCCCAGGGAAGGCAGGGGAGGGGCTGCCCCAACAGCCCTCTCAGGCCGGTGATGGTCATTTCAGGAGCTGATGGCATTTGCTCAGGAGCTGATGGCATTTGCTCCCCGGCCTGGGCTTCTCTTCTCTTCTCTATGTGTGATTCACTGATTTGTGTGAAAATCTGGGGAGGTGGGGGTGGAGAATGGAGATTAAGTTGAATTTAAAGATATAGATTTAAAGTACATTTTCAAATACACTTAAATCCCAATACATTTAATCACACTTCTATTCTTTTTGGTTCTTGCTGCAACATTGCCCATTTTGCAAGATCTGACTGCAATACAGGTAGCTAGGCACAGGGCATGATGATGGAGGAGATACTGTAGGTCAGATCTGCCTTGTGGGAAACCTACTGTGCAGATACAGTCTTAGTGTGTCCACTCACAAGACATCCCTACACCTCATTCCACAATCATCCCCAGCCAAAAAAGCACAGACTGGCACATTGCATGAAGGTCTGAGGTATACCAGTACTCTTAGTTGAGCATTCCAGATAGCTATCCTCCAGACTCATGGTTGCCCATCATGACATATGGAAGCAAACATTCCTTCCGGTGCCTGGCTCCTAAACCCTGTAGGGCTTCATTTATTTATTTGATTTATACCTCGCCTTTTAACAAAAAAAAAAAATGGCACTCAAGGCAGTGAAGGTAAGATTATGTAGAAATAATTGTATATGTTGATACTCCACAGACTCTTGCCATCCTTCTTCTTCATCCTTGACCATTTCTTTTCAAGGAGATCTGGTGTAATGTAGTGGCCAAGAGATTGAGCTATGAACTAGGAAGTCCCCAGGGCCAATGTCAAGGGTAGGCATGATTGGGCTCCTGCTGAGGGCCCATACCGCGGCAGGGGTCCACTGACAAGAGTCTCCTGGAGTTGCTTCTCCCCTTCACCATTGCAACCCGCTTGTTCACCTGTTTCTTGCTCTGGCCCAGAGGACAGTGGTGGTGAGAAGCAGGATGCCACTGCCTACTTGCTGCCTGGCTCTCTGCCTGTGAAGCAAGCAAGTGGTAGTAATGATGAGAAAGAGAATGAGAACAATAGCAGCTGGTGACAATGGCAGTGAGAATGTAGACTCATTGAGGGTGTCTTGCAGAAGGGCCCTCAAAAACCTGGTTCCCAGTTCCTTAGCTGCTCCATCTGCAATATGGGGTTAATAATAGTTACCGAGCTGATAGGTTTGTTGTAAAAGCTAGAATCAGATGGTGTTTGTGAAGTGTTTTGAACATTTAAAAGCACTGTATGAATACCAAGTATTATTATTAGTGTACTAGTCTGTGATGGGAAGGAAACGCCATTCGTTCTCAACAGACTGAAAGACTTGGCTTGCCAGCAGTTACCACGACTGGTGCCACTGCTACACCACAGACTTCAGCGTTGACTGGGGATTATGAGACAGGGCGTGTGCGCATCTCAGAGTTTGGGTTGGAACACTGACTGTGGGAAAGGAAAAAGCTGACAGTCAAAATTAAACTTTCTGACACATATGCTGTGAAATGCAATTTTCTATCCAAAAATACTTTGTAAAGGGGTAAGGTAAAACAAGCGCACTCTTCATTGTAGCAGGAGAAGAGATGCATGGGAAATATTCTGACACACCCACTCCTTCTCCTACAAAAGAGCACATGGTGAACCCTGTGATCACTGGATCAGAGCTAGATTGTGACATGGTCCTAAGCAGAAACTACAGGCTAAATATTCATTCAGAAGGTTATAAATAGCCGGCACCTTTATTGTGATTTCATATATCTGGTCTGTCAAATTCAGGACTGGTAAATATATGCTTAAATAGAGTATGTGAGCAATTTATATTCTCCAAAATGCAAGATGACATTAAGGACTAATGCAATCCCATACTCTATTTATGCAAACTAGAAGGGGGTATAGGATTCCAACTATACCAGGCCGATATTAAAGAGCCACTGGCACCCTGGGACCCTAGGGATTATCCTGCCCTCTTTCTATCCCCCTTGGTTATCCAGAATTTTCCATGTCGAAGGCAGTGTTGCAATATCAAAGGAAAAATGCACACATCCAGGTTCATTGCAACATCAAGGAATGACTTTCATGTGGAAACAACCACCGAAGAAACTGGTCTCAGTTTTTAAAAAACATTTTGTTATTGATTTTCTTATGAAGTAGATACAAAACATATTCCTTCATTATAAACAAACAAACAACAATAATCAATCACTGGGTGAACTGCATTTGATTAAACAATGACATTTTACAATTAATTAGGGGTACAAATGTCCATATGAGAGTTATGTGTCCCGTTGCCTTTCACTATTAACCATATTAATTATGCCTTTCTATTCATCTCAAAACAACTTTCCAGCATAACTCAAGTGAGAATGGAGGCACCATGTTAGCATTACTATTTGCGTAATTTATAAAAGCGTCCCAATTTTCATAAAAACAGTCTATAATTTTCAGACCTAACCTGTCTGACCTGGTGCATTAGTTTTTTCATTAAGGCAATAGACCAAAGTTTATTTCTCCAAATTGGAAGAGACCCTGTTAATTCCTCTTTCCAGGATGCTATTATTGTTAGTTGAGCTGCTACCCATATAAATGTTAATAAATCTTTATGTTTTAAAAAAAGACAATAGAGAGAGCTTTCATATCACTTTACCTCAAGCCTAACATCTTTTAAGTGTACACTGAAAAATATAATATGTGAATGTCACAAATGTATACCTGCAAATGTGTGTCATTCAGGTAGGGATGTTGGCAAAATCTACAATGGACTTAAAATGAGTTTGAATTTCTAAGAATCTGACCCATGGATTCTACAGTGGACTGGCTTTTCCTGAGTTGCATGGATTCCATGGACTTGCGGACCATCTTTACAATTTTCTGTAATTTTATGCAAATTTAGTTGTAGATAATAATAATAATAATAATAATAATAATAATAATAATAATAATAATAATACACCGACCCAAAATGTGCATTTCTCCCATAGGCTAAAATGTGAAAATACACATTTTTCAGGGATTTGTGCATTTTCAGGGGATTTGCACATTTTTGGAGTGAGAATTTATGCAAGTGAAAATTTGCACAAACGTGTGCATTTGCACAAAATCCAGTTCTGTCAATGAGTGGACGACAGAATGAAAGGTGCCTGACAATTCGTGAAACGTAGACAGAACATATTTTACAATGTCCGTACATCCCTACATGCAGGTATACTTGTAACTGGCTGCAGCACTCTGTTGGGTGTACACTCAATGGCAAATCTGGATTTGCCTATGCCTAATGTGTGGCCCTTCTTTCAGCAGCAAAGGCAGATGTATAGCATAGTGAGTATGAATAAACTGAAAACCATGTGCCATAATTTTCATTCTGTTCTATCGGTTCTCATCTATTTATCCAGATAAGGCTTGCTGTTTGATCCCATCCATACAATGTTTACCCATAAGTAAGTCCCACTGAGATAATGGGACTTACATTTTAGTAAGTGTGCTTGGGAATTCTCGGCAGTCTTTTGTCATGAAACATTTAGGCTGGAAAGAGATAAATGTTTCCCAAAGTATGAGTAAAAGCTGGCAGCTCTGAGAGATACAAAATAGACATACTTTAATTGGGCCTATTTCAGGGTGCGAATTTGTGCAATTGCAAGTTTGCACAAATGCGTATGAATGCATTTGTGCAAAATCCAGTTCTGTCAATGAGTGGTTGATGGAATGAAAGGCACCTGACAATCCATGAAACAAAACAGATTTTACAATGTCCGTCAGTGGCGTAGCGTGGGTTGTCAGCACCCGGGGCAAGGCAAGTAATTTGCGCCCCCTAACCCGTGGATTGCGCCCCCTAACCCAAGAGCCGTTATGGTCGGCGGGCAGCCGCCTCTTGCTTGCGGCCCCTGCAAGCGGTGCCCTCCAGCGCCGCCGCGCCCACAGCCCGGACCGCGGGCGCTCCTTTGCCAGCTGGCCACTCGCGACCTTGGCGGATCCAGCGGCCGGCGGAGCGAGCAGAGCAGAGCAGAGCAACGGCGCCACCGACCGGGCCCGGCCCGGCCCAGGCCGCGCAGGAAGGCGAAGGCGCGGCAGGGGCGGGCGGGGCGCTCTCCAGGGCCTGGAGAGCGCACTGGACAGGCGCTTCCTTCCCTGCCTCCCCGGCCCGCAGCCCCGCGCAGGAGGCCCTTTGGGCTGGGGCTGCCACGGCAGCGTAGCCCGCCGGCTCACCCGGCTCACCGCGCTCGAGGCTCACCGCCTCCCGCTCCGGTTCCGTCGCGACCTTGCCGATCACGGCCAGCAGCGCACGGCGCCTCCTGCTGCAGGGCGCGGCCGGCGTCTCCATAGCGACAGTCCCGGCCGGCGTCCCCATGGCAACCGGCGGCCCACTTAAGGAGACCCCGGGTCGCGCAGGGATTGGCTCTCGGAAGTGCACGTGACCTGGGCAGCCGGCGCCCGCCGCTCCCCGCGGGGCGGGGCTCCCTGCCTGCGCTGGCTCCGCGTGGGGCGCTCCAGGGACCTGCCGGCGCTTGTGCTGCGGACGGGTGCTGCGGACGGGTGAGCCAGGCAGGGGCAGAGAGCTGCGAGCGCGCCCCCCCAGATGTTGCGCCCGGTGCGGCTGGCCCCCCCTGCACCCCCCACGCTACGCCTCTGATGTCCGTACATCCCTACTGTGTATTGTTGTTGTGTATAGGATTATAGGATCATAGAGTTGGAAGGGGCCTACAAGGCCATCGAGTCCAACCCCCTGCACAATGCAGGAAACTAGAGGAGGGGTCTTCCATCCAAGTAATAACCAGGCCTGACCCCGCTTAGCTTTCCACGCTCAGACAAGCTGAGCCAGCATGAGCCACAGGCCTGTGTATTAGACCTTCCAATTGATGAGAAATGCTGTAAGTTTGCTGATCACCTATTGAGGGGAAAGAGGATGGGTAATTTAGTCCCCCCTCCTAAACTCAAGACCAGCACTGCCAGAGCCAATAGCATTTATCATTGATCAGTGACCTACATGGGTCCTGAAGAACGGCAACAACTCCACATCACTATTCTATACATATGGCAAGAGTGGGGTGATCTGCGTAGCAGAGTATGAGAGATTTGCTTCAGTTCATTTTGGACCAGAATTTACCCAGTTTGCACCTTTTGGACCTTAACATGGACCTGAATGCAATCTGTGGTCGAAGTCCGTACATTTCCAAGCTTGCAATGTGATTTGTGGAACACTCAAAAAAAGTGTTTGAAAAATTGTATATATTTGAAAAGGGTGCATGCAAAAAAAAAAGTATACGTTTGAAAAATGTGCACAAACACGCTCTAATCCAAGGGAGAAAAATGTATATGTTACTAAATGTGCACAATTGATGAGTACATTTGGGAAAATGCACATGAAAATACATACAGTTTTTTGTGCAAAAAACAAAACACCAAAGCTTGCAATCTGAGATACCGACACAAGTTGGGAATGAGCTTCAAGGCTGAATTCAGGCACATTCAGCTTCAAGGCTGAATTCAGAGAATGAGCTCAAGTCTTGCCAATTTGCACATCCCGAGATCCATGTGTGGAAATCTACTTCTTCATACAGATTACCTTTGCTTGAGGTGATGTTAATTAGATACACATTCATATAATCCCAATATTCATATAATCAGGCCTGTGGGCCAGCGGTTCTCCCCATTCCCCAGAGGCATAGAAAATAAAAGTATAAGTAATGCAGTTATTAAACACTAAGGAGTGCATCCTAATTTGATCACATTGGGTGCTTTTGTAAGAATGAATTTAAAATTTAAAATTTTAATATTGTTTTAAATGTATTTTATTGTTTTTATTCTGTGTACATTGCCCAGGGTGGCTGGTTGCCGGCCAGATGGGTGATAAATAAATATAAATAATAAATGAATAATAAGTGTGTGTGTGTGTGTGTGTGTGTGTGTAAAATACAGTACAATTCTCTGAAAATGGATCATACAAACTCATTTCATTGATGAAATGAACGAATTATAAAGGAATAAGAATTGGCCAATCTCCAGCACAGATCACAGTGGGCTGCGCACATATTTCCAGCTATCAAATATTGCCCAGCAAATGGAATACGTGGAAAGTTAGGTGCGGGAAATTGCATGTAGTGAAAGGTGGAAGCACATTGGAAATTATCTCACAGGTGCTATTAATGTTATTCCCTGGGTAATATTCTCCCACAATTGCTTTGAGATATAGCCACTTATAAATAAGCCAAACCCACAAATCCCCCAGTGGCCTTTCCAGTTCATAGAAACGGCGTGGTAAAAATAGTGTTCTCCAAGTAATGTTTATCCCTCTCGAGTTGCACATGTTTTCCCTAAGTTCCATTTAGTAGTCCTTTGGCTCCAGCATTCAGCCTATTATTAGGGAAACAAGAGCTTAGTATTAAGTGATGGTTATACAATTTATTTTGACAGGGAAAAAGTGAAAAGGGGAAATTGACATTTGTGAGTTCACTTGTGTGCTGACAACCTTAATTAATCTTAATTCTGGCAATGAGGATGATAAATGGATGTGATGGGAAAGCTTCATTTTCATTTGCTGCTGCCAGGAGGAAAACCCCTTAACTGGGGCAATAAGTCGGGGGCAAGAGAAAAACGAAAAGATGGTGTTTGTCAAATGTTGTTTCTAAAAATTAGGTAGGTCAGACAGACAAAGAGAGAATTAGCCCTAAGCGCCAAGAGTTAAATTAATCCCAGGGGGAAAAAAATCTTAGTTCCAGTTGAATCAATGGCAATTTTGTAATACATGCATTATGTCCACAGTATCACCTCCAATACAGCAAAAATCTAATTGGATGCCACACTTATTCTGGAGCAGTTCCACCCATTCATAATTTTATGGATTGTTTATGTTTCTAGAACTCTGTCTATAGTCCATGGAAAATATATAATGGACTAGTGATACAGATCGTGTGTGTGTGTGTGTGTGTGTGTGTGTGTTGTGAGTTTTTTTCCCCTTATAAGAAATTATGTCATTCATGAAACATAAGCCAGTATTGCTCCATGGTATTGCTAGGGCCAGTGCAGTGGTGTAATAGAGCCAGGGTCGAAGCACTAAGACCTTTTGATTAGTAGGGACACAGACATCATCTGCCACCCCCCCTCAGGCTTCCCTGTTCCCTCTGAGCTGAGCTGCAATCTTCACAGTAGCTGGGGGAGCGGGTGCCGGGAGGAAATGCATTTTCCCAGGAACAAAATATTGTTGTGAGCTAACCTTGTTGCAATGCAAAGTATTTGGGGGTGACTTGGTCTTGAATAGACAACTAAGAGTCTTTATCTTTATAAAATATTGTAAACAAAATTTCAGTTGGTACGGCTCGAGGATGTTGACAAGGTGCATGGACAGGTTTGTGCAACCACATCCGTACTGGATCCTTGCCCCTCTTGGCTCATAAAAACCATCAAGGAGGAAACAGCCGCTGGGCCAGGGGGGTGATGATCAATGCCTCTTTGTGAGAGGGAGTGGTGCCGGGCTGCTTGAAAGAAGCGGTGGTGAGGCCACTCCTGAAGAAACCCTCCCTGAACCCAGAAGATCTTAATAACTTTAGGCAGGTAGCGGATGTTCCTTTCCTGGGCAAGGTCCTAGAGCGGGTAGTGGCCAACCAGTTCTTGGATGAGAATGATTATCTGGATCCATTTCAGTCGGGGTTCAGGCCTGGTTTTGGCACGGAAACAGCTTTATTTATTTTATTTATTATATTTATACCCCACCCTTTTTCTTGCAAGGAACCCAGGGTGGCTTACATAATCCTCCTCCTCCTCTCCATTTTATCCTCACAACAACCCTGTGAGGTAGTTTAGGCTGAGAGTCAGTGACTGGCCCAAAGTCACCCAGCAAGCTTCATGGCCAAGGGGGGACTAGAACCCGGATCTCCCGAGTCCCAGTCCAACACTCTAACCACTACGCCACACTGGCTTTGGTCGCCCTGTATGATGACCTATGTTGGGAGAGAGACACGGGGAGCATGACCTTGTTGATACTCCTGGATCTCTTGGCAGCTCTCAGTACCATCGCCCATGGTATCCTTCTGGGGAGGCTGTCTGAGTTGGGAGTTGAGGGTACTGCATTGCAGTGGTTCCACTCCTACTTGGATGGCCACTCCAGAAGGTGGTGCTTGGGGAATACTGCTCGGCCCTGTGGACTCTCCAGTATGGAGTCCCACAGGGGTCGGTCTTCTCTCCCATGCTATTCAACATCTACATGAAATCGTTGAGCGGGGGTCATCCGGAGTTTTGGAGTGCGTTGCCATCAGTATGCTGATGACATGCAGCTCTATTTCTCCTTTGCATCCTCAGCAAGTGAGGCTATGTATGTGCTGAACCGGTGCCTGGCTACAACAATGGACTGGATGAGGGCTAAAACTGAGGCTCAATCCAGACAAGACTGAGATGCTGTTAGTGGGTGGTTCTTCTGACCAGATGGAGGGTGTTCAACCTGTTCTGGATGGGGTTGCACTCCCCTTGAAGGAGCAGGTTCGTAGCTTGGGGGTTCTCCTTGAGCCATCTTTGTCACTTGAGGGTCAGGTTGAATCATTGGCACGGAGTGCCTTCTACCAGCTTCAGCTGGTGGCCCAGCTGTGCCCCTATCTGGACAGGGATAGCCTGGTTTCAGTAATCCACTCTCTAGTAATCTCAAAGTTAGATTACTGCAATGCACTCTATGTGAGGCTGCCCTTGAAGACTGTTCAGAAACTGCAGCTTGTGCAAAACGTAGCAGCCAGACTAATCACCGGGACGAAAAGGCCCGAATATATAACACCTGTTCTGGCCCACTTGCACTGGGTGCCTATATGCTTCCAAGCCCAATTCAAGGTGCTGGTTTTGACCTATAAAGCCCTACACGGCTTGGGACCACAATACTTGATGGAACGCCTCTCCCAACCACAATCTTCCCGTACACTAAGTTCAACATCTGGGGCCTTCATCCGACTGCAACCTCCACGTGAGGCTCAGAGGGCAGCAACAAGCCTTTTCTGTGGTAGCCCCCCAACTGTGGAACAAGCTCCCTCCTGAGGCCACCCTGGCTCCAACTCTATTATCTTTTCAGCGCCAGGTTAAGACTTCCCTCTATGTTGAGGCTTTTAATAATTACATTGTATATGGCAGGGTGGTAAATTGTTTTTAGTGGTCATGTTTTATTAACTTGTTTTAGTGATATTTTTAAAATTTGGTTTAAATTTTATATTTTTTTATTGTTTATATTTGTAACTGTATTTTATTGTTGTTGTTTTTAATTGATTGTTGTACGCTGCCCAGAGAGCTTCGGCTATTGGGCGGTATAGAAAATAAATAAATAAAAGGCCTGCTCTTGGTGGAGATGAAAACTGCTAGAACTGGTTTGTTGATATGGATTGACACAGCAGCTGCCTGCATTTTTGGACTCTCCTTGGGTGTGTGGCAGGGATGTTGAAGAGTCCTTGGTCTCGAGTATCGAGTTGAGTCACGAGTCTTTGGACCCGAGTCTCGAGTCCGAGTCCTTGGTCCAAAATGGTGACTCACAAGTCACGAGTCCTGAGTCACTCCCAAAACTGACTCCACGAGTCCCTATTAAAATCAATGGGGTTTCCCCCCAACAAAATAAGGCTACTTCAGATGTGTGGCTTAAATAAATTCTAGGCACAAGTGTGCCTTTTTATTTCAAAACTCTGCAACTGATTTTGGCAAGAACAGACTAGGCAGACAAACCCAAAATAACCAGGCAGGCAGAGGAGACAGGGAACCCCAAAGCAGGCAGGCAGGGGCCTTTGTCTTGGACAATTCAAACTGTGGAACTGGTTAAGAAGAGACCAGGCAGGCAGAGGAGGCAGGGAACCCCAAACAGGCAGGCAGAGGCAGCCAAACCCCAAATGTCTGACCTTAACCCTAACCCCCCACAACAACATATCAAAATAAATCTCAACACATCGTTGGGGCTGCGCTCCTGGTAGCTGTCCATAGTGGCCGAGCAGCGGCGCTCCTCGCTTCCATGCACTCTTCACCGGTGATCGCGCTCCTGGCACAGCCAGAAGACTCGTCAACAGCCCAGCCCATTAAAAATATTGGGACTCGAGTCCGAGTCGAGTCAGAGGGGGGACTCAGTCCGACTCACGAGTCGAGTCCTCGAGTCCGAGTCCCCATCCCTGGTGTGTGGCTATGAGGAATGTCATGATGAGCACCTGCACTTCCAAAGTTACCACTACACCACTGGCTTGGGCTTGACCACCTGCCCAGAGAGCAGCAGGAGATGGGTGTGATGGCAAACAGGTCCAGGGTCAACACTTGGTCATGCAGGGCCCACCAGAGCTGGCACTGGCTGCTGTGGCAAACTCTTCCTTCTTATTTTTAAAAACCTGTTTTATTTTTTATATAGTCGGAGGGTTGGCCAGGCAGAGGCATACAAGATTACCAATGTTCATTTCATTAGTTCAAATTTTAAAATATATTATTCTTTTCTACAACAAAATGTTGCTTATTCTCAAGTAAATGTGTTTAGCACAGGGCAATAAAAGCAAAGTCTATTTTATTCCTGGTAGTCAGTGGCCAGTGAGTTCAAAATGCAAAACTGCACATGCTTAGGGGTTTGTTTGTTTGCTTTTTTCAGATGGGGCTGGCAAACAGGGTTTGTTTTTTGTTCTAACATATTAGAAATTGGAAGCAATTGTAAAGCAAGGAGTGACAAAGGTGATGGGGAGAAGAAAAATATTAATTCTTTACTTCACAGCTTCACAACACATGATCATCTAAAGGGGTCCCCCATAAGACCATTCTGTTCAGGGTCTAAAATTATCTAGCTTTACCACTGGTCCTGCAGCCTGTTTCAAAAATATGTGTTTCAGGAGAAAGGGGACTTCTGCTGGTGGCAAAGAGCAATATCAAGTTTACTTTTAATAGAGGAGTAAATAAATACACAGGGCTGGCCCTACCATTAGGCAGAGTGAGCCAGTTATCTCAAGCAGATACTGAGGAGTGGAAAGTTGTGAGAAGGTGTTGGAGGTGTTGCAGCTCCACAATTGGAGCTGCGTGTGCCACATGGCCTGCCCTGCACCCGGTAAGCTAGTGTAGTGCACTTCAAGTGCAGTGGAGGATCTTTGAACTAAGATTCAATGGCCAGGCCTGGAAGGTCCTACCATAGCAAACAATGACTCACTGGATCAGGGGTTCTCAACCCGGGGGGGAGTTTTAGGGTTTCAGTGGGAAATTGGGACCACAGACTCAAACTGTTGGAATACTGATCTTTCTACAAATTACAATTATATAGATTATACATAATCTACAGGACATCACACCTTATTGTATGGCACAGATTAAGTCAGACAATCTTGGAAAGGGGGGGGGGAATGACATTCTGACATGGTGAAGAGGGTGCACGGGGCAAAAAAGGTTGAGAACCACTGCACTGGATGATGCCTCCTCAGAGTTTTCCTCTGAGCCAGAGAAGGGATTGAGGCCAGGAAACATGACACATGGAATAGTTAATGTGGGACTATTTTGTGTGCATGTGTGTGTGGGTAATGCATCTAAGAGATCCACATCATGAACACAATGAATTCAAATTTTCTTTCCAAACTAAATGAATCTTTTTGATTCCCCCCCCCCCCCCAACATTTGTTCTACTCAGCTAAAGCACATCTGACAGAAGACAACAAAGATCTGAAAATAGCTTTTTGTTTATTTCAAGAACATGGTATTTTTGTTTTGTTTTGGTTTTTTGTAAAAATTGTTATTGCTCTTTTACATTTTGATTTCATTACAAATCAATGTGATATAAGCAAAGTAGCATAGCCGGGTTTGGCATGCCTCTCAAAAGAAAAATAAAGAGAAAACCCAAACCAAATATGAAACTGCAGGGAAAGAGGGATAAAGAACAAGGAAGGCATGTAACCTTGTGTATTAGGTGACCACATTTCAAGCTCTAGTTGAAACGGTTTAGTTGGCAAATGGAAAAGCAAAGCTAAACTCAAGGCCCACATTTGCAGCATTATGCAAAAACTCTCTGTGAGTTTGTCAGAAAACATGATACTGTTTGGCATTAGGATCTGTTGGAACATTTTCATAAGAGGTTTTGAATATTTGGGTCTGGCCACTGAGTTCATGAAAGATCCATTCTGCTTTGACACTGGGAGCTTTCAAAAATTAGCGGAACTAATCTCATAGACAGACAAGGGTTGGAGGTGGAGCTGTTGGTGCAGCAAAGTGGAAATCTGACTAAGGCACAATGTTGAAAAATGTCTCGGTGGAGGGAGAATATCTGGTTTTGAGAATGGCTGCTGCCAAGTTGTCTTCCATGTCTGGTTCAGAGGGTTCTTCAAGCCAACATATTACTCTTCCCACAGTTGGATGCAAACCAAGAAGTTATATTTCTCTATAAGAAGCCTATGCCAGAATTCCAAATATTGATGAAAGATTAGAAATCTTGATTCTGAATAGTGACACAATGTTTACAGAAAGGTATTTGCTTAGGGTACTTCCCACGCATCAGAATGGTGGCTCCAGATCATTTTAACAAGGGAGAACTTAGAGTTGATGGTGTGTATTTAGCAACCACATGGCAAACTAGGGCATGATATGAGAGGTTTGTTCCAGATTTTTGCAGAATAAGCTCAAGAACTTGGCCGTTATCCACTCACTTGCTGTGTACTTGCTGAATACATGAATAAGTCAGCCTCAGATGCCCCATGTTGACCCATCCTTGAGTGTTATAGAACTGGGAGAGAGGATGACTTTTACTACTGGTAGACCACTTCTTTACAAGGTTACCCCCCAAAAGAATTACTGATAAGCTGCCACCATAAGTACTCCAGCTGATTGAAGAGAGACTATGTCCTATTGGCAAAGACCCTTCCCTTCAGCCCAGCTCAAGGCAAAAAATGCAATAAAAAGGAAAGCACTTTGGACTTCCTTGCCCAAATCCCAGAAAACACAGAACATAACAAAACCAGCCTTGTGAAAATATCCTAAGCACACAAGGAGTAGTTTAGCAACTGTGCAGTCTTGCAATTGGGGAAAGTTTTAGTGAAAAAAATCCCTTTAAAAAAACATACTAATAAATTTCCAAATATATAAAGAAAGTGTATTTGGGGAAAGGAGGGGAGAGAATAATAAGGGACAGCAACCACCACACACACAGAATCACAAACAAAAACCAATAAAATCAATCTACTAACTTAGCTAGTTACGTGTTACCTATTTGAGTAGACTCTTGAGTTTCAGACCATATGCAGAGGGCCTTGCAGAGAGGATGGTCTGAAAGAAAGCATCTTTGGACTCTTGATTCAGGGGATCTCAAGAGATAAACTTGAGAATGAAGTCTCATATATTCATGGAAATCTGAAATGAGTGAAAGCTGGTCTCTCAGCAGAGACTGACTTTCATCTTGAAAAATAGTGTGATACCCTCTTTTTCTGATGTTAGTGGTCTAGCCAGCAAATCAGAAAATTACTTAGTAGTAGAATCCACCTTCCTAAAAACCAGCTGGTTCCAACCAAATGAGTTATTATGAAAAAGAGATTAACTTCTGGATGTGTATCCAGAGACATGTGGATCGCTTATTCAAGTTTCACAGAAGCAGCATATTTCCTGTAGGGACCACTGTTGAGCTACATCAGTTTATAGGGGTTTGTCACACTTGGACACTTCCATTATGGGAGAGTGCACACTAAGACACTCACCCATAAGCTCGCAGTGTTCCTACTAGTTCCATGCTGTAGCTCACAACCAGAAGCTTGGGAAATATCCCTGACTGGGACCTTGGAAGAGAAGCTATGCACTCTACACATCTTACACAAGTCCTGCAATTGCCCATCAGCTGTGTGGACTGTCAGAGAACCCACATAAGCCACATAGGGCTCTGATACACTGTATGTAATTGCAAACACTGAGAGTATCTTGCTGAACAGATTCACTGAGCACATCAAATTTCAAAAACAAGTACTACACAGACGCACCCTACCTATATGTGTAAGAGATGTGAACTTCATGTATGCTTCATGCTTAATACTGTATGTGGGTCTCTGGAGTTGATGGCTTGATCAAGTACAAACATGGAGTGAGACGTATCTACAACTATCCCAGTGAAACTGCACGTACCCTCATCAGGTTGTATCATTTTGTTGCACACACTCCACTCCTGCAAGCAGTGAGAAGTTCCAGAGTCAGTGCTACTCAGGTCTGGTTTCCATTAGAGAGGAGACCTCTGTCTGGAGGCTTATGGCATTTTTGTAATACAAGTACATCATAACAGGAGATAAGGGGTACTTCCAGATGAGGCTTTTACTGCACCAGCTCCCTGCCTCTTTCCTGGAACTTTACAGGGGGTCCAGACATCAGTGTCTTCTACTTGTAGCCCTCCCATGTTTTCCCACCCCTTCTTCCATCTTTTTTCTTACCATGGAAAATCTGTTAAGGAAGAAAAAATGGAATTCCTTTGGGTTGTTAATGCCAGGACAACTCCATCTGGAAGCACCCGAGAAGCATGTACACTCTTACAAGCAGCAGATCCATGAGCCCACATCAGATCCCCCAAGAGTTGGAGGCACCCTACACTACAAGATGCCCAGCTAATTTTCTCTCTTCCTCCCCCCCAACTCACTCACACACACATGTACGACTGTCCTCTCCCATTAGCTGGGCAGTGGGGTGGGGATGTCTCCATCAGTATCCCAAAACCAATGCATTCACAAACCATGGGCTAAGCTAAAGACTAGATTGGAAATGGAGGTTATAACAGTGAAAACTAATAACAGTTTCTGGGATTTCACACATGCACGCACACACCTTTGTGTTTCCTTTAACAGCAAGGTGCTAGTGGATTAGCATTTTTCCTCTGTTAAAAGTTGAAACTATGAAGTGAGTTGAAGATCTCCCAGGTAGATCACAAACTGAATATGAGCCAGCAATGCGATGTGGCTGCAAAGAAGGCAAATGCAATTTTGGGCTGTATTAATAGAAGTATAGCTTCCAAATCGCGGGAAGTGATAATTCCCCTTTACTCGGCACTGGTTAGGCCTCATCTTGAGTACTGCGTCCAGTTCTGGGCACCTCACTTTAAGAAGGACATAGACAAACTGGAGAGGGTTCAGAGGAGGGCAACAAGGATGATAAAGGGACTGGAAACAAGGCCCTATGAGGAGAGACTGAAAGAACTGGGCATGTTTAGCCTTCAGAAGAGGAGACTGAGGGGAGATATGATCGCACTCTTCCAGTATTTGAAGGGATGTCACACAGAGGAGGGCAAAGATCTCTTCTCGGTCATCCCAGTTTGCAGGACACGGAATAATGGGCTCAAGTTACAGGAACCTAGATTCCACCTAAACATCAGGAAAAAATTCCTGACTGTCAGAGCAATAAGACAATGGAATCAACTACCTAGGGAGGTGGTGGGCTCTCCCACTCTGGAGGCATTCAAGGTGCAGCTGGACAGACATCTGTCAGAGATGCTTTGACCTAGATTCCTGCATTGAGCAGGGGGTTGGACTCGATGGCCTTGTAGGCCCCTTCCAACTCTACTTTTCTATGATTCTATGATTCTATGTATGTATGTATGTGTGTGTGTATGTATGTATTCCCTTTGTCCTGTGAGATTGCATTGCAGAGGATCAAGTGACAGGACAACTGCTTCGTTCTTGTCTGTTTCTTTCTGCAAGTTACAAGATATGAAAAGGAAATTAAAAAGGAACCACCTGAGCCCTCATCACATCCACCCTCGTCAACCAGATGTGCCACTGAGAGTAAAAGTGAAGGTAACAGGAAAGGCTCCTCAAAGATGAGAGGAGAAATCTCACCTAATCACGGAAAAGAGCAGGTTTATTGGATAGCTGTTCACGTACAAGGGGGGAAATACATTTTGCAAAGTTCACATTACACTGAGTCAAAGAGCAGCTAGACTGGTGACCATATGGAATCTGACTGGGCCCAATCCTGTGAAGAACATCAGGGCCCCACTTACCCTGGTTGCTAATGAAAAGTGATGCGCAAGTGGTTCTTGGAATGCTTAGTAGTACTAATATGCAAGATTGTGTCCATTAGATCCAGATGAACAAGCCAAGCCACTGAGGAGTAGAATCCTTTGGGTGTGTGTGTGCGGGGGAGCCTTTGGAAATAAAAACTGAAAATTGAGGGAGAAAGCATGTTTGCTTTTCTGTTTACGTTTATGCAGCAACATGTTATGAGCAGCCCAAAATATTCTGCTGCCTGAGGCAAAGGACAAGATGACACCTCCCTGACCCCTTTGCCATGTATAAAACTGACTGGACCAGGACTTACATCTTATTTCAACAATGGCAACAGGGCAGCATCCTGCACTGCACATGAAGGCAGCAGGCTAGCTTAGGAGATGCAGAACTGGTCACATGGCATCTACAGCTCTATCCTTTCCGCACCCGCTGCCTCACTGTACCTCATGGTAGGGTTGGCCCTGCCCACCAAATGGTGGGAATCTTTGAAATCTATAGCATTGCCTGGCTTGCCATTTTGAGAGCTTCAAATGTTCAAGCATGTGAATAGGAGAGGGGAGATAAGGAAAGGATTGGTCTGCTGGTACACAAGGCTCTTCATGGTACATTGAGAGAGCCTTTTCCTTACTACTGATCCCGGGGGCATGGGGCATTTGTTGCATAGTTCTCTCTGAATAAAAGGCTGCAGGCTCTCCAAAAATAGGGTTGGATCCAGACCTAGTCATACTTAGAGTAGACCAACTGAAATCAGTGGGACTTAATTTAGTCATGACCCAACCCAATGTCTATTATCTTTCTATCCCTCCGAACATTCTGATAGTTTATTTCCTTTCCATGCTGCTGAATCAATTTAGAACTAGGTGGTGGACAGATTTGCTGATGAGATCACAGTTTTCTGGAAGACTATCACAGATTTGGCTTCGTGGCTTCATGGGTTTCACTTCTGTAGCCGCAAGATGATACCACAAATAAATCATGGTTGTGAACCGCCCAGAGAGCTTCGGCTATGGGGCGGTATATAAATGAAATAAATGAAATGAAATGAAATGAAATCACATGCCATATGCATTTCACACAGGGCTGGATGGGCTGGATCCAGGATCTGGCTTCCATGAATGGAAGAGCTCTGCTCATGGAAGGTGCCTCCACCCAATTTTGGGGGGTCCCTTTACCCTGCACCACAGCTCACCCCATTTAGCAGGGTCACCCAACCCTCTGTGTAGCATTTTCACGGGCTTGAGGGGCTGCCATAGGGAGGGAGGGAAAGTCCACTTCACCAACCCAGCTGAACATGCCTAAATCTGGATCCAACCGAGTTGTGTTTAACACAGGGACCCTAAGATTGCTGTCGTGCAGTCAGAACTGCATCAGCCCTTGCAACTGTCCACAGCAGACCTGGCTTTGAAGACATGAATGACAGATAGAAGATTCCAGGAATAAACAATGTCCTATGGAATACAGAATGACCTAAGGAATAAAGGACCTTTGGAATATGCCGGAGATAAAATCCAAATGTGATCAAATGTTAATTTGTGATGATCTGTTTGTTTTCACTGAAATCCTTCAAACCGGAATACAGGATAAAGATACACCCATTGCAAGGGTTCCATCAAGTATAATATAGGCAAATCATCCAAAGTTTCTTTCCATGACTCTGAGCATTTCCAAATGAATTCAATATTCTCAAATAGACTCCTATTTAGTTCTTTAATAGAAAGCTTTCAGTCATTTGGATTTTTTCCCCTTTCCTCCCTTAGTAACTAGCAAAACAGATGGCACTTTGAGAATGGGATGTAACTACAAAATCTTTTCCCTGTGGAGACTAAATCAGTGCTTGCTGTTTGTTGCTCTTTCAGGTGTTGTTCAATATTACTAACACTAATAACATTCTGTCCATGGAAAGCAAGTGCCCAAAAAGACCCTGGGCGACCTGAACAAAAATAAATTCAAAATATTATTTACATTAAACTGGCAACATGCCCAACTGGATCACACATAGCTGGGAAAGCTAAGCAGAGCTAAGTAGGCAACTGGCACAGGGAACAAACAGCAGCTTCCTCAAGGAAGACAGATTCAGTAATCAGCAGTGTGTTATTCACTCTATAGCTGCATCACAGATATATTGGGCCTCAGTCAGGACTCAAATCAACGTGACATTTCACAATCAGAAGGGTGGGTGGTCCAGTTCTAATTAACAAAAGACCTGTGTGACTCACAACCTTTCGTCCATCCTTGTTATACCTAGGAGGCTACATAAATGGTGGTACATTTTAAGGCATGTGGAAGAATGTTCCATATGTATAAGTGGTAAGTGGTTTCCTGCTGCTGATCAGGGGAGAGAAGGAGGAATTAATTGTTTTTTGACATTTCATTGTGTCAACAGAAAACACGGGCAATATCCAATGGTGACGGCCCCAGAGTGGCCAGCCCCGCCGATTCCCTTGTGCAAGCGGCGCCCACCACTTGCGCAGTGAAGATTTAGCACTTCCGAAGGCAATCCCAAAATGAGTCAAAATGCTCATTTCTGCCATGGGGCAAGTCAGCAGAGTTTGTATAAGGGAACTCCACCAACTTGCCCCATTCCAGAAACGAGCATTTCCACTTGTTTCTGGGTTTGCCTCTGGAAATGCTAAATCTCTGTTGCACAAGTGGTGGGTGCTGCTTGCACAGTGGAATTGGCAGGGCTGGCCACTCATGGAACAGCAGCAGCAGTGGGCCCCACTCATGGACGGGCAGTGTTGCATACTGCCCAGAGGTTCCAGTGCACAGATGTACTCACAATACGGGGATCTCTCCATGTACCCAGCCACCCAAGAGATGGCATGTTTTAAAAGCCAGTAGATCCACCAGATTCTGTGCTAAAAAGCTAAATACATCATTCAGAGTGTGAGCGCAACGTGATTATGTCCTAGACCCGTCTTCCTCCCCAGCCAGTTCATGGAATTCCCATGACTTCACTTGTATTTGTGACAATTCAGCTGTTGAGTCCTGTCCTGTTTTCCACGATCATTTGCAGATTCAGAAGCAGAAATAGGGATGAGACCCTGTGCAGACGTACACGCCAATGCTGACACTTTGGGCTTGAATGAAACTTATTTAAATCATTTGCACATTTTTCAAATTTCATACCATAAATTAGCAATCTGACATTACATTTACCTTATGGCTTGGGGGGGGGGAGAGGGGAAAAGGGCCGCTGCACACCTCCAGAATCTTCCAGATTTAGGATAATCTCCACAGTTAACTCACAGGGAGTTAAGATGTCTGTCATGTAAGGAACTCCTTACATTTAGGATTAGATTATTTACTGTATTACGGTATTTATTTGAAGTCAGCAGCCATAACAATTTAGCTTTTTATAGATCTCTCCTCCAAGGGAATTCTCTCTTTCAAAATTTGTGTGAGAGACTCTTGACCATTTCAATATTTTGCCTGCTTCACCTGATGACTGAAATAACTTTTTCTTTTCTTTTCTTTTCTTTTAAATAGGAAGGGATTTCTAATAAGACTTTTTATAATTGCCACCTATACTTGTTAGACATCTGGCGCTGTGTTGTTATTGTTATTATATGTATAATATAATATACATTATTGTGGAGAAAGCCCAAACCCCAGTTACACACACACACACACATTTCCCCCAAGGGAGGGGGCGAGGGAGGAGGGAGGAGGTCACCGGGGAAGCAACCAGACAGGTCATCAGCCCCAACAAAGGAGAGCCTCGGCAGAGATCCACAAAGGACCATCAAGGACCATCAACAAACAGGGCAGTCTCAAAGAGCTGCAAAGTACCACTACGTCACCTTCTTCCCGGGCAGGAATAAGCCCACCTAAACGAAGGGGGCAGGCATAAGCCCCCACCTGACCCAGAGGGCGGGGAGAGCGGGAAATCCGGGGTAGAAAACCCCTCTCCCTTCCGGTAGCTGGGTGTTGGGGAACCACGGGTACGCCAGGTCTAGATCCACCTAAAAGCAAGCCGTCTGGGTACACCGGTCTCAGCCAGGAAGTGCCGATCGGGAGCTGGGCTGAAACTGACTAGAGTACTGTCTTTGATGTGAGGATATTGACCTGCTTCAATCTGCTAGCCGGGGAGCCTGCTCATTGGGTAAGATGCGAGTCAGCTAAAGTTGTGTTGACTGTAAACGTATTACTAGAAGACTGCTAGTTCCGATCTGATTATTGTGTAAACAAATAAAAAGCCTTATTTGGGCATACAAAGGGTTGTGGTTTTTCCTCTTGTACTTGAAAGCCGATACGAGCCTTATTGCTTTGCTGGTTAACCCTAGAGTTGCCGAACTCACGCAAAGGATCCGGTTGCTGATCCTTCACATGGTGGCAGCGGTGGGATAATTGGAAACCACATTTGACAGTCGGAACTAGCAGGGCTTCGGGCAGGCTAGTAGATTGCTGGGAAGCGCTCAGATCAAAGAAAATGAATAGCCTGAGCCAAGAGCAAGCGGAGCTAGTGAGCAGCCCAGACACCCCAACCCAGACCTCCACAATGGAGTGGGTGGTGCGGCCGAAGACTGCAAGGCAAGGAGGGGGGGAGCCCCCTCATCGTTGTTAGAAGGGCAGGAACCCAAGCAGTGGGGTAGCCCCAGCCTTACCAGTAGTGGCAGGAGGAGCGAGATAAGGGACCCTGAGGCAGAGGAAGACCTCGACAGAAGGGTTGCTGGCGGAGCCATGGGGGGAGGTGGGTTGGATGCCCTCTTTCCCCAACTCAATTGGCAGCAAGCCAGGGAGTTGATGCAGCATCAACAAGAAATGTGCCAGCAGCAACAAGTAACGTTACAGATGCAGCTGGAGTTGGCCAGGCTGACCATGGGCACCGGACAAGGGGGGACCCCTGCACCCCAGGGTGGGGGTACCACGACCCCTAAATGGGACAGGAAGCAATTCCCCACCTACCAGTCGGGACAGGATGTGCTGATCTTTTTCACCCTGTTCGAGGCTGCCTGCCTGGAGCAGAGGGTGCCGGACAACTTAAGGATGTCTGCCCTGAGGACTCAGGTCAGCGGGGAACTGGCTGATCTCCTGGGTATTCACACCCAAACTGCCCCCTTGGACTATGGGGCGTTCAAGGAAGCGGTGAGAGAGAGGTTTGCCCTCACCGCCGAGCATTGTCGCCGTAAATTTCGTTACGGACAGCCTACCCCAGGGGACACGTATGCCTCCTGGATGGCGCACCTGGGGCAGGTTTGGGACGCATGGATTGGGGCCACCGGGAAGACTACTTTGGCGGAGGTGCGGGAGCTCATGATTCAAGAGCAATTCTGTGCCACTATCCCTGAGGACTTAGCTACGGCGGTGAGGGATCGGGACCCCCCAAACTGTAGGGAAATGGGCAAGTTGGCCGACCAAATGGAACTGTATCGGCAGCCCAAAGGACCAAAGGGGGGCAACCTCAATCGTGGCGGGGCTAAGGGAAGCGTGGAAAAGGGCAACCCCAAACCTCGGGAGGGAGCCCTAGGCAAGCCCAAGGAAAGCCCCGGCACCAGTGGCTGCTTCTATTGCAAAGAACCGGGGCACCTCAAGAGGAGCTGCCCCAAGCTCATCACGAAGAACCGCCACGCCAAGACATCGCCGGGCAAGGTGGGGAGGATGCTTGCTCCAGAGTCCCGCAAACCGGAGGAACACGAGGAGGATCAGCAGTCCAGCTCGTCCCTCGAGGAAGACGGTGAAGATGCGGCGCGGTCCCTGAGGAGCGGAGGACAGCATTCGCTGGGGGCCATCTCACAGGCATCATTGATGCGCATTGCCTCACCGGAGCAGCTGCGGTGGAGCCAGGACAAATTCTGTGAGTTCATCTCTGTAAACAATGTTTCCCAGGTGGGGTATAGGGACACTGGGGCGGACATAACTGCTTTACCTTGGAGTAAGGTAAAGAAGAGACAGTTGCTAAAAGGGCGCACCTGTGCCATAAAGCCCTATAACTCTCCCAACATAGCCGTTCCCCTCACCCGGGTCTGGGTCAAGTACAAGGGGTGGGAAGGGGAGATGGATGTTATAGTGCATGGACAACAAGAATGGGGGATCATCATTGGGAACGACGTTGCGTTCCGGGCTGCCCAGGTCAAGGTGGGGGTGGTGACCCGGCGTCGGGCCAAGCAAGCCCCTGCCCCGCAGCCTCCCAGGTCCCCGGGCCCCCCTCCCAGTCGCGGTAAAGTGACCCCGGCAGAGGCAGCCAGCCGTCCCCCGCCGCTCCCCGCGGTTGTGGGGAGGGAAGAAGACCCCGGGGGGTTCGCGCCAATGGCCCGTGATTTTGGGACTCAGAAGGCGTTTCAAGAAGAGCAGCAAAGCGACCCATCCCTCCAGGGATGTCGGGATCGGGCCAGTCAAGGGCCCGGGGTAGGGGACCAGTCAGAACAGTTTTTGTGGGAGGCAGGAGCCCTCTACCGAGAATTCTGCCCAAGGACTGAACCGGGTCCCCAACCAAGGAAAAGACAATTAGTTGTGCCTGCGAGGTACCGCCAGGCTGTGCTACAGCTGGCCCACGATGTGGCGTGGGGAGGGCACTTGGGACAGAAACGGACCTTGGTCAGGGTGACAGAGGGGTTTTACTGGCCCATGGTGGCAAATGAGGTGCGAGAATATTGCCGGTCCTGCGATGTCTGCCAGCGGGTGGGACATAACCGGGACCATCCGAAAGCCCCCCTGCAACCCCTACCCATTGTGGGCATCCCCTTTGAAAGAATAGGGATGGATATCGTGGGACCCTTGAATCCCCCCACCAAGACGGGGAAGAAGTTTATATTGACTGTTGTTGACTTTGCCACCCGTTATGCAGAGGCTTTTGCTTTAGCCTCCATCTCCGCCACCAGCCTGGCTAAGACTCTCCTCTCTCTTTTTGCCCGCCTAGGAATGCCCCACACGGTGGTTTCGGACTGCGGCACGGGATTCGTGTCCAAACTGTTTAAAAAAATGTGGGAACTGGGGGGTGTGGAGCACCTGACTTCGGTGCCCTACCATCACGAGACCAATGGGTTGGTGGAGCGTTTCAATCAGACTCTTGAAAAAATGATCAGGGCATATGCGGCTAAGCACCCTGGGACTTGGGACCAAGCCCTCCCCTACTTCTTGTTTGCCTACCGGGACTCCCCCCAAGAAAGCCTGGGATTCTCCCCCAACGAACTGATGTTTGGAAGGGAGCTCAGGGGACCTTTGGCTCTGTTACGGGCGGAATGGGAGGGGGTTGCCGCAAAAGCCTCCATGCCTGTGCATACTTTCATGCAGCACCTCCAGACTGTCCTTCGGGAGGTGAGGGAGACGGCGCAGCAGCATCTCGAAGCAGCACAGCAGCGGCAGAGCGCGTGGTACAACAGAACGGCTGTGCCACGGACTTTTGAGGTGGGGGACCAGGTGTTGGTACTGCGCCCCCAAAAGACGGACAAATTGTGCTTGAAGTGGGAGGGCCCAGGGACCGTGATTAGAAGGTCGGGGGAGGTGAATTATCAAGTGGCTTTCCCGGGACAGCCGGGGAGGCAAAAGGTATTCCATGTAAATATGCTAAAATTGTATGTGGAACGGGGAACGAAGGTGGGGGGAGTGCAGGAATGTGTGGAACAGGGAGACCCGGACGGAGGGTTGTTGGCCGAGTGGGGGGAAGGGGGAGGAATGGAAGAGATCAAACTGTCCCCCTCCCTGTCCGAACAGCAGTGGCAACAGATCACCCAGGTCTTAGAAGATTTCCAGCCCATGTTCTCAGACCGCCCGGGATGCACCACACTCATACAGCACACCATCGACACAGGGAATAGCCCCCCCATACAGTCCCTACCCTACCGAGCGGTGGGGCCCCATGCCCAAGTCGTCGCCGAGGAAGTCCAAGCCATGCTGGACTTGGGGGTCATTGTCCCTAGCTCAAGCCCCTGGTCCTCCCCGATTGTGTTAGTGGCTAAGAAGGATGGGGGTGTCCGGTTCTGCGTGGACTACCGGAAAATAAATAAGGTGACCGTCCCTGACCCCTACCCCATTCCCAACATGGATGTGCTGTTGGAGAGGCTTGGGGGGGCCAAGTACATCACCACCCTAGATCTGACAAAGGGCTATTGGCAGGTCCCGCTCGATTCGGATGCTGCCCTGAAGTCTGCTTTTGTGACCCACCTGGGGTTGTTCCAATTCACCACCCTCCCTTTTGGGGTCCGCAATGGTCCGGCTACCTTCCAGAGGTTGGTAAACGGAATGCTAAATGGGCTGGGGGAGTTCGCCTGCGCGTATCTAGATGACATCGCCATTTTCAGTTCCACCTGGGAGCAGCATTTGCAACATGTCCGCCAGGTGTTTCAGAGGATTCAGGATGCAGGGCTGACGGTGAAGGCGAAGAAATGCCAGGTTGGGAGGGGGGAGGGGGAGTATCTGGGACACAAGGTAGGGGGAGGTAGTGTCAAGCCCCTAGAAGCCAAGATAGAATCGGTGCGCACCTGGCCCCAACCCCAGACGAAAAAACAGGTCCAAGCTTTTTTAGGGCTGGCTGGCTATTATCGTAAGTTCGTGCCCCATTTTAGCCAGCTAGCCGCCCCCCTGACTGACTTGTGCAAGAAGCGGCAATGGTCAGCCGCTTGTCAGGCAGCGTTTGAAGGACCGAAAGCCTGCCTGATGGCAGCCCCTGTGCTGCAAGCCCCAGACTTTGAAGCCCCTTTTGTTCTGCAGACGGATGCCTCGGAAGCGGGGATGGGAGCCGTCTTGCTGCAGGAACGGCCAGAGCAGGGGCTGTGCCCGGTCGCCTTTTTGAGTAAAAAACTTTTGCCTCGGGAGCGGAACTTGGCCACTGTTGAAAAGGAGTGCCTAGCAATAGTGTGGGCAGTGACCAAGCTTCGCCCCTACCTGTGGGGCCGCCGGTTCCGACTGCAGACCGACCATTCCCCCCTGTGCTGGCTGGATAGGGTGAAGGGGTCCAACCAGAAGCTGTTGCGGTGGAGTTTGGCCCTACAGGATTTCGATTTTTCAGTAGAGCACATCAAGGGTAAGGACAACATCGTGGCAGATGGGTTGTCCCGGGCTTTCTCAGTAGGAGACGGTTAGATAGGGATTGGGGTGGTAGACCCCAATACCATCTTCCCCCAAATGGGAGGGTGTGGAGAAAGCCCAAACCCCAGTTACACACACACACACACACATTTCCCCCAAGGGAGGGGGTGAGGGAGGAGGGATGAGGTCACCGGGGAAGCAACCAGACAGGTCATCAGCCCCAACAAAGGAGAGCCTCGGCAGAGATCCACAAAGGACCATCAAGGACCATCAACAAACAGGGCAGTCTCAAAGAGCTGCAAAGTACCACTACGTCACCTTCTTCCCGGGCAGGAATAAGCCCACCTAAACGAAGGGGGCAGGCATAAGCCCCCACCTGACCCAGAGGGCGGGGAGAGCGGGAAATCCGGGGTAGAAAACCCCTCTCCCTTCCGGTAGCTGGGTGTTGGGGAACCACGGGTACGCCAGGTCTAGATCCACCTAAAAGCAAGCCGTCTGGGTACACCGGTCTCAGCCAGGAAGTGCCGATCGGGAGCTGGGCTGAAACTGACTAGAGTACTGTCTTTGATGTGAGGATATTGACCTGCTTCAATCTGCTAGCCGGGGAGCCTGCTCATTGGGTAAGACGCGAGTCAGCTAAAGTTGTGTTGACTGTAAACGTATTACTAGAAGACTGCTAGTTCCGATCTGATTATTGTGTAAACAAATAAAAAGCCTTATTTGGGCATACAAAGGGTTGTGGTTTTTCCTCTTGTACTTGAAAGCCGATACGAGCCTTATTGCTTTGCCGGTTAACCCTAGAGTTGCCGAACTCACGCAAAGGATCCGGTTGCTGATCCTTCACAATTATATACATAAATCATATACAGTCATGCCTTGGATTGAGAGCATAATTTGTTCCGGAAACGTGCTTGTAATCCAAAACACTCTTATATCAAAACGAAATTCCCCCCAGAAAATTTGTACAGAGATTTTTAATTTAAGCCGTACTACAGTACTTGTATTGCAAGACGTCGCTTGTATATCAAGTCAAATTTTTTAAAATAAATATTTAAAAATTTGCTTGTCTTGCAAAATGCTCTCAAACCAAGTTACTTGCAATCCAAGGTATTACTGTATATCTATCTATATCTATATCTATATCTATCAGGGATGGGGACTCGGACTCGGGGACTTGACTTGTGAGTCGGACTGAGTCCCCCCTCTGACTCGAGTCTGACTCGAGTCCCAATATTTTTAATGGGACTCGAGACTCGACTCGGGACTCGAGACCAAGGACTCGGGACTCAAGACCAAGGACTCATCAACATCCCTGGGCTGTGCCAGAAGGAGTGGAGAGGAGCGCGATCACCGGTGAAGAGCTCATGGAAGTGAGGCGCACCGCTGCTCGGCCACTATGGACAGCTACCAGGAGCGCAGCCCCAACAATGTGTTGAGATTTATTTTGATTGATGTGTTGTTGTGGGGGGTTAGGGTTAGGGTCAGACATTTTGGTTTTGGCTGCCTCTGCCTGCCTGTTTGGGGTTCCCAGCCTCCTCTGCCTGCCTGGTCTCTTCTTGACCAGTTCAACAGTTGAATTGTCCAAGACAAAGGGCACTGCCTGCCTGCTTTGGGGTTCCCTGCCTCCTCTGCCTGCCTGGTTATTTTGGGTTTGTCTACCTGGTCTGTTCTTGCCAAAATCAGTTGCAGAGTTTTGAAATAAAAAGGCACACTTGTGCCTAGAATTTATTTAAGCCACACATCTGAAGCAGCCTTATTTTGTTGGGGGAAAACCCCATTGATTTTAATAGAGACTCGTGGAGTCAGTTTTGGGAGTGACTCGGGACTCGGGAGTCACGATTTTGGACCAAGGACTCGGACTCGGACTCGGACTCGGACTCGAGACTCGGGTCCAAAGACTCGTGACTCAACTCGTGACTCGAGACCAAGGACTCTTCAACATCCCTGATATCTATATCTATATCTATCTATGGTATAAATGCAAGACAGCATCTGAGGGTCCATAGGATATTTTGGATTCCCAGATTCAAGGTTGGAGACAGCGCTCCAACCTTGGAGCTGGGAACTGGAGCTCTGATGCGCGTGCACACGCACACGCACACGCATACACGCGCACGCGCACACACACACACACACACACACACACACAGAGCCGGTGTAGAAAGAGGATGTTCTGGTGGGTGTGGAGGAGAAGGAGACTGGATAGGCCAGGATACAAATTATCCTGAAGCCTCTCCAGCCTCTTTCCCTCTGCCTCCCCAAAATGCTAGTTGGGCAAAAAAGCCCATCTAGCAAAATGTGCAGGATGGCGGGGGGGGGGGGAGGTGAAGATTGCCTGCGCTGCTCCTCCTGCTCTGCATAGGATGGCCTCTCAGTCCAGGGGCTTACGGGCATCGCAATAGGATTGTCCCCTTATTTATATAGCATGGTCAACGTGTATAGTGCTTTATAGAATACAAGAGGACAGGTTCCTGCCCCAAGGAGCTTACCTTCTTACAGTCTAAAATTTGACGTGGGAAAGAAGAATGGAGAGGGTGATAGGGGTAAACAGGAAAGCAATATGTGGTTGTTTCAGCTGCACATGCTTAGGGTTACAGGCTGAGTTACAGTAGGGCATGAGGACTGGAGAGCAGAAGCCAAGGTCTCTCGGAAAAGGTGGATTTTGAGGAGGGGGATGAGGAAAGAAACAGAGGCTGATTCTAGGAAGCAGTTGTGGCAGCAAGGGAGAAGGGGTGGGATCTTTTGGAGGAGCAGGAGACCTTTGGACTGTTGAGGGTGGTGGAGCCAGAGGAATGGCGCTCATGGGCAGGGGTGTATTGAGAGAGAAATGTGGAGAGATAAGGCGGGTGGTCAAGACCACGGAGGGTGGGCAAGCACCTTGTCTTTACTTTCAAAGCCCTCCATGGCCTTGCTCCCCATCCCAGTTCTCTTAAGTTACCAAAGATCAGTGGTGTCCAGGAGGTAAATTTGAGGTGCAGGCACTCATCATGAGAGTCCCCAGAGCTATGCCCCCAAGGAGAGTCCGAAATTGCAAGCAGCTGTTTTGAAGCATGTCAACAAACCAGTTCTAGCAGTTTTCATCTCCATCAGGAGCAGGTCTTTTGTAAAGCTAATGGGTCAGAACTGCCCATTCCAGACCAAGCCACCCCTAAATACTTTGCATTACAACAGGGAACAATATACAGTTACTTGCAAAATTAATTTCCCCCCAGCTACTGTGAAGGTTGCAGCTAAATTCAGAAGGAACAGGGAATTCTGGGGGGTTGGTGGTGGCAGATGACACCTGTGTCCCTGCTAATCAAAATGTGCCGGCACTGCATCTGGGCAAGCTTTGGCTCCACTACATGGCCATGAAGGATGGCCTTTATTGGGAAAGGGACAGGGGGAGTGCAACCTTGTCAATTCTGCTCGATCTCTCATCAGTTTTTTATACTGTCGACCATGGTCTCCTTCTGGATCGATTTTGTGGGCTGAGCATTGGAGGCAGTGTGTTACAGTGGTTCTGGTCTTACCTGTGGGGTCCATTTCAGATAGTAACATTGGATGACCATTCCTCAGCCCCTTGGCAATTGAGCTATTGAGGCCTACACAGGCCTGAGTTAGTTGAAGCCTGTAGGCCCAAACATCTCCTGATGGGAGGGGAGCATTTGTGAGTTTCATTTTCACCTAATAGAGTTAAGTTTCACTTCTCCAGTTTGGGGTCACACGATTGTAACCTTCTAGGTCTGAGGGGAAGGGTATATAAAGAGTGGATCTGGAGCTGCAGGGGGCAGACTGAGAGTGAAAGTGGAGAGGGAGAGAAGCTGCATAGAGTGAAGCAGACAGAGAAGCAGGGTCTGAATTTCACTAAAGAACTGCAGAACAGCTGGAGAAAGACTGGGGAAAGGAATCTCTACTAAGCTTACAGGTGACAGTGTAGCTAGGTTAGAGAACCTTGCGTTATTTTTCCTTTTATTTCCCTTATACTTGCTTTTTGTAATCTTACAGCTCTATTTGTGAAATTACCCTAAGTTAATGTGAATCTACTTTACTAATAATTACTAAAGTAAACAGTTATTGTTACCATTTAGTTGTTGGAGTGTCTTTTACACCACGCCTAAGGCCTAATCCCACGTTACTGGGAAGAGGAGGTAAAAAGGCAGAGAATTGGCATCCTGAGACAGGAGGGGCTCTTAAAAAGGCAGATATCTGTAAGGAGCTGATCAAGGTGTCCTGGTACGGGTGGAACCTTGACACAGACACAAAATTGTTTTGTTTCCGGCGAAATGCTGAAGATATGTTTATTTCAACAAGCATTCCCCAATGGACCAGCCAGAGTTTTTATTGGTACTCTGATTTAAAAGTAACTGTTAATATTGTGTTTTTATTCCTTTTATTTTTTTATTGTTCACCGCTCCAGAATCTGTTCAGATGTTGAGCGGTATATAAATGTTGCAAATAAATAAATCACTGCCAAAGATGGTTCCTTAACATTAAAAAAATGAGATATTTTAATGAACACCAACATGGCTATAAGCCACATGAGATATTTTGTCTATATTTACTTAAGTACATACATATGTACATGCTTATTTACTTGCTACATTTGTAAAGTTGCCCCATACCACCACAGGTTCTCTGGGCAGCTCACAAAATAAAAACTGAGGGCCTGCTAGGGATGTATGAGAATTAAGTTTTTGCTCACAAAACATGCAAGCACATCCTGTTCAAAGCCCCAAACACAATCACAAGCGCAAGCACATGTCCACCAAAAATATTCATAAGTTGCCGAACATGCATTTGTTCAGTTTGTGCAACTTTCCCAGTTCTATTTGTGCAAATTTCCCCCATACATTGAATCAGCCCCACTTTAGTCTTGTGGAGGAAAATTGTGCAAATTAGGCAATGTGCTCAAATTTTGCATTTGATTGCTGCTCAGTGTGCGCTATTTTCCCATTCAAGCAGCAGTCACAAACACGAACGAGAATCAGGCACGAGACGAGCAGTGAGACAATGTCTGGAGAAACCTGGAAATCTCAAACATCGCTTGTTCGCCCATCCCGTCCTACTCTTAAAGCACTGTGGTCATTGCTGTTGTTGTTTTTGTCATGGTGACTCCTCCATGAATATTATCAGAGACAAAAGGACATTGTTCAGTACATGCTTTGCATGCAGGAAAACCCAGGTCCAATTCTTGGCATCTCCATATATATAGGTTGCAGGTGATGCAAAAGACCTCTGCTCTGCCTGAGAACTTGGAAAGCCACTGCCAGTCAGACTAGACAATACAGGGTTAGGTGGACAAATAGTCTGACATAGCACATAGTTATATACAGCGCATAGTTAAACTATGGAACTCACTTCCACAAGATGTAGTGATGGCCACCAATTTAGACAGCTTTAAAAGGGGATTGGACAAATTCATGGAGGAGAAGGCTATCAATGGCTACTAGTCCTGATTGGCTATATGCTTCCTCCAGTATCAGAGACAGTATGTCTATGTACACCAGTTGCTGGGGAACATGGGTGGGAAGGTGCTGTTGCACTCAGGTCCTGCTTGTGGGATCCCATGGGCAACTGATGGGCCACTGTGTGAACAGAATGCTGGACTAGAATAGACTCTTGGCCTGATCCAACATGGCTCTTCTTATGTTCTTACATAGCAAGAGGCAGCTTCCTATGTACCTGTTACCAAGAATTATCACTGCCCGAAAAATCTCTTGGATAGGCTAGCTTGGAAAATGGGTTATTGACCAATGCATAGCAATATATGAAACATCCAGTCTTGTTTAGAGGAAACGAGCTAACAAAGTGTCACAAAAGCAACTCTTCTACATTTGTTGTCTGTTAGAAAGAGAGAGGCTGGAGAGAAGGGGGAGCTGATATCAATCCTCCCTTGTCACCCAGTGTCCTAACACCAGGAAAATCCCTTTCACATCAGGTCAACCAGATTGTCTTTCAGGGGCTGATTCTCTCAGCCAATGGGCTTTTGAGACAGCAGCTGAGAGGCACTGAACTTGAGGAGCAGGTGCAGAACAGTTGTGGTGCTTGGAAGATCCAAATCACCTATCCAAACAAGAGAAAATGAGAGAATGGAGAAAGATTTGCAACAGAGCCTGGGCCAATGATATGTAAAAGGATGAATTATGAGCCAGGAATGAATATTACAAGGCACATGTGAAATACATACATATACTAACTTGGATTAAAGGAGTATAATGGTAAACAAGATTTTATATTTTATTTTGCTACTCTATCTGTTTTCATGATTAAAGAACGCATTTGCTTCATCATTCATTTTTAAAAAGCATGTTCATTTCATTCCTCATTTGTTGAAAGTTTTTTCTCCGAACCCCCTCCCCCCCCGCCTTTCTTGTACTTTGTGGAGGCGCGGTTACAACACAGCCAATTTTGTGGCCGCCATTTCATTTTTCCAGAATGCCTGGATGCTGCATTGTTCGATGGCATTTTGAAGGGTGTGTGTGTGTGAATACTGGCTTCCACATACAGCCACCATTCCCTCCCCGCCCCTGAATGCCCTGGAACAGTGCAATATCGAGGGCATTGAGAGAAAATAAAATGACAGCCACCACAAGCGACCACTAAGCCAGCTGTGCTGCTGCCACCGCTGGAAAAATGTAAGCTGCCTTTGCCTGGTGAATGAGTGACAAATGGGATACAGAAAATGGTATCCATTCGCTCCTCACTGTATTTGTTTCAGAACAAATGAAATTGAATTGAGTGGGCCCCATTTGTTCCAATTTTTCATTTGTTCAGAAATTAATGCATAGTGCATACCCCTAAGGGAGATAAAGGTGACTAGATTTTTATTATTATTATTATTATTATTATTATTATTATTATTATTGATTTAAGAAAATAACATAAGAGCCATGCTAGATCAGACCAAAGGCCTATCTAGTTGAACAATCTGTTCGCACAGTGGCCAACCAGATGCTCATGGGAAGCCCGTAAGCAGGACATGAATGCAATAGCACCCTCCTGCCCATGTTCCCCAGTAAATTGCACTGAGAAGCATACTCCCTCTGACACTGGAGGCTATATATAGCTATCATGACTTATAGCCATTAATAGCCTTCTCTTCCATGATTTATAAATCACTTTTCTGCCCAAGAGAACCCTCAAAGTGTCGTACAATTTAAAACAAAATAAATAAAGGGCTTTTCTATACGAGACATTTATTGTGTGCTTTTCATTCCCTACTCATGTTTGGTTATGGGTTCTTCAGAAAATGTCGTGACTCACCAGTTTCACCTCTGTGTCTAACCAGCACTTTCAGCGAGTTTTTTTAAGAGCGGGGAAAATGTGGTATTTAATTTTGAAAGCAAAAGAAAGCATGATTTTCTCTTGTGTATTTGCAATATTCCGCTATATCACCGTGCCACCTAGAGGTTATGTAGCAGAAATGCAGGAGGGGCAATGTTCCTCATGTAGTGCTTGGATCTCAATTTTGTGACGAAAGTGATAGTAGATACAGCGGAGTAACAGCCAATTAACAGCCTGTGTAGAAAAGCTCCAAATCGCAACAGAGTAAAAGTAGAACAAAGCATTCTTTAAAACAAGCCAGGACAATATTAATATCTGTCAAAGACCTGGAAAAACATTGCAGTAGGGATGAAGCCAAGCTGACTTCCTTTCAGAGTGAGATCTGTGGCTGTGGTGCTGCCATAGAAAAGACTCTGCCTCATGTACCCAACAACCAACCTCTGCTGCTAGCAGGACATAAAATGTGCAGAAGAGAAGGATGTGCCATAACTTTTAATAGCTGTGTAAAAGAGGGGCTTCCCACCCAGTGATTATAACTTTTCATGCAGTGGTTAGGAAAATGTCATGTCCTCAACTTTACTTTTCTGCACAGCTATGAAAGATGAAGCAGCCATGCCCCAACCCCTTTTTGGCATCTGGCTACCTTGTGGGGAGATGCTGCTATCAATGGCTACTAGCCCGATTTATTTATTTATTGTATTTCTAAATCGCCCATCTAGCCGGTACCCAGCCACCGGTACCCAATGACTATATATTGCCTCCAGTATCAGAGCCAGTATGCCTGTATATACCAGTTGCTGGGAACATGAGTGGTAGGGTGCTATTGCACTCATGCCCTCTTTGTGGACTTACCACAGGCTTCTGGTTGGCCACTGTGTTAAACAGAATGCTGGACTAGGTAGTCCTTTGGTCTGGTTCAGCAGGGCTCTTCTTATGTTCTTATGTTGCCTGGGTGACCTATTATGTCAGGTAGTGAATCAGGGTTAGAACCACTTTTGCAATATGAAGAATACTTTTTTAGGGCCAAGCTTACTTGAAAGGCATGATTAGCAATCACATCTGGGGTTTAAAAAAAGAATTAAATACATGGTATGTCTCCCCCCCCCCTTTTCATTGGGACTGAAGTGTGTGTGGCAATTAGTGTGAGGTAGTTAGTCTCTTTGGTGCCAGTGCGATTCCCCCCCCCCTAAGGATAACTGCTATGCAGAGGGGGGGGTTCATTGGGATCACAGCTGGGGAAGGAAGGGTTAAACATTCCTTCTTTGCACAGTGGGGTCCTGATCAAAATTGACTCCACACACACACATATACACACCTGGTATTTAACTTTTTAAAAATTCAGGCATGGTTCCTAATCACACAGTTAAAGTAATGTCCCCACTTAAACCCATTGGTCCACTTTAAATTTAAACTTTAAATTTATGCATTAGGGCTGCAGTCCTGCGCTCACTGACTGGGAAGTAAGCCCCTTGAATTCAACAGGACTTAGATCTGAGTAGGGGGATCACATAGGATGGCACTACAAGTATTCTACCGATTCTATTAAAAAGTTGAAAAGCACGTGGCAAATTGATGAAGCTCCTCGAGTTCAGGCTTTCACACAAATAAAATAAAAGACAAATGCCCAATAATGAGCCATCCTCTCTCTTATTTGCCCTGGCTGAAACAGGATTACTTACACACACACACACACACTTTTGCCCATTCCCTTTTTATTTGGAGGGCATCAAAAATGCCATGGAGATGAACAAAGTTTCTCTAAAAGCACATCGGCTTTTACTGAAATGTACAGCTATCCTAAATTCCACCTAGACATCAGGAAAAATTGTTAAGATGAGATATAGTTCTGATCATTTGGTTATGGCTACACTTCCAAAAGGAAGTCCACAGCCCTCATAAGAAGCGTTGGGTAAGCAAGGGTTCAAGAGAAAAGAAGCAGCCGGCCCACCTCCCCAGCAGGGCAGAAGGCAAAAGGTCATGACTGAAGGCTTGAATGGAAGAGTGAGTGAAGCCTAGAGGCATGCATAGGCAAATGAGTGGCAGGCTTGCATTGATTAAGACCTGAATATTGCATATCGCCTAAAACACAGGAAGATTTCTCCTGAAAAGATATGGCTCGCCCCCCCCCCACTGGGCGAATACCACCAGAAGCTTACTCCAAAAACAGTCCCATCAGCAAGAAGACCCAAACCTTTGTACACCCATCAAGAGCTATCAAAATACAAAGAATAAGGTCGTTAGCAGGGTTGGAAGACATCTGTGGGGCAAAGACCACCCCCACTGCTCTCATTCCCTCCAAAAAGGCAGGAAAGAGACTATAAGAACTAAGAGGTTTTAGCAAGGTGTGTTGGGAGAAAGAGCTGAGGGGGTCACCTTGGAGCGCGAACTGCAGGGCTACAGCTGGAACCTCATCACAGCAGACAGGTAGTAGCTGGAACTTTGCTTTTCTATCCTTCTAGGCGGGAATCTCCCCCCCCCCCTTTTCTGTTCAGGCTTGTCAGGGCAAAAGGGACTCTTTCTCCTCTCCAGAATACAGGGTGTGTTTGAACCATAGCGTAAAGATATTTTGCTGCCTGACATCACTAGGTTTGCTTTACCAACAAGTAAGACGCTGTACCTACTCTGTATTCTTCTTCAATAAAACCACCCTTTTGTTTCTAGAGTCTGTGTGTGTGTGTAGGTTTGTTTAAGTATAAAAGGAGCAAAGCGCACACTTTCCACCCCAGCAGCGCAGGTTTTACCCCAGCCAAAGATCCTAAACCTTTCGTAAGAGTGTGGGGTTAGAGGGAATCTAGCGCCCAGAATTATCTGTCGTAACAGATTGGTGGAGAATGCGGGCAGCTTGTGAGGCAGAACACGGGATTCCTTACACACGCAGGGGGACGGAGATCCAAACCAGCTTCTGCTTTACTGGCAACCACAAGAGCTCCAGGGCACAGTTGCAATGTGTACCCCTTTTCAACGCCAGCCAAGGAGTGGATGTTTCCAGAGAGCCCGTCTGTCACATCATCTTAGTCACCGCGGTCACTTGGGCAGTAGGTTCACCAGTCCACTTCCAAATCATGGTGGTCAGCGAAAAGGAGAGGCGGAAAGGCGAAGAAATCCTGCTCACTCTAACGGCCTCCACTGGGCAAGTTTACCGGAGATCTTTCCAGAACTGGAAGCATTTTAAAGGCCATGTGTCTGTGGAGAAGCTGAAAAGCCAAGGCATTTTGGACTGGGGTTTGATGTTAGATGAGAGGCATTGTGGAACTAACAGGGAACATATTCCATTTAGCTCGGTGAGTTATGACGCTGTTATTGACTTCCAAAGTGCCCCGGGCCCTTACACCCTCAGGGTTGGGCAGAAGGTTCTAGCAATAGATCCCCTAATCAAAAATGTGACAATCTTGTCCAAGTTAGAATACCCTATAATCGGGTCACACGTGCTAAAAATGAATCAATTCCAAGAAGTGATTTGGCAACCAAAAAGATCCTTGAAACAGGTCATTATACCACTCCATAAATTGAATATCTCCCAGGAGTTTCCACAATGCGCACCATACCTGGCCACGAGCCAGCAGGGATGGGGAAAATGGGAAGACTTATGGCAAGGGAGGTTTGGGAGAACCAGGAACACCAGGAGTGTCGGAGAAACATTAAGCTTAGGCGTAGGCTTCTTAGATGCAGGAGACATTGAGATTGTGGACAATAAACTGATGTATGCCACCGAGCGAATTGAAGAACTGGCAGAGCCCATCACCAGGGCACTGGCACACACTGTAGAAGTGCCTTAGGTCATTTCTGCAATCCTCCCATTGTGGGAAAGGGTGATAGAAAAGGACAATTTTAAGATTGTAAATACTGTCATGTCTTTGCAACAAAATGTCTCTTTAGCAATGTCATGCATGCAGGCTCAGGGACTAGCCCATCAGCTAACAATGTCTCTAATTCACATGGCCATTAACCAGGTACTCCCCCAAGAGGTCAAAAATGTAATTGCTCCCTACATGTCCAAAGGAGAGCAAGAGCTAGACAAATGGTGGGAGCTAAGGAATGCCACGTATGACAGAGAAGGCGAGGAACTCACACTGTTCCTAGCCACTGTAGAAGCCAGGGAAACCATGAAAGTTTTTCCAGTTGTTCCCTTGGGTATCGCGCAAGAAGAACAACACTGGGCACGCCTCAGGGCGGGAGTTTGGGAGACCATAAATGTCAGAGGGTGTCAGCATCACCCAGGGTTAGGCTTTGTGTGCGAGGACCAAACCTTTGAGACTCCACACAACTGCTTTTCCTATGGGGCAAGAAATACATCCTACTGTTCATTTATGCTCAAGAAAGAGTCTAGTTCAGCTGTCATATACACCGGACAAGGGTGTGTGTGTATCAGGACAAGTTGTGCATATGTGATAATCAACAAGCAGTTCATTCAACCAATGGTTAGATATGTAAATAGGTGTTTTTGTAGCATAAGTACAATAGTAGGTTGTGATTTTGAATTTAGTGTGCCAGTATGGACAGTGCAAATGATTAAGGAACAGGTAGGGCTTTACCCTACCCTCACACCCATTTCCTTAGGTTATGGCTTGCAAGACCTACAGGGATTGCTAGCCCACCCAATACTGAAAAAAGAACTAGACATGGTTAAGGAACTAGGAGAGCAAGCAATTCTAGAAGTTCACCATGACAATCAGGAAATCAAGAAAATTGCAGCCTCAGTGAGGCAAGCAGGAGCAAAGAGCTGGTGGAGTTCACTAGAGGGGTGGTCCCCAAATTTGGCAGGAGTGTGGGCAATCTTGCTCCACCCAATCGTAATCATGGCCATAGTGCAAAGCTGTCTTTTCATTGCAACCCTAGGTATGTTTGTATGGATGAAAAGGTTGACACGAAAGTTCCAGAGGCTGGAGCAGCGAATGAATGCCCGGTGCCAATTAAAGAGGTGGTAGCTTCATATTCTCCGAATACCAAGCTACCAACGGGGGGACTGTTAAGATGATATATAGTTCTGATCATTTGGTTATGGCTACACTTCCAAAAGGAAGTCCACAGCCCTCATAAGAAGCGTTGGGTAAGCAAGGGTTCAAGAGAAAAGAAGCAGCCGGCCCAACTCCCCAGCAGGGCAGAAGGCAAAAGGTCATGACTGAAGGCTTGAATGGAAGAGTGAGTGAAGCCTAGAGGCATGCATAGGCAAATGAGTGGCAGGCTTGCATTGATTAAGACCTGAATATTGCATATCGCCTAAAACACAGGAAGATTTCTCCTGAAAAGATATGGCTTGCCCCCCCCCCCCCACTGGGCGAATACCACCAGAAGCTTACTCCAAAAACAGTCCCATCAGCAAGAAGACCCAAACCTTTGTACACCCATCAAGAGCTATCAAAATACAAAGAATAAGGTCGTTAGCAGGGTTGGAAGACATCTGTGGGGCAAAGACCACCCCCACTGCTCTCATTCCCTCCAAAAAGGCAGGAAAGAGACTATAAGAACTAAGAGGTTTTAGCAAGGTGTGTTGGGAGAAAGAGCTGAGGGGGTCACCTTGGAGCGCGAACTGCAGGGCTACAGCTGGAACCTCATCACAGCAGACAGGTAGTAGCTGGAACTTTGCTTTTCTATCCTTCTAGGCGGGAATCTCCCCCCCCCCCTTTCTGTTCAGGCTTGTCAGGGCAAAAGGGACTCTTTCTCCTCTCCAGAATACAGGGTGTGTTTGAACCATAGCGTAAAGATATTTTGCTGCCTGACATCACTAGGTTTGCTTTACCAACAAGTAAGACGCTGTACCTACTCTGTATTCTTCTTCAATAAAACCACCCTTTTGTTTCTAGAGTCTATGTGTGTGTGTGTAGGTTTGTTTAAGTATAAAAGGAGCAAAGCGCACACTTTCCACCCCAGCAGCGCAGGTTTTACCCCAGCCAAAGATCCTAAACCTTTCGTAAGAGTGTGGGGTTAGAGGGAATCTAGCGCCCAGAATTATCTGTCGTAACAAAATTTCCTGACTGTCAGAGCAATAAGAAAATGGAACCAACTACCTAGGGAGGTGGTGGGCTCTCCCACTCTGGAGGCATTCAAGGTGCGGCTGGACAGCCATCTGTCGGGGATGCTTTGACCTGGATTCCTGCACTGAGCAGGGGGTTGGACTCGATGGCCTTGTGGGCCCCTTCCAACTCTACTTTTCTATGATTCTAAATGTAGGAGCTACAGGTGTTTGAACATTTTTAATTTTTGTGCAGGAGAGTGCCTATTTTGATGGGGAAGAGAGAAGGAAGAGCTGTGAAACTGAAATATACAAATGAAATATACAAATGTTTCAGTCATGGAAGGATGGATTTCCTGCTCCTCTGCATTTGATAGTCTCCCTAGAGGTGACACAAATCACTCTGGTTTGGAGCCTGGAAGGGGAAATCCCTAAAGATCACATATCAAACCAGACCCAATATTACTGAGCCAGCCAGAGAATTGCATGTTGTGGAGCTATCATGGCTTCCTGTTTTGTTTTTAACACAGAGACACAAACCAGGCCCAAGAACAAGCTCACTGCCTAGTTTTTCCCTCCCAAAGGATGTGCCAAACATTATAGCTTTTCGAAAATCCAGAATATCCAGGATGTGTTTTTATTTAAACAAATTTAAATAAATCCATAAATTATTACATTATTGATCATGTGTGGGTTTTCTTTTGGAATAGGAACTCTTTGTCTATTTCTATGCAGTGGCTTCATTTAGGTGAAATTTCTGAATTTCCAAAACCTCCCATTGACATAATATGTCAAGAGCAATTATTATTATTTATTTTATTTCTATACCGCCCCATAGCTGAAGCTGTCGGGCAGTTTACAACAATGAAGATTGGATTATCTTGCTCTCATTGTATTCCGTGCAAATGTATCTTACTTCTGTTCCAGGACAAGCTCTGAAAAAATGGGTCTGAAAACGTTCAGACTAGCTCACTTTGAACCAGTTTTGGAGGTTGCCTATTGGCTTGCTCCCTTGAAAATCCCAACACCTCTTCATGACATTATTATGAACTAACCTCTTTACTCCCCATGCCCAGAACAGTTAAAAATGTTTGCAAGGGTCTTGTTTTGATTTACTGAATTTTCTTTTCTTTTTTAAACGCTAGGATGAAACAGGCTTGCACAAAATTGTGGGGTGTTTTTTTTAATGGTTTGAACTAAAATATATTTTGTTCTTTAGCCTCACCATCAAATTGTAATGAGGATCCTCCCTGGCACCAAATATTTGATGCCAAACAAAGCTCATCCAACACACATAGTATGCCAAAATATAACCCAACCTAAGCAACAAAACGACTGGGTTCGCACGATCACGGAGGGGGAAAAAGCCATGGTGGCTTATTTCCCCTCCCCATGCGTGCCTAATTAGCATAATTACCCTCACCGGGTGCAGGTTGTCATGATTTCATAGATTTCATAGATCATAGAGTTGGAAGGAGCCTGCAAGGCTATCGAGTCCAACCCCCTGCTCAATGCAGGAAACTAGAGGAGGGGTCTCCCATCCAAGTAATAACCAGGCCTGACCCTGCTTAGCTTTCCATGCTCAGACAAGCATGGGGGGGGCTTTCTGTGGGGGCTGGACAGCTCCCAGAGAGGGAAATTCAAACTGACCAATCAATAGCTTTGGAGGACCTGAACATGTACCCTCCAGGTGATTTTTCTTGTAGTACCTACTCAGCATAACGATGAATCAGCCTGGAATATGTAGGTATGTACATTTTGGTGTCTATAGCTACCTGCCCATGCTGGGCATATTCTTTGTTCAGAGATTTTTCCAGAAAAAAAAGCAGCGGGATAGTTGGATTAATTACGAACTCCCACCCAGAAAATTACAATCCACACTGTTGCTAGCTTGTGGGCAGCAAGTAAAATCTATTTTATTTTGGAAGACATTTGAGGCCCTCTGAGTTGCCACTCTATGATTTTGTTGTAGGCTTGATCCTGTTATTGCTCTGCTGCTTGTTTTCTTATTTGTGCTTCTTAATGTTATTTTATTATGTGATTTTTAAATTTTATTTTATTTTTCTGCTACCTGATGATTAGCTTCGAGCTGTTGTGGCACAAGATGGTGGGAATACAAATTCCTTAACAACAAACAAACAAATTCTAAACAGAATGAAGGGCAATATAAACATATTTTAAATGCACGTATAAATAAATAGGTTCTGCATTCTCTGTCACATGTTTAGTTGAGGGTGATTTTTTTTTCTTTAACTAACATGTGCAGTCCATTGTTCTATGGTTAAAGGATTTCTGTCCTCACTCCATCCAGGCCTGAAATATCAAATGACACAACTGCTACAAGTGTTGTATGGACCAGTGATTCCTTCTCTCTTCTAGACATTTTGGAGATTGCAGGGCCATGATATTATATACCTGGCAGACTAATAAATTAAGCCTGGTAGCTTGGAAAGGAGTTTCCTGTACTCTCTTCCTAGTTGTCTTTGGGATGCAACAATTTTAGTTCATGTGTGCATGTGTGCGTGCACACACATCTGCATGCATGGGTGTGTGTGTGCTACTGTTAACCACCACAGTTCTATGTGCCACTAAAGATGATGGTAATAGTTATTGTACTGTTTGGGTACCAATCAGCAAATGCCAGCCCAGACAGAACATTGCCCCCTTAAAGAAATGTACTATTCTGTTTCCTCTCTAGGAAGTGGCTTGCCAGTCATAATTAGTTTATATGGAGACCTTTCCCCCAGCAGAACACTAAAGTCATAATATTTGCCTTAAGAATGCAATTGTGTGTTGTTGTTTATGTAACATTGAAGCGGATCTCCATGTCTTGTAGGGGAAAGGGATGTGAAGCAGAATTGATTTGCTCTAGTCATACATTTCCACGCTCTGCGGATGAACAGGGATAGGATTGTCCAGGCAACACTGATTCAGTTCCTTCCAAGCACCACACAGGGATTTTTTTGTTAATTTAAGTCTGATGGTGGTGGTGGTGGGGGGGGGAGATTGAATGGATGCCACTCTCACTCAATCTATCCTCTTCAGGGCTTCTTAAAGCCTCAGGGTCTCTTTTTTACTTCCTCGCTCTTTCTTAATTGAAGAAGATTCTTTAAAATCCATTGTTCCCTTACCCCAAAGCAACCTCTGATGGAAAAAAAAAAAGTATTGGCTTTGGAAAATTAATGTCCAGTTATTGCTCCACTAGATAGAATAAAACCATATTGTAACAGGAGGAGAAGCTATCACTTCATCAAGACCTATGCTACACCAAAGTGGGTGCTGCTGTTGACCACAGTGATCAGTGTTAAGTCCTTTTGAAAATCATGCAGAATCATTATAATGAGGGTAAGTCTTGACTACAACAATTCTACTAAATGTTTATTCGACATGCCACCCCCCCTACAATTATGTACACACTATATTTAGTTTTCATAGTATAAGGTAAACAATACGAATGCATAATAACAGGTAACTCATGTCCATCTAATGTCATTCTCTCTCTCTGTCTCTGATGTGTAGGGAATGGATAGATGATTGGAATAACCCAGCACCTGGGACGGAGAAGAAGAATCTTTGAAACCAATCAAATTAGTATTTCACAGCCTTGTATTGAGACATACATTAAAGTTGCTATTGATCTGATATTCTGACCTTCACGTTGCTATTCTAGGATCTTCCTGGCAATTGACACAGGAATCATGACCCCTGTCATTCTGTAAAACTAATAAACAATCCTTTTTTTTGTTTTGTTTTGAAGAATTCTTTTTAACACTACTAGACACTGCCTAGGTATATTTCCTTGTAGGAATTATTTCTCCACTGCAGACCATCAGTTGGAGTTTTGTAACTTTGATTTACATTCTTGCTAGGCTGGTTCGTGAGTTTTGGGACTGTGGGATCACAGACCACATCTACCTGTGCTCCAGTGTCGTCGTCGTCGTCGTCGTCGTCGTCGTCGTCGTCGTCGTCGTCGTCATCATGATGTTCTTGTTGCTGCTGCTGCTGTTATTTTCATTCTCCTTGTTTCTAATGGAATGGTCATTTCACTGGACAGTGTGTTGGGGCACAGTGGACTACAAGAGTTGTAGGTCTCCACAGGCTCTTACAATTGCTCATTAAGGTGTGGAGGACAGAAAGTGATATGCAAGGAAGGAAAGAAAAAACACAAAAGACCCAAAGAGTGGCAGGTAATATCTCTTCTTCTGCTCCACTCTCTTGTCTCAGGATGTATTGAAATGAAGACAAATGAAACCTTCAGTTTGTTACTGCTGGTGTTCAAAGAAAGATTAATGGCAAATAAAATAGGAACTATTTTTCACTTTAGAGATGTATGTATTACCGATATCAAGGAGGAGGAGGCATTTGGGCTAGAGTTGGCAAGACAGTCCTAATTAAGAATCACTTAGTATAGCATTAGCCTAGGACTGGTGATCAGAAAAGAGGGGAGTGGATAAATGTAATATGTCAAGATATCTTGACATACAGAAAGTACTGAACAGAAAAAAATGGTGGGATATAAACTGGATAGAAGATAGATAGATAGATAGATAGATCCAGCCAATTGAAGGTATCTGATTAGGGAATATATTCATCATCATCATCAGGCGATCACTCGTGACCGAGTAAGATTGTCTTCCGGGATAAAAGGAGGAGATTCTAAAGAAGATTGTGTAGACTCTAGCGATGGGTCCGTAGTGACTGTGGAGGCCAATTCTAGATCACACACAGCTTCCCCAAGTGAGGACACAGGTTACCCGATAGAAGATGGTCCTGTAAAGGATTCATTTGACGTGCTTTCGCTTAGCACGTTTCTCCTTTCACCTTCACTCGGGCTTCTTCAAGTCCATGGAACCTTGTGAAAGGCCAACCTCCATTTAGATCGTTCATGGGCCAGAGCTTCCCAGTTTTCGATGTTTATATTGCATTTTTTAGATTTGCCTTATGAACATCTTTAAACCTCTTATATTGACCACCGATATTCCGCTTTCCATCCTTGAGTTGGGAGTAAAGTAACTGCTTTGGGAGACGGCAGTCAGGCATTCGAACAACGTGACCGGTCCCTGAAGTTGGCGTTGAAGGATCATTTTTTCATGCTAGTAGTCTTTGCTTCTTCCAGTACACTGACATTTGTTCGCCTATCTTCCCAAGTAATTTGCAGGATTTTCGGCGGAGCGTTGATGAAACCTTTCAAGGAGGTGGAAGTGACGTTTATAGATAGTCCATGTTTCGCAGGCATACAATAAAGTTGGTAATACAATGGCTTCATAAACCAGTGTTTTGGTCTTCTTACAAATATCCCGATCCTCGAACACTCTATGTTTCATTCGAGAAAATGCGGCACTTGCGGAGCTCAGACGATGCTGGATTTCACTGTCGATGTTAGCTGTAACAGAAAGATAGCTGCCAAGATAGAGAAAATGATCGACATTTTCCAGTATTGTCCCGCCAAGCTGGATAGATGGCATTACCAATGAAAGAAGGTGATCTGAAGAGCAAAGGCTTTGAGCAGGCTAACTGAAGTAACACAAAATAAGAATGTGGAAGACCAAAGAGGAAAGAAGTTCCAAACAGTTAAGCAAGTGATAACCAAGGAAGGTATTAATGACACAGCCAACTTGGTTCATCCTTTTATAAACAGTCTTGGGTTTCCTTAGACTGGGATGTACCTGAGGGCACACATCCTGTGAAGGAAGTGTCTGCAAGCACACATCTGGGACTGATTTCTTTGGAAGCACCGACTGCTTCTATTGGGCTCTTAGAAGGGATGCACCTGTGAAAATCACTGAGATTAGCCTTGTAGTATTCTGACATAATACATAGGATGGGGGTGTCTACAGTTGGTAAAGAGAGTAAGGGCCTTTCTGATACCCCTTCCCATCACACTCACGATGCCAAGTATAGCTGCAATCAGAGATTACAGAGAAGCTTCTCCGTGTTCTCAAGAAAAGTGATTCTCTTCTTGTTTTCATGGCTCGCTTGTGAAAATCTGCACATATACCTTAAGTGAAAAGGCATTTACACATATGTTTGCTACCAGAAGAACTGTGCCAAATTTTTCAATTTATTTATTTTTGACCATTCATTGTGGGGAGAGGCAAAAAGAAAATGCACCCCAAAATTGTGGGAAGGGGTGAGAATTTCAGAGTGTGCAGGTTTTTGGTGCTTACCTTCCTGTAATGAAGTAGCTGTAGGGGGCATTCTTTATTTTACCATTTTTATCCTGTTCTGTCCTTGCTCCAGCTCCTTGCTCTGTTCTGCTCCAGCTGTTTGCGGTTTCTGAAAAGGACTTTTAACAACAACAAAACCAAACCAAAAATATCTGGCTCTGCTTTCAGGCACTCAGCAGGCAGCAGCACTGGAAAGCCCCCAAGGGAGGAAGTCCTGGTTAATTCCTCTAGGGGGCTTTTCAGAAAGCTCAACTCAAGCACCTGGAGAGGCTGCAAGAAAACAGTGGGATAAAAATGGTAAAATAAAGAGCACACATCAACCCCTCAGCCACCTCCTTCCAGTAAGGTAAGCCCTGAAGCTTTGCAGCACACAGAGAAATTTCTCTGACATTCTCAACATCCCTGAGAAAGAGGCAGAAAAACAACTGCCTCTTTCACAGGGAAATGAAGAGGTTGTGAAAGGGCAGGTGGTGTTTCAGCACAGCACCAACTACCAGGGGCAATGGGATGGGAAAAATATATATTCATACCTACAACTGTTTTCAACCATCCAGGGCAATACATAGCATGCTTTCTGGGGGCACAGAGCAACGTATCACTCTGGCTGAAATAAATGAGTTGACAATTCTTTAGTTCTTTCTTTCCAATGACAAGGAGCTCCTTCACAATTAATGTTGCTTTCCTTCTACGCCCAAAGTAACCTAGCTGATCAGATCCCATTTACTTCAATTACTTTGTATCAGGAGGAGCTGCTGGGATCTGCGTGAAGCTGCCCCATGTGGTGAACCACTGAACTACAGGTGGCAGCCCTGAACTGACTCCACCTACCAGGGCTGGCCGTTGGAACCTCCTGGACAGGAAGTATAAGAGGGCTTCCTGTTTCATTTGAGCCTTGCATGAGCAACAAGGTCTTCCTGAGCTCTGTGTTTTCCTATATCCTTTGGTCCTGTCTTGTTTCTTGAACCTGCCTCCTGTTTGTCCTTTTGTTCTGACTTACTCTTCAGTCCTGACTCGCCACAGATGGCTGCCCACAGTCCAGCCCTGATGGTAGCCATATGTAGGCATTTGCTTGCTCATGGGTGAGGCTAAAGTAGGAAGAGCTAAAGCTCGCACATAGGGCTAAAGCAGGGATGTTGCAGCTGCCCCTGCAAAATCCCCGTGTGTCCAGCTGCTGGTTAGACCTTTGCATGTTGAGCACGAAGGTCTGAAAAGGGCTCTGTGAACACATTCCGATCAGGCTCCCCATGATTAGAAGCCCTGAAAAGGCAGGGTTCCTGATCATAGGAGCTCTGTAAGTGTGTTCAGCTGAATGTGCTTACAGAGCCCTTTTTGGACCTTTGTGCTCAATCCAAGAAAGTCTAACTGGCAGTTGGGCATGCAGGGAAGTTCCAGGCAGGCCTTAAGTGCATGCCCACATCCCCCTCCCCACTTTAGCCCTACATGCGAGCATAGGGCTAATGTGATCATCAGATGTATCCAAGCATGTGTCAACAGCATGAAGTAAGCATGAGTTCTGGATCTCTGTGTGCATCTCCTATGCACAGCAGGGCAATTTTTCATGTGTGTCATCAGAGTTCTCCAAGATTTTGAAGGCCCTTAGGCAAGGCACCCTTAACCTGGAAAAGAAGAGGTATGCAAACCAACAAATTCTATTGTGCTGCTTCTGACCTTCTTGGCTGCTCTCTGTGCACAGAGTTGGGCCCCAGTAAATGCCTGACCATACCATTGTCTGGAGATGGCCCTGTGTGGGATACCTGCCCCTTACACATATCTGAGTAATTTCCAGGATATCACACCACCAAAAGGTATGGTAGATGCATACACAAAATTTCAACCTAAGGGCCTAACTAGACATTAAGGGGAGATGCATGGCTATTGCCAATCCACATCTTCCCCATGTATCTTCTGGGCAAAGGAAAAGGGTAATGTGTAATGCAGCATTATCACATTGAGAATTTCCCTCTGCCCAGTCCAATTCATTGGTTGCTGCTTGCAGGGGAAAGAGAAACCCTAATTGTGATGATATCATGTCAGGCATTTATTTTACTTGTTGTTATTAATGAGATGTGTGAGGGAAATGTGAGTTGCCCGCAAACACTTGTCTCTCTAACCCAGGGCTCTCCAACCTTGGGTCCCCAGATGTTGCTGGACTACAGCTCCCAGAATCCCTTGCCATTAGCCATGCTGGCTGGGTATGCTGGGAGCTGTAGGCCAGCAACATCTGAGGATCCAAGATTGGAGAGCCCTGCTCTAACCTCTAGTTAGGGCCCCCTCAGCTGTGCTGTTTGTGCATGATCAAGGATCCTTGATTTAAGGATCAAGGCCGCACTTGCTAAAACTTCATTTCACAAACATCTCTCGTCTTTGCTGAAAGTCAGTGCCTACAGTTTGGAGTGTCTCCTTCCCTCTGCATGTGATTTTGATTCCACTCATTATAGTTAATCTGATAAAAGAAAGGAACTGCCATGAATGAGAGCAAAAAGGCAAGTGAGCAAGGGTCACTCTGGCTGATGGAGAGAGAAAGCTTTATACCTACAGAACAGCTTGCTGCAGGGCACAAAGGTTACAAAAAAGCATCTCCAGCTGCTTCATCCCTTTAGCCAACTGGGTGTGTGTGTATCATACTGAACCATAAGGCCACCCTGTCTGCCCATCTTAACCTTTGCACTGTGCCACTGTCCTCCAGGAGAGCCAACACTTCCAACATGGTTTTGTTATAAAAGGCAGCAGGAAAACACAGCATCTCTGTCTGGGGATCACGTGCAGCCATTCCCCAAAGCCATGGTGAATGGATAAGGAGCATGAGTGACCTACAGCAGAGTGTGGATGAGTGGTAGGATGGAAGAAGTTTCAGAAGTAGAATGTTGGGGGGTATATGCTTAAAAAACCCTTTATCCTTATCAAAGACTTCAGCAGTCTTATTAATGCAACAAAGACCCCCTGTTTTTAAGCAAAGGGATTCCTGCCTTTAATGTTATCAGAGGAGGGGAGGTGAAAGCAACTACCCTCCCTTTGTGTCCCAAAATGGCACTTCTGCATTCATAACTGAATGAGGTTCTACTGTAGTTTACCAAACAAACAATCAACCCAGGCATACCCTGTACTCCTGTTTTGTTGTAATTACAGATATAACCCACCAAAAAGTATTTTTCTATCAGCTTTTGGTTCAAATGAACTACACGGGTTGAGTCTTGGCAACGTTGACATCCTGTTGGGTGTTGTTGGCAATGTTTTTGGTTCTGGCGGGGTGCTATGGAGTGGACAGGAACAACAGGCCAAGATTACAATATCAGGTGGACTGGAAGCCATGAAGGTTTTGCCGAGAAGTTTGGAGAGGAAAGGGGTAGGTATGGGGTGGAGTTTGGGGAGGAAAGGAGAGTGCCTGAATACTGTATTAGGGTCCTATATGTGGGCTTCCCACCGGCAGTTTGGTTGGCCACGGTGTGTAAAAATGCTAGGCTACATAGGCCTTTGGTCTGATTCACCATGGCTGTTCATATGTTGGAACTGTGCTTGCCTGAGAGATGAAATGTGACTTGCTGTTTAACTGTGTGCCTCAATGGATGAGCTTTCCTGATTGCACCAGAATCTCCCAACGGAGTTCTCCAGTATCCAAGGCTGCTTCACTTCATTTGCCCTGTCAGGCTCTATTTATGATTCCTCACCAGCTCAGGGGCTCTAATGTGGCCGTACTGACAGCAACTGCCGTTTTCTTTATACTACAGGAAATCAGAAGCTCTGTTTCCTCTCATCACCATGCAGGATAGATGTTTCATTTGAGTAACTGTTTCTTCCTGTCTACTTATATTATGGCAGCATCACCACCTTTTGTTTGTTTTTCTTCTCTTCAGAGGGGTAGTTGGATTCTACGGTCTGTCTCCAGAGATATGTATCAAGGAAGACAGAGAGGGTGGGAGGAGAGGTCTTGTAATGTACATTTTGTGCTTCATGATTCCTAGGCTGCTGTGGGACTGAAATAACTGCAGGAGTTGCTTTAACTCGGGCTGGATTTGCCTTGCTGTGTTTTCACTTATTGACTTTTTTAGTAGCTTATAGCTGCAGCCCTATGCACACTTACTTAGCAGTAAGTCCATGAACTAAGTGGGACTCCTGAGTAAACATACATACGCTACGCTCAGATGGGATGCACAGCAAATATTACTCAGAGCAAACCAGAAATGATTAACAAGCTCATATATTTTCCTACTACAGGGATGGGGAATGTGCGGCCATCCAGATGTTGTTGGACTGCAACTTCCATCATCCCTCACCATTGACTAGGGCTGATGGAAGTTGTAGTCCAACAACGTCTGGAGGGCCACATATTCCCCACCACATTCTACCATATACCAGTGCAAAATGAATAATAATAATAATAATAATAATAATAATAATAATAATAATAATAATATAATATTGCATGTTCCCTAAAGACATTTCAAGTTTGGCTTTGGTGGAATTCCAGGCCAGTCACAACTGGGAAGCGGCTGCTAGGAATACCTCTCTGTAAGGTATGTATTTTGAGGCTCTGGAAACTGGATGTCTTGTGAACAGAACTGGCATCAGTGGAAACAGTGCCTGCAGTATCCCATGGTGGACATTATCTCATAATCTCAGTGAGGGAAAGCCCTCTTTGATGGTCCCACCTTGACACAGCCCCCCACACAGACATAAGATGATAATCAACAGAAAGATAATTTCATCCCTGTGTCCCTGCTTCTTCACAGGGAGGAAGCCTTTTCTCGTGCACTGCTAAGGATAGTTCCAGAATCAACGGGAGGATCGTAGAATCATAGAAGTCATAGAAAAGTAGAGTTGGAAAGGGCCTATAAAGCTATCGAGTCCAAACCCCTGCTCAATGCAGGAATCCAGGTCAAAGCATCCCTGACAGATGACTGTCCAGCTGCACCTTGAATGCCTCCAGTGTTGGAGAGCCCACCACCTCCCTAGGTTGTTGGTTCCATTGTCTTATTGCTCTGACAGTCAGGACATTTTTCCAGTGTTGGAGAGCCCATTATTCCATGTCCTGCAATCTGGGATGATGGAGAAGAGATCCTGGCCCTCCTCTGTGACAACCTTTCAAGTACTTGCATTTCTCCTTTACGAGTTGCGATTGGTAACAGGCAGTGTAATATTCAGGGCACTGTCTGAAACTGGCAAAGCAACTGCATGGAAAGTCCAGCTGTTATAGGATCAGAGAACTGATACCCCTCCTCCCTTCTGCTCTTTAGTGCAGGCTCTTTCAGCTCCATGCAGCAGGTGAACAATTATCACTTGCCCACTGACTTAAAGTTTTACAAGGGATTGGGGACTGTTTTCAATTAGCCCCAGGATACAATGAAAATTAACTCATTTGTGTCACCTTGAATAGTCTGGGGGCCACATCTGAGTTACATTTGCCTTCTTGCAATTGGGAAACATGAACCGGGAAGTGGAGAGAAAATGGCCAGATATGCGTAAGACTTGCAGCATCCAGTACATGCTTGCTCAGGCGTACGTCCCACTGGGTTCAAAGGAGCGCTCTTCCAAGGAAATAGGCATAGGATTTAACAGTTTCATCTTCATTAGCTTCTTATTTGGGTGATTTGTATGTAGCAAAACATTATTTCACTCTGTGAAAAGACTTTCACTTTGGCATGATTTAACGCGCTACCCTCTCAAATGTTTGGGGAATATTTGATGGTCTCCCCTGCCCTTGAGGGTTTATCCATGTAATAAGCCGGAGGAGGTGGAATCAGTGGAACATGTTCTCTTGTTTTGTAATTTCTATGTTGGAGTTGGGAAGCAAAGGGTTGCTCCTGTATTCGCCACTTTACCAGGCAAACCAGCCCTATTTCTATTAAATATCTGCCGTCAGATGAAATTCCATCATTATGGTTAGTTGTGGCCAAATTTTAGTCAGTGGCAATGAGAACAAGGAAGCAACTAAGGGTGCAATTGTATGCATGTTTAGACAGGAAAAAAATCCGATAACTCCCAGCATTCCCCAGCCACCTTTGAATGGATTCTTATTTGGATATCTGGTCCGCTTTTGTTGAAGCTTATGTATTGAAGCTTATGGTATTGCTCCTCATCTTCTTTGTCATCATTGCTGCTGATGGCTTGCTTAGCTGGCAAGGAGCCAGGGCCGGATTAAGAGCATTATGGGCCTGGTGCTGAGGATTTTGGTGGGCCTTTTTATGGAAATAAATAAAATGAAGACGCAATTTTATATTAAAACAAATTAAATATTTTAATTACCATTAAAGTGCCAAAACAGAAACATATTGAAAATATTTCTTTTTTTGTAAACAATAAGCTTGTTAACTCAATAAAACCGTTCATCACATATCGTTGATGATAAGTACCTCCACGTTTTTTAACCTCTAGGGCAGTCTTCCCCAACCGGGGCCCTTCCAAATGTTTGGGGCCCCAGCTCCCATCTTCCCCAGCCACTGGCCATGCTGCCTGAGGCAAATGAGAACTGTAGTCCAAAATATCCAAGGGGGATATTTGGTGAACTCTGTTCTCTGGGGTTTTTCAAAATAAAACTTAAAATGCCACACAATTCCCCATGAAAGCGCACGTGCACACACACACACACACACACAGTATTAGCCAAGCAGGTGACATTTTGCAGGCGGCAGGAGGATCAACGCCCCCAAAAGGCAGACACCCACACCCACAAACACACAGCCCTTACGTTCAGTTTGGCTCACAAAAGAGGGAAAGCCCTTTTACAGAAAAAAAGGAGAAGGAGAAGGAGAACTTGCAGATCAAAAGAGTCAAACTTTTGAACCTTACCTGTGCAGAGGAGGGCCATCAGGACCAGCGGCAGGTAAAGACCATCCCAGAGGTTTGTCCCATAGCAAGCAGAAGTCATGGTGGAGATTTTGGAGGCGGGTGGGCAGAGAGGGGTCGCTTGACGGAGCAAAAACTCAAAAACTCCTGCAGCTCATCAGTAAGGGTCTTCCCAATTTCCCCCAAATTATTTATTAAAAAAAAAAAAAAGCAGCCACAACAAAAAGCCAGGAAGCTTTGCTTGACCAAGAATAATTGTGTTGTTCTTGTTGCTTTTTTTTTTTTTTGTTAAACTAGCATTTGAACAATTGAGCTGCGAATCAGAAAGATCTTTTGCTCGAGGCTGGAGAGAGAGGTCCCTTCTAAATCTGAATATTACAGACCCTAGCAAGCCCCCCATGTGCTAGAAGTTCTCACAAAGAAATGTAGTAACAGTGATTGAAATGCAAAGATACTGAAATGCTAATTTGAGAACAACAGTTCTTGCTAGGTCTTGCCTCAAGCCTGTAATGCAGATGTGCTTAGAACACCTTTCTAATCTTGAAAAAATCATTAATTATGCTGAATGATAACGATCAGAGCTAACTCCGAAGGGGGGGAAATCGAAGGGGGAAAAAATCGCCGCGTGTCCCTATAATTGCGGGCCTATTGTCTGTTAAGGGCCTGGAGCTGCCGCTCCAACAGCCCCTAGCTTAATCCGGCCCTGCAAGGAGCCAATGAGCATGTTGGCAGTGGCATCTCCTGCTCCTCCTTCTCACTACCACCATCATTGCCTGGGTCAGAGTGAGGGGCAGGTGAACAAGCAGGTTGCAATGGGGAGCAGGAGGAGCAACTCCAGAGAACTCTTGTCACAGGGGCCCTGTTGGGTGTGGGCCCTCGGCAGGCATCCAATCATACCTCCCTTTGATGCCAGCCCTGCTGACTGATAACAGCAGCAGCCTCTCCAGTGCACATGTATGGATTGTGCTCACACTCACACATGGCAAAAGTGCCTCAATAAGTCTACCCCCATCATAATTAACACCTCCCCCCCAACACAAGAACTGGACTGTTGGAATGTGGGATGCTGGAAGTGATGGGAAGGTGCACTGACTTCTCATTGCGAGTCCGACTGCTAACAGGATCACTGACCACTGTTGTAATATAACTTACCTAAACCCAAATCTACTGAATTCTCAATCAAATCATTAGTGGTGGATTTTGTACCTTAATGGGGGGGGATCGCCTTGGCTCTCCATGCCGTGGAGCCCCCCCGATCCTCGAATTCTCCGTGGCGCGGAGGGGCTCTGCAGCCGCTCTCCTGCACTGCCCGGGCAGCCGCACCACTCGCGCGGGCTCCCGTCGCATCACTTCCGGCTGGCTGGACCCCGTTTTGCTGTGGTTTTGGCATAGAAACCAGGGCAACAGGGCTTAAAATGGCCATCACGGCCGTTTTAAGCCCTGTTGCCCTGGTTTCTATGCCAAAACTGCAGCAACAGGGTTCAGTCACGTCGGCGCAGGGCCCGTCGCGTCACAGCCGGAAATGACGTGACGGGAGCCCACGTGAGTGGCGTGGTGCGACAGACGGACCGGCGGACCGAGTGGGCAGCAAGGTAGGCCCGCAAGTCGCTGCGAATATCGAGGGGCTGCGAGCGGGGCCGATTTTGACCCACTCAAGCCCCCCCGATATTCACGGTGACATCCCTACAAATCATTAACACGAAGCTCAGCCAGATCCACACCTAAGGTTTATTGCAGTATTGTATCACTGCCGTGACTTGTGGGGCACATGACGCATACAGCTTTCAGTGCTGGTCATGCTAGTCCTGCATAATCATTCCTTGTTTCTTCCAGAATTTCCCGGACTAGGTTTATCACAGTTTTTTCACTTATTATGGCTCGCTACCACAGTATGCAGCTAGTGTGTGCTAAACTTGTGCTGTTGTTGCCTGCCTGAGGTGTGGCCATGAAAGTGTTGTCACTGGAGTTAGCTAGTAGTTTTTGAGGGGCGGTGGAAATGCGGCGTGACCAGTGGCGTAGCGTGGGTTGTCAGCACCCGGGGCAAGGCAAGTAATTTGCGCCCCCTAACCCGTGGATTGCGCCCCCTAACCCAAGAGCCGTTACGGCCGGCGGGCAGCCGCCTCTTGCTTGCGGCCCCTGCAAGCGGTGCCCTCCAGCGCCGCCGCGCCCACAGCCCGGACCGCGGGCGCTCCTTTGCCAGCTGGCCACTCGCGACCTTGGCGGATCCAGCGGCCGGCGGAGCGAGCAGAGCAGAGCAGAGCAGAGCAACGGCGCCACCGACCGGGCCCGGCCCGGCCCAGGCCGCGCAGGAAGGCGAAGGCGCGGCAGGGGCGGGCGGGGCGCTCTCTAGGGCCTGGAGAGCGCACCGGACAGGCGCTTCCTTCCCTGCCTCCCCAGCCCGCAGCCCCGCGCAGGAGGCCCTCTGGGCTGGGGCTGCTGCGGCAGCGTAGCCCGCCGGCTCACCCGGCTCACCGCGCTCGAGGCTCACCGCCTCCCGCTCCGGTTCCGTCGCGACCTTGCCGATTACGGCCAGCAGCGCGCGGCGCCTCCCGCTGCAGGGCGCGGCCGGCGTCTCCATAGCGACAGTCCCGGCCGGCGTCCCCATGGCAACCGGCGGCCCACTTAAGGAGACCCCGGGTCGCGCAGGGATTGGGTCTCGGAAGTGCACGTGACCTGGGCAGCCGGCGCCCGCCGCTCCCCGCGGGGCGGGGCTCCCTGCCTGCGCTGGCTCCGCGCGGGGCGCTCCGGGGACCTGCCGGCGCTTGTGCTGCGGACGGGTGCTGCGGACGGGTGAGCCAGGCAGGGGCAGAGAGCTGCGAGCGCGCCCCCCCAGATGTTGCGCCCGGTGTGGCCGGCCCCCCCTGCACCCCCCACTGCTACGCCTCTGGGCGTGACGTCTGTCTCCCAAACTGGTGGAGAAGAGAAGTACCCTTCTTCCTCAGAAGTTTCTTTAAAAATTTTGTTCGTAAATGTTCCTTTTAATTTTTTTATTTATTTTATTTTATTTATTTATATGCCGGCGGCTTCGGGAAATCACACTTGGGTGCTTTTAAAAAAACCCCAAATCAAATCAAATTCGCTCCTGCACACGTGCGCACCTCTGCATAGACGGCGGACCAGAAACAAAGAACCCCCTCTTGTGAAATAATGGCCGTTTCCTTTGCATGTGAAAGGCAGCACCCCTAGTATAGCTGCTGCCATGGAGTTTGAGAGGGGACAGGAGCAGGAGGCTTCCCCCCCTTGTTTTAACAGCCTCAAAAGAACGGGGAGTTGTAAATTAGCCAAACAGCATGTCTGCTCAGAAGTAAATCACATTCTCTCCTATGCCCTTACTCCCAAGTGTATCACATTGATTTAACAGGAGCCTTGTGCTTGGGAAAATCAGAACTGGAGGAACACTGCTTTGGAAGAGCTTTTTCCTTTCTTTCTTTAAAGATCGCACCTGTGCTCATCCGCACCTGCGCAGAGATGATGAAGCAAAAGTGGTGAGAGTGTTGAACTGGGACTTGGGAGATCCGGGTTCTAGTCCCCGCTCGGCCATGAAACTCACTGGGTGACTTTGGGCCAGTCACTTGACTCTCAGCCTAACCTACCTCACAGGGTTGTTGTGAGGATAAAATGGAGAGGAGGAGGCTTATGTAAGCCGCCTTGGGTTCCTTGCAGGAAAAAAGGGCGGGGTATAAATATAATAAATAAATAAATTAAATAAATAAATAAAAAAAATTGAAAGCCCTTTTCAAGAGAATGCCCAGTTCTACCATTACAGAGTTAGGTGTGGGGTGGCAAACTGGGATGAACTGCAGTACATTTAACAAGAGTGTGCCCTGTGAGGAGTGACTGCAGAACGTGAATATAGCAATACTGTTCTGCTAACTTGATGATATACAGTGTAATGTAGATCCGCCCCTTGTCTCACATAAGTACAGTATGGCCATGCAACTTTAATGACAGAAGACACTGATATTTGTGATCTGTTTACAGGTATGCATCAACTATATATGGCAGAATCCAATGCTGCCCATCTCCTAGTGGAGCTGGCTGCCAATCCTGGGCCACTGGCAAGCCCAAAATGAGAAGAAACATTTCTAGAAGGGGGCAGGTCAGCAGAGCTCCCTTATGTGATCTCCACCAACTGGCTCCCTTCTAGAAGCCAGCATTTCTACTTGTTTGGGGTTGCCCCAGAAGCACTAAATCACCATTCTGCAAGTGGTAGGAACTGCTTGCAGAATGGAATTGGCAGGGCTGCATGCAGACCAGAGTCAGCAACCAGCTCCACTAGCAGATGAGCAGCATTGGATTCTGCCCATAATATCCCAAATGTATGATGCAGAAGTATCATATTGGTTTTCTATACTAATAAAGGGTTGTTTCATAAAGGATGCTGGTCATGGTTATTGAATAAAATTGCACTTGAGTCTCTAAGAGCCTGTACTGATTTGATAACCAAAATTTCTCTGTGAACAAGTTAGTACTGTGCTTTTAATAAGTTTTATTGTAGAAATTAGATGTAACAGCAGCATCATGGCACTTGTGTTCTTTTCATTCCAGCAATCTAATTAGCTGCCATAACAACAAAATGGAGCTTGTGAAATGTACAGCAGGCAGGAACTCTTTACAAAGAGAGACAGAGAGATCCACTGGGAACTGATTTGGGTTGGGATTTAACCAATAACAAGCCACACTTCCTTTGCTCAGAGCCAAGCTTCCCATTACGGAAGAAATCAAGCATCTCTATAAGAGGAACAGACTTTAACCAAACATGAATCTGAACCATCCGGTGTTTGGATGTGGAACTGACATTGGTAGCTTGGGAGCATCTCTAGCTCATGTATAAAAGTTACATTATGCTTTATTTTGCAGTAGCATTACAAAACAATTAACACTCTCATCACACTTATCTGGAAGAAGGTGCCATCAAAGTTGTTTCCTGGGAAATGTGTTTGGCATTGGGGTAGGGGGAGATATGCTCTTTTCCCTCAGAGAGTCAGCAACAAGTCATGCCCACTTTCATTTATAACTGCCACCCTATAACTGCCTGGGGATGGGTAGTATTCTAAAATCACAGGAAACTATTATTAAGACAACAAGTTGGTGCTTCAGTTTACAGCTAAATGATCTACAGAAATTAATGTTGGATTACTTGCTGAAGGAACTTGGTGATTCTTAGAATGTACCAATAAATAAATGTCAGAAATAGTGTGACTGTCAGCTTTGGCTTGAACATTTACCTGCATGCCTTGGTAAATGTTGTTCTTAACTAGTAAAAGAGGGGAAATATAAAATGTGGTCAATGGCCAAAGGCAATTTGGCTAGCCTTGTGACTTTTCAAGGTTGGGGAATCAGGAACAACTCAAATGCTGAAAGAGAGACAGAAAGAACTGGAGGTTGGGGGAGGAGAAAAAGAAGAACAGTGGACCGCGGTGGGCATGGCCTCAAGAAACTCTTCAAGGGGATAACGGGTTAATTGAAGTGGAAGGAAAAGAAGGAGGTTGGAGCCTCTGGCTCCAGTGTATGGGAAGGAAAGTGTTGCCCTGGTTACATGGGAGGAGGAGAAAGGTTAAGAAAAGGAGGAAAAATGCATGTTCAGGAGGAAGAAAAGTGGGGAAGTGGAAGGGTGGGGCTATGGGCCTAGGAATGGGATTCTTGGTGAAGGTCCACAGATGCTACAAGCCGCTGGACTCAAGCCAGCAGTTGTAGGTGACAAGAGGAAAGGAATTGCCAGCTGCTAGCCAAGTTAGAGGACTACAAGGGCAGAAAGAGGCAGAGATAGAGAGGACATCAGGCACAGGATTATGTAGGCCCTGCAAGGATGCTGGTATTCAGAACTGTACACTATGCAAGGGAACTGAGCAGAAGGTCCTAAGGTGAGGTTAACCACCAGGGCAGGAACTGTGTCCCAGTTAGAATAAAACAGACTGTTACAACATAAGCCAAGTGTGCCATTATTTTTTGACGCCTCGTTAAAAGGAAATGGAGTCATGCGATGTGGTGTTGCCTCCATCAAGTCCAGATGTTACAACAAGTAAATGTCAAATATTTGTGTCACAACGCTTATTTTCAACATCTACCGGAATGCTGTGGTAAACGATGAAAAGGAGGATGAAATTTGGTATTTAAATTTTACTGGTAAAAGACAGAATTTCCTGACACTTCCCATTCGTTCTCCTAAAAAGTTTGGAAGGACTAGTAAATGTTAACATCTATGACATTTTGTATAAAATATATGATACACAAAATGCAGTGAAAGCTTTGTTAGTCCATTATGAAAGAGAGAGAAAAAATCAAAATCCTTGGGCCATACCTTTATCATGGCTAATCAAAATGTCACAAGCTTGCTCGCTATTTTGTGACCTTTTGGTTGGGTCCTAATAAAGGTATTTCTTGACTGAGGATTTTGAAATATATACAAATATGGATTAAATGGTTTATTAAAGGTTACTTGAATGACATATTTAACACTATGTTGGGACTGGCTACAACCATTTCTAGCTAGTTTGACTAGCTAGGAGTCTCTCCGAAGACTAATTTGAAGGATGGGGAGAATTCAATGGTGTGAACATTAGCATCTTGGGCTTCTATGTCCCAGGTAAGTTTACTTCAGCCCGTCATTAGGGCAGGTCTTAACCCACAGTCAGCGGTGGCTGGTGGGTCCAATGTCAGTGGCGCAGTATATCCACTCTGGGTTTCAGGCTGAACTTTTAAGGACCTATCCATGGCTCTGAACCTAAAATGGGGGGGGGGGTTCCCAGCACTGTGGATAGCTCCTTAAAAGTTCAGACTAAAACCCGGAGTGGATACACCACCTCACTCTCATTGGACCCACCAGCCTCCACCACCAGTTTTACCTCTCCCTTTAACAGCTCTAAGGCAAGGGTGCAGAACCCAGGAGCCAAATCCATCCCTCCAGGGTTTCCTAGAAGGCCCCACCCACTTTCCCCTGGCCCCTTGACTGCTGATCGTTTGGTGGTTTACCAGCTTTTGTGTGTGTTTTCCCCATTCTAAAAGGTTGAAATGCCTCACCTAAGGCTTAGTTACTGGCAGCAAGAGCTTTAAAATACAATAGGCTGGTATTTTGGCCCCTACCCCTTTTGCCATTGGCTACACCCACCACTAGAATGCAGCCCCCGAGGTTGAAAGAGGTTCAGCTCCCCTGCTCTAAGGCATTCAAAGAGGATCCAATCCCTGAATCTCGCAGCTGGCAACTCCAGTGGTCCTTTCAGCCACTTTCCTTTCCTGTTTGCTGGAGGTGGAGGTCCGTGGGGCAGGAAGTGAAGCAGGTGCACCATCTCTTGGCGTCCTGGAGTTTTTAAAAGAATGGTATGTGCTGCCAGAAGTGGTGAGGTGGAACAGGAACAGCAGCTGCTGCTAGTACCAGGACTAAGAGTGGATTAGGCCCCAAAGAAGGAAAGGGCGAAAGAGGGAACTGGTGGTGACAGTGAGAAGGAATGGCATCAGCAGCCACTATAGCGGCAGATTGGGCCGCCGCCGTCCGACAGCAATTTCTCATCATCATGGGCCCTCCTGGCAGGTTGTGGGCCTTGGCAGGTGCCCAACAAAGCCGGCCACTGACAACAGGCCTAAGTAAGCCTACCTGTTTCCTCAGTTGCCTGTTTAATATTATGAGCAACCTTGGCTATCTGATGGCATTTGCTGTGAATCCTTTCAAGTGAAGGGATTTGAGCTCTAGTCTGACTAGACCCAAATATGTTGCTAGACTAAAACAACTGATCTTACCTCAGCCTGCTAATCTTAGGATGGGCCTGAAAGAGCTGCTGTTCCCTCACTACATCCACCTCCTTTCCAGCTCCCCAAAGTTAGAGTGGCCACATGCCCTGCTTTACAGAGGACAATCCTCTATTTGAGAGTGTTCTCTGTTTGAAGGACTGTCTAGTAGTCCAAGTCCAGTTTAAAGATCACAACCCATAAGAAAGGAGAGCGGGGGCTTTAAAGTTGCCCATCCACAGTCAGCACCTGGACAGCAGACTGAGCAGGCACACAGGTCACCTCGTCACGGTCTTCCTCACTAGGGGGACCAGTATATCTATTTAAATCAGTGCTTCTCAATTATTTTCTGTCATGCCCCCCCTAGGAAGAAGAAAACATTTCGCGCCCCCCGCGCGACTGTAAATAGTATCATTTGTCTATAAAATTGTTATAAGTACACCTCTGCATAACACTGTATCCTTATTAACGTATAAGAGAATAAAAAAAGAAAGAAATGTGGATCAATTTACAACAAAGAATAGCTTTATTAACTGTAGCAGAAAAGATTTAAAGGAGCACAGGATTTAAAGGAACACAATATTAAAAAAAACTTTTAACTGAGGTCAAACGAGCCCCCCTTTACGGAGCCTCGCGCCCCCCTGGGGGCCCCGCCCCACTATTTGAGAAGCACTGATTTAAATCATAGTGATTATTTCTAAATGTGCATCTCAATATACATATTAGCATATGTAAATTTTATGCAAATCACTACCCTCTTTTCTCCTCTTTTTTGTGTTGCTACCAAAACCTCGTTGTTTAGTGTTCATGCACCACATAGGACAGGATATACCTGCAGAAGTACAATGGTGAGGGATGATGGGAGTTGTAGGCCAAAACAGTCGGAGGGCCATGAGTTGCCCACCTCTGATATAGGCCTCCTCCCCTGCACTGAAGCAATTATGTAGCTGGAACAAGGGGCCCTCATAGGCTAGTGTTGGAATCTGTAAGTCTTATTCTATGTCCAGTCGAAAACACAAATTAAGTAAATGTATTTTTCTGACATGCATAATTTACTTGTCATAAATTTGGGACGTTTAAAAAGTTTTTGTTTAATTACACTTTGTTGGCTATGAAAGGAGGAAAAACAAAGTGAAGCAAAATCCATGGCTTTTATATAGTGTGTGAGGTTTGTTATACTTCTCCAGACCACAGTTTGGAGCTGACTGCTACAAGCAAAAGTTCTGTGCCTGAATAATATCAATTTGATAGCCTGAGAGGCACTGTGTCTTCTTTTGTTAGGCTAGCAAGGGTCAATTTACCATTTGCTGGTCTTCTGGAGAAAAAAGAGAGAGATGCAATTTGGGACTATCAAAGTGAATGACTATAGCTTTTAAGGAGCTGGGTTTAAGGAGAGATTGCTTCCAGGTGACTCTTGGCTGGTTCAGGGTTCTGTCTCTTGCAGCGCAAATCAGTCTGGTGAGGGTTTAAAGAATAAGATTAAAGGGATGGCCCACTGTCTTGTGTTAGTACCATGGGCCAAGTAGCTTAGTGGGAACCTGTGGCATAATTGGAACAATTATCTCCCTCCCTCCGCCCTCTCTTTCATTTATATCATAGCAATGACACTGGGAAGCTTGTAGTTGTAACAAATCAGCAGCACTGTCACTTTCTTTAGAGTGTTGCTGCTGGAGATGATGCATTAAGAAGGAGTTTTATGTACTTGCCTGCATGATAGGAAACATTTTGGATGGTTGGAACAAGGAAGAGTTTTATGATGCCTTAAAGAACGCTTCCCCAACCTGATGCCTTCCAGATGTTTTGGACTTCAACTCGCATCATCCCCAACCAGCAAGACCAATGGTTTGGAATGCTGGCAGCTGTAGTCCAAAACATCTGGAGGGTACCAAGCTGGAGGAGGAGGCCTTACGGCACAATCCTATGCATGTTTAGACAGAAAAAAGTCCTACAGCTCCCAGTGTTCCTCAGCCAGCCATGTCTAAACATGCATAGGATTGCATCCTTAAAGACTGAAAATTTATTCTCAGATGAATCTCTTCTATAAGACACTCTTTGCTGTTTTGATACAGACTAACATGGCTACCTTATATTCATTCTCATATGTCACCTCCACCATTGGCCTTCCTGGCTAAAGTGACTGGTGTGGTGGTGGTTGTCAGCCAGTTGGTGATACAAGTTGTTAGTGCCTGTTTGTGAAAATTCTGTTTGTTTAAAAGGCAACAGAGTTAAGCCATTGTTACATAGACCTTCATTAGATGTTTTATTACAGCGAGAAGCAATCTGGTGCCCTCCAGATGTTTTGGACAACAAGTCCCACACTTGCTGACCATTGGCCATGCTGGCTGGGGCTGATGGGTTTTGTAGACCCAGTCTTCTGGAAGGCACCTGGTTGCCTACACTTGTTTTGTTATGTTATTGTTTTATGTACTATTGGATGAGAGCTGCCCTGAGAATCTTATTTGATGGGTGACGTGGGATGAAAATATGTAAAGAAACAAGCATGCTTAGGTTCAGATTGCATCTCTCACTGACTTCAATGGACAAGCTGAGCACAAATCCTTAACTTTATACCAAAGGTAAATTCTAGAAAGTCATCTGAACATTTTTAAAAAGTCTCAAGAACTGTGTTTTCTATATACAAACGAGCATGTAATTTGTTTTTAAAAGAAATTTATATTTTATTGCTGCTGTTGATTAATATTAATAAAGCTGGGAATTGGAGCCTCTGATGTGCAGAGAGCCAATTAAAATGGGGTCTGCCCCAAGAGACTGATAGATCCAGATGGTTTTCTGATGGCTCTTGGGGATTTTCCTGTCACTTCAGCAGGAGATTCTGTCAAAGCCCTGGTTGATTTCTGGAATGCAGAAATGGCCCAGGCCATTGACACGAGTGCTCCTGAGTGTCCGTTCCCATGAAGCGGAGCCAAACGAGCCCACTGGTTTTCCAGGGTGCTGCGGCTGATGAAACAGGTGGGATATCAACTAGAGCAACACTGGTGGGAAACTCAGAACAAATCCACTCGAACATGGGCTGGAGCTCATTTGAAAGCCTACTCCATGGCAATGAGGGCAGCGAAGACATCGTACTTCTCTGCCACTGTGCATGCTCAGAGTCACCCAGTGGAGCTTTTCAGGCGGCCAGAAGCCTGCAGGGCAGGGTGGTGATTCCTGTGTCAGTGGGGCTCCTCATCCATTGCAGCTTTTATTCTGAGCTTTATAGGAGCTATCCATGGTGCTGTACTCCACCCCCAAAATAGGTTCACCACCATGGAGGAACACCATGGATAGCTCCTATAAAGCTTGGAATAAAAGCTGCAATGGATAAAGACCCCCACTGACACAGGGGTCACCAGCCTGCTCTGGAGGCCTGTTATGCTCTGGCCCACAAGAAGGAGAGGTGGATCACTCGGTAGCCCCCTGTGACCAATCTGTGTGACACCGCAGATAAAATCAATCATATCTGTGCAGACTTGGATGCCACAATTGATACAGGTCTGGTGGATGTAACTTTGGCTCCTGCTTGTCCAGTTACAATGGATACTTTCCAAATTATACAGCATGAGGATGTGGATAGGATCCTTGGAGAATTGGGGCCTTGCCCTTCATAGCTGATAAAAGTAGCTGTGGGGACTGACTGAGTGGGTAAATGGTGAATTCTTCTTTACGGAAGGTATGATTCTGCTTTGCCTAAAAGGGGTAAGACCTTTGTTTAAAATATACTGTCCCTGAACCCCACTGTATTGGATGATTTCTGGCTAGTCTCCATTATTCTTGGGCAAGGTGCTGGAGAGTGTGGTGGCTTCTCAGCTCTAGGGATTTCTGGATGAGACAGATTATCTAAATCCATTTCAATCTGGCTTCAGGCCTGGTTATGTGACAGAGACTGCTTTGGTTGCCTTGGTGGATGATCTGCACTGGGAACTGGACAGAGGGAGTGTGTAGTGTGTGCCTGTTAGTTCTGCTGGACCTTTAGGCTGCTTTTGATACCACTGACCATGGTATCCTTCTGGGGCGTCTGTCTGAGATGTGACTGTGAGGCACTGCTACATGGTGTCTCCAGTCCTTCTTGGAGGGGCAATCTCAGAAGGTGGTACTGGGAGATTCCTGTTCGACACCATGGCCATTGGCCTGTGGTGTCCCTCAGGGTTCCATCCTATCCCCGTGCTGATTAACATATACATGAAACAGCTGGGAGACGTTGTCTGGAGTTCTGGGTTTTGGTGCCACCAGTATGCTGATGACACTCAACTCTATCTCCTTTCCATCTAAATCCAAGGAAGCTGTTCTGGTTCTAAATCAGTACCTGATGTCAGTAATGGACTGGTTGAGGGCAAACAAATTGAAGCTTAATCCAGACAAGACAGAGGTGTTCCTGGTCAGTCGAAAGGCAGATCAGGGAAAAGGAATTCAATGTATGCTGGATGGGGATGGGGTTACACTTCCACTGAAGACTCAGGCTCACAGTTTGGGTGTACTCATGGACTCAGTCCTGAACCTCGATGCCCAGGCCTTGGCAGTGACCAGGAGTGCATTTGTACAGCTTAGGCTAGTGCACCAGCTGCCCTTATTCCTAGAGATGTCTGACCTGGCCATGGTCACACATGAGAGCCAGTGTAGTGTAGCGGTGAGAGTGTTGGACTGGGACTTGGGAGATCCGGGTTCTAGTCCCCGCTCAGCCATGAAACTCACTGGGTGACTTTGGGCCAGTCACTGACTCTCAGCCTAACCTACCTCACAGGGTTGTTGTGAGGATAAAATGGAGAGGAGGAGGAAGATTGTGTAAGCCGCCTTGGGTTCCTTGCAGGAAAAAAGGCGGGGTATAAATATAATAAATAAAAAAATAAAAAAATAATACCTTAATTACATCCCATTTGGACTACAGTAACATGCTCTAGATGGGGCTGCCTTTGAAAACTGTTCAGAAACTTCAGCTAGTTCAAAATGCTGTGGCCAGACTATTGACCAGGGCTGGTTACAAGGAGCATGCTGCAACTCCCTTGTTACAGCAGCTTCACTGGTCCGTTTCTGGGAAGAATTCAGAAACTGGTTATGCTGGTTATGACCTATAAAGCCCTATATGGGTTGGGACCAGGTTACCTGAATGTCTGCCTTCTCCCATACAAGCCTGCCTAGTTCTTAAGATCATCAGAGGCATGTTTGGTGGTGATGCAAGAGAGGGCCTTTCCCGTGGCCACTCCCAAGCTGTGGAACTCCCTCCCAAGGGAGGCTAGCTTCATTCCCTCTCTGCTATCCTTCCACTGGCAAGCAAAGACCACTTTTTTCAAGACCTTTGGCCTGCAGGTGGTTCTGTTGGTTGGGGTGCTGTTTTTATTCTGTAATTTATTATGTTTTTATTGTATTTTAATGTATTTCATTGTTTATATATATATATATATATATATATATATATATAATATATATATATATATTTTAAATTGTTTTTGTAAACGGCCTTGAGTGCCATTTTTGGTAGAAAGGCGGTGTATGAATCAAATAAATAAATAAATAAATAAATGAAATTGCACACTTCACTAGGATTAGATGGCTTAAAATAAATCACCCCTTTGTGGTATATTCAGTTTGAGTATACTTGAGTGTGGGAACTACAGCTCTTGAAAGAATCAAGAGTAATGATCTAGAAATGCAGCTGAGCAGGAGCGACCTTTATTCCTAAGAATGTGCTGGATTGGAGAGCTGTGGATGAGGTGAAGACATGGCAGGGGAGGGGTGCCATTGTAGTGGGTCCCAGAAACAGATAGAGCTGATGCTTGGAGAGATGGGACCAATGAGAATGAGAGGCCAATCCCATCTTCTTTTAGCTCCATTCCAAACTGGGGTTGCCAACTTTTAACCTGCTGGTTACGGACAGCCAAGCCATTCACAGAAATATTTATTGTTTTAATTATATTTATATCCTGCCTTTTTTCCTGCAAGGAACCCAAGGTGGCTTACATAATCCTCCTCCTCTCCATTTTATCCTCACAACAAGCCCGCGAGGTAGGTTAGGCTGAGTGAAAGTCCATGACTGGCCCAAAGTCTCCCAGTGAGCTTCATGGCAGAGTGGGGACTAGAACCTGGATCTCCCGGGTCCCAGTCCAGCACTCTGACCACTATGCCACATCAAGGGCAGAGATGCTTGAGGAATCCAATCTTTCTGAATTACTATACAAAATGACCTCATCTGCACCTGCCAGACTAATGGGTAGGTCTGAAATTAGATATTTATGAGGTTTTGCACTTTTCCAAAGCAGCTCTTGGCAATTTAAATGCATCAAAATGTGCATTGAAATAGCATTTTGAGAGAAAATATGAATTTAAATAATATTAAAATATGTATTTAAATACATGAGAGGATTTTTTTTTAAATTGCAGCTTAATGCAATTTTTAAAATTGCAGCTTAATGCAGAAATGGAATGGAATTATGGGTTAAAACATGGTGCCATTCCTAATCAAGGGACTCATAGCAATTTGGAATAATCACTAAAACTGAGAGCCCATGTACTTTAGTAGTATTATTGGGCTAGGCCTCTGGATAACCAGGTTCAAATCTTGACCAGCAGAGAAGCTTACTGGGAAATCTTGGGCCGCTCACTAATTCTCAGAATAACCTACCTCACAGGGTTGTTGTGAGGCTAAAATTGGGGGAAGAAACCATATAGCCCACCTTGAGTTCCTTGGAAGAAAAGTGGGATATCAATGTAACAGATAAATAATAATGTAAACTACTTAGAGATATTTTAAAATATGTATAGCAGTATATAAAGCTAATAAATAAATAAATAATAAATGTTCATTCAGCAAGTCAGGCCTTATCAGTAGCAGTGCTCACCCTGTGGAAAAAACTCCCTCATGCAGTTCAGGAGGCAGAAAATGTGGTATCTTTCAAATGCCTTCTGAAAACGCACCTGTTCACCCAGGCTTTCCCTGGCCCATGATTAAATTAACCATGCTGCCCCATTTTACTGCTCCTGCACTGCTGTGTAGTAGTAGTAGTTGTTGTTGTAATTGCATTGTTTTAAAACTGTATTTTAAAAGTGATTTTAATTGTGATTTTAATATTTATATGGAAACTGCTTAGGGATTTAAAAAAATACTTAGTGGTATAGAAATAGTACAAATAAATAAACATGATTTAATTTTAAATATGGAATTGGAAAACAGGTGACTAATCTCCCCTCCCAACCTTTTATTATTCTACAAATGCTTTCAGTTATCAGAATGGGCATAACAAAAATACCAGCACTGGACATTCAATTTCTTCAGAAGAACATACTTTGTATTACTTCTTTTCAAAGAGTGTACTAGTGCTCTCTAGGCAACAAAAAACTCATAACTTAAGATAGCCACTGATTAAAGCGTGATCAGATATACAATTCTGCTCTCACAGAAAATATAGACAATCTCTGTTGATAATATTTCCTATTTATTATGGACAGAGTCCTGACATATGAACAGTCCATAGGAAATATGAGATGGTAGCAGCCCCATCTCAGACTTGAGCAGAAAGAACATCCTTCAGTGCAAACTGTTTTCATGTGCCTCTCGCATTTTCTTGGTTCAAGGGACTATGGCTATCTTGGATCTCATCAATTTGCTTGCAGAGCTGACATTTGTCTCTTTACATCCAAAGCAAAGATTCCAGAAACTGAAGATTCAGCACTACCGCTATTGGAAATCCCCATTGACATTTACCTGCAGGAATGGTGTTTTTTCTTTTCTTTTCGCATCTCTTTACACTGTAGCTCACACTCTGACCTTGGGATATGTTCTGCCATTTATGCATTCTTGAGTGTATTCATCTCAAGACTGGAACAATTAAACTGCCTAGGACCAGATTGACTAGTACCCAAGTGAGCATCAAGGGTTGAGTTCTTGCTTAGCTTTAAAATTCAGATTTAAGCCCCATGCATAAAAGATGAGCTTTCTCTTCGCTCACCTCCCCCACCCCTAAAAAACCAAAGGGAGGACGCTCTTGTCCAGAATACCCCCCCAAAAAGTGTGAGGCCGATTTTGCTGTGTCACAAATTGATCTTTCGCAGATGCTGAAAAGCTAGGAAGTGCAATTATGGGGAAATTGCAGTAAGGCAAACAAGTACATGCCAAGGGCTGCCATTCCCCATTACTCACCTGAGCCTACTGATTGTGGCAGACACGCAACATCTGTATGTGCTTTATAGGGGGAAAATATTCTCAAGAATGGCAATTGAATGGGGTGGGGGGAGAGGAGGGGAACAGATTGAGTCATTCCTAGAAATAGAAGGCACCCATGTCACAGGGGAAAGTTGCTAATGGGCCTAGGCTAGACTCTAGAGCTGTCCACCAAGCTAACACAGCACACCACCAGCCATCTGTTGTGGCCTTCTAGGTGCTTGACAACTAAGGATGTATATATCTGTCAGCTTTCGTTTCTCCCGCATGTGAATTTTTAAAATCTCGAGTTCTTTCCATTCCAAATGTGAAGAAATGGGTGAGTTTTGATCAAAAGAGAACTGAAACGGAATTTCCACCCATCTGCACTGGCCAGATTCAATAGGAACAGCAATTCCTAGCATGGAGAGGATCAATTTGTACCAGTTTGCCGTGTAGCTGTGAAAGATGAGGAGCCTGTTGGAAAAAAGAGCTGGCAACCCTAATTCAGCACTTCAAATGTGGTTGACTATATCCAGACTATATCCTAAACACTCAAAGGCCTTGATGGATGAATCGATCAGCTTTGGTTTCTCCCACGTTATTAAATTATTTTCTTAAATCTCAAGTTCTTTCCATCAGAGATCTGCAAATTTTGGTAAATTCTTATCAAAACGATCAGGATGAAATTCTCACCCATCCCTGTTTCTCAAGCCCCTGGTGGGCTGCCATTCATGGCAGACTGTTTATGTTTGGCTTGGTGAATCATGAGTTGCCCTCCTATTTGACAGTAGCAATGACATCAGCAAACTGATTTGGAATTGGTGGAAGTGACACAGTGCAGCCTCAGAAGAAGTCTGAAATCATGTAATCTGTGAACTCTGAGACTCTTGAGAATTCCATGCTTCTGGAACTCTAATATGAAGTTCATTTTCCTTTGATGGCATTCTTGTTGTTATCTGGACCTGAAACAATGCAGCGTCAGCTGCGTATGGCATGTGTAACTGTGTATTAAGTACATTACATCTGCTTCTTATCCCACATGGATTATGAAAGTCAGTTGCTGACAGAAATAAAAATAATAGGCAAGAAGAGCTGGGAATGGGGAACACTACAGAAATAAAGTTGGCCCATGCTGCAGTCATGACAGAAGGTGGTCTTTAGGAAGCAATTTCAATAAAACATGTACATTATAATACTGTAGAAATATTTAATAATATGTTATATTTTAATGATTTTTTAAAAAGTGTGTGTGTGTGTGTGTGTGTGAACACAGAAAGATATAGATGTAGATATAAACTGGAGCAACTCTGGTACCAATGCCCTTTTGGAACACTTTCAGATCAGAAGTTGCATTCCTTTTTGTTACCCCTCCACCCCCCATGCCCCCCGACATGGATGCTTTTCCTCCTGTCGCACTAATGGCTCATTATTCTTCGTGGAATGCAGCAGGATGAAAACCCTGCTTAGAACCTCAGATAAAGCACCATGTGGCTTAGTGGTGCTGTATATAAGCAAATAAATACTGATAACCCTGCACATTCTCCCTGTCCTTATGTGCAAATGCTATAGTCTAAGCAATGTTAATAGCTACGACGTGTCAAAAGAAAGGCGCCCAAGGTAGCATGAGGTTATCTCTTGGTCAAAGGTTTAAATTTCATCAAACGCTTCCCAGTGCAAATTAATATTAACAATGTGCATATTAAAATTAACCCAGTGCAAATTAAAATTAACAATAAGCCTGTGGCTTATGCTGGCTCAGCTTGTCTGAGTGTGGAAAGCTAAGCAGGGTCAGGCCTGGTTATTACTTGGATGGGAGACCCCTCCTCTAGTTTCCTGCATTGAGCAGGGGGTTGGACTCGATGGCCTTGTAGGCCCCTTCCAACTCTATGATCTATGAAATCTATGTAGCTTATGTGTGTTTTATGCAAAGGCATGCAGGGTTCCTCCTCCTATGGGGGTACCTCTTTGTATTTTGAGTGCCCATCATTTGACCAGAATTCAGTTGGAGCCACAGTGGAAGGTCTTAGTTTATGGGGATTAATAACTGGATATGAGGAAGTCATTAGAGCTATATACTCTCTACTGCAGTGTTCTCCAACCTTGAGTTGTAGGCCAAAAACATGCTGGGAGTTGTAGGCCAACATTCCTGCACAGAAACAAGGCTATTCCAACTGGACAAGCAAGCTAGCAGACACTTTGAATAGCAATTGTACTATTTATTTATTTATTATATTTATACCCCGCCTTTTTTCCTGCAAGGAACCCAAGGCGGCTTACATAATCATCATCATCCTCTCCATTTTATCCTCACAACAACCCTGTGAGGTAGGTTAGGCTGAGAGTCAGTGACTGGCCCAAAGTCATCCAGTGAGTTTCATGGCCGAGAGGGGACTAGAACCCGGATCTCCCGAGTCCCAGTCCAACACTCTAACCACTACGCCACACTGGCTCTCAGTGCAGTGTAATAGGGTAATAGTAATAGTGTTCTCCAACCTTGGGTTCCCAGATGTTTTTGGCCTACAACTCCCAGCTACGCTGGCTGGGGCATGCTGGGAGATGTAGGCCAAAAACATCTGGGGACCCAAGGTTGGAGAACACTGCTCTACTGTGTTAACTAAAATTACCCTATTCTTGCTTAGGAAACGTAAGTGCTGTCTCTGCTGCTGCACAGAATTATGATGGGTAATTATACGCAGCACCAGAGGGCTTTTTCACATTTTTAAGGCAGGGATGGGTTGCAGGATCTACTTCAGGGTTGCAGGATCTACTTTGGTTGGTTTTTTTTTTACTAGAAACCTGAGATTGGAGTCTCAGAGCAAAAGCAATTGGAGTCAAGAGCAAAAGACATAGAGTTGGATCCAAACTTAGTTATACTTAAAGTAGACCCATTATAATCAATAGGACTTAGATTAACCATGACTAAATTAAGTCCCATTGACTTTAGTGCTGCATCAGCCTTAAACATGAATGCATTCGGATCCAACCCATACACTTAGAATGGAAGAATACTGAGCTCAGGAACTTGTTTTGAGTACCAGATTTGAAGTGAGACAACATTCATTTAACACAAAAACCCCTCCTGGTTATCCCAAGCTTTCTTCATTTCAGTAGTCTAATTTAGGAGGGGAGTCTTTTTGTTGGTATTATTGTTAAACAACTGGGAGTCAGAAAACCTTGCTGATCTACATACCACTCAGATATCTACCAGTACATCCAGAATTACTATCTATCCTCCCATGGTCTAATGCAGCCTTCCCTAACCTGGTTCCCCCCAGATGTTTTGAACTCCAGCTCCCATCAGTCCCAGCCAGCAAGGCCAATGCTCAGGAATGCTGGGAGTTTTAGTCCAAAACATTGGGAGTGCACAAGGTTGGGGAAGCCTAGTCTAAAGCATCTGTGGAATTCTTAGTGCATCTACCCTTTTCCTTAACAAGGGGTAATCAGCTGATGAATGAAAGTGAGAGTTAATTCTCCGGCATATCTCTTTTCATCAACAGGATTTACTTATCCTTTCCCCTGTAGCGGAGTTCCCTAAAAGTTACTAGATCTTCAGACCTAGTAAGAGGAAACATAGTAAGATGATATCCCCCTTTTTGATGAGCAATCAAGAGAGCAGTATAAAGACAGCTGAGAATGAGATAATGCCTTTTCCTCTCCGCTGCTGGAATTACAGGAGCATCATTTGACTGCACCTATGTCAACATTTTGTGGGTCTTTCTGCCTCCTGCTCTTCTGCTGATGCCATGGGGGAAAGCATCATGATCATGCCTTGTTACATAAGGGTTCTCCAGTTGTGCAGGACCTGTTCATGGATAGGACAGCTGGAACAATAAAACCTGTATCTGTCCAAAACGACTATTAGTTTGGTAGCAGCACCTTAAAGACTAACATGTTTAGCTGTCCAGAATGTGAAACAAACATAGGCAAACTCTGATATCTATTGATTGTATGAGGTTTAGCTTATGGATCAATTGATTAGGCTATTAAAGTTCCATAAGCGCATGCCTAAAACCAAGCATTCTGAAGAAAAAATAATGTATTTTCTGGATCACTGGAAAGTAAAGCCCACTGGTTTCCATGAGGATTATTTGCAACAAATCCTGCAGGGTTGCAGTCTTGCAGCCTGCTTGGAAGGGCCCAATGTGATGTCTTGGGGGTGGGGCAGAGTAATTGTCCTGAGCCAACTTCTCCAAATGGCATGGCAAGGCCAAGGAGTGGTGCTGGCATACATGAGAACTCTGAGCTTCCTTTTCCCCTTTCTGTCACCCAAGCCAGTTTTTCCCCATTCTAAAAGGCTGAAATGCCTCTCCTACAGCTGAGTTACTGGCAGTAAGAGCTTGAAGCAAAACTATGTTGGGCTTGGCCCCACCCCTTTCACCTTTGGCCCCACCCCTTTCACCTTTGGCCCCACCCCTTTCACCTTTGGCCCCACTCACCAGTGGAATGAGGCCCCATAGAGCTTCTCCAAAATTGAATTTGGCTCTCAAGCTTTTGGAAGGTATATAATATATATATTTTAAAATTTAGAAAATATTTTTCAGAAATACCTGCAATTTAAGAATACTAGAGTAGGAAATAAGATTTCACAGTAGGCCACCAGGAAACAAACTTTGACATCTAAGCATTTGCAGGCATTGCATATACAGTGACATACCTGGAGAGTGGCAGAAATGGATGTGAGTGAGAACCAGACTTGAGATCATTGTCATTCAATTCATAACCCATTTATTAGCTGCACATAACACTCCTTCCTGTCTCCTTCCTTGCAAGGTGTCCAGATGGCCATAGATGCACAAATGATAGAATCAAGTAGCTCAGTAGTTCTCTTTATCACATCTTCAAAATTACTCTCATGGGAGAGAGGAGGTGCAGGGAAATATATACAGAGAATCAGAATGGGGGTCTGCATGGAGGAATGTGTGGGGTCCAGCCCTGCAGTTGTTGGTTAAGTGGTTCTGAAGTCAAATGGTCACATTGAATAGGTCTGGTGAATGCATTGCCCTGCTGTATTGCTAGATCATAACTTGCTACATTTTTGAAGACTAATGAAAGATTCTTTGGACATTGCAAGCTGCAATTTGGGCAATTGTCCGGAGTCATGCCTCAACAGAGTTTCTCTCTTTTTATGTGTAGTGATGATGTGCTTTTAACATCTGCATAATAGCCAGAAAAGGCCAAAATCAACAGGTGGGGCTTTGTCAGGAAAAAGCTTCACCTTTCGATTCCTGCCTGTTTTGCAGCTGTCAAATAGTGTCCACAAAAAGAGGGGACACCCCTCAGGGCCGGTGCTACCATTAGGCCAACTAGGCAGCTGCCTAGGGCACAGGGCTAAAGGGAGCACCAGAAATAGGGAGGGAGGGCTCAAGTGGGAAGGGGGGCGCGCTAAATATCTGATCTTGCCTAGGGCACCAAACTGCCTTGCACCGGCCCTGGCACCCCTGTTTCAGGATGCTAAAAGCCAACTTTGGGCTAAAAGCCAAATCAACTTTTGCTTTTTTTTTTGCTGACTTTACTATGTAATGAACTACCATGAGAGAGATGGCAAATGAGAAAGGTAAGAGATAGGAAACATTGACTATTTGGATCATGTGGTGTTTGTCTCTTGTCAGCTGCACTTTTGACCTGTACCAGCTTACCTGTGAAAGGGCAGCTTCCCTTTCCCTCTATTTCTGAGGGTCCAAATCTTGCAAAGGTCTCCATCAAAAACTGTCAAAGTCTCTGCCTTTGCCAGAGGAAACTAGGCATTGCTTTCCAGTGGGGTCTGGTGCTCTCCAAGTGGATTGGAAGTGACATTGACTCCTTAGTGAATGAAGCAGGAAACAAACAGCATATTGAGCCCAGAGTGTTGTCGCTTTCCCCTCCTGCCTATGCAGACTGTCATCACAGATACCCCCAGGGTAAGCACAGACGGCAGACATCTGTACTGGGTAATTTCAGAGTATGTTCTAATGCAGCACTTTGTTTACTATAAAAGCCGCTACATCATTCATGATCGTGCTCGACATCCGTTCTGGGGTTCACTTCGTATTCTTCTTCAAAAAAATAAAGGCTAAGGGTGCAATCCTATGCAAATTTAGACAGAAAAAAGGCATACAAATCCCAGCATGCCCCAGCCAGTACAGCTGGCTGGGGCATGCTGGGAGTTGTAGCCCTTTTTTCTGTCTAAACTTGCATAGGATTTTGCCTTAAAGGTACTTTTTCTGAGACATCAAAGGATTATATCTGCTTCCAATTCATACCTGAGTACATCCTGAGATACCTGAATCTTATGGGATGGCTTAAATTCTGTTTCCTAATTCATGCAAGTCCAAGGTGGGGCCTAGAATCTTTGTAATTTGACTTTGCAAAATGAGGCAGAACTTGTCTAAAAATTAGTCTCAAGGTTACTGCTCAATTTTATAAATGAGAAACTGCAAAGCAAAATTTGAATACACATTTGGAAGCTGAACACTGTAACTCAAAATATTGAAGTTAGCATGCTTGACATTTATTGGTATCTCTTGGTTGTTTTGCTTTTGGAACACTTCAAATATGAAATCTCATAAGCAGTCAATCGGTAAATAGTAATGAGCCAAAATCTGAGCCAAAACATTGGGAAGATTTTTGTGATCGTTTTTTGTGCCACCTAAAAAGCACCCTCCCATTTTGAGTGATTTTTTCCAGGGAGGAGTATGAACAATGTTTGCAAAAGGGGGAAATATGCAGGGATTCAAACCCAGACTTTTAAGAGAAAAGCATTCAGATCCCTGGACCTGGCTGTACAAATCTGTAAGTTTTGTTTTCTTCCATATTACATATTTTTAAAATCCCAAGTTTTTGGGAAGCACAATCCTATGGTCACTAGACCGCATCAAGATGAACATAGGATTTTTTGGATTCCCGGCTACAAGGTTGGAAAATCGCTCCGACCTCATAGCTGGGGATCTGTGCTTGGATCCCCCTCCCTCCACAGCCAGTGCAGAAAGAACTGTGCCAGCTGCTTCTCCAAGGTTGCAAGAGTGATCTTGGAGAAGGGCTTTTGGGGGTGTTCCAGGGAGTGAGGAAGGGAGGAGACAGGCGACGCCAAGATACAAGGTGTCCTGGTAGTGCCTCAACCTCCTTCCCTCCCACTCCTAAGTGCGTTGCAGGGTGGGAGGAGTGCAGAGACAACCTTTGCCTCAGCACGCCTCCTGCTCTCCATAGGTTGCCTGTAATCCTCCAAGTTTGGAGGGTTACAGCCATCCCGATTGGATTGCACCCTTAGTCTCAAATATGGAGAACTTTGCAAATTTTGCAACTATTGCAACTATTGCAACTGCAATAAAATGAAATTCACAACCATGCTTAATCAATGGTGTCAAAGACCACGGCAAATTAACTTTCAAATGCAGCAAAATATTAAGTCAGATAGCATATATTGAAACCAGGTATTCTTGGGTATCAAATCCAAAGCAAGCTTGTACCGAGGAGATCAGGCACATGTAGTTGTGCTTAGTATTTTTGTTGACATTTTTGTTGACACCAATGGATTGTTGTGCCTCTTCCTCTTCCCCTTTTACCCCAGAACTCAAGATCAGCTACTTTGTAGGTTGTGGAGCATGCCGTGTGAACCCAGACTGCTGGGTTGTTTAGGGGTTAAAGAATTCAGCATTAACCCAGCAACAAACTATGGGTTAACCACTGGGTTGTTTAGCCCCTAAACAACCTAGTAGTCCTAGTTTGCACATCCTGCTCCACAACCTAGGAAGGACCTGATCATGGATTGTGCAGTAAAAGTGGAGGAGGTGTATCCTCGCTCACGCATGACAAATCAGTTTTTAAACTGCTGGGTAGTTGTTATTTCTGTACCCACTCATAGATATGTGGGTTCACAGCAAATGGAACCAACTACCTAGGGAGGTGGTGGGCTTTCCCACTCTGGAGGCATTCAAGGTGCAGCTGGACAGCCATCTGTCAGGGATGCTTTGGCTTGGATTCCTGCATTGAGCAGGGGGTTGGACTCGATGGCCTTATAGGCCCCTTCCAACTCTACTTTTCTATGATTCTATGAAATATTTTCATAGCAAATATTACTTATCCTGAGATTGAAGGGGAGAATAATGAATAATAACATTCATTATTGTAGGTGGAATCTTGCTACATTCAAAGAGTTTCAAAGGATTGCTCAAATCAGTGGCAAACTTTTCTTGAGGTGTTTTAAAATGGAGCACTATGACAGAGCAGTATCAAAGGGTTTCACTTTCTGCGGTAAAACTTAATCTCTCTCTTTTTAAACTCAATGATAAGGGATGAGAAAGAGGATGGATATCTTGATGTAAAGCATTAGTTTGCTTTCTTTACTCCTCACAGTACTGGATTAAAAACGCAAATATGAAGGCAGGATTCATCCTGTTGCTTTATCCTTTATTAGCATGAACTTGATCCCTGAGGCTTCTGTATTCCTCTTCTCACAGAATTACCCCAAGGAAAAAATCTCAGTCCACAAAGCCTGTTAACTGTATGAAATCTTCCACCACGTTTCTCAGCTGCAGCTGAGAACCATACACACTGGCAACAAAGCTGAAATGGGGAAGGGAAAGACGGGTGATGGACTAACCACAGAAAAAATTGTCTGGTTTTAATGCTCTATTTATTCATTCCAAAAGAATGCAGCACAGGATGATGTTCAGATCTGTTAAAATCAAGACAACATTTTGACATTTAATAGCTGTCTCCAAATGGGATTCCGGCTAGGATCCCCACAGGCAGGGCAGTGCAGGCACAGAGCTACAACTTCTTCTTTCTGTTTTACATTCGCTGTTCTGAAGCAGCATGCACATTTATACAAAAATACATATTAATTTCTATGCTATGGTAAGGCTGTTTTGCAAAACAGCCACCATGCCTGGGATGAGTCCCTTTAAGACTGCTATGTGTCATCTTTACACTGGTGTGACTGGGGGGGGGCATGCAGGGCAAACAAGCATTTTTCGGTTTTATACGCTAACCTTAGATGGTTTAATACAAACAATGTGGACTGTTGAGTTGAGGCCACTCGGCAATCATAAGCGCTCTGGGGCAGGGATTGTGTTATTTTCATATTTTGAGCCACACTTAGCACAGGCTTGTTTTTAAACAGATGTTAAAAACATCTCTACCATCTGTGGAGATGGTAATAATGGGGTTGTCCAAACATTGATTGGTTGCAACTTCAAAGGCTGGTTCTTGTCTATGTTTTCATAGATTTCATAGATCATAGAGTTGGAAGGAGCCTACAAGGCTATCGAGTCCAACCCCCTGCTCAATGCAGGAAACTAGAGGAGAGGGTCTCCCATTCAAGTAATAACCAGGCCTGACCCTGCTTAGCTTTCCACACTCGGACAAGCTGAGCCAGTATGTTCATTACCTGTGGGCCACAGCATGAACTAGTGACTTCCCTATATGAATAGGCTGTCATAGATCAAATACCACAGAGACAAGTTTTACATCAGAGGAAATGTTTTCTAATGGAGTCAATTTACACATTCATTTGTGAGCCATCAAATGATGAGAAATCTCAAATCAGGACACATACATGTATGGGTGAAGCATCCCCTTGTGATGCCTTGTATGTGATAGAATTGGACTAGTGTGAGGCTGTGCAAGTCCTGGATCAGTGCCTGAAGTCAGTGATGGGCTGGATAAGGGCCAATAAACTGAGGCTGAATCCTGGCAAGATGGAAGCCCTGTGGGTGAGTGGTTCCCGAGTCCGGGAGTTAGACTCATTGCCTGTTCTGGATGGGGTTACACTCCCTTTGGAAGATCAGGTTCGTAGTCGGGGTACTCCTAGATCCGTCATTGTCGCTGGAGTCCCAAGTGACTGTAGCAGCTCGGAGTGTCTTTTACCATCTTTGATTGGTTCGCCAGCTACAGCCTCTCCTGGACAGGGATGGCTTGGTCACAGTAATACAGGTGTTGGTACCCTCAAGACTGGATTACTGCAATGCGCTCTATGTGGGGCTGCCCTGGAAGCTGGAGCTAGTGTAGAATGCAGCAGCTCAGCTGTTGTCGGGGAGCTGCCCCTTTTCAGCATGCAACTCTTTGCTGAGGGAACTGCACTGGCTACCTATTTGCTACCAGGCCAGGTTTAAGGTTCTTGTACTTGCATACAAAGCCCGAAACAACTTGGGACCAGAATACCTGAGAGAGTGCCTTCTCCCTTACCAATCTGCCTGATCACTGAGGTCATCGGAGAACATTATCCTGGTGGTTCCTCATGAACCTCTGGCCTGGCTGGAGTCCATCAGGAGAAGCACCTTCAGTGTGGCAGCTCCATTTCTGTGGAACTCCCTGACTCCGGAGGTCAGGCAGGCTCCGACATTGTGTTGCTTTTGGCGCCTGCTGAAGACTTCCCTGTTCCAGGAAGCCTTCTCTGCTGTCCTACCACCATTTTAGTTATGCATTGTTTTCATGTGTGTGTTTTTTGTTTCTTTTATCTGTTTTTATCTTTTTATTGTTCACCACTCCAGAAACTGCTTAGATATGGAGCAGTATACAAATACTGTAAGTAAGTAAATAAATAAAATATAAGTTAGCCGCGTCTTTGAATCTGGTGACTGGGATTCTCCCCATCCTCTTCTTCTTTTAAACAGGTGCTGTGTGTGTTTTCGAGGAGGGGAAGGGAGAATCCAGATAGTGCAAGGTTTTTTTTCTTCTTAAACCCTTCCCCATGCACCATTTTTCTGCTGAAAATCTCACACCCCTGAAGCTGCTATTGCAGGAAATAGCAAGTTGGGGCAGGGAGGGAGTAATTTTCAGTAGGAAAAGCCCAAGCCCATAGACCAACTTTCCCAACCTGGTGCCCACCAGATGTGTTGGGGTGCAACTCCCATCATTCCCAGCCATTGGCCATGCTGGCTGGGAATGATGGGTGCTATGTCCAACAAATGTGTTATTTATTTAAAATATTTCATGGCCACCTTTCAGGGCAGGAGCCCTCTCGAGGTGGCATACACAATAAAGCACAGAATAAAAACTGATGCAGTATTTGAAACAGCAAAAACACAGTAAAACAGCAACAGCAGCAAACATTCTAAAAAACGGCGAACACTAGCATAAAATAAAAGTTACAGCAGAGAGCTGCAGCCACAACCCAGTCTGATAGAACATAATCAGGGGAAGGCCTGAGTAAAGCACAGCCTCCAATTGCCCTGAATTTGCTGGGACAGTCTGGCAAACAGTTAAAGGATCACAGCTTCTGACTTCGTTATGCAGATTCCCGATTTGTTATGCAGAGCCCCGAATTTTCCTTCCTCGCAAGCTATTTAGCTTAGCTGCAATTTTGCCCATGGACCCTTTAAGCAGGAAGGGAACAGACCCCAGGGTGTGTGTGTGTGTGTGTGTGTGTGTGCGCGCGCGCTCTACCTGCTGCCTCTGACCAGGCCCCCTGGTAAGTAAGACCCATTGAAGACATTTGTACTTATTCCTGAGTAACTGTGCATAGGATTGCACTGTTTTAACTCTTACAGTAATTCAAGTTAGTTAAATTCTGTAAGATTATTCCAGTTTAAGTGTTTAAATCTAAATTGTGTGAATAGAACACAAAAAGTGCTTTAAACTGAGCCCTTTCCACAATAACAAACAACAACAAAGCTGTTCAGCCCCTCAAAGTTACTCCCTTGTGCTTAAAAACCAGAGCTCAGTAGAGGTGTTGGAGCAAAATGCTGAAGTGGCTCAAAACCCCTAATGTGTCTTTTTGTATTTTCCCCCACCCAAAAGCTCCCCCTCCTCCGCATCTCCTTCTTTTCTTCTCCAACTGCCCTGAAAATGCGGGGCCCATGCTGACAATTTTAAAACAAAAAGAAAGTTATTGCCCTGCAAGCAATGACACCCCCCCATGAAAAACACCAGATATCAACAATTAAGGGTTTAAGTAAAGTAAAAAAAAAAAATATTACAAAAACCACTAATAAAATATTATAAAATAATATATAATATAATAATGTAATAATTATAATATATAAGATTTTGTGTGTTTCCTCTAATAACTTTTGTACTTGACCATGCCCTTTGGTTGCCTGGCCATACCCTTGGCCACACCCTCATGTTGTCTGGCTATGCCCTCTTGATCAAACCTTCATGTTGCTTAACCATACCTCTTACAAATTCACATGTGTGTCCCTATTTTCATCTGTGAAATGTTGGAGGGTATGGTAAAGTAGTACATTTTCAGGGCCTTCTTAAAAGCCTGCAATGATGGGGCATTGCGGACCACCGATGGCAACTTATTCCAGAGTTGTGGGGCCACTGTGGAAAAGGCCCTCTTTTGTGTGGTTGCCCACCTAACTGCTCTCACAGGTGGACAAATGAGAAGGGCCTCTCTTGCTGATCTTAAAGTGTGGGCAGGCTGATATGGGTGAAGGTGGTCCTTCAAGTAATTTGATCCCAAACCATTTAAGGTTTTAAATGTCAAAACCAGTACTTTAAATTGGGCTTGGAAACGCACTGGTAATCAGTGTAGTTGGTGCAGTATAGGCATTATCTGGAGGGTACTGGGTTAGAGAAGGCTGCTGTAGACCAAAAACTGCACACAGAGATTTTTTAACTAGAGATGGGAGAACCAGTGATTTTCCAGCTTGCCTAAATTCTCCAAAAAATCACATTAAAGCTCATTTTTGCTTGCTTCTATTTTTGACCTGTTTTTTGGCTTGTTCGAACAGGAAACATGTGCATTTCATAGAGTTCATAGATCATAGAGTTGGAAGGAGCCTACAAGGCTATCGAGTCCAACCCCCTGCTCAATGCAGGAAACTAGAGGAGGGGTCTCCCATCCAAGTAACAACCAGGCTTGACCCTGTTTGGCTTTCCACGCTCAGACAAGCTGAGCCAGGAACAGTGTGCATTTCTGTGTGTATTTTTCAAAAGTGTGCACTTTCTCCCCATTGACCAAAGCATAAAAATGCTTCTTTAAAAAAGAAAAAGAAAAAAAGTGCACTTCAAAGTATGCAATTTTTTATTTTTTTTTACAAAATAAGCATTTTTCAAATGCAATTTCAAATTCGGGAATTTGTGAACATTTCTCAGAAAAAAAAGCTCTCCTGCTTCTGTGTTTGTGTTCAGGATTGTAAATGGGACGTGTTCACAAGATCAGCAAACAGAAATCAAATTAGCTGCTGGACCTGTCGGCAGCTGCTCCCCTGTGTGGTGAGCTGTTGAAGTGCAGGAAGAACCTTCTGGATTGACTCCTCCCACTCAGGCTGACCACGGGATCCTTCCAGGCAGGAAGGAGTATAAAGGACTTCCTGTTCCAGCTGAGCCTTGCTTGAGCAACAAGGTCTCCTGAGGTCTGGTGTATTTTTGTATCCTTGGTTATTCTTTGGTCCTACCTCCTAGTTTGCCCTTGGTCCTGCCTTCTGGTTTGTCCTTTGACTCTGACAGATCCTGCATCCCTAACTGGCCCTACATGGCTCCTGGTTCCTAGCTCTTCTTGGGTCACTGATAGTATCCCCCCCCCCCCCCCAGTATCTTACAATGGAGGCCGTTCACTTGTTCAGCTGTGAGCCAGGAAGTGATGTGCATGTGTATAGCATGATCCATCAGAGTTGTAAGGTTTTAAAAGTGGTTCTAATCAGTACAGACTCATCAGTTTATTGAGAATGTGTGTGGAGATCAGAAATTGTGATTAAAATTAAAACTGACAATCAACCTTTTGTGTTTTAATACTGCAGGAGAAAACTGGTAATGGCCAAGTGGGTCTCATTGTAATATATTGCTGTGTATATCCTCCTGTCACACATTCAACAGGCATGCCAAAGCCAGATGCAAGAGTTTTCCACAAAGTAGCATATCATGGAACTAGAGGTGTTCATGTATATTTTAGGTTGCCAATGACTCTGTCCATAAACCTATTCACTGAAAAATGTTATTAGTTACCTTCTCCAGAAGTGCTGAAGGCAACACAAAGGTGTTGCTGTTTTTTGAGACAATTACAATCTCCCTTTTTAAAATCACTTACAAATTACATTAAAATAAAGAGAATCTTCAATATACCAAGTAATTATTAAAAGCTGGAGCAAAATAACCTAGGATAGTAAGCTTTATAAAACAACCACCACCCCTTGCAAAACTCTGTCTTTTCTTTTGACAAAATGCAAGTTATGAAAAGGACTAGCAAAAGGGCTGTCTGGGAAGGTGGTTCCATTCTGTCATAACTGAGAAGGCCCCACTCTAAGCATGCAGGATATACTCCTGCCTCAAGACTGGAACATAAAGCAATAGGGCAGTATCCAATTTGACACTACCACTACTGTAAATTACATTGCACTATTGTATGTGACCTCTAGTGCAATGGCAATAGCATTTGCTGGTGTGCCGGGTTTCCCTGGAAACCCTGTCACATCAGGAAATGCTATTGGTGTTGCACTAGAGCAGTGTTCTCCAACCTTGGGTCCCCAGATGTTTTTGACTATGCTGGCTGGGGCATGCTGGGAGTTGTAGGCCAAAAACATCTGGGGACCCAAGGTTGGAGAACACTGCACTAGAGGTTGCTTATTCTAGGGCAGGGCTCTCCAACCTTGGGTCCCCTGATGTTGCTGGACTACAGCTCCCAGAATCCCTTGCCATTAGCCATGCTGGCTGGGTATGCTGGGAGCTGTAGGCCAGCAACATCTGGGGACCCAAGGTTGGAGAGCCCTGCACTAGGGTAACATAATTTATGTTAACAGTAATATCAAATTGGATACTGCCCATAGTTTAATTGTGGAATCAGGGTGCAATGGGAGGATAAGATAGGAGGAAGCCTTCCCAACCCAAGTTTATGAATATTAAAGTGAAGTAGGTAATGTAGTTGTGGAACCTGTAATCTGCCTTAGAAATGGCAACTATTTTAATAAATGACTATTACATGAACAGGTGAGCAGAAGGTAAAAATTACATGGATATTTATATAAGACGTTTGGGTTTTCAGCACCAGAAACAACATTATGGCTGAGCAAAATCTTCAAGTTTAGAAAGAGCAGATTGAATGACCAAACACATGTCATCAGCCTCAAATAAAGTTTGACAATCTCTGTTGGCTGCATTGACTTCTATTCTAGAACGTTGCATTTATTGTCTTTCTCCCCTTGTAAATTTATTGCTCAGAGCAACTCCATGGCATGTGGTGGCTCTCTTCATGTTTGGGCCAACATTTCATTTGGGTTTTTCAAGATGGTTGTTATTTGAATGCAATTGTTCTAATTATTATTAAATTGGGATTCTGTGGGGAGGGCGGGAAAGTCATATATTCAGTTTGGAAAAGAAATATGTAGTGTTAAATAAGTATTTATAAATAGGCCAGTCCTGACATTAGATTTTGGGATACCAATAAAGGGCTGCAAATTGCTAATTATTACTTTTTTTAATGATATTTAACTCCCATGGGGAGTCACCCTTTGAACATTCTGCCTCAGCCACAAAAATGTATGTGGCCAATTCTGATCCCTTTCATATGTGTAACTGTGAATAATCCCTTGGAACTCAGTAGTGCTTACTCATGGGCCTGGATACAACATGGTAACTGAATGATCCCAGCAGCAATTATTCTGGTAGTAACAATTTTACAAGAATGACACTGGTGATGAGTAAGTTCTGGTTGCTGTATAAAATGTTTTCCAAAGGTCCTATTCCCTTGCCAACTGTGGTAAGTGTCCTCCTGCACTCTGGGGGATGAACCTCCAGTGCCAGCCCTACCGTTAGGCAGAGTAAAGCAGCTGCCTCAGGTGACAGATGCTGCGGGCTGAGGAATGCCACTGAGGTGCTGGAGGACGAAGCTCTGTGTTCCATTCAGACTGCCCTATGCCCCCTAAGCTAGCATGTCTCATTGCCAGTATTAGAGGAAGATTCAACTGCCAGTTCTGTCCAGTTGGCTTCTGTATGTGGAATGGGGAGGGTGCCATCTTGTCATTTGTCTCCGGCAGCAAAATGTATTGGGCTGGCCATGCTCTCTTTCATGCATTAGAGTGGTTACTAAACCACTCCTTTTCAGCGATACTCCAACCCTAATGAATTACATACTTGGCCCACTGAATGTCACATAATACATATTTTCAAAACTACATCAGACTTATAACAGTGTCTATGTAACTTAATACAACTTCCTGGGTGCTACCTGTTATAAGACATTGTTTTAAGGTTGCCATGTCACAATCTGCACCTGGGGAAACAGATTTTTCTGCAAAAGCGGAAACAAAGGCAGGTTCCGCATATAAACAGATCACTGTTGCAGGTTCCTATAGGCTAGTGCCTGTGTTATCAGTGGAGACAACACACTTCCTCATCCACATATCAGTTGTGCAACTAGTTATCAGTGAATCCCTTTGAGTTGTATGGGGCAAAGTAAATGGAATGTGATCTGGGGCACAGTTTGCTACATAATAATAATAATAATAATAATAATAATAATAAATTTGAACTGAAATAGAGGTCCTCAAGGCTATTTAGAGGACAGACCACACATCTTAGCAGTGAAAGTACATCTTGAATGTTTCTTATGCCATTCTAGGTGGAGTGGGCCACTCTCTCCGCAATGGCATGGACCTCCTCCCTTCCATCTTGTAATATGTCTTGTGGTGACTTTCAGCAATTGCTTACATGGAAAAGCAATGTTAGGAAAGAATGTGCTATATTTTTAGCTGCTTTTAATGCAATTAAGCAGCTGGAAACAGGGAGGCAAGCCAACACCATGTGATCTCACAGCTTTCCAAGGACCCACCAGTAAATACTTCACAGAAGTGGCAGTAGAAAACCTGATCAGAAATCCAGTCCAGTCCTTAGAATTGGAACCTTTAAAGGTTATCTAAAATGAACACTAGTCAGAGAAGAACTGAAGTCTCTGGAACCGAGGAAAGAAAGTCAGAGGCTAATGTCTGTCTTCATACATTCCATTCCATACCTGACTTCTGTGACAGAAGTTAAATAAGGCAGGAGTCTTGTTACTTGGTTGCTGACACAGTAACATTGACACACATTGCTCCAGAGTCTTATTGCATGGCAGCTGAACTGTTAAAAAAATTGGGTTCAGTTGTGCTTCAAGCTCATTGATATTTTTTGTAGCTCTCCAGTTCAGCTCTAGTTAAAGACAATTTCTTTCTTTTTTTAATTAACGGTTCGTGACCAGTTCAGCCACGTACATTTCAGACAGATAAACATCAAAAACACGATTACAGTGTACACCCATAAAATGAATACGATTATGAATATTTAACTTAAGGGGGGGAATCTTTAATGGTGCAATCCTTTACCCACTTGCCTGGGAGTAAGCGCCATCACTCTTACTTCTGAGTAGACCTGCCTAGGACTGCACCATGAATTGCTACTTGCATGCACTAAGGCCACATCCTACAGAACTGTCCGTTATATTTGAGTGCTGAGGGGATAGCATGAACTTCAGTCCCCCAATATCAGTACTACTTTGACTAGCATACCTGGAGAAGAACACACCATTTTAGCTTGTGTCAGATGCTTTAATTTTTTTAAAAAAAAATCTCTCTCCTGGCAGTGAATAATGACAAGTATAATTAATATGAAGTTATCAGAGGGGTTAGATGAGCTAAGTGAGCCAAAAACATAAATAGGACTTCCAAAAGGTTTTATCTGAGTTTTTATTGAAAAACAGCTGTATTTCTAGAGTGAGAGATAAGGCGAATCTGATATTGAATTCCAACACACTACAAGAATGACGATTTTGTTAAAAGTTTGGTCATGCCCATTAAACTGGACTTTTAAAAGCTTGTTTACATCAGGGGTATGTGAGGTTGGTTCAGACTGGTCAGTCAGGGAGGGGCAATTCACACCATTTCAGATATGGTAATATTATGTTTTATATCCTGAATTCCATGATCAGAAGTCTGCAGCCCCATAATTCCTTCCCTGAGCACCTCTCCAGAGAGTGAGGAGATTCTCCTGGAGAGAATGGCATGGGCAAGTCATAGAGGGCTTTTCAGAGAGCAGGACTCACCAGAGGGAATTGTGTCCCTCCGTCCAATTTTGAGCTCCCCCTCCCACAAAATTTGGGCTGACCTTTGAAAAAACAAGCCAAAACCTTCCTTTAAAACAAGAAAAACACTAAGCCAGAATCTTATACACTAGTTGAATGTTTAATCCTACACTTCCTATAATCCAGAGCCATCTTGAACAAAGGAACTTCAAAGACAGATTGCAAGGCAAGATTGCAAGGCAAAGCTGCTGAACAACAGTTTATCAAGAGATTCAACTCTGTTTCCTTGGGTTTCATAGATTCATAGAGTTGGAAGGGGCCTACAAGGCCATCGAGTCCAACCCCCTGCTCAATGCAGGAAGCTAGAGGAGGGGTCTCCCATCCAAGTAATAACGAGGCCTGACCCTGCTTAGCTTTCCACACTCAGACAAGCTGAGCCAGCGCCCAGCGTGAGCCACAGGCACAAGGAGAAAGGCTGTTGGTTGGTTGGTTTTTAAATCAAACTACATGTGTTAATCAGCTCAACAATGCCATGATGCCTGTGTTATCACCCAACAATATTCTGTAAATGGCCACTGTTGGGGTCTCCATAATTATCTCTGTCTGTCCTTTCTGCATGTCAGTTCACGCTGACCTCATTGTTTACATGCGCCCATGCTTGACACAGCATGTGTATGTAAATCTGTCTACTTGAGGTAATACTTGATGCATCTGATGAAATGGACAGTGTCCATGAAAGTTTATGCCAGAATAAATGTGTTAGTCTTTAAGGTGCCACAAGACACTTTTCTGTTTATGTACCCCCCCAAATCTACGTAGACGAGCTGGTTTACACATTGCTCATTGAATACAGCATCAAGTGGTGATTTTAATGTATGAATGATCTATCCAAAATCAAACCACTGATGGGTGGCAGAAATGTTCCAACATCACCTCATTGTAATAGTTTTCTACAGGGAGAAGTGAGTACATTTTGCTGCAAGTTCTCACATGTCAAATGATCAAGTGGTGAGAATTCAAGAGATGCTCATTTGCTAGTGTGAACCAGCCCTCCCTCTTCTCTGTCCCTAGCATTTGGTATAGTAAACCTTTTAATGAAACAGGCTAGTGATTGAAATATAGTAGGCAGAAGGAAATACTTGTCATATCCCAGAAGGTTCCTTAAGATGGAACAGCAAAACTGTACCAAACTCTCACCTGTGAAAGTTGTCAAGGCAAAAGGGGAGGTTCAGGGGACGTTTAGGCCCTTGCTTTCCTTATTCTGTGCTTTTTGCAGCTGCATTTTCCCCTGATCTGCACATTTTGCACCACCACGCACGCACGCACTCAGGCTTCTTCCTGGGCAAATCAAAACTAGTTAGGGATCCAAGCAATGAGATGATGTCAAACCATTCCACAGCCTTTCACAGCCTATCAGTTTTTGCTACAGTATAATAATATAGTGATGTCAAATCAGAGTGTGGGCAATGTGTCACGCCCTTACTGTGAATGGGTGAATATTTTTTATTTATTTATTTACAGCATTTTTACCCCACTCTTCAGCCAAAAAAGGCTCCCAGAGTGGCTTACAAAGATTAATATTAGACATAATATTAAAATATTAATATTTTTGTCCCATTCTTCAGGACACCCTGCCCACAACAATTCCTGAAGCGAATCCTGGGAGAATCCTAGTTGCAAGGCAGGGAGGAGAGAGATATTCCCTGAACTTCAGAGGGCTGTGCACCATGTGGCGGACAGACAAAAGAGAGCCAAAAGTTATTTATCATTATGAAGCTGGGAGAAATAATGAATTAAAACAAATATCTGTGATGGAAAAGAGGGGATTTCACCCTCTGGCTATTTTATTATTATTTCAAAGAAGGAGTCACGGTGGCCTTTCAAAAATACAGGATGTGTTATTTAAATTATAGGCAGGAATTCCAGCCAACTAATGCTTCTTAAAAATGCTAGAATAGAATATTTTGGTAAGAAATGTATTCAGCTGCCAAGGCTTATGTCCCCTAAGGAAAGCTATTGTTCCCTTAAGAAGATAGAACTTGTCAAGTTGCCAGAGAATCAAAATGCCACATTGAACGTAAATAACTACAGATACACGTCTTCCAGAAAATTTTTAAAGGAAAAACAAAACAAAAACCTGGGATTATTCCAGCCATTACGCTAATTTTATTTCAGAGACTATTCAAACAGTTGTGTTGCACTGGACTGTGCCCCTCAGGTTTGTGACTTGTTCTTTCCAAGGACATCTTGGAGGTGGGAGAATTGAAATATCTGCAGTATTTATTTGGCTGTCGATATCAGACATAGTGATATCCTTTGAATTAATAAATAATATATGAAATAGACTTGCCCCAGCAGGCTCACTCATTTTAATGTGCTGCCCCCCTGCCTTGCTGATTGGCTGATTCAACAAGATTCCTTTCAACGAATGATATTCTTCTGGAATCAGAGAAATAGAGTCTGTTAGCCATGTTTTCTTTTACTGCAATTTGTATAGGGAACCCATAGAGAGATTGATTCTTCCTTTACTAAGACCTGGAAGACCCACTGAAACTCTGGTATGTGGTATCTTTCTCTCTAAGGGGCTCTATATATAAAACTGAAAGGGGAGCTAAAGTCTTTTTATCTTCAATACAAATTAAGAAGAACTCCCTCTGTGCTGTTATTTGTGTTCCACAATACCACAATAACTTTCATTCATTCATTCATTCATTCATCAGTCCTGAATGTTAACTAATTTTAGATTTCACCTGGCTGTGTGAAAATATGACATCTGTTATCTGAGTATGATGAGCAAACGTGGACAGACACCAGCGTGATGAGAAAAGGAGCCCCCTCCCGGGGGAGGTTTATGATCCAAGGGTGTCCCTACAAAGCTGTCCCTACAAAGCTGTCCCTACAAAGCTGTCCCTGCAGAGGGAGGGGTCAAGGCTGGGCTTGCCCCTCCGCCCCATTATTTTCATGTGGCCGGGGTCCCAGCCGCCTCCTGGAGAGAGTGTCTCTGCTGCACTCTCAGAGCGCGTAGGCGTTGCTCATCAGGTACTCCTTGTTGTCCAACGTGCTCCACACTGGGCCCAGCGAGAGCGTCTGACTCTTCCTGCAGATCTTGACAAAGAAGACCACCATGGACCCCAGCAGGATGGCAGCCATGATGGCCAGGAGCACTGCAAGCACCACTGCTCTGGTTGAGTGGATCAGGGGCTGAGAGAAGACGTGGGTGTGGGTATGTGGCTCCTCCGGTTCTTCGAGTGGCCCTCCAGCCCCGGAGCACCGGCTCAGGCACTGTTCCTCAAGGAGGTAGTTGTTCTTATTGCCCCCACAGCCGCCGTAGATGAACATCTTGCACGTCCGGCTCTCGGGATCAAAGTACCAGTGTGGGAAGAAGGCACGGCAGGGGCCGACGGCCTGGGTCACAGCACAGTGTTCCTTATTAGAGAGCCAGCCGGGAACCTCTGTTGCCTCCTCGTCTCCATCTGTGGTGCACTTCTGGAGGCACTCATCTTGCGTGAGGAAGTTATTGGGGTTGCCCTTGCAGCCCCCAAAGATGAACTGCTGGCACGCCTGACTGGAGGCATTGTACCACCACCTGGGGAAGGCAGCCCGGCACCGGTCCACAACCTTGGGCAAGCGGCAAGTGTCTGGCAGCGACCCCGCCGCGGCGCCCAGCACCAGCGCCACAACAGCCCCTCGCACGTGCACCGATCGCCCCATCACAGCCCGCCGACTCCACAGCAGAAATGCGCGCGGGCGCACCGCCGCCGTCGCCAGGACCCGCCCTGTTATCTGAGTAATAACACTGGGAAACTCTTTTTCAAACTAACTGTGAAATCCTATGCATGTCTACTCAGAGAAGTAAGGCCTGTTGAGTTCAGTGGGTTGTACTCCCAGGTAAGCAGGGAAGGTCCATAGCTCAGTGGTATATCACATGCTTTGCAAGTAGAAGGTCCCAGGTTCAATCCTTGACATCTCTAGGTAGGTCTGGGAAACCCTGGAGAGCCACGGCCAGTCCGTGAAAACAATACTGAGCAAGATAGACCAATGGTCTGACTTTGTATAAGGCAGTTTCCTATGTTCCTTTTTCCTGTCTCAGGTCACAGTCCCTTGGGGGTAATCTGTTGGGGGCTGCATGCTGGCAGTAGCTGGGGCCAAAGCCAGTGGTGAGAAGCTAGAGCCAAAAGTTGGCATTCTCTGTCTTTCTACTGTCCCCTTCTCTCCCTCCCTCCCGCTCTCTCTCTGTGCCACCCCTTCTGTGTCTCTTTCTCCCTCTTCCTCCCCACCCAACAGGCTGCTTGGGGAGAGACAGATCGCTCTTGCCAGAATTGATTGCTTGCAGAGGGTAGAGGGCCACAAGAAATTAGGCTGAGGTCTGCATGCTGTCCTAGGGCCACAGGTTGCGCACCCCTGGTGTATCTGATTGCAGTCTAATGGGGTTCTGTTATTTATTTATTTCTTATATTTATTAATCGCCCATCTGGCCGGTCACCCGGTTAGTTCAACAGTGTTCAGTAGTGGAAGCTTTTAAATGCGGCACTGCTCACTAGCAAAGGGCGAATTAGGATTGCCGCCACTTTTTTTCTGACAGGCTCCTCTCATCTTTAACAGCTGTATGACAGTCAGGTGCAACACGGTCTTCTCCATGCTGGCAATAGCTTTACTGATTGAATTTGGCCTGTGCAGATGAATGACATTTTCATTTGGTTAGTTTTTGATACGAATTTACTGAAACTTGCACATTTCTTCATGAACGGGACAGAAAGAATTCGAGATTTAAAAACGGTAGAATGTGGGAGAAAGCTAAACGGACAGATCTGTCCATCCCTATTTGAGATCACATCAGGCCTCTCTTCTTCTTTTTTTCTTTTCTCCCCCCACCCCCCGAATCCTTCCATTTCCTTAAGGATGGAAGTCGTGAAGGCCTCAGTTTGCTGCAGATCAAGAAGGAGCATTTACCACCCTTGAGATATGCCTTCCTGACAATAGTGAAGGCCTCTGAGATTATGGGAAGTCACATAGAATTTTCCTTCAAAGGGAACAGAATATTTAAGTCCAGGGTGAGATTCTAGGTACTGTAGTGATAATGGCCTGCAGCTCCTGGCCTCCCATTTATCGGGTCTTTGATGCTAAAGCAGAACTAATTCAAGGAGTCCATGAGCTGAGCACAGCTGAGTCTCATTAAAGGCTTGTTTCCTTCCCGGGGAGGGTACTGTTGGGTTGCAGGGTAGCACAAGGCACATGCCAAAGGCAGGGTTGCTGCAAAAAGAAAAAAAAGAAAAAAAGGAGGACAACAGTCTCTTCGTAGCAGCACAAAAATAATGCGGGCTCTCTGACTGTGGGAGAGTGGGGGTTGGGGATATAACTCAATCTAGAGAAGAAGAAAACATTCCTTTTGGTCCTGGATTTTCTGTGGACATCAAGACGTGCGCATGTCTCACTACTGAAAGGTCATCACAGTGGTTTCTGTTGCAGGCCGGATGCAGTAGCTCTATCTGTAAAAACCCCAATATGGATATCTTGAGCTTTCCAGGGCATTATTATTGTCTCGGACATCAGGTCAACGTGGCCTCCCCTTTCCTTTTTTGTGGCCCCCAGCCATTGCCACTGTGCCACCAAATTTGCTGCCAAAATTTGGTGGCATGGTGACAGTGGAGAAAAAAGCAGCAATTTCTCTTTAAAACAAAGCATGCAGGGAGCACACTCCTTCTTTCAAAGAGAAATTGCTTCTTTTTTGTTTAGGAAAATGTCCTCTCATACATCCTTGACTCAACTAGGGATAAATCCCCCAATGTCTGCTATGCAATGTTCCTATGCTTCACACTGCATAGTGTGGAAAATTCGGTGGAAAATTCAGTGGCCCAGCAGCGGTGGCAATTTCTGCTACAGTAGGGAGGGGTTCCCAATGGGTTCTGATGTGGGGGGGATTCCATAGGTTGCTCACCCCTGCTTTAGGATATAGGGTTGACCTTAGTTTTTCTACAGAGCTTGATGCAAGGAAAATTATTAGGAGAAAAATAAGAGATCCAGTGATGCATATTAGCCTATCAACATATCTCTCTCTCTCTCTCTCTCTCTCTCTCTCTCTCTCTCTCTGTGTGTGTGTGTGTCTTAGTATTGGTCTTAGGCATTTTGGCAACCAATCCATAAATACATAGTAAAATCTTCTCAGCATCCATTTTTCCTGCCCTAAGAGAGAGAGCCTCCTTCATCTTCCCATCACCATGTCTCTGGCAACTAGGGCATCCTTACTGTGGTTGCCAGCATGCCTTACTCTCTCTCCTCCACTCCAAACCCCCTAGTGGGCCCAGGTGCTGCTCTGTATTGCCCATGCATGACCCTGGTCCAGAACCCACTGGACTCTTTGCCTGTACTCTCTGGCTGTTATGATCTCATGCCTGTGGCATGGGACTTCTCTCTTCAGTACATCTCAGCTCTTCCTGACTAATATTGACATTAGTTAGCATGATAGTGCAGGGCTTGTCCAAGACATTTTTCTGCTGGAGATTGAAAAATCGTGCATAGTACCCAAGGCTGATCAATTTATTTAGCTTGGCCACAGTCGTACAGGGGCTAGTAACCTAAAGACTAGACTACTGCAATGCACTCTATGTGGGATTGCCCTTAAGGCTGGTCTGGTAGCTGCCTGGAGCTAGTGCAGAATGCAGCAGCTCGGCTGTTGTCAGGAGCTGACCCTTTCCAGCATGCAACTCCTTAGCTGAGGGAACTGCACTGGCTGCCTATTTGGTACCATACCAGGTTTAAGGTTTTGCTACTAATGTATAAAGCCCTAAACAACTTGGGACCAGGATACTTGAGAGAGCGCCTTCTCCCGTATCAACCTGCCTGCTCATTGAGGTCATCAGATAGCATGCTCCTGGTGGTTCTGCATGGACCTATGGCCCAGTTGGAGTCCACCTGGAGAAGAGCCTTCAGTGTGGTGCCCCCCTTTCTGTGGAGCTCCTTGCCGCTGGAGGAAACATTATGTTGTTTCTGGTGCCTCCTGAAAAAATCTTTCTTTCAGGAAGCCTTCCTTGGTGGACCAGCCATTGTTTTTATTGATATTTCTATTCATATTCTGTTTTAATATAGTATTTTATTCTTTATCTTTTCACTGTTCACCACTCCAGAATCTGTTTAGATGTGGAGCGGTATATAAATGTAAACAAATAAACAAATTTGGCATTTGAAGCAGAAAATCCCACAAGCCCCTCTCCCTGGCAGTAAAAATGAAACAATAGTAAATTAAATAACTATTTGCTGCCCTTTCATGACACCCCAAATCAGTTGTCTGAGGCAGCAACCTCACTCTGCCTAATGGGAGGGCTGGCCCAAGGATTTCTCTCAGGGAAATCCTCTTCCACCTGTAAGGTGCTGGGTTGGGTTTACATTTTTAAATGTTGGTTTAAGAACATATTGAGTGGCTGGTATTTGCCAGCAGTGGGGAGAGCTGGGAAAGCAGTGTGAAGCATAGGAACATTGCATAGCAGACATTGGGGGATTTATCCCTAGTTGAGTCAAGGATGTATGAGAGGACATTTTCCTAAACAAATCCTTGCATGAGGCCACAGAAGCCAATGGCTCTCAGTAAAGTTGCTCCTGCTGACTCTCAAGGACGTTTAGCCTTTGTAGACACATGGAACTCCAAAATGCACCAGTGTCTCCCAACACCTGCAAGGGCCTCCTTTTTTTGTCTCCATGGAGGAGGCATCTCTGTGTATACAAAAGTATTTGCATATGGAGTTTATGTCTCCATCAAAGTGAATGGGGGAAATTGCATAGACCAAACATCTCTCTCTCTCTCTCTCTCTCTCTCTCTCACTGTGTGTGTGTGTGTGTGTGTGTGTGTGTATGTGTGTATCACAGCATCTACAGAGCTCTAGATCAGGGTAAGTGTGTTCAACATATACTCAAAACAGAGGAAGTATAAATTAGAAATTCTGACAGGCAAGAACTTGTAAAGGAAGTGATAGAGAGAAAACACCAAAGACTAAAGCTATACAATGACTTTTATTTCTGTATAGGGAGAATTTGGGTTGAATAAGGTAATGGAGCAACAGAGATAGGTATTTCTCTAAGTGGGGATACTTAGACCTGATCCCTGCTTTTTTTAAAAAAAAATTCTGACAGAAAACCTAGATACCTAGGTTATACTCTGGTTTCTCTTCAGATCCTATAAAGATACCCAGGTAGGTTGCCTCAGCAAAATTTTCCTTTTCCCTTCATGGCTTAAATTACAGTGGTTTAATTACTCCTACCTGTGGAACAAAAGCAATAAAGATGTTGAGGTAAGACATGGAAGCACATTCTCTCTCAAGGTACTGAAGTGCACAGCACCTCATAAAGCAGTGGGAACTGGAGCATGGAAAGTTATTGGAATCAGGTCTTTCATCTCTTGTCATTAAAGCATTAACATCACCAAGCTTAATATCCCGCTCTTAATGCCAGATGCGCAGACTGGAGCATCATGCCTCACTTCCCCTGCTGCGGCTAGAGCACACACAGGCAGCATCTAAGTCTGGAGGGAAGAAGGCAGGTGAGGTGCTGTCTCTTTCAGCCCAAACAGGGGAGATGGTTAGGGCCCATCAAGTTATCAGCATGCATTAATTCTGTCAGAGGTGGATTCAAATAACTCAGAAGCCAGTAAACAAAGAAAAAGAAAAGCTCTGCTATTAGTCTACCAGTTTTCAATGTTTACAAAAAATAACAGATTCTCTGCTGGGAGCTTATGGTTCATTGGCAGAGGCAGATACATTATTATTTATTTCATTTCTATACCGCCCAATAGCCGAAGCTCTCTTCGGCTACCACAAAAAAGGCCCTCCCCTTTGTTGCCACCTTCCGAGCCTCCCTCGGGGGTGGCAGTTGGAGGAAGGCCCCAGGTGTTGAGCATTGTGTCTGGGTAGATTGCAGTTGGGAGAGGCATTCCATCAGGTATCGCGGTCCCAAGCCATGTAGGGCTTTATAGGTTAAAACCAGCACCTTGAATCAGGCTTGCCTGGTAGCATACATACATGAGGTCTGAGAGTGTGTTCTTGCATCATATTCCAGAGATTACTCTTCTTTAGCAATGCTTGGGTAACACAAGTGCAGGTTCCCCCAAAGTGGTTGCCCTTCAGATACTTTGGACGACAACATCTGGCATTCCTGACCATTGGCCATGCTGGCTGAGGCTGATGGGAGTCGAAGTTCAAAACATCTGGAGGGCACCAGGTTGGGGAAGACTGCATAAGGGCATAGTCTGGACGCACATTAAAAAAAACAGGAGCCACTGAACAGAGTCAGGGCAAAGCTGTAGGCAGCTATCAGAGGTGAGCCAGGAGTTGAGTCCGACTGAGGAACACACTAGAGCCAGGAAGACCTTGTTGCAATGCTCAAGCAAGATCCCAGCCCAAATAGGAAATCAGTTACAGTCCTTCCTGGCCAGAAGGGCCCAATAGCTGGCCTGGCTTGGCAGGGCCAGTCCAGAGCCTGAGAATATTTCACTGTCTTGTAGATCAGGGAGTGGGGAACCTGTGGACCTACAGATTTTGTTGGGATCCAACTCTTATCAACTCCAGCCCGCATGTCCAATGATCAGGGATGATGGGAGTTGGAGTCCAACGACCACTGCTGTCGATGTTTCAAGCTGAAGTTCTGATAGCTTATCCCATGGGGCAGCTGCATTGTGAGCTGAACGTTCCAGGTTCTAGACCTGGTGGTTTCCAGGAGACAAATACCTTGGACATTTTCACATGAGGCTTGAACTGGCTTTGTGTTAAACTGACTCCTAATATGAAAGTCAAACCTACACTGGTTTCAGTATACATTTTGATTTCTTTCCCCAGTTTCCCCCCGTATTATGTGATATTTTTTAAAATGCATGAAAGAGCTTAAATGCCCTCTTAGTGTCACTTGTGTAACTATGAGCATTTCAACCATGGATTTGTCTGTGCTAATTTTTACTTCAAGAAAAGGAAAATTGCTGGCCGCATAGCAGATGCCAGGTGCTTTGAACTGCTAAATAAAAAAGAAGGACTGCATCAGACTGCATCAGTTCTGTCAGATTACACAACTGATTGTTGTCAACCTTTGGATAGCCACCCAAGTTTAACATGTGAACATACCTTCAACAAGGAAGAAGTATCCAGCTGTATCAGTGCACTTATCATCTTTCAGTAGGCCAGTGGCTTTGACGCGCATAAACAGACCTATAAAGAGCCATGTTATACTGAGTAACTGTGCTCCCTGATCATTTTCTTGTATGTGGAATGTGCTTGCTCAGTGCATCTGACATGTACAAGTCATTGGGACTCCTAATCCCTGTACTGATCCATGCTAGTCCAAATTGCAGGCCTGGGAAAAGGAGAAAAAGATCACGTGGTAGAGTCCAACACAGAGACCATTGCACAAAAAGCCTATGCTAGTTGGCAGCTCTTTCTTGTGTGACACCCAGTTGTTGGGCTAGCCCAGTACTTGTCTACCCTGACTGGCAGAAGCTCTCCAAGACCTGAGGAGCAGGGGTCTTTCCCAGACCTTCTGCATCAACTCCATTTAACTGGAAAGGCCATCAGTCCAATTGGACTTGGGACCTTTTGCCTACAAAGCGGGTGCTGTACCACTGTCTCTCTGCTATTAGAATTAAAATTATTTAACCAGCATATAGGGTTAAATCCAATGTTACACTAGCAGAGGTCTGCCAGCATGGTGGGATGTTCAGCCTCTCTCCTCCACGCCAACCTGAAATCTGCTCCCAGCCCTCTGAAGCAGATTTTGAGGGCTCATGAGGGGTTGTGGGGGGGGGGGATTTCCCCCTTCCTGGTTATGTGGATGGAACTGCTTCTGTCAGTGGATCAACAGTGCTGGCTCCAACCCATGGTGATAAGTATTCCAACTCAAAAATGATACAAACTAGATAAGAAGCATTACAAAGTATTTCCAATGATTTATCCAATATAAGATGAAGAGGAAGCTAATGCAAATATAAATGAAAGGAAGAGAAAATCGAATTCAAACCACTCAGTTTGGTTATAGCGCAAAAGGCAAGCTTCTCCATGATAAGTAACCAGCAAGATGTAACTTTTAAACAAGTTATTGAAACTTTAAAATATATAGCCAGGCTGAGAGACTAGGATACAAGAAAGGATGGAATATCGTGTCCATGCATAGGAATAAGTCTTCCTATTAAAACAAAGTGCCATAGCACATTGAAGTGCACATAAATTTTATGCCACTTTTAAGAGCGCGGTAGTTTTTGCCAAAGCCCTCATTAAATAGCCCTATGCACTTGGCTTTAACTGCCTCTGTGTGTTTCATAATACCTGATAAATGTCCAATTGTATAATAGCAGCCTAATTGGGAGGCCAGAAAATGCTTGGTAGAGAATATGCAAGAGAAAATAGAGGCCCGCCCGAGTGTGAAATGTCAAGAGACCAAGGCACTTAAAGAAAGTGGACAGCACAACTGAAAAAGGAATTGCTTCTGAAATGTTGCTATCCACGCATGCGTGTGTGTACACACGCACGGGAACGTTCCATTTATGGACATGTGGATCCACACAGAATTTGCTCTTCAATTTGAAATGGGTATTCATAGATTTCATAGATTTCATAGATCATAGAGTTGGAAGGGGCCTACAAGGGCTATCGAGTCCAACCCCCTGCTCAATGCACGAAACTAGAGGAGTGGTCTCCCATCCAAGTAATAACCAGGCTTGGCCCTGCTTAGCTTTCCACGCTCAGACAAGCTGAGCCAGCGTAAGCCACAGGGCATGACTGAAGGCTACCGAATGGTACACGGGAGTTCCAAAACCAGTCCTTGGGCCGTGCCCGTGCATGGCTTCCTGAAGTGAGTGCCCTTTTGCAAAAGTGCTATATAGGTGGCCACACTTACATGGTGTGAAACTATCAGTAGGCTACCTTAGCCCTGTTATGTGCCCCCCCCCAATTAGATGTCAGCTGTCACAGTTTGGTCTGTGCTGGTTTCAAGGCTATGAGGGAACCAAAAGACCAGTCTTCCTCAGCCTGGTGCGGTGCCCTCCCATCAGCCCCAGCCGGCATGGCCAATGGTCAGGAATCCTGGGAGTTGTACTCCAAAACATCTGGAGGGCATCAGGTTGGGGCTGCTAATCTGTACGTCACCATAAAAACTGATGGGGAAGCAGTACTATCATAAAGCTCATGCTTTAACTCTACCAAGCTGAAATACACAAAATGTTACACTGGAATTTTTGTCAGTGACATACCGTAAGTGCTCTTCAAACAAACAAAGTTCCCAGCAGAGCCACTGCGATTCTCCCGCTGAATCCTTTGCCTCTTTCCTCCTCCCCCCATCATTGTTCTTGCCTCTGTGCTTTTTTTCTCTTGACTGTCATAACCCCCGCCCAAGTTTACTTATACTGCTTGTATGCACATATGTATGAAGTTAAATAATGAACAATAGCAGCCGAGAAGGGCTATCCCTGAAGCAGCAAGTAATATATTACAGAAGAGCAAAGCCACAGGTACTCTCTCAGTGAATAAGTCCCTATACATTTTGAACACAGCTTTTTATCAGGGGCAAATTATTAATAGGGTAGTATCCAACATTAATCTAACTTAAGTCCCATCAATTTCAATGGGTCTATTCTAAGTAGGACTGACATTGGATACAACCCAATATCCTTAAATATTCTAACTAACTTGAGAAGCATCTCCTATCAGATGTTTCAGTGAAGATCTCATACAGGATACAAAACCTGTAGGACACTTATTGTTTGAATAAACACAGTATCTGCAGCGTTGTTCTTCAGCTATGTTGATGTTTTTAAAATTCTTTTTTTTTAAGGGTGAGCATTTTTTACATTGTATATGCATGCATATGCGTAGTCTCACAAAGAAACATAACAGCCAAAACATGTGTGCCAGAAACCACCAACCTGAGAACAATGGATCATGCATTCCAGATGTCAAAGCAAAAGACCAAAGGGACAATCTTGAACCAGCGCACTTCAAATATTGAGAGAATTCACTGAAAGCGCACCATACATATGACAAAATATATGTTCTCCATAAAGCAAGGGGGCTAAGAGTGTTTGAAGGTAGATTTCAGCAAGTACAAACAATAATAAAAAGCACAACAACGGTACCTGATGGATTTCTCAGGCCACAACCCATAAGCTACTTAAAGCACTTTTCACTGGTAATAGTAATTTCACACAGAATATAGTGTTGCTTCATATGCATTCTCTTCATTGATAACTGCATGAATTCTAGCCTCTCCAGGGTAAATAGATTATGGATGGCAACATGGCAAGCGATTCCTCCCTAGTTACGATATCTTGCTAAAGAGGATTGCCTACATTCAGAGGGATTTCTTCCTCTTCCCCTTTCCATTCATGTAGCGCAAGTTCCACCTTTGCTTTCTCAGTCCCCCCTCGGTCATGCTAGGACATAAGATGGAATTTTATGGTAATGGGGCAGGATAACAAGGCAGGCCTGAAGCAGGTTGCTAGACTCCAAAAGCTACAAGGAAAGGCTGGGGGCACAGGAGACGGTGCTTCCTGAAGAAAAATCTAATCCTCTTCAGATGAGAATCTTTAACCTCTTTGACCTAAGAGCCATGAATCACCCATTAACAGCCTGTCCCCTCTGCATGCTTTGCTTTATTATCGATTTAGCAGTGGAGAGCAAAGATTATTTCTGTGTTTCCTTCAGATGCATTACATCTGTCTAGGGTTTGGTGGAGGAATAGTCTTAAGCGGTGCGAGCTCCTCTCTGTGGCAAAAAGGAGAAATGTCAAGTTCTGAAGGCTGCTCACATGACGTTTGGCATTTATCTGGACCTTGCAGTGCAAAATGTTATTCTACACGCCCGTTTTCCTAATCGGCACTTGTGTGGAAGTAAATAGCTATTCTAGTACATATGCAAGCTTTCCTCAAGGCCATCTCCTGTAACTGGAAATGACATGAATCCTGGTTCATCAGGAGGCTGAAGCAATGTTGGGACATTCCAGAAAGGGCAACCAATATTCCCTGTCCTAATTAAATTCCCTAATGTATATATTTTGGTGAGTCTTTGGAGATCCAATTGATTTATTGTAGGAGTGGGCTGCTTCATAGCTTAGCCCCTCTGAAGAACATAGGAGTTTTCACTACACTGTTTTAAACAAACAGCCAGCCAGCCAGCCAGCCATGCCCTTTTCCATAATACTCCATTCCTTCCCCCTGCAACGGTTTCCCACCCCACCCCCAACAGTCAGCCTCTAGACATGCTCAGTCCTCATTAGGATATTTTGGGGTTTCCCCCTCTCTGTTTGTTGTTTGTTTGTTAGCAATTAGCAATCAAGAGACTTAAAATGACACTTCAAAGGTTATATTAGTAATTGGCAATTAGGAGGTTACAAATATATGCATAGATATGTGAAAGGTGAACACTTCATGCATTGGATGAAGTGGACTCTGGTCCACAAAACCTGATGCCTTCATAGATTTCTTAGGGTGCAATCCTATGCATGTTTAAACAGAAACAATGCCCGGCAACTCCTACAAGTTGTACGATTTTTTTCTGCCTAAACATGCATAGGATTACAGCTTTAGGGTGCTATCCTATGGCCCCCCAACATTGTCTGGAGGGCCATAGGATAGGTTGGAGTCCCAGCTCCGACCTCAGAAATGCCTTCTGAGGTCAGAGCTGGGACTCCGACCTTGGAGGGGGGCCCTCCGCCCTCGCAGCCAGCTCAGGTGGATCCACAATTGGCTACAGAATCGGACTCAAAGGGTGCTTTTTATCAATGGTTCCTTCTCAAACTGGGGAGAGGTAACGAGCGGGGTACCACAGGACTCGGTCCTGGGCCCAGTGCTCTTCAACATTTTTATTAATGACTTGGATGAGGAGGTGCAGGGAATGCTTATCAAATTTGCAGATGACCCTTCCAACTCTACTTTTCTATGATTTCTATGAAATCAGGAGAACTAGGAGCAAAATACTGCAATAATCTCTACAACAGTTGTAGAACCTCACACATAATTATTATGCAATTTGTTTATGTTGACTCATGGGTATCAGGAAGTTGTTAATTAAGGACAGTATTACTGGTGGTGTGGAAATGACCCAATTAATTTTCCCTTGGGGGATGGGTGTTGCTTGTGCTCAGGGACTGACTGATCATAGTACTGTGTGTCAGGAAGATGTTTTTCCCTCAGGCCAGATTAGCTAGTGATCTGAGGGAAGCAGCTTCCCTTGCCCTGCAGTGTGCATGTTCTGCTTGTTCATGCGCCATCTTCAGCTGTTTGCAGCTGCCTCTAAGCAGCTTTGAATGTGCACCTTCTCTTTGCTTGTCGCACTTGGTGGTGTAGAGTGCATACACTGAGGTGCTGGTGGATGGATGCTCTTGATAAGGCAAACGGGTGGACTGGTGAGACTTCTGTTCCAGTCTGTCACTACGGCCGGGCATGTATGTCACTTTAAACCCACACCTCTGTGAGTTTAAAGTTGCCCCAGATCCTGGTTGTACTCAAGTAATGGTCGGGCACAGTGGGGCTCCGGAGGTGCCGCTTCTCCCCTCTTCCTCCCTCAGTCCTCCTGTCAGTATCCCGGGGGACATGGCAGGAGCACTGAGGGGAGAGGAGTGGGGATGACAGCTGCCCAAAAGTGCCCAAGCGGCACTTTTTGGCAGCTGTCGGAGGCTTCCCGCCTTTGCTCGATGGGGACGCTACCCAGCTGAGTTGTGTTCCCGCTGAGCAAGGGCAACACCCCCCCACACACACACACACCCTGGGACTACTTCCGCTGCCACGTGCCTCCCCCTCTCCCCACTCTCCATTGCCACCGCCTGCCGGCTGCCGCGGGCCGCCGCCATCACCTCTGCCACCACACGCCTCATCATCCTCGCCGAGCCCCACTGGGTGAGGAGGAGCTGCTGATGCGGTCCCTCGCAAGGCAGGGTTAACCTGGCCTTGCGAGGGACTGCTGATGCAGGGGCGGCTCCTCCCCAGCTCGCCCCATTCTCCGCCACAGTCCCTTGCAAGGCCGGGTTAAACCGCTCTGGACGAGGGGCTCTGTGTCTTTTTGGCTTGCGGTTGGGTTAGCGTGTCGTCCGGGTTCCGATGACACACTAAACCTACTAGGGTTAACTTAGCCCTACTGCAAGCCATGGCTCAGCAGGCTGGTTTAGAAGCCACAGCAGGTTGGCTTCGAAAGCACCCTGCCTGGGTCAGACGACATGCTAAAGTTCAGTAGCACTTAACCTATTGAGGTTTAACAGGTCTTGCGAACCCAGTCTATGACTTGATTCAGACAACATGATAACCCACGCTGAAGGGTTGAGTGTGGGTTGTCGTTGAACCATGGGTTGTTGTTGAAATGTGGTTTATCATGTTGTCTGAACCCAGCCGAGATGACAAACCATGGTGAACAACCCACAGTTCACAACCCATCAACAAACCATGGTTTCTCTTCATTGGTTGTTCATGGTTAAAAAGCAATGGCTTGTTAGCACAGCTGGGTTCAGACACCGCGACAACCCATGTTTCAACAACGATCCTTGGTTCAATGACAACCCACACTCAACCCATACTCAACCTTTGAGTGTGGGTTGTCGTGTTGTCTGTACCCAGTCTATGATTCTGTGAATGAGAACTTCTATGGGCAGATTTGGACCATACTCTGGAGATAACGAGACCTGGAAACAGCTGCATTTGCCATTGTAGGTCACAGATTCTATGCTTTTTCTTGAGTCACACAGGAATGACCTGGAAGGGCTGAGGCAACAGAGTGTTGTAAAAGGAACAGAGCAGAACAGCTCCAATATCTCAGCCTGAACCCCCCTCAAGCTCAAAGATATCACAGCATTTGCCTCCAGCCAGCACTGGGTTGTCTATGCCAACAATACCAAGGAAAACAGTCCAATGCACACAGGTGCTCAGCCAAATCTAAATAATGAAACACATCTTTATGGGCCACCATTGTTGATTGAAGCAACGGGCAACACTGCCCGATGTATTTATGGAAAGCAAAAAGATAAAGGAAGAAACGGCTAACATTTTGGCAGTGAAAGCAGCTTCCCCAGAACAATAAAGACGTGTTTCATTATGGCAAGTGACTGACGATTTGTGTGCCTGCAAACATCTTTCAGGTCTGGGTTTTGACACTTGCTTTTCTGTTTGGAACCACATTGGAGGCAGCTGGCTTTGTAAACACAGGCAGCATTTGGAAGGCGAATTACTGATGCTTTGTGCTCCTCTGGGCAAGCTCCTTGCACATAGCAGTGAGGAGTTCTCCTGTATCCCTTCTCCTGGTGCAAAGATATTTAGCATGGACCATATCTGTTAAATGTTCCATTGAGTGGATATTTCCTGTGTGATTGCCAGTGCTCTACACATGACTGAGTAAATTAGCAGAATGGCCCTCTCTTGGGGCAATATTGCATATCAGCAGTTGACATTTTGTTTAGAACTTTCTTATAGTGAAAACTGTGTTCACTACCCTATTTTTGTTGTTTTGTGCAGTTCCTCCACAAAATATGTAGACTGGGTTTAGAATTACTATCCAAAGGCAACGTCAATGAGCAGAGATGCTTACACCACCAGGATCTTTCTCATCGGCCTATTCATGAAGTATATTATTATTTTGCTCAATGTCTCTTTCTCCTTAGAGGCAGAGGTTAAATATATACTATGCTCCTGATGCAGACATATGTGATCCAATGTACACAGACTTCCTGTCACGCTGGCTCAGCTTGTCTGAGCGTGGAAAGCTAGGCAGGGTCAGGCCTGGTTATTACTTGGATGGGAGACCCCTCTTCTAGTTTCCGGCATTGAGCAGGGGGTTGGACTCAATGGCCTTGTAGGCCCCTTCCAACTTTATGATCTATGAATCTATGCAGGCTTCCCTATTCACTTCATTGTAGAGGAAGATCCACATACATCTCTTCATGTATGTTGCCCTGTCCATAGAAGTGAATGCAGTAACTGCAGCAGTAAGTGCTCCGAAAAGTGTGTGTGTGTGTGTGTGTGTGTGTGTGTGTGTGTGTGTGTGTGAAGTTAATATCTCCCCTTTCTGGAGTAGCTGGAGACCTGGGGGGGGGATAAAAATGCGATCCAATTGCACATTTTTCAGGCTCTGAAAAAAAGAAGACGCGGCAAATGAAAAGAAGTACCACAGTGGAGAGGAGGAGACAAGATGGATTCTGGAGGACCAAGGGGAAAGAAGAGGGAGAGCAAGCCATGGTGAGTCCAATCATCTGTCGGGCACACCATGGGTTGTTCCGCGAACAACCAACCCTAAGCAGGGTGGCTTAGCATGTTGTGCAAACCCACCCTTTGTGTTTCCCGGTCAGGTTTACACTGAGGCATTTTTATACACCACACAAACCAAACACCAGCCACCTTTGATTGGGTGGAACTTCATTCCTTCTCAGTTAATTAATAACTGCCCAGTGAAAATGTGACATACCAGCTCTTTGACATCATTAAATTAGAGTTGCTCTGTAGATGATGTAGTGATAAACTGGGGAGAAGCAGGGAAATCTGTGATGCAGAGTCCAGGTCAACAGTGGTTTCTTAAGTCCCATTAACCATATGTTCATGATTATAATAAAAGCTTGAGTTATCGCTAGTGACAAGTATAACTCCCCAAACCACCATTTATGTGATATATGTAGATGGGTTGTCGATTCAATAGTAGTGATGCAAGCTTCTATCACAGAAATCATGTTCATACTGGTCCCAAATATGAGGAAGAAAGTTATGGGGCCATCATGCCAACCCCAGTGTAGGGATCCCTATAAACAGTGTAACTTCTTTCTTTCACTTTTCAAAAAGCTCTCTCTGTCTGCCTTCTCTCAGCTGAACTTTGACAGCAGTACAGCTTGTACACCACCAGATTTTTGTTACGGATAAGAGATAACATTGTCAGTGGAGCTGAGCTAATCTCAGAACAGAATGCAATGTTTCACATTTATGAGCTTTTACTTCCTTGTGTTAATTTGTGTTGGTTGCGCACACAAATAAAGATCTCCATTCTACATGGAGCATTAAAGTGACATGCTGCAATTCATTCATTCGATTCAGCCCAGTGTCTCAAGGCAATACACAGTGATTAATGGAAATTTTAATATCTCTCTGGAATATAAATATTAACAAGTATTTATTTATTTAAAAAACATCTATAAGCAGCATTTTCATTTTTCAACAAGCAAACAAACAAATGCATTCAAAACAGCCAACAAAAAAGAAAATATATAAAATCCAACAGGATCAAAACAAAACAACTCCTATTTGCTAAGGAGCTATCAAAGTGGTACACAGCAATTCAAACAATAAAACCTTAAAACAAAGACATAAGAAAAGTAAAATAGTAAAACATTATAACCTTAGAACAACTACATAATTTAAATAGCTACATTAAAAAGATGCCTCTTTTCACCTTTTCTAAAGGGTGCCAATTGTAATTCTTGAGGGAGCACATTCCATAGTTTGGGAACGACACAAGAGAAAGTCCTTTCATGCATGCCCAACAAACAGGTGTCTGTGGGTAACAGTGCCCTCAGAAAAGCCTCTCCTAGAGGTCTTAATAATTGGGCAGATTCATAATGAGACAGGCAGTCCCTTAGACTGACAGTCAGGTCCTAAGCTGTTTAGGGGTTGCCATTTAGATTTTCGGCCTGAGGCATGGGAATGTCTTGGGCTATTTCTACACATCTACCATGAAGATGAACTCTAATTTAGTCTTGGGCAATCCCCTGATCTCTCATGCTCAACACTTGACCTGTAATAGCAACGAAGATCTTGGGCACCCTCTAGCACAATCCAATGTGGCTGCCCATAACCCTCCAAACTCAGAGGATTACGGACATCCAATGAAGGCAGAAGGAGCGCAGAGGCAATGGTCATCTAGGTGCTCTAGGTGCTCCTCTAGCACTTCTAGGTGCGTGGGAAGGTGCAAAAGTGCACCCTCTTTTTTCTAGGGAAAACTAGTTTTGACAGCTAGCTGTCAAAACTTTGGATCCCTTTAGAAAGGGGTTCTGACTGGGCAATGGGATTTTTTTTTTGAGTGGGACATATACAGCCTAGAAAAAGTGGGGGGTTCACTTTTGCACCTTCCCGAGTACCTAGAAGCTCAGGGAAAAGTGCAAAATGTGCACCAGCATATGGTCTAGCCGTGTGTGTGTGTGTGTGTGTGTGTGTGTAGATGAGGATCTTGCCATGAAGGGGTGTAAATCCCAGAAAACACCCTTTTTGCATGCAAAGATCCCTCACACGTTTGGTTTCTCTTGACAGCTCGCCTTTTGACAGCTGTCAAGAGAAAGCAGAGGGGGGTTAAAAAAAATTTGAGCCTCTTAAGTGCAGTGTCCAGGGTTGGTACCTGTTGCACCTTGGCAGCAGGCACCCCCCAGGACATTGCCCCAGCCGAAGCTTCAAATCCCCACACTTGTGCAACTGTGAAGGTTCGCAGTTGTGCAACTGCACCTAAAATAATAAAATAAAAGCACTTTTTTGAGCAAAAAAGAGGAAATGTTCTGCCAGCCACTGCCAGCCCCTCCATGGTGCCGCGCAGTCATTCTGAAGGGGCTGTCAGTGGCTTTTAAAATGGGGATCGCTAAAGCTGGCTGTCAAGCCAGCTTTCATGATTTCTGAAGAAAAAGGGGGGTGGGGGGGAAGTCACGGCAAGCCTAAAACGGCTAGTGATCATGGCGGGGAGGCAACTCGGTTCTCCTGTGGTGTCCCCTGGGATACCCACAGGAGGACTGAGGGGGAAGGAGGGGGCCAACAACCCATGGTGAGCCTGATCGTCTGTCAGGTCCACCGTGGGTTGTTTTGCCAACAACCAACCACTGTGGCTTATTCCCAGGGTGGGTTGGCGTAATATGTGAACGTGCCCATACTCTTTCTTTCATCTAGGACCCTGCACTTCTTTCCCTCTTCCTCTCCTCTCTGTCCCTCTGCCTCTCTGCCTTCTGATTTTATCTTTTATCATTAGTTTTTTAGGCCTTCCATTGCACACCCTTCTTTGAAGGACAAAATTACATGTCATGAGAAAAACACGGAATTCCCAGTAGGGACGGGAAGCTCAGTTCTGTCAAGGTTCTCATTTTTCCATTACCAAGTTCATTCTCCCCCAGTTCCATACAGGGCATCCCCCCTCCCCCCCCAGCAAAAGTTTGTGTGCATTTTTCAAATGTATGCATTTTTGTACGCCTGCGCCCATTGACTAAAGCACTTTAGAAATGCGCCCAGTTTTATTTGTGCAGCTTTCAAATGTGTGCATGTTAATGGACACCTTTTTTTTGTTTCTGTTTCGTGGAACATATACAAGCTTGGAAATGTATGGACTTCCATCTGAAAATTCCATTTGGGTCCTCGTTCAGTTCCGGGAGGGACAAATCAGGAAAATCTGTAAACAAAACACATTTTAAAAGCCTTGAGGGAGTAAATTCCACCACCACTCCTAATTTCCAGCCCTATGTTTTCCTCAGAAGACTAGTGCAGATACGGGTGGCATCCTGAAGGGAGCACCCACAGGGGCAAATTGGTAGTGGTGGTGAGTACTTAATCCTTCCCACATCAACAATTTGCCCCTGAAAATGCCTCACATATTTCATCTCATTTCATTTATTTCATTTATATACCGCCGCCCCACAGCCGAAGCTCTCTGGGCGGTTCACAATACCTTATACATAAAAACAACGATAAAAACATACAAAATAGTTTAAAAAATTAACAACCAAATTTAAAAACAGTTTAAAATAACAGTACAAAGTACATATGGGCTCCTCAAACCAGAAGTTAGCTAGGCTGGGACAATATAAGTAGAGCCATGATTCATCAGACCAAGGGTCCATCTAGTCCAGCATTCTGTTCACACAGTGGCCAACCAGCTGCCCACGGGATCCCACAAGCAGGACATGAGTGCAACAGCACCTTCCCACCCATGTTTCCCAGCAACTGGAGTACGTTGGCATGCTGCCTCTGATACTGCAGCAGGTAGCATATAGCCATCAGGACTAGTAGCCATTGACATGAATTTGTCCAATCCCCTTTTAAAGCCATCCAATTTGGTGGCCATCACTAGTATCTTGTGGAAGTGAATTCCATAGTTTAACTTAGAGTTGTAACCGCTCGCCTCGCCCGGGCAGAACGGGGCCGAATTGGGCCCCGCTCGTGCCCAGCGAGGCCTTACCTTGGTCTTCGGGGCGGCTCGTCTCTCCGCGGCGAGCCGCCCGCGCAGCCCGCTCCGGTCCCGTCGCGTCACTTCCGGTTTGGATCCACCTCTAGTTTAACTATGTGCTGTGTGAAGAAGTACTTCCTCTTATCTGTCCTGAATCTCCCTGTCAAGGTTCCGCTACTGCAGGGACCCCTCGACCTGCCTTTGGAAGATCTCTGCCTCTTCTCAAAGCTTCTCCCGTTCCAGGAGATCAAATCCTTTGCCTGTTTCCAGTAGCATGGGAAAGGCTTTAGACGTGGTGAATAAGTCACTCCAAACTCTCAGGGTACACAACAACACTTTACTTATTATATTAGGGTATTTACTTAATAGAGTGGTTATAATTCAAAAGCAAGTATGATAAAATTAAACAAACAAACAATCCAAGGTCCTCTAGCTTAACTTCAGACTACCTCTCTCCACTGCAGTCAGTCTCTCTCTGCAGTCAGTCTCTCTCTCCCTGCAGCTGACCACACCCCACACATATATAGCCTTCCCAGGATTGGAAGGTTATAATCATGTGACTTTGAACAGGAGATATAATTCTTAACTTCTATTGGGTGAACTAAAACTCTCAAACTCCCCCTCCCATCCTGAAATGTTTGGGCCTTCAGGCTCCAACTAATCTAGGGAAGTGTTTGGGCCTTCAACAAACTTAAGCCTGTGTAGGCTTCAATCCTTCACATCTTCCCCCCCTTCTCCTCAAATGGAACAATTTCCCTTTTACAGAAGAGAATTGTGAAACGTTAACCTACATAAAAGGCAACTGTTTTTTGTTTATTTCCTAGACAAAGCATCGGCTATCACATTCTCCTTCCCAGGCACATGTTCAATGTTCATTTGAAATTCCTGCAATTTCCAAGACCATCTCTGAAGCTTGGAGTTGGTATTTTGCATTGTTTGTATCCATTGTAAGGCATGATGGTCAGTCCATAAAGTAAATTCTTGCCCAAAAACATAAGGCTTGAGCTTGTCCAGAGCCCACACTACTGCCAGACATTCCTTTTGGATCGTAGACAGGTTTCTCTCCCTGGGTAGAAGCTTCCTACTCAGGTAGGCTACTGGATGTTTAACAGAGTCATAGTCTTGTAACAATACTGCACCTATGCCAGTCTCAGAGGCATCTGTAGCCACAATAAAGGTTTTTTCAAAGTCAGGTGCTCTTAACACAGGCCTTGAGCTTAAAATGTCCTTTAGTCTATCAAAAGCTCTTTGACATTCATCAGTCCACACAATTTTGTCAGGTTTACATTTCTTGGTTAGATCAGTCAAAGGTCCAGCAATTTCACCAAAATGGGGAACAAATCTCCTGTAATACCCAGCAAATCCCAAGAATGACCTGACCTGTTTCTTGGTTGTAGGTATGTCCCAGGTTCTGATAGCTTCAACCTTGTCCCATAAAGGTGTGATATGGCCATTTCCAACCTTGTGCCCTAAGTATACTACCTCTGGCATTCCAAACTGACATTTGCTTAGTTTTACTGTTAGACCCGCCTCACGTATAGCCTGCAATACTGTTCTTAGGTGTACCAAGTGATCCTCCACATTTTCACTAAATATGGCTATATCGTCGATAAAGGCCACTGCAAATGCACTCAGTCCATTTAGCAATCGATTGATTAGCCTTTGGAAGGAGGCAGAACTGTTCCTCAATCCAAAAGGCAACACGTTAAATTCGAATAACCCATCAGGTGTGACAAACACTGTTTTGGGTTTGGCAGCTTCATCCAGGCTCATCTGCCAAAACCCCTTGCACAAATCAAGAGTGGAAATTATTTTAGCAGCTCCCAACTGATCTAAAAGGGTATCAGTTCGTGGCATGGGATATGCATCGGGCTTGGTGATCTTGTTTAATTTCCTGAAATCAATGCAGAACCTGATGGTGTTATCTGGTTTTTTCACCAGGACCACTGGGGCAGACCAGGGGCTCAAAGAGGGTCTGATTACTCCTAACCTTAACATCTCTTCTACCTCCCTGCGTATGTCTCCCAGCACCTTTCCATTTACCCTATAAGGGAGTGACCTTATGGGGTGATTGTCTCCTGTATCAATGCTGTGTACAGCCAAATCCGTTTTCCCTGGTCTGTTCTGAAAGACATCAGAAAATTCTGTTACCACTGACCGTATTCTCCTCCTGTCCTCAAGGTTGAGTTGTTCTGACCATCTTAGCTGGTCTGGATTGCACTCTTCTAACCAGTGGTCTAAGATGTCTACTATCTCTTCTCCCCCTGTCTCTAGGTTTTCTTCTGGGACCTTCTGCACCTGTAAGACTACTCCACTCCTCTCATAGTGTGGCTTCATCATATTTACATGTACTACCCTGGGTCTTTTTTCAGATTTTTCTTTAACCACCACATAGGTTAAATCATCCATTTTCTCTCTGACTGTGTAGGGGCCTTCCCAAGCAGCTTTAAGCTTGTCTTTGCGCAGAGGAAGAAATATCATTACCTGATCCCCTACCTCAAATACTCTAGAGCGTGCCTTTTGATCATACCAGAACTTTTGCACCTCTTGGGCTTTGGTTACATTGACTTGAACTAGTTTACAGAGTGTATCTAGGGTTTGTCTAAGTTTTAACACATAATCCACCACAGAGGTTTTGTTTTCTACGAGTTTACCTTCCCAGTTTTCCCTCAGGAGATCAAGAGGGCCTCTCACTCTTCTGCCATACAGCAGCTCGAAAGGTGAGAATCCCGTTGATTCCTGTGGAACTTCCCTGTAGGCAAAGAGTAGGTGTTGCCGTTTGTCATCCCAGTCATTTGGGTGTGTGTTCACATAAGCCCTAATCATTCCTTTGAGTGTGGCGTTAAATCTTTCCACCATTCCATTGCATTGTGGGTGATAAGGGGTGGTTTTCAAGTGTTTTACCCCGCAACACTTCCACAGACACTCCATTATCTTGGAGAGGAAATTTGACCCACAATCTGTTAAGATTTCAGAGGGAAATCTAGTTCTGCAAAATATAGTTAGCATAGCAAAGCCTCAGCTACAGATGGAGCATCTATAGAGGCTAGTGCTACAGCTTCCGGGTATCTTGTGGCAAAATCCACCACTGTGAGGATGTACTTTTTTCCCTTGCGGGTGGGTTTAGTGAAAGGCCCTACAATATCCATGCCCACCCTAAAGAAAGCTTCTCCTATAATAGGCAGAGGCTGCAAAGGGGCTTTATTGTGATGCCCTGCCTTCCCCACACGCTGACAGGTTTCACAAGACCTGCAGTACTCTGCTACTTGCTTAGCAATTCCAGGCCAAAAGAAGTTTGCCATGAGCCTTTGTTTAGTCTTGTTTTTCCCCAAGTGCCCTGCACATGGCACATCATGGGCTAGTTCTAGCAACCTTAGCCGGAATTGGTTAGGTACTACCAGTTGCTTTAGTGGTTCCCAGGTTAACTCTTGGGTTTTTGGTAACCACAGCCTATACAGCAATCCTTTCTCCCAAATAATCTGCTCCCTTCTTTCCTCAGAGAAGGGCCTCTCTTGAGGGAGAGCAACTCTTTTCAGAGGCTCCAAACTAGGATCACTGAGGACTTCCTGCTTGAATTCCTCTACTCCTCTTAAATCAGGAAAAGGGGTCTCTAGCGCCTTCTCCTCTACAGAACCACCTGCCTCGGTTGTTTCACTGGCTTTCAGGTCTACAGGTTGCATGGAGGCTTGTTCTGTTTCGGTTTGGGGAGGGTCTGGGGTTGGTTTTGGACCTTCTGGAATCACTGTGGTACCTTTACCACAGTGAAAAGGTACCTCTAGTACCTTTTCTTTTGCATTAGCTTTTGCCTGGTCCTGCCTTGAAGTTTCCTCCCTTTTCTTTTGTTTGCGGGTTACCACACATATTTGAGCTTCTGGGCCCATTATATCCTTTCCCACAATGAAATAGGGGAAATTGGGTTGGAGGTTCCATCACCCCAACTTCATACAGACCTCTCCATCCCCTCCATTCTATGGATAACCTTGCTACTGGGACTTCAAAGGAGGGACCATTCACTCCCTGGATCTCAATAGACATTCCTGGTACCAAATCTTCAGGTGTCACCAAATCTGCTCGGATCAGAGAAACATCAGCTCCAGAATCCAACATTGCCATAATGGTCTTATCCTTTATATAAACAGGTTCTTTAAACTGATTATTAACCTCTTCCCTGTTGGTGATCACAAATCCACAATTATAAGGTTTTTTTATGCTTGCTACACCTTGTGGCTTGGTTTGTTCGGGTTTAGGACTACCTAGGTTAGCTGGTGTTACCGCTTGTAACTTGGGGCAGCTATTCCTGATGTGGCCTGTCTGATCACACAAATAGCAGGCACGGTCTCTGGGGTGAGAAGGATCAAAAGGAGGTTTTTTGAACTCCTTTTTACTTGGGGCTTCCCATTTCCCCCCCTTCTTCTCAGACTCAATCCTGGGGCCTAACCCTTCCCGGTTTTCAATCAGTTTGTCAGCCATTTCTGCAGCTTGGTTTACAGTTTCTGGATCTTTATCCTTAACCTTCAGTTTTATTTCTCTGGGCAACCGAAAATAAAACTGATCCAGAGCCATAAGCTCTAGCACCTTTTCCCTGTTGTCAGCTTTTGCTTCATCTACCCATTTTAGTAGCAGGTTTTTTATTTTTGTTGCAAACTCTACCATAGATTTACCAGGTTGAGGTGTTAACCCTCTGAACTTTTTCCTAAAGTGCTCAGGGCCTAACCTGAACCTTTTAAACACAGTTTCTTTGAATTGAGCATAGGAAACAGCCTCCCCCTCTGGCATGCTATTATAAATCTCTGCCAGCTCCCCTTTGATTAAATTAGGCACAAACTTCATGTAGTCACCCTCCTGCAGTCCCCACTTCTGTGCTGCCCTTTCAAAAGTGGTCAGGAACACTTGTGGGTCTTCTCCTGGGGTGTATGCTGTGAAGTCCTTAGGGGTAACTCTGACAGGCTGCTCCTTTTTCAATTGCATCATCCTTTCCTCGTGTCTGCGTTGCTCTTCCTGGGCCTGAAGTTGCTCTTTCTGGGCTTGAAGTTGCTCTTTCTGGGCTTGAAGTTGCTCTCTCTGGGCTTGAAGTTTCTCCTGGTGCAGCTTTTCCTCATGTCTGCGTTGCTCTTCCCGCACCTTTTCCTCGTGTCTGCATTGTTCTTCCTGGGCCTTAAGTTGCTCCTGCTGCAGTCGAAGCCGTTCCCACTCTAACCTGGTCTCTTCTTCCTTCTGCTTTGCCACTAGCTGCAGTTCCTGTTCACGGAGCTCCCATTCTTTTGTTTGGGGTCCTGCTACCCTAGGGCTAGACTGTGCAGCTCATTCTATTGCCGCCTGGGAGATCAGCATAACTTTCAGTTCTTCTGCTTTTTTCTCCTCCCATGGCAAATTGTCCTTTTTACACTGCTCAATCAGGGCAGTTTTGTTCATAGAGAGATATTGGCTCATTTTAATAGCCTCACTGGGTCCCTATTCCGCAGGCCTGAAGTTAAAACATACGTACACTGCTTTTGCCAGCTCTATTAGTAAAAAACCCAATCACTGTTTGGAGTGCTTAATCTCACTGTTCAGGATCGCTCCGCTGCCACCATCTGTCAAGGTTCCGCTACTGCAGGGACCCCTCGACCTGCCTTTGGAAGATCTCTGCCTCTTCTCAAAGCTTCTCCCGTTCCAGGAGATCAAATCCTTTGCCTGTTTCCAGTAGCATGGGAAAGGCTTTAGACGTGGTGAATAAGTCACTCCAAACTCTCAGGGTACACAACAACACTTTACTTATTATATTAGGGTATTTACTTAATAGAGTGGTTATAATTCAAAAGCAAGTATGATAAAATTAAACAAACAATCCAAGGTCCTCTAGCTTAACTTCAGACTACCTCTCTCCACTGCAGTCAGTCTCTCTCTGCAGTCAGTCTCTCTCTCCCTGCAGCTGACCACACCCCACACATATATAGCCTTCCTAGGATTGGAAGGTTATAATCATGTGACTTTGAACAGGAGATATAATTCTTAACTTCTATTGGGTGAACTAAAACTCTCAAACTCCCCCTCCCATCCTGAAATGTTTGGGCCTTCAGACTCCAACTAATCTAGGGAAGTGTTTGGGCCTTCAACAAACTTAAGCCTGTGTAGGCTTCAATCCTTCACACTCCCACCAATCAGCTTCATGGGATGACCCAGGTTCTAGTATCATAAGAGAGAGAGAGAGAAAATGTCTCCCTATCCTCCTTCTCCACACCATGCATAATTCTGTATATACCTCTATCATGTCTCTCCTTACTTGCCATCAGGGATGGGGACTCGGACTCGAGGACTCTACTCGTGAGTCGGACTGAGTCCCCCCTCTGACTCGAGTCCGACTCGAGTCCCAATATTTTTAATGGGACTCGAGACTCGACTTGGGACTCGATGCCAAGGACTCCGTCACCGCCGCCCACAACCGCTGCCGCTTACCTCACCGCTGCTGCCGCCACTTTGCCATCGCACGCCGCCACCGCCAACGCGGTGGCGTTGCACCGCCCGTACTGGTCCCGTCGTGTCACTTCTGGCGCAGCGGAAGTGATGCGACGGGACCCTGCTCCGGCGCGCTTGGCTGCCGCTGCTCTGGTTTTGGCGGGGGGAACGTTGCACTGGAAGTGACACGACGGGACTGGTGCGGCGGCATGCGATGGCGAGGCGGCAGCGGCAGCAGCAGTGAGGTGGGCAGTGGCGGCAGCATGCGATGGTGAGGCAGTGGTGGCAGCAGCAGCAGTGGTGAGGTGAGCGGCGGCGGTGTGTGATGGTGAGGCGGTGGCGGCAGCAGAGGGGTGAGCGGCGGTGGCGTGCGATGGCGTGGCGGCAGCAGCGGTGAGGTGAGCGGCGGCGTGCGGGCGGTTGTGAGGCGGCAGCGGCGGCGGCAGGAGCAGGGACGAGGGAAGGACCTGCTGACGGTAAGTGGTGGCGGCGGCGGCCCATGGAGGGAGCGGGAGTGACTTGGGACTCGGGACTCGAGTCACCATTTTGGACCTCGGACTCGAGACTTGACTCGAGTGACTTGTGACTCGACTCATGACTTGAGGCCAAGGGCTCTTCAACATCCCTGCTTGCCATTTCTCTAAGCTAAATAATCCCAGCTGCTGTAACCTTTTCTCGTAGGGGAGTTGCTCCAGCCCCTAGATCATTTTAGTTGCCCTTTTCTACACTTTTTCAAACTCTACAGTTGGAAAAAGTGCAGAAAAGGTGGAGAGATTGTAAAGGAGAATAAGCAGGTATGGGAGGGGTTAAGCATCCCTCCCTCCCACCAGTTTTCCTCTGAAAGTACCCCAGCCATGTATTTATCAATCACCAAAAAAGAGGACAAAAAAGGACAGTGATTTTCATAAAATGTGCATGTGCTAATTTACATGTATAAATGCAAGTTTAGAAATAATTGTTATAATTTAAATAGAAATACAGTACATCTCACCATAGTATAGAAGACTTTTTGACCAAGTGACCTGCGTATTCAGTCTGCTGTTCAGAGGCTAACCGCTGATGGGCAACAGTTCTGATGGTTCTTTATCTTTAGTCAGACTTGGAGAGGACAGCCCTTCAAATAGAGGACAAATAGAGGACTGTTCCCTGTAAAAGAGGACACAGGCCACCCTACACCCTACCCCTGCATTATTTCAGCAAACATGTGTTTGGGAACATGCAAGATAAGATATAATCCCTTTGTAACAGGTCACAGTCTCCATGGCCATGTGGTTCATGCCTCATGTGCTTGTTGCACAAAGCACCTTTATTTCTTCCTTGCCAAAAGACTCCGGCCACCTGACACTCCCTTCCCTCTTCTCCAAACACAAACATGAAACTTGCTCATATTTCCCTTTGGACAAATTCACCACACCCAACTCCCCTGAGTGTTCCCTCCTGCTCCCTTCCTTTGCCATTCTTCTATTCTCACCCTTGCGCAGTAGAAAGGGTCACACACGCCTCGGAGGAGGCTACGCAGGCCTCTCTCTCCCACCATTTTATCCCTGGAAGCTAGAATGCAGGGATCTTGAGGCTATAAAGAAGAAGAATTTGGTAAAGACAGCATTGGGAAATCCCTCCACCACCACCCCGCCTCAATGACCTAAAAGGCAAATGCTGAAGATAAATAAGAACAGTTCGTGTAACCCATGTGCTCATCTTAACAATAAACAGAAAGGCTGTGGAGCAGGGGACTTTAAAAGGTTTCTCCTCCGCAAAGATGAATGGCTTGCTGGAGCTGCCTTGGGTTCCGTTCTAGGGGGTTAAGTATGAGTAATTGGGTGTTAGAAGTGCTTGCTCACAACAAGAGGCTGTGCACACACCAGCTCCAGGGGGAAAGAGAGCATGTAATGATGGCTTCTGAGAAATTTATTGTTTCGTTTGCTTATTAGCTTGGCATCACCATAAGTCTTCGGACCCTGTGTGTGATGCCTTTGAACTGAAGCCCCGGGTGTGGCGCACACTGTGACACTGGGTTTTGATGTGTGCCCCCCCAGCTCCCGCAGGATTTCCGCTCTTTGTCTTTGCTCCATGCAGCTGAGCTGTCCAGCGAGGGATAAATCACTCTCTGTTCCTCGGAGCAACTCTGGGTTTTATGGATATTATCTATCATTGTAGGATCTTCATCTGGACATGCATAAGCTTACTGTCTCTCAACAATCAGAGCAGGATTTCACTAGGTTGAAAGAACTGAAACATGGGAAGCAGGGGCCTCATGTCGCTCTGCCCCCCCCCCCCGTGCCAGAGAATGCAGGGCAGGAGAGTGATTATATGCAATGCATAAACAAAGCACGGTCCCCTCTACTCTTAACCATAAGGACAGCAATTCAAGGGGGCAAGCTTCTATCTGATGACCCTTGCCAGTGTGACAGCAGCCTTCACTTTGCTTGTTCGAGCAGGGGGACATGTTCTTGCTAGAACTTCGCTTCCATCAAGAGCTAATGAGGTCCAATGAAACAGGATTGCTTTGAACACTGCTGGCTCCAAGTTTTGGAGGCCCTTGGGCAAGACGCCCTCAGTGCCCCCTCTTCTCTAAGTGAGTCTGCCTTCTTACCAGCATTGTCACCAGATGTCCTTCCTCTTCTTCATCATTGCTACCACCTGCTTGCTTGCCAGGCAGTGAACCAATGAGTAAATAGGCAGTGGCATCTACTGCTCCTTCTTTGCTCCTCCTTTACACCACCACCATTGACTGGGCCAAAGCGAGAGGAAGGTGAACAAGCAGGTTGCAATGATGAAAAGGAGGAGAAGGTCCAGAGGGCTCTTGTCATTATGCCCACTGCTGGGATTGGGTGCCCAACCATGACACCGGCCCTGGTATTGAACATGGGAGATCAGAGCTCCACTCCCACAATGCTATCATGGATGAGTAGACACATAGCCATGGGCAGGTCACAATGTCTCAGTCAGAGCCATAATCCTCTCTATATAAGACGAACCTAGCTCAATGGTTTTCTTTTAAAATATGTTCTTGGAAGCCATGGGCTTCCTCAGTAAGAATACCAGGATGTTGCATAAGCTTCCTTGAATGACGGCTTATGTACCACTCCTAATCTTCTTCTGCAATTCAGATCTGCAAGGGGATGTTGGGTGTGTTTGAGGGAGCATGCTGCCAGTTCAAACAGAGAGATGGTGAGACCCAAGAAGCCTGGCCAATGTGCCATGATGATTGAGCATGTGCTCTAAAACATGCCATGGAATTCTAGTGGTTCTGTGAAAGATGCATTAGGGTTATTTGGCGGACTTAAGAATTCCTGCATGGTAGTAAGTTTGAAAAGGATGGTCCTGTTTCATATGATTGTTTACTTTATTTATACAGATTTATAAACTGCCACACATTAAACCAAAAAATACCACAGTGGTGTGCAACATTAAAATCACAACTACAGGGAAAGGCTGAGCAAAGAGATACATCTTAAGCAGATGCCTAAAATGCAAAATTGTCAGTGCCTGACTAATATTAGTGGGGAGGGAGTTCCACAGGGCAGGAGCTGCAATGCTAAAAGCTCTGTTTTTAGTAGCCATAAGGTGGACCTCTGGAACATGCAACACCACCAAGAGTGCCTCTCCTGAGGACCACAGTGCAAATGAACAATATACTAGTCGTATAATACTGTCAAATATAGAAGTGCTATAATAGACAGGGATTTTCATTCATAATCTTGAATGGTCCCCACAATAACAAGGCAGGTGGTCATGCAATTGTTGCAGCCTGTATCCAACACATGAGTCAACCTATATTTATTAGGTCACTATAAAGCTACTGGGTTGAGGCAATTGCTAAACCAACGGTATGGTTACTTCAGTGTATCCCAAATACTGTATGGAGTCTATCCAACCCATGTTCAGATCATGCCAAGCTGTTTATATGATTTGGCATCAGATGTTGGCAAACACAATTCAGATACCTTCAAATACATCACCAAGTTTGCCAAATGCATTGGTTTTTAAAATGGCCTTGCAACATGTACTTAAAACCAACACAAATTTGGAACTTTAGATTAGAAAGGGGCAGTGAAAGAGGAACCAGTATTTTGACTTGAGCTCAACCTTCTCCAGGTACTGAAAGCCTCATTGACCTGAAGCATTGGGATGAAATATAAAAAGCTAACCTACCTCCCTAAACCAAACAAAAATATTCCTGGAAACAAAACAGAATATAGGCATTATAATGCATCTTGGCAAGTGAGACACATTAATGTTTCCACCATGTTTTTTCTCCCAAGAATGCATTACAGCAGTCCACCCAGTCTGGAAGAGACAATGCCTTGGCCCCATGGAAGAGTGAGAATATAAAAAGCATGTCTGATTCTTTTCATTAAAACGAAGCCAACTATCTTGATTGACAAATCCACCATCACCCCACCAAGCTTCAAAACTTCTTTTTAAAAAAAATGTCTTGGCCAATTCTACCAGTAAGGAGAATGAATATAGCCACTGTGAAGAAGTGCCATCTGCCTTGAAGGAAAGGGCAGCCTGCAACATTTCTCCTTACTTTTGTTGTTGCCAGCATCCCTCAATTCAATCCTAGATCCTGTAGGAAGGGAACTCAAAGATCTGCAGGTTTTAACCTGGGAGGAGAGACAACCGCTAACTAACTCCCCAGTCACTGCTGAGTGAGTTCGACTTGTTTCCCCTTCATTTTCCCATGGCTGAAATATGTAGCAGGAAGGAGCAGTCTGACATGCTGGGGGGAAATCCTTGGGTTGTCAAAAGCATAGAGTCAAGGCCCAGGTTCTGTATGAAGAAGCCATATTAAGATTAAGGATAAGAGGCGAGAGAGAAATCAAATAGATGGTATAAAAAAGAAACAACTGTTTACTCCCTAAGTAGCCGACACTAGGCAATCTTAAAGGGGAATTCCAAGCTTATTTGCATGGTGCAAGGATCACCCATGAAGTTCACCCCATGATGTCAAAGTGAATGACAAAAGGATGAAAATTTCATAAAGAATAACCCCCATCTTTATCCCAATAGGACACAGGTGTCAAACCAAATCTGGCCCACCTGGGGTCCCAATCCAGCTCTCTGGGGTTCCCCAGATGGCCACACACCCTTCCACTAGCCCCATCCCTTTCCCCTGATCATTTGGTGATTTCCTGGGTTTTGTCCCACCTCCCCATTCTAAAAGTTGAAATGCCTCTCCTAAGACTTAATTACTGGCAGTAAGAGCTTTAAGCTAGAAGATGCTGGTGTTTTGGCCCTGCCCCCTTTTGTCTTTGGCTCCACCCACCACTGGAATGTGGCCCCTGAGAGCTTCTCCAAAATGGAATTCAGCTCTCAGGCTGAAAGAGGTTCAACCCCACCCCCCTCCTGTAGAATCAGATGGGGGAGAGAAGAGAAGGATCTTCGAATCAGGTATGACCAGGTAAGCTTGACAGGCTTTTTCTTTAGCTTGGGATATGGCATACAGAAGGAGATGGGCCATTTATATTTTCCAGCAACCCAAGAAGGTAGAAGTAAGAGATATGAACTGGGAGAGATTTCCAATTTGCTCCTGGTGGATGGGACCCATTGGGTGCATGAATTCCAGCCTGCGAGCTTGGAAAATGCTTGAGATGTGACAGCCAGGATACTGTGCAGTGGGGAAGCTAGGCTATTGGCCCAGGTACTTTGAATTTTTAAAGAGACAGGCATTTATTCTCAAGCCTTTCCCCACAGCCACAGCTAACTTTTCCCGAAGCAAACCCGGGCAGCAGCATCTCCATGTCCACCTCCATCTTGGGGAGGAGCTCTGTCTCAGTAGTGGAGCACCTGCTTTGCACGTAGAAGGTCCCAGTTTCAATCCCCGGCATCTCCAGATAAGTCTAGGAAAGACCCCTGCCAGAAACCCTGGAGAGCTGCCGCCGCCGCCAGTCCATGTCGACAATACTGGGCTAGATGGACCCATGGTCTGACTCAGTATACACAGCGACTTCCTATGTTCCTGTCTTATTATCGATTGCGCCTATGAATAAATATCGCACCGCCGGTTTACATGGCACTTTGCAAAGTACGTAAGTGTAAGTTCAATGTTCCTTTCCCAAGGAGTCTGTAAGCTTGTAATATAAGGCTGCAACCCTGAACACACGTACTAGGGAATAAGCTCCATTGGGCACAGTGGCACTTCCGAGCAAACATGGATAGGATTGCGCTGCAAATCTTCTCCGTGCGGGAGGCATTCTGTCATTTTGAGAAAAAAACATTCAGTGAATCTTTCAGAAGAGAGCTTGTTTGGGTGTAAATTACTCCCCAAGACCCATGTCTTCATTTGATGCAGGGTCCAGGGCTCTGCCTTCTCCCTGATTAATTCAGTCTCAGCTGGGGGGGGGTCATTTATCAGAGCCGCTATTTTCCACTTTCAGCCCTTTGCTCTGCTATGCATAGCAATGTCATGTGTCCTACACATGTGCCAGATCCTTGGGGTTGCAGCACAGAGACGCAGCTGTGTGGCATGCGAAGAGCCTCTCTGTCATAACTCAGAGAGTTGATGTGCCTGTTTGGACTCAATCAATGGAGGAGTGTGGATGTCTCTGACGTGCTCCTGACATCCAGTCCCTTCTGCCTCTTATCTCGTGGTCAAGAACTGATGGTGGGGACTTGTAAGGCCTGCTTTGAAGATAGATAGATAGATAGATAGATAGATAGATAGACAGAGATACTGACGAGTATATTCTTTTTCATGCTAGCTACCAGAATCCTCTTTTGTTCCTTTTTCTGCAATTCACACAAAGCACATTTTTAATTTAAATGCCCAGATGTCCTAATTCCCCCTAAATGCCCAGATGTCCTAATTCCCCCCCGATGCCCTCCAGAATGGAACGTTCCATTCAAAAACAACCCCCCCCCCAACCCAACTGCACCTCTGTAGTACAGAGTGACAGGCATATTAAAGGCATCTATTTTGGCTGCTTGGAGCCAGATGCCTCCTCCTTTCTAAGCTGGGCAAAGAGCCGGCTCAGCATGGAGTTTCTCCCCCATTTCCTAAGGATGTCAGTCAAATGCAGATGCTTGGAAGTTCAAGCGTGGCCAAAAGGAAGCAGATTTCAAAACACACCTCTCCCCCTCTTCCCCCTTCCCCGTGGTCTTTTGTTTCTTGCCTCCCCCTTCTGCCATCAAAGAAAGGAATGAAAAAGATTCTAGAGTCATCAAATCATAATCTATCATTCCTCTAATATTAATCAACACAAGCCTGCCTCACTCCCCTCCCCCTCCCCAGGGAACAGCTACTCTGGATGGCTCATACAGGTTCATGATGGGGGTGTGGAAGAATTCTTTATTTCTCACTAGGAGCACTGGATGACTGCTGGGGCGACTGCCAGGTTTTCAGAGACACTCAGAAGATAAATCGAGTTAATCGACCTCACCCCCATACTGCACAGTGCTATGAATGGACAGAGGAGTTGAAGTACTTTCTTACCACAAATCCAGGAGCTTATATATGTCCATATATTTAAACACATGGGCTCTTATTTTCTGCATACTATGTTAAGTGCTGGGAACATGTAAGTGAATCCTAGGGCTCCCCATAAAAGGGGTAAAAAACCAGCCTGAAGGAACTTGCATGGAGACTCACGTCAGCCAGGATCAGACGGACCTCAACCACAGCTTAATCCAAGGGAAGGGAACCTGTGATCCTCCCGATGTTGTTGGACTCCAGTTCCCATCATCACCAGATAGCATGGCTAATGGTTGATGGGAGCTGGAGTCCATGATCATCTGGGGCAGCACATGTTCCCTACCTCTGGCTTAACCCATTGACAGTTTGTTGGATAGTACTTGTCGACAGCAAGAATAGTACATAGTGTGGCCCTTGATGCTCATCCTAGAGCAGTAACAGATGTGAAGCAGAGCCTTGAGAGAAATCTTGGAATGTAGGAAGCTGCTTTATACCAAGCCAGATCATTGGTCCACCTAGCTAGTATTGTCTTCATTGACTGGCTGTGGCTCTCCAGGGTGTCAGACAAGAGTTTTTCCCAGTCCTACCTGGAAATGCCAGGGATTGAACCTGGGACCTTTTATATTCACAGTATGTGCTCTACCACTCAGCTCCGGCCCTTCCCTTAATACTCCAACCCAACCCCTTGAATGACGTACTGGGTTCCTTTATGATGTCAGCACTGGCTTACTGACTCCAGCTGCTTCCTGGTCCTCGCGCCCTACTTCTCTCTGGCTTGTTTATGAGGCTGAACAGGCAGCATGTTCCACCATATGGCAGATCTGCATGCCACATCTCTGATGGCTTTGGCGTTGCGCCGTTAGAAAGCACTTGTGCAGGCTTCCTGAAGTATGACGTCCTATAGTTCTATTGATGGTGGCTGACCTCTTTGATTTAAAGTCACCCAGAAAGTTTCCACCCAGGCATGCAGTGTAGAATCCAAGAGGAAGACAGCCAAGGGTGGGGAACCTCTTTCAGCACGAGGGTCCAATTCAAATTCAGAGAAGCTCTTGAGGGCCACATTGCAGTGGGGGGGGGAGGCAAAAGGGTGTGTGTGTCAAAAATACCAGCTTAAAGTTCTTCCTGCCAGTAACTAAGCTTTAGCAGGGACATCTCAACTTTTTAGAATGGGGGAAACTTCACAAAAGCTGGGAAACCACCAAGTGACCAGTGGTCAGGGGAAGGGGGCAGGCCCATCTGGGGAACCCAAGGGCTGGATTGGGACCCCTGGAGGGCTGAGGTTAGAGACAAATGTGGAGAATGGCAGTTGTTTGTATTGTATATGCCAGGCAGCACGCACATTTCTCTCTCACTTGGCTTTACTTCTGTTTGGAATGACCTCTGGAGCTGATATTGAGAAGGTAATTTCAAGAACTGGCTTGAGTTGAGTTTCCATTTTGTATTTCCCTGGCTCAGGTGCCAAACTAGACATTCTCTTGATATGAAGCCTGCAGTCGCGTATCATGTTTTATCTTACCCAGTCACAGATATGCTGGGGGGGGGGATTCCTGCAGGAAATACAGAGTGTGGGGATGGGGGCTTATTTCTTCGCTACCCAGAGTGAACAAATCCAATCTGCTTCACCCCAACCCATCCCCTTGGCTAGAATGCTTATGGGGATAGTCATATTGGCACCAACGGGGACTTTTCTCCTAAACATTCTAGCTGTACAGGGCAGTTAGGCGTGGACCTGTAGCCAGTAGTGAGCTAGTGGGGGCCTGCCCCCTCTAAATTTTCTCTGCCCCCCCTTTTTATTTTATTTTTACAAACAAATGATTAAAAAACTGTTTACAGTGTTGTCTTTAAAAGGCCTGCAAACCAGATGAACTGCCCCCCTACTTTTTTGGCAGCCCCCCAGAACTTTTAGGCTGGCTAAGGGCCTGGTTAGGAGTTGGTTCTGACTGCACTGGGAGAGAAGATATAAGTATCCCCTATTTGTAGAGGTAGCCTGCCAGACTTTCAAGGGAGAACTTGTCAGTGAAGGGGTGGGGGGAGAAAGAAGCCTGTTGCTAGGCAGATTGAGGAGGCACAGAGAAGTCTGTGAAAGCACCAGCAAGAATCTTTTAGCTGCACAAGCAATTTCGTTTTCTAGCTGCTCCTCCCTGCTTGATAATGAGGGGACAGAACCAGGGGCAGAGGGGCAGAGCAATGCAATAAACTAGTATCACATCAGAATAGAGAGTCCAGACATAACAACAACAACAAAGCAGCGTTAATGCAAGCCGAGATTCACAAACCAGCTTCAAACCACGTTTCAGATCCTGGTTTCTTGATGCAGTTGGGTTTCAATTTACAAACAAGCCAGAATTCAGTGAAACAAATCATGGTTTAGTGTTGCATCAGAACCCAGCCTGTATGTATAAAAACACATTATGGCATACACACTTCACAAACTATGTCTTTTTCTGGGTAAGCAGCAATGTGAGTGACACCAGCATCTGCAAATCTCTAAAAAATAATAATATTTTTTTTAAAAAAATCAAAAGCAACTGATTCATTTGTACTAGCATTTCAACAGGGTTTAAAAAAATATATCTGCCATCAGTGAGATCAAACTTCTTTTTTAAGCAAACTAGGAAGGCTCAAAAGTGTTCTGTTTCAAGAGGAGGAGTTCTGGGAATAGTGAAGAAAAGCTCCTGCCAGCATTTCCAATATACTCCTCCTTAGAGTGCAACAGCTGGGTTGACAGTCGCTTCCCAGTTCTGTGGTTAGCTGGCTACAAGCATGCAGTCATAATTTTATATTAATGTGAGATCTGAACATTGTTTTGCTGGTTACAATTATTCTCTGAGTGATACAATCTTAAAAATTATAGCTTTAGAGAATCTCCTTTTCTGTAGTTCTTCCCAGGAGCCCCAGCCTGGTTCAGTTCCCAGTAACTTGATTTTCCAGGATGCTTGGGGGAGTGGGGTTTTGTTTTTTTTACTTGTTTATTTATTTGCTTGTTTTTGGATTCTAATTGCTCTGTCACTTTGAGATTCTGCAGCAGTACTGGCTTCCGACCATGTTTACTACAGGGAGCATCAGCAAGGCTAGGCTCCGGATCAGGAAGTTCCTTTCTGGGAACCCAATGTAGGACAAAATCTGGTGCCAAGAATATGGTGGTTCTTCTAGGCATCCTATGGCAGAACTTTAGTCAAGTTGATAACCTGTTTATGAAACTGTAGTAATAAAAATGAGAACACAACAAAACAAACATCTGTTGGTTCACGTTGCACACAAGCAATACTGATACCAAAATTCAAACTGCAACACCAGCAGAGATTTTTGAAGATGCAGCTAAAATCTTCTCTTCCCCACTCCTTATAGTCTTGAGAGTTTTCTTTTTGAGAAATAATAAAAATGTATTCAGGCATTGCTAAAATACTGTCAAAAGAGAGGAGAGTGCTTTTCAACATTGCCCAAAATGTTCTTGAAATATAATGAGTAAATTTGGCATATTCCTATTTTCAGCTATCCACCCTTTGTTTCTGCACATATTAAAGTTCCTTTTGTCATTTTCCACTTTAGTTTCACCCATCCTTTCTTCGCTCTGCTCTGGCTGACAAATCAAACAAGTGATACACTACTTTAAAGAAAGAAAGAAAGAAAGAAAGAAAGAAAATAACGAGGCGCCGTTCTTGAGAGTGACAGAAGAGGCAAATAGCTCCCCCGTTCTGGTATCATATTACCAGATCAAGGGTGGGGAACCTCTTTCGGCCCGAGGGCTGAATTCAATGTCAGAGAAGCTGGGGGGGGGGCTGCATTCCGATGGTGGGTGGGGCTGAAGGCACAGGGGGTGGCCCAAGGCAAAAATTACCGGCGTATTGTAACTGAAAGCTCTGACTGCCAGGAGAGGCATTTCAACCTTTTAGCATGGGGGGGAAAAACTGCAGAAAAGCTAGAAAACCACCAAACTATCAGTGATTGGGGGGGAAGGGGCGTGGCCACCTGGGGAACCCTGCAGGGCTGGATGGGGACCCCAAGAGGGCCAGATTTGGCCCTTGAGCCTGAGGTTCCCAACCCCTGTTTCTAGATAGCTCCTTGTCTGCATATCCCCTGTACCGGAAAGGGCTGCTGGCTCCATCATGTAGGACCCAGAGAAGCAGTCTGACTTTGTAATCAGTTCCAAGATGGAATTCCAGATCAGAATGAAGGAAGAGGTACAGACATACCTGTGAGAACCGCATGAGTCGCGGTGGGGGCGAGGGGGTTGGTTTATCTTCTTCGTTACGTTGTTATTAAGTGAAGCAAAGTATCTCCGTGCCTGGAGATAAAAATGTGGGGAAAGCTTCAACGGCTTAATCTCCATGTGTCAGAATGCTGTTCGATACATAGAAAAGGAGCAGTTAAAAAGCTGGCAACCCCTGCTCCAGTCACACCTCCACACCTCCACACCTTCCTTCCTGTTATTGTGACCATTGTAGCAAGTCAGAGCCATCAGGTCTGCTCCTCCACTTCTGCAGCAGTGGTGAGTGGGACTGGAGAAGCAGGACACGGGTGTAAGTGGAACTGATGAAAGGGCTGCGGCTCTGATTTCCTTATTTTCTCTCTCTTTCACCACCCCCCAGTCAAATTTGATGGCCCTTTAGCTAGTTACTTAAGAACAATGTAAAAACACAAACCGCCTCTGAAATCGTGCAACAGGCAATTCTCACATATAATGCATGTTTTCACACTTCACATGCTGTACAGGCTGCAAACAGGTAAGAAATTCAAATAGCATTAGAGGGAAACACATTCTCACAACAGACGAACACTTACAAAAGCAACACAATACCGTAAAGAATTCAAAGTCATCAAATTGTGAACTCCCCCATAGTGCAGGTAGAACAGAGAAAAGTGTGTTGTATAACATCACAGTCTTAATTGGCATCTCTTTCCCGGTGGTGTAGTGTCAAATGTTGAAGTGCAGTCACTGTGACCTGGTTCGCATGATCACTGCAGGTGGGTTGCGGTGGGTGCTGGCACATGCCAGGCGGCTTTTGAATATTCAAGCCATGACCACGGCTTGTCGTGTCATCCTAACCCAGCAAGGGTGGATTGTTAGTGTCATTAACAAACCACTCAGAACCCATGGGCTGTTTTAGGGTTGGGGGTGGATTGTTAACCATACCAACAACCCACCCTTCTGGGTTCGGACAACACAACAAACTGTGGTCGCAGCTTGAATATTCAAAATGACTGCCCACACGCCCTGCAGCCTACCAGTTGCTTGCCGGGCCAAATTCAAGGTTTTGGTTTTGACCTTTAAAACTCTATACGGATCCGGTCCAGCTTATCTCAAGGAGCGCCTCCAGCAACACCAAGTAGGCTACTCAACAAGGTCTGCCACAGACGGCCTTCTCCTTGTCCCATCAGCCAGAGCAGCCAGGCTGGTGGGGACTAGGAAGAGGGCCTTCTCTGTGGCGGCCCCCATTTTATGGAACTCCCTCCCCAGTGACCTTTGTCATGCCCCCTCCTTGATGAACTTCCGCCGGGCTTTAAAAACATGGCTTTTCAGGCGGGAATATGGGGTGGGTTAGGGTTTTTTTTTTGTTTTTTTTAAACTTATATTTTTAATTGTGTTTTATTTATGTTTTAATTTAGTTTTAATTTGTTTTATTGTATTTTATTGTATTTTAATTATTGTACATCGCCCAGGGTGGCCGGGTGACTGGCCAGATGGGCGATTTAAAAATATAATTAATTAATTAATTAAGCCATGGTGGCTGCTTGATCATGCATACAGGCCCTGTGACAGTCCCCAGTGCCACACACATTCAAGACCAAGCCCCCCCAAAATACTTTGCATTACAACAGGGATAGCTCACAACTATATATTATTGCTGGGATAATCCATTCCCTATCTCCCAGCTACTGTGAGGATTGCAGCTAATCTCAGAGGGGACAGGGAAGGGGGAGGGGGTGGCAGATGACATGAAAATGAATAAAATGAAACCATCCCTGCTAAATATAAAATGCTCGAACTTGGACCCTGTGAGCCCTGGCACCACTACAACACGGGCCTCTCCATTGGCATCCTTACCAATGGAGTCTGGTTGAGTACCACATTGTTAAGGCAGTCATGCCGGAAGCTGCCACCAGAACATATTCTTCAGTAGAGATGTCCACCCAGAAGGCCAAGGAAGTTATTATAGAACCTTCCTGTCGGTCAAGACCACATCATATGAATATTAGAGACATTCCTCTAGATGATTTGGTTCCAGCCTTAAAAGTTCTGATTTGCTTCCAGCTAGATCTTGGTGTTTGCAGACCGAGCTTTTATTGTTCAATCACTCTGCCTCGTTCATGGAATTTTTAGGGCGGGTCCGGACAATGTTATCTTCCATTTGTAACCCACCTGTATTTTCCCACCACTCTTCTCCCTATTTTCTTACCACAAAAAAATATCAGTTAAGGAGGAAAAGATGGAATAGCTAGACAGTGCATTTTTGCTGGTGGCACCAGGAGCCATCTGTCTGGAAGTACCCTCTGGCCTGAAAACCCCATGTAAACCTTGGGTCAGGTTAGCCTCATGTTCTGGAAACGGACTATGCCTGCATCACAATCCCTTTGGTTCCTGTTCCATTTGGCAAATCCTGCTTGATCCTGTTATTTCTGCCCCTAGGCCCAGAAGTAAGCCCACTGATCCACTCAGTACAACAGGGCTCTTAGTTGGAACTCCTTAGTATTGAATACAGGCCTGTGACTCATGCTGGCCCAGCTTGTCTGAGTGTGGAAAGCTAAGCAGGGTCAGGCCTGGTTATTACTTGGATGGGAGACCCCTCCTCTGGTTTCCTGCATTGAGCAGGGGGTTGGACTCGATGGCCTTGTAGTCCCCTTCCAACTCTATGATCTATGAATCTAAACTTCTCAGCACCTGACCTGCTATCCAAACTGACCCCTGATTGGGGGTTGTTTTTGGGGGGTTGTTGTTGTTTTTGAGCAAGGAAATTGCCTACTCCTTCAGACAACCCATAAAATGAACCTCCCAAGCCTAACATGGACCCCACCCTCAGAACTGCATCTGAGAGCATTCTTGCCTGCTGGCAAACTAATCCAAAGATTTTGAGAAAAACTTGAAAGACTGGCTTTCGAAGAGCATTCCTTGCTATTCTACCATTCAGATCAAAAACTGGATCAAAGGAAAAGGTCGCTGAAGTGCATTTGAATTAGCCAGCAATAAAACTTGCAACTCTTGGGTTAGTAATGCCAGGGTATAAGAAGTACATTTTTCTCCTCACGTCAAGCAACTTTATGTCCATGGAAATTGCTAACTTCTCAAGAAAAATAATATTTTATGCAATAGTAATAGTAGTAGTGATAACACTTGAACAGTAGAGAGGCTTTCAGTACAGCACAAGTAACTGATAAAGCCTTGTCTCTACTCTGTGTCCTGCATATCAAAACTTTGTGTTCAGGTAGTCATGGGACTTTATTTTTATATATGACAACGGCAGCGAGATTATTGTATGCACAAAAGTGGAAATGTTCAACTTTACCTTCAATAGAAAAATGGATGGTGAAGATGTTGGAATTGGCGGAGATAGCTAAATGTACGTCACTAATTAGAGAAAAGTCAACATCGATGTTTATGGCTGAGGGGAAACCTCTAATAGACTTTTTTCAGAGATCAGGAAAAAAAATGATTTGTGCATTTGTGGGTTTGATGAATAGGAAGAAAAATTTGGGACAATGGAAAAAAGATAATTTTCTTTGTAATTATAGTGTAAGAGAAAGCATTGTTACTTGTTGTGGAGAAAAACGGAAGTCCTTTTTATTTTTGTTTTGCTTTGTTATTTGTTTTATGTCTTTGTAGTGTTTGTCTTTGTTCTTAATTTTTAAAAAGCAAAACAAAAAAAACCCCTTTGTGTTCAGGCTTTGGACATGGAGGTCACATTACTGGCCACTGATGGTAGACAAAATCCTCATTCAATGTTATGTATTTTGAATTGCAAAAATAGGCTTCCCAAACATGGCAGACAATTTGGTTATACATCTGTGAACAGATTATGGAACAGTCAGAGCCAGTCTAGAGTTTTCCAAATCAGTGACGGTTTGATACAAATTGCCACAGGAGGTGGGGCCATCGTTTTGTGAGATTTGTACCCCTCTGGAGAAGACGCACAACAAAAAAACCTCACAACATAATGTGTTGTGTTTATGTGGCAAATCGTACTAATGAGTCTGCTGGGCGTGGAGGGGAAGGGGACTGGAAAATCAGCATTCAAAATTGCATGGAAACCTCCACAGATAGAGGAGGCTTTCCCCGTCAGAAAGTTGCCATCCACATGTAGAGGGCAACAGAAATTATGGCAGGGGGGTGTTCATAGTACACAGATTGGGAATGGCTGAATGCCTGTGGTGAGTCTAGTTTGGCCTGGATGATGATGATGATGATGATGATGATGATTTCATTTCATAGATAGAGTTGGAAGGAGCCTACAAGGCTATCGAGTCCAACCCCCTGCTCAATGCAGGAAACTAGAGGAGGGGTCTCCCATCCAAGTAATAACCAGGCCTGACCCTGCTTAGCTTTCCACGCTCAGACAAGCTGAGCCAGCGTAAGCCACAGGCCTGTATTTGTTTTTGTTTTATGTCTTTGTATATAACAACAAAACTACTACTACTACTTTTCTATACCGCCCAATAACCAAAGTTCTCTGGACAGTTTACAAAAGATGAAAACCTTAAAAATACAATATAAAACATAATATAAAAACCATTTACATACAATTTTTAAAAAACACAACAACAATCAAGAATAAAAGTCCCAGGACTGGTTAAAACCTTATCATATGCTGCCAAGAAGCAGTACACAAATGGAATTTGAAGAAGATCTGAGTTTGAAACAGTGTGGAATTCTTGGAGAGATAAGGACATGAGTTCTAGGAGGAGGAGGAGGAGGAGGAGGAATGTGGTGGTACCAGAACAGTCAGCCTGATCCGACATTAACATTGCAGGAATTTGACAGATTTTCCCCATTTACTAATGAAGACACAATCTCGCAAAGAAACTCATCTAAAGCACCATGAATGAATTCTTGCAAATGTTCATGCTTTGAAGCTGGTATTTGCTAATTTGAACTTACATTTGATTTTAAAATTTCTGTCTGGTTGGTCTAATTCTAAATTAATTATTCCAGAACAAGAATCATAATTCTCAAAATAAAGATTCCCAAATAATGGAGTAGGACATGCTACTTAGTCTCATGTGTTATATTATGTGTGTGGCCGGGTTGCCTTGATGACAAATATTAGAAATAATAATGCAACAAAAATGGTGAAGCAAGGGGTCCATGCCAGGTGTTAAAGTCCAGGTTCAATTGGCCATGCTTTGTGTTTTCTGCTGTTCCCCGCCTCGATCTAGAAGGAGGGGCGGGTAAGAAATAAAAAATTATGATGATGATGATGATGATGATGATGATGATGTAACTTTAAGCCAAGCTTCCTGGATTAATAAACCACAATATGAATGAGCAGCATGCTGGTGCATGCAGCCTGTTAACGCCACTCTTCATGTAAGTAGATAAACAAACCAGAAACAAATGAATAGCTTTGTGTGACATCCAAACCTGGGATTATAGTTAAGTGCGCCCAGACAATCCAGGATCATAAGCCAGCTTTAAACCATGGGTTGTTGTTGGCTTGTGAATCCTGGCTTCTTTGGTTCACAAAGCTATTCATTCCTGATTTGTTTAGCTACAAAGGGAGGAGTGAAGCAGGAGTGAATGGGCTGTGTGCACCAACCTGTTGCTCATTCACAGCATGGTTTATTAAGCCAGGATTCCTGGCTTAAAGTGGCATGCAAACATGGCAACTCGAAAAGCAACAATGTTTATTATCTTTTTGTGTGGTAGTTCTGTGATGGAGGCTGGGAATCTTTAAGCAGAGAATTTGCAGCATCTTCCCACGATATTTCTTTTAAAACCAATAGTTTTATCGTGTGGGTCTTTGGGGTGTTCAAATGTTGGCATATATGTATTCTTTCTTGTGGAGCTTGCACATGGATATCCAGAGTATTCACAATTATACTGTTAGATCTTCCAAAATGTCAGATGAAAGAATATTTTTAGAAAATTCCTTTGGTCCCTATGACAAACTACTAGAGCAGCTTTCCCAATCTGGTGCCCTCCAGATGTTTTTCACCTCAACTCCCATCAGCCCCAGCTAGCATAGCCAATGGTCAAGAATGCTGTGAGTTGACACCCAAAACATCTGGAGAGCACCAGATTGGAGAAGGCTGCAGTAGAGTCCTGAATTAAGATGGTCGCAATTAAACCTGTGCACTTCTGCTTTGGGGTTGCTTGCCACTCTAAAGCATTTGTAGGCAGACAGGTGGGAGTGCATGAGCAATGGCACATCTTTATTTTCGTAGTTTGAATGTTCTTATCGCAAGAAGCATCCCTGTGCTTCAGAAATGCCTCCATGTTCAGAGCCCTGGAGTTAATGCTTACCTGATGCTGCATCCAATATAGCTGCACACATGACACCCACATTGATGGTGGAGGATCTCCAGCTGTCAATTTACCACACACATCATAAGTCAGGGAGACCTCCAGTGCGCTGCCCTCGAAGTGCTGGCTCAAAGCCCCCATCTCCACTCGATTTGTACCATAATCTGCATATTTAACAGTTCACTGCAGAGCGTAGCCAAGCCGTAAATCCCTTGCTGGGAGCAGCACTAGGAAAGCTCATTTGGCATGCCGCACAGACAGCTTGAAGCACTTCTGTTGCCCTGGGCAGCTGGAAACTACCCCTCCTTCCCATTTCCAGTCACGTAGTTGCACATGAAATAAGCAGACAGGCGACACTCCCTGTCCCTACTGTTTTGCTGTCACTTCTTCAGCAATTACTACAAACCATCCTATCTGGGGTGAAGCCATCGACCACACAGTGTGACCGCCCTGCTGCTTTGTTTCAGCTGCTTTGTGTCTTCAGAAGCCGACCACATCAGGACTGATGATTTGGAACTCAATTTATTAATAACAATTAAAAAAAAAAAAAAAAAGGCGGGGAGAGAAAAAGGAAACACTCCCGACATCACTGATACACTTTGGTTTGGATTGAGAAACAGAGCTCCAATTGGGATTCCCAGGGTTTGCCATCAAACATAGGCTTTATGCCAGTGCCTTTCAACTGGTCATACTTCATAGTACATCAGGTGGTATGAGGACCACTGGTTGAAAAGCACGATTTTATGCTGTCCTATCAGCCAATTACTGCCAGATGTTGCTTCGTAGCTCCCTTTGCCACAGAATGCAAGCTTTCCTTTAGCTCTTGCTTCCCATCAGCATCTGTAAAAGGAAACGGGAACAGGATATGGAGAACTGGTCAACAGCTCTCCATATCACCACCACCAGCGGCCATTCCAGCAGGCTGTAGAGAGGGAGATGAGAGGGAGTGCAGGGCCATTCCACCAGCCCTGCCACAAGAATTAATTCCCCCCCTTCTTCCCTCCCCATTCCTTTTTCCTTGTGTGTCGTGTCTTTCTAGGTTGTAAGCCTGCGGGCAGCGACTGTCTTTATTTATTTATTTTATTTATTTATTTAATACATTTTTATACCGCCCAATAGCCGAAGCTCTCTGGGCGGTTTACAACAGTTAAGCCGCTCTGGGAGCCTTTTTGCCTGAAGAGCAGCATTAAAATGTTTCAAATAAATAAACAGCTCCAGTCTAGGACTCTTTTCTTGCACCTCCAACCCACTTGCTCATTTTCCACTGGGCCATTGCCTTGCTCTGCTCTCTCACCCCTGCCTGGTTAGTTGGTGTCTTCCTGATCCCTTCCCAGTTTACCCACTCACAACTTCTCCCTGAATGCATATAAGTGGAAAGCTGGGCCGTGTAGTAAAAATTCTAGTTGTTGCTTAAAGGAAGACTTGACAAACCTTTTGTCCTTGAGGTATCATAACATTTACCCAAATTTCCCAAGTGCCATGAAGGGGGGTTTCTGTGAGTTCTCTTTTCATTTCACTCACGTGTGCACTCTTTTCAAACTCTCATCTATAATTAGTCTAATTATCACTGAACTGGTTCAGACATTATTTTCGACAGCTAGCTTGTAGATTTAGCTGCTTATACAAGTGATCTACTCTCTCAAGCAGTGCAACATCAGAGAAGGAACTTGCACAATCAGCTTCTGTGGGCTGGGTGCACTCCAGAACAGGTAGTGCCTGCAGCGCTCACAGAAGCTGAGTAATTGAAAGTGTGATAAGTTGCTGTACAGTCTCGTGTTGTGAGGTTCAAATCAGGGGCACTGCATTTTAGATACTGGCTTCCTGCACTTCTGGGGTTAATAGTCCGAGAACCACTGGCAGTTCCACCTAGGACGTCCAAACAAGAGCCCATAATCTTCCTGGCCTAGGAAATCATATGACATTAGACTGATTAGAGGGTCAATCATTAGAGGGCAATTTGTTAAGAACATAAGAAGAGCCCTGCTGGATCAGAGCAAAGGCCTCTCTAGTCCAGCATTCTGTTCACACAGTGGCCAACCAGCTGCCTGGGGGGAAACCCACCAGAAAGACATGAGTGTAACAGCACCCTCCCCACCATGTTCCCCAGCAACTGGTGTATATAGGCATGCTGCCTCTGCTACTGGAGGTAATATATATGGAGGATAAAATGGAGAGAAGGAGGAGGATTATGTAAGCTGCCTTGAGTTCCTTGAAGGAAAAAAAGGGGTATAAATATAATAAATATAATAAATAAATATAATAAATATAATAAATAAATAAATAAATAAATATATAGCCTTCATGACTAGTAGCCATTGATAGCCTTATCCCCCATGAATTTGTCTAATCCCCTTTTAAAGCCATCCAAGTTGGTGGCCATCTCTACTACATCTTGTGGTGCCAACTTCCATAGTTTAACTATGTGTTTATCTGCCCTGAATCTCCCACCATTCAGCTTCATGCTATGACTCTGGGTTCTAGTATTATGTTGGGTCCCCCCTCTGTGCCATCAGATTACTGGTTTTCAACCTACCTGCCTCCCAAGGTGCTCAAATTTGAGTGCTCAAATTAGGGAGGCAGACGTATTTATCTTTTTATTTATTATTACATTTATATCCCACCTTTTCTCCTCTTGCAAGGAACCCAAGGAGGCTTACATGGTCTTCCTCCTCTCCATTTTATCCTCACAACAACCCTGTGAGGTAGGATAGGTTGAGAGTCAGTGACCGGCCCAAAGTCACCCAGTGAACTTCATGGCCGAGCGGGGACGAGAACCCGGATCCCTAAGTCCTAGTCCAGCATTCTAACCACTACGTCACACTGCACATCAACACTGCTTTGTGAATGGTCACTGTCTTTATTTTCCATACATTTCTGCTTTAACATAACAGTCTGTAGTTTTTACATTTCATTTCCCTCTCACCTCACTGTACACCCCTGTGTATATCTGTGCCAAATGAGGATAGCCTCTTTATGCATCTAACGAAGTGGCCTGTGATCCATGAAAGCCTATGCCATAGTAAATGTGTTTGTGTTTAAGGTGCCACAAATTTGTCTCAATTGCACTTCTCAGCAGCATTTGCTTAACTTATTTTCATCTTTCTTTATCTTGCTAGTTGGCTTAGTCATATATATATATCATATAGTTTCCCCACATGTCTTCCTTCCTTCCTTGTCATAAGAACCATTTTAGCTGCTTCAAAAATAACTGTACAGCTATACCATACTGAAAAATTTTCTAACCAAACCATTCTTTTTTTCCTGGCAGAAATTACAGTATTTCTCAACACATGACATTTCACAGAGGGTGGGGGAGCCACAGCACTGTATTTTTCATCAACAGTTCTGTTGAGTTGGCAAAACAATCCCATTAATTGAAACAAACTTTTAAATGGGCCAAAAAGGGGAGAAATTGATGAATGAAAGATGCGAAAGATCAGTTATTTATCGCAAGGGTGGGGGGAATTTTAAGAACATGCATTGTTGGCCCAATTAAGAATTATTGCTCTTTATTTTTGTTGTTGTTCTTTTTATGAAAACTATTGTTAACTATTGTTAATGGTCAGCTGTCCTTCCGAAGTTTAAAATAAATGTGCACCCAGCTGAAGTGAATAGAAAATTTGATCTGGGTGGTCTTTCAGAAGCCTTGGCAGAAATAGCCAATTGTGGATTCTGAATTTAAAATAAAGGCCCGCGTTACTGAGGCCAAAGGGGAGAGAATCCAACAAATGATAACAATGGAAACATGATTTTTAATTAGTTGAAGGCATTTTGGTTACACCACCCCAAAAATTGCACTGGAGGTAATATATATGAATACAGGCTGTACAGCAGCACAGATTTAAAAGCCCTGTAAAACTATTCATAACCATATTCACTTGAAAGTAATCCCCTCTCTGATTTCAGGTGGATCTAATTCCTTGGTTAGGTAATGCCTGTACTAACCGCAGCACAATGATCCCGTAATGTGCAATGACCATACATGCCAGGATGTGCAGTGACATTTTTTTTAGAGCGTTAAGGAATGTCAGCCCTGAAAAACATAAGGAAGGGTGCACACGTGCAGGAATACATGGGTTTCAGGGACCCTTTAACACTGGTCATAGCACGACTTGGCCAATTTGTCCCAATGGGTTGTACCCATCGGTGGTGTACCACTGATGGAAGCAGCTCCATCAGCAGAACTGGGAGGGGTGATTCCCTCTCCCCCCCCCCACCTTGCAGCTCCCCACGCAGCTTCATAATCTTCTCTGGAGAGCTGAGAAACGCTCCAGACACTGGCTAGCACAACATCGGATTTAACTCAATGAGCATGCGTGCGCGCGCGCACACACACACACACACACACACACACACGTCTATTCCAAAATGGGGGATTGTTTATTATTTATTTATTTATTTATTTGTAGTATTTACATGCTGCTAAGGATAATCAAATCCCTAAGAGGTTTACATATAAATAATAAAATCATATTTAAAATACAATTTTAAAAACCGTTCCAATAAGAATAACGATGATGATGATGATGATGATGATGATGATGATGATGCAGAGCAATACAGGAGCAGTAAAATGGAACTGCAGTTATTAATTTCATTACAAGCTGGGGAAAGCCTGGGTGAACAAGTACATTTTCAGGAGGCGTTTGAAAGATACCGCATTTTCTGTCTCCCAAACTGCAAGAGGGAGAGTTTTCCAAAGGGTGGATGCTGGTGTGTTATTCAACACAATACACACACAATAATGACTTTTGGGGATTAGCTGGCTGGTAATGGCTATCTGCCAGTTCCACGGCTGGCAGGAGACTCAGCCAGTGCCGGGAGAATCCTTGGCCGGTGCAGCCCGCAGCCCTGCTGTTATCTCCGTTGGGAAATGACAGCGGGGATTCCCCTTTGTGCCACCACCACCCTGCTCCTGGAGGAGCCCAAGGAAGCTCCCAGGCTGGATTCAGAAACCTCCATGGGCCAAATTTGGCCCGTAGACCAAAGGTTCTACATCCCTGTCTTAAAGCGACAATACCATGTCATACAAATTGGTGAGGTGAAATGACTCTGTGCCAAGCAGCCTGCCAATGGGAGTAAACTCTAAAGATACAAGGCTGTGGTGAATGATGGACATAGTAATCTGCAGTTATGGTATCAGTGCATTTGTACAATGAATAAAAGAATAAATGTGCATTATCACTTGGGGATGCTGGTGCAGAACAGCAGGTTGAATGGATGCAGTGTTAAATTGATTTGTACCGATGTCCAGAAGTGCAACGATGACTTTATTTATTCATTTATTTATTTGTTTGTTACATTTATATCTCACCTTTCATCCAAGGAGCCCAAGGCGATGTACATGAGCTGCCTCCTCTCCATTTCATCCTAATAACATCCCTGTAAGGTAGGTTAGGCTGAGAGTCAATAATTGGCCAAAGTCACCCAATGAGCTTCATGGCCGAGCGGGGACTAGAACCCAGGTCCACCCAGTCCTAGTCCAGCACCCTAACTACTCACTACATCACTCTACACTATGTACAGACATTGATATGTATAACCTGGGGTGTGTGTGTGTGTGTGTGCTTGTGTGCGTGCACGCGCATTATGGAATCTCCTTCCTCATGCTGTTTAAAGAAAAGATTGATCAGGAAACTCTCACGGATCTTTTGGTATAGGATATTCAATTTATTTGTATACTGCACTTCCACAATATATTACGCTCAAAGAGGTTCACAAAACAAATACAATAGCTGTAATTATATAAAGATTACAATACAGCATTAACTCAATTACAGTTCATTTAAAATGTATCAAAATTTAAATAAGCACAAGACATACCAGTAGGTCACTTAACAATATCAACTATTTTTCAGGCAAAGGATTGAATATTTTTGGCCGCCTTCATTAATCTCCCTTATCGGGGCCTTTCCAACTCTTACAGCCACGATACAAAACACAATAATTCTCATACAGCGGCCGGCCCGGCACCATGATCAACCATGCCAAGGCTTGCAGTTCGCACATGACCTGCTGCATGTGTGCAGAGAATTTCCTGACATTTAAGAGAATAGAGCAGCGAGCATATACGCAGCACTGTTGTTGAATTGGGTGTTGCTAAGCAAACGCATGAATCTGCTTAGCACAGGTCAAAACCAGACAGGTCGGGGTGTCTATGAGATGCCTTTTGCTAAAGCCAAAATAAAACCCAAGAAAAACTGATAAACCAAATGTATCAAATTACAGAAAATTACCATTATCACAGGGACTATGACAGTAAAATTCAGAGCCTTCAGAATAGCAAGTAGGAGTGCTGAATCCTTCACTTAAACTGCAAGACATCTAATGGACAAAGCAGAAATTAACTAAAAGACAGAGCAAGCAGCAATGTCATTTGTTCTTTTTTACTCTAGTGTAAGCACAGGGGACCCAATCTGGATCAGGACCCTAGCATGGGTGGGCTCTAACCCTCCACACAAACACATGGTTCAAGCTTCCTGCACTTACACTAGAGATAAAAAGAAAAAAAAGATGTAGCTGCTTGCTACATCTTTAACGTAAAGTCTGCTTTGGCCCTTATACAGCCTTACGAGGGAGTAAGTCCCATTGAGCACACTGGAACTTACTTCTGAGTAGACGTACATAGGATTGCACTGTTGGACTCTAAGTCTTAGAACCACATTAGATAATTTACCAAAGCTTCTAAAGTTGAACGGCATCTTTCATAATACTAACTGGTCCGTGAGAGTCTCTGTGACCCAGAGAGTAATAACTTTCTGTAACTCGGTTATAATCTACTAAAATTTGGTTTATCAGTTTTTCTTGGGTTTTGTTTTGTTTTGTTTTAGCAAAAAGGAGTTCATCGGCCCCTTGACTGTGCTAAGCAAACACGCAATTCAACAACAATGCCATGTATATGCTTGCTGCTGCACTGTTCTCTTAAATGTTAAGGAATGTTAAGAAAGTGTGCAAGATGGATTCTTTGACATTGTAGACAATGGGTCAGGCCCTAAGTGTGCATTATTGTGTTTTAGTCATACAGTTTGAAAGGTCCCAGTAAGACAGATGGATGAAGCAGCCCAAAATACTCAATCTTTTGTCCTAGGAATATCCTATACCAAAAACCTCTCTGATAGCTCACTGTTCAACCTTAAAAAAATTTTTTTTTAAGATTGAAAGGAAGGTGATTCCATAAAAAACCAGCAAAGTGAACCACATGATTTGCTGCCATTTTATATTATCTATGTAATGATGCTTAAGGAATTTATTATTTGCAAATTCCGATATGAATGTATCTGATCCACACTTTGCAGATGATTGTGCAGTTCAGAATATAGTTATTCTTTGGTTTTTGCACTTCTCTGTCGTGATGCAGTACTTGGCTCAAAAATAATAATACCCCAAATATATATAAAAACACACATTATAGAATAAAATGTGCTTAGAAATGCATTATTTTCAGATATAATTCATGGAGGGAATGATCCTATGGGCCCTAGACATTGTCTGAGCGCAATGTCTAGGGCATCCCAATAGGGTTGTGCCCTTAGAAATTCATATTTTTGTGGGCAAATATGTTGAAAAATACGTATTTAAATATGTATTTGGAGACATTTTTGTGTTGATTTATTTTTAAACTGCAGGTTCATGCAGAAATGGGTTGGAAGTTGGAACAGACTTATGAATGAGCTCATGTGAAAGTGACAAGGACCGGAAACAGAATGATCCATCCATTCCTACTGGTGTGTATCTTCCACTAAGCTTTGAGGGAGATTTGCTGTCATTTATTTATCCCTCCAAAAAGCTCAGAAATGTGCACACAGCCTCCCCCCGCACCCCTGCCCGCCTCCCCATTTCATCCCCACAATTCTGAGACTTAGGTTAGGCTGAATTATTGTTACTGGACCACAATCAGCCAGTGATCTTCACAGTTGAACCATGGTTGAATCCAGTCTAAGTCCAATGCATTTTCCATTACTCCTCCAACGTGCTTTCTTCTGCAAGAGCAAACAGCAAAGCTTTCTTGGTTGTGCCCTGGCATTATAAACTAATCTACCTGCATGATGTGCCTGACTGCCTTTTAATCTTCCTTCCATCATCAAGTTTTTATTTGTAATGTTTTATGTTGGGTTTTTTTTAAAGAAATAATGAACTAATATATATATTTAAATTACCGGTAGGTTACTTGGCCAGGATAAAGCCAATTCAGAGTTTAGCACAGATTACATTTGATATGATGTTAATTGATAATTTTAGATGCATATTTTAAAGATTATTATTACCAATTTTAAGAAGGGCCAAACCAAGTGTGTGCCTTTTTGTTAAATGTACTCTTGTTGTATAAAGTGTGTGTGTGTGTGTGTGTGCAGGTGTGCGCACGTGCGCACGCTACCTTTTAATACTAAAAGAAGCATGTAGTGCAAAGGAGCAGGGCTGGCCCTACCATTAGGTAGAGTGAGGCGGCCACCTTACACAGCAGCAGTTGGGTTGCCATGAAAGGACAGCAAATGGTTAGTTATTTAATGTGTTATTATTGCATTTTTTCTGCCAAGAATGGGAAGAGGTGCTTGTGGGCACAGGGGTCTGATCCAAATCTTAAAAGCCCCCCCCCCAACTTCACACACTAGGCCCCGATCCAGATCAGAAGCCCTGCACCTACTCTAAAGTAAAAATGAGAATGGAGGAGGTGTAGCTGCAGGTTTAAAGTTATGCCTGTTTGGGCCCTTAGCATAGAACCATTGAAATCACTGGGACTTAGGTTAGTCATGATTAACTTGTCCCATTGATTTAAATGGGCCTATACTAGCAGTAGTCAACCTGGTACCCTCCAGATGTTTTGGATTGCAACTCCCATAATCTTTTATCATTGACCATGCAGGCCCAGGTTTAGAACATAAGAACATAAGAAGAGCCATGCTGGGTCAGACCAGGGTCCATCTAGTCCAGCATTCTGTTCACACAGTGGCCAACCAGCTGCCCGTGGGGAAACCCACAAGCAGGACATGAGTGCAACAGCACCTTCCTGCCCATGTTCCTGCCCATGTTCCCCAGTAACTGGAGTACATAGGCATACTGAGCCAGTGTGGCATAGTGGTGAGAGTGTTGAACTGGGACTCGGGAGATCCGGGTTTTAGTCCCCACTCGGCCATGAAACTCACTGGGTTACTTTGGGCTAGTCACTGACTCTCAGCCTAACCTACCTCACAGAGTTGTTGCGAGGATAAAATGGAGAGGAGGATTATGTAAGCCGCCTTGGGTTCCTTGAAGGAAAAAAGGCGGGGTATAAATATAATAAATAAATAAAATAAATAAATAAATACTGCCTCTGATACTGGAGGAAGTATATGCCAATCAGGACTAGTAGCCATTGATAGCCTTCTCCTCCATGAATTTGTCCAATCCCCTTTTAAAGCTGTCCAAATTGGTGGCCATCACTACATCTTGTGGAAGCGAATTCCATAGTTTAACTATGCACTGTGTGAAGAAGTACTTCCTCTTATCTGTCCCGAATCTCCCATCAATCAGCTTCATGGGGTGAGCCTGGGTTCTAGTATTATGACAGAGGGAGAAAAATGTCTCCCTGTCCACTTTTTTCACACCATGCATAATTTTGTTCACCACTATTATGTCTCCCCTTACTTGCCTTTTTTCCATGCTAAACAATCCCAGCTGCTCTAACCTTTCTTCATGGGGGAGTTGCTCCAGCCCCTCGATCATTTTAGTAGCCCTTTTCTGCACTTTTTCCAACTCTACAATGTCCTTTTTTAGGTGCGGTGACCAGAACTGTACACAGAATTCTAAATTCAATCACACTATAGATTTGTACAAGGGCAGTATGATCTTGGCAGTTTCATTTCCAATTCCTTTCCTAATTATGCCTAACATGGAGTTTGCCTTTTTCACAGCAGCTGCACACTGGGTCGACATTTTCATTGAGCTGTCCACCACAGCCCCAAGATCTCTTTCTTGGTCAGTCACCGCTAGCTCAGATCCCATCAGATTATACTTGAAGCTGGGATTTTTTGCCCCAACATGCATCACTTTACACTTGCTTACGCTGAACCGCATTTGCCATTTTGATGCCCGTTCTCCCAGTGTGGAGAGATCCTCTGGAGCTCCTCACAATCCCTTTTTGTTTTCACCACCCGAAATAATTTGGTGTCATCAGCAAACTTGGCCAGTTACCTGCTCACTCTTGATTCCAGATCATTTATGAATACAGATCCTTCTGGGACCCCACTGTTTACATCTCTCCATTGGGAGAATTTACCATTTATTCCTACCCTCCGCTTCCCGTTCTTTAACCAGTTACTGATCCATAAGAGGACCTCCCCTCTTATTCCATGACTGCTATGTTTGCTCAGGAGTCTTTAGAAGTCTTTTGAAAGTCCAAGGTAAACAATGGACTTTCCAAGTTTATTGGAGATGAAGTCAAAAATATCTAGAGGGCACCAGCTTGTCTACCCTAAGCATGACCAAGTCTAGATCCAACTAGGGATTCATGATAAATTTATTTCAGTTCATTTTTTATCAGGATTTACTGAGTTCACACCTTCCATCCAGACTGAACATGGACACAGATGCAGTTTGCGGTTGCTGTCCATACATTTCCAGCTTGTAATGTGATTTGTGGACCAAAAATATTGTGTTCAACAGCATGCATACTTTTGAAAAATGTGTACAAATATGCTTTAATCAATGGGAGAAGAATGCATATATTTCAAAGATGCGCACAATTGATGGATACATTTGGAAGAATATGCACAAAAATGCGCACTGATTTTCATGCAAAAAGAAGAAAACCAAACTCTCAATTTGATACAGACTTGAATCAGAATGAGCTTCAAGATGGATTTCAAAAAACTTTGGTAAGCCTGAGTTTTGCTGATTGGCATATCCCTAGATCCAACCCAATATTGGCTGCAGCTCCGTTAAGTGCACACTGTGGCAAGCTTGAGTTTGTTACTGCAAATGCCCCTCATTCTGAAGCTCAGAGGGTGGCAACAAGAGATAGGACTTTTTTTGGTGGTGGCCTCCCAGCTCTGGAATGCTCTCCCAAGGGAAGCTCACCTGGTGCCCACACTGCTATCTTTTTGATACCGGACCAGACTAAGATCTACCTATTCTCCCAGGCTTTTAAAAAATCTTTTAAAACTTACAGTTAAGTATTTCTCTGCAATGTGGTTTTATCTCTTATACCTGATATTTGAAGAGGGTTTGGAAGCTGCAACTTGTGCAAACTGTGGAAGCCAGATGGAGGGAAGGGACTAGGAGGATCTGAACATATAACACTGATTCTGGTCCACCTGCACTGACTGCCTGTATATTTCCAAGCCCAATTCGAGGCCCTGGTTTTGACCTCTAAAGCCTCACACAGCTTGGGGTCACAGTACCTGATGGAGCCCCTCTCCCAATATAAACCTATCCATACAGTATGCTCATCATCTGAGGCCCTCCTCTAAGGGAGACTCAGAGGATGGCAGCAAGGGAGAGGACCTCCATGGTGGTAGCCCCCTGACTGTGGAATGATCTCCCCACTTAGATCCACCTGGCCCCAACATTGTCATCACTTTTGCACCAGGTGAAGACTGTCTTCTACTCCGAGGCATTTGATAGCATATTTATTTATTTATTACATTTGTGTTAATCACATAGCATATGGGATTTTAATGCCAGTTGTTTTATCAAGTCCTGGTAACTTAGTGTAACTGTTTGTTTAGCTGTTTTAAATGGGTTTTTTCTTAAATGTGTAAGTTAACGTTTTATATATTATGTTTTTGTTTTGTAATTTGGGGGGGGGGAACCCTGCCAAAACCTTTGGCAGTTGGGCAGTATACAAATGAAATAAATGAAATTAAAATGAATGATATTGCATTCAGTGCTGTGTTGGCACATTTGTTATTTTATATTGTTGATTTCATTTGTGTTGTTGCTGTGTTTTAAATTGTAAAACACAGATAAATTTATTTTATGAGGGATAAATAAATAAATAAATAGGCTCAGGGTTAGGAGGGGAACCAGTGATGGAGAGAGCTGGTGGCTCACCTGGACTGCAGAGGAGGTGAACCAGGTACATCTCTTTCTCACCTTAAGATGGTCCCCTCAACACCTTCTTGATGGATTAAAGATGGTCTTCTGCACCTACAGAAATAATAACGGGGAGGGGAAGAGCAATCCAAAACACATGAACTGCATCAGGATTCAGGACAACTGACTCAGGAGGGGGAAGAGAGCGTTGCATTTCAAAGTTTTCCACAAGGCGTCGGCTCTGCTCTTTAACCAGAGTGGCGCTTTGCAGGCGTCGTCCGGGTTTCTTTTCCACTGTGGGAATGGAGCCTTTTAAAACTGTTTTGACTGTAACCAAGGAATTAGGGAGATGGATGAAGGCAGCCAAAAGTGTGACAATCTCCTAAGGGCTCACAGATGGGGAGCAGGCCCTCCGAGCTGAATCGCTCAGAGTGATCACTTTCTTCAGGCACATCTTGGGACAGTATTCAGCCCCAAAATGAGGACCCAAGGGGAGATGTTAGCCAAGGGAGATAAAAGAACTGCCCTCTGTCTTTTTGCAAACACACAGGTTTTCGTGGTGCTGGGGGTTTGTTTGTTTAACAAATATTTATGGGGTCTTCTGCCTTTGCAACCAAGCAGCTTTTCTCTCAGCCGGGCTTGATAGGAGCTACTTCAGTCATCTGGAGGCAGGGAAGCAATTGACTGCAGGCACTGCCCTAATTAGGATACAATTCATCCATTTCACCAGAAACAGATAGGGATATTGTTCAAACCCAAATATTGGCCCCATAATAAATAGAAATAAACTGGATTTCTGCACTGAGCAGGGGGTTGGATCCCTGCTCAGTACTCAAATATGGCCCAAATAGCCCCTTCCAGCTCTATGATTCTGTGACATTTTCAGCCATTGTTTCTTGTCAGTCACTTTTTGAGGGCCAGCCGGCTGCATGACTGACATGCATTCGAAAATGCCAAATTTTGTTGCCACTTCCTCCTTCCTCCCCAATCCCATAAAGCTTTACCTTGCGGCGGGGGAAAGGGAAGGGATAGCAGCTGGTGAAGGGCTCCCTCAGCATAGGACCAACTGACATATGGAACGTCTATTCCTGCTGAGGATTATGGGACATGACTACAAGCCCCGTGACAGCTGGCAGGAAATGATGCCCTGTGTGGCATTGGCAGCGAATGAGAGGCTGCCGGGCATCTCCTTTTTGGTGGCAACTGACATGTGCAGCATCATTTTCTGCCAGGGATCATGGCGATAACCTCTGGCAGGAAAAGATGCTCTGCACATCACTTACCACTAAGAGAAGGTTCTGTGGGCCCCTCCTATGTGGAGGGAATCTGTACCAACTGTGAACCACTCACCCTTCCCACAAGTTAAGGACTTGGGGGCTTTTGGGAGGATAAGAGGGAGTTGGCAGGAAGGGTAGGAAGCAGTAGTGGCGCGGTATTGTGCCAGGATGGACAAATCTGGCAAGTTAGATTCCACTCAGTTTCTCATTTTTCCAACATTGAGTTGGTTCCATCCCATTTCCTCATCAGTCTGCAATCCTTTCCCCTAGAAGTCCACACAAAAATTCATACGTATTTTTGTGTGTGCATTTCTCCTAATATTTTATTTATTCATTCATTTCATTTGTATCCCACCTTGCCACCAGAAATGGCACTCAAATATGCACATTTCAGGACATCCATTTCCTAACACATGCATTTTCGGAAGCAGTTTCCCGTAATATACACATTTTTGTACACATCCCCCACCACCACCACCATTATATGCATTTTTTAAAATAGATAAATACATTGCAAACTGAATCACAAAATTCGGGAAAGTGTGGCTATCACTGCATAACTGTGTTCCTGTTCTCATATGTCAGTTTGGGAGGTGCAGATTTGGAAAGTTTGCATTAAAATGTGAAGTGAATGAATTCCTCATCTTCCCTAGGGGTTCGCTCTAATTCAAGGAAAGGCCTACATAAGCGGGGAGGGGGCTGTGCTACTCTCAAATTGGGGCACTCAATATTTGAGCACCCCCCCCCTTTGAATCATCCCACCATTCCTAGAAATCCATTTCCATGGTTCCCATCCCAGGCCACTCAAACCGCATATATCTTGGTCACTGCAAGGCGAGGAGAGCCTTCATTGTGGCTAGGCTACCTTAGGGTGGCCCACTTATTATGAATCACCAAAAAAGAGGAAAGGCATCATCTAAAAAGAGGACACCAATGTGAACAAAATGTGTATATGCTAATTTATATGTCTAGGTGCAAATTTAGAAATAATTATTACCGTTTAAACAGAACTACACAGCAGCGGTGCAGTGTGGTACATTTTGAAGTGCAGCTGCACCTCACAGGGGTCCCCATAGCCGCGCCCCCAAGGAGAGTCCCAAAATGCAGGAAGCTGTGTTGATCCATATGAACAAACCCATTCTAGCAGTTTCTCCTCTCTACCTGGAGCTGTCCTTTTGTAAAGCTAACGAGTCTTCATTGCCCATTCAAGACAAGCCCCCCCCCCCCAATACTTCACATTACAACAGGGATAGCTCACAACAATTTATTATTGCTGGGGAAATCCCATTCCTCCATGGATTCCTCAGAGGGAACACAGAATTCTGCGGGGTTGGGGGAAGATGATGTCATCACCCCTGCCAATCCAAACAACCCTGGTTCTCTGACCCTGCGAGCCCTGGCTCTACCACACCACTAGAAATACAGCGCATCTCACCATAGTGTGGAAGAGCAGGTGACCTGCGTGCCTGCCCTGCCTGCTGTCCAGGGCCTCTTGATGGCCAACTCCACGGCTCAGCTTTTCCTTCTGATGATGGTTCTTTATCTTTAAGCTGGACTTGCACTGGGCAGCCCTTCCAATAGAGAACACCTTCAAAATGGAGGCCAGCCCTAGCAAACAGAGGACTGTCCTCTGTAAAAGAGGACACCTGGCCAGCCTGCCTTCCCTTTTGAACTAATATAGGATGGGAGTGTTCACGGTCAGCTAAGCAGAGGGCCCGCTGCAGCAGATACAGCGTCGTCGTCGATATCTGCCTCTGCGTGTCCCTTCCTCTCCTCCAGGGGCCTCTGCCGGTGGTAAGAGGGATCCCAGTGCGGCGGAGGCGGCTGCACATTGCCTCGCCACATCTAAAGGCCCTTTCGAAGCAGCCTTAGTGCGGGGAGGGAAAGTTGACAGCAGTTCATAATTGCTGGCATATTTCAAGTGTGTCAACAGTACACTAAGGAGGGACAAGAGAATGGTTTGGGGTGGTCCACGTGAGCAGCACCAGGGCAAAGGGAAGGGAGAGAAGAGGAGGAGGAGGAGGAGGAGGAGGAGGGTTTAGGCTGGATAAAAATAAGTGATTCTGCAAAGGGAGGGCAGCAAACAAGACTGTTTCAGGAAACTCTTCCCCAAGGCTTAATCTAACTCAGGTCCTTCGTCTCCAAGCGCAGCCTGTGCTGATGAAGCAGTGGGACAGGAGCGTGCATGCTGATAGACATGTTCAGCCTCCAAGGTCATAGGTCAACTGGGCGATCACCAGGCTAGCGGCCAAGTTCTGTGGGTAAATCCCCTGGAGGGTTCTGGACCACAGTCCAATTCAGAGTTTAGTGCACTCAGGTCCACTGATTTCACACGTGGCCCTGGTCTCATGGTTCTCTTAAAGCACAGTAGGGCTGCCCAGGGGCCAAACCCGTCCTTCCAGGGCACCCAAAATGGCCACACCCCCTTCCCCATGCCCTACCCCCTTTCCTCCAACCACTCATCATCTGGTGGTTTCCTGGCTTACTGTGCAGTTGTTTCCCAACCTGAAAAGGTTGAAATGCTTCTCCTACAGCTTAGTTACCCTGCTCCCAACTCCTTTTGCATACTTCAGCCCCACCTATTGCTGCAATGTGGCCCTGAAGGCTTCCCCAAAATGGAATTTGGCCCTCAGACAGAAGGAGGTTCTGCACCCCTGGAGTAGAGGGACCTAACCGACATAAGCAAAGCATTCCCCACATCACTGAATAAGCACAGTTCACATGTGGAATGAGCGGACTGGGCTTCCAAGGCAGAGATGACTTCCAGGCCAGTTTGAGCCCTGGCAGAACTTGCAGAAAATAAGCCCTGATTATAAATGGCTTGGGAGGATAGAACGTAATTTTAAATGCCTCGTGTGTTGCCATTTATGTTGCAATCTTGCAAACAGCCTTATCCTTTGGATAACCAGAGGTTTGGATAAACAACCTATTTGCATGCTATTTACAAAACATGCCATTGCCAAAGGACTATAAAGGTAATTGCATATTAGGTTCTGATTGCATGCTGGAAAACAGAGCCATGAACTTCCCAGCCCATCTCTGCCTCAGAGTTTCTTTCTTCTGCCATGTTTGCGACAAAGATCTGTTAGTCAAACCTGATGGTTTTGGTCACCTTTGGTCACATGGATGAATTGGCCTAAAGGAAAATGAGGCATGAGAAAACTTCTTAGCATCTGACGACATTTCATATTGCCATGTCTGCTACTATTTCATATTGCTTGAATTTGACTGCAACTGGAAACTTTCAGATGTTTACAGCTGTATTGGTTTGAAGCTGAGCAGCTGAATTTGAAAGGTTGCCGCGTGGCCATGAGACCAGTTCCTCAGGTCAGTACATTTGCTGTTGGCACCAGTCTTGCTGCCTTTCCATGAACCTCCAAACATTAAGCAAACATTTATTGTGGGATGAGAGGAGATTGCTGTGGGGAATTGTTGAATCTGAGTTTCCTGCATCCAAGCCAGCCCAACATCTGAGCCACCGCACCACAGTGTTGTAAATAGCGAAGGATTGTGATATTTCATTATGTGATTTTTTTTAAAAGAATCATAATCACTTGTAATCCTTTCAGTTTTATGCTACACAGAGATGGGCCTGAACCTAACCACTCTGTTTTTATTATGTTCTTTGTTCCATTGTTTTAAACATTTTTATTCTAAGCTGCATTGTGAGAGCTTGCCCTAAAAAGGCAGAGTAGGAATGAAACAAATAGATAGATGAAATAAACCACAGGCTTTGCATCTCTCCGCATCCTCCCATGCTCTTTTCTCTGTATCCATTGACAGCATCACTACAGCCCTTGGCTGTATCTAAGTTTTCTCTCTCTCTCCTTTCCTCCCCATGATTCAGGTAGGGTGCAATTCTATGCATGTTGAGACAGAAAAAAAAGCCAACTCCCAGCATGCCCCAGCCTAGCTATGTCTCAATGTGCATAGAACTGTGCCTTTAGTCGCCAATTCAAGTTGCTACTTCCTGTACATCATTGTATAATTCCAGCCCTTCTTCCTCTCCATTCCCTCCCTCAGCAAAAACTATAGGGCATAGTCCTAGGGATGGACAAAACTATCAATTTCAGTTTCTCTCAATTTCCCATTTTTCCTGTCTTAAATTCAGTACATCCCAAATGTTGAGAATTAAAAAAAATTAATTTGCATGAAAATTTGTATGCAATTTTGTGCACATTTCTTAGAATACATGCATTTTAATGCAATTTTTATTTATTTCATTTATTGATTTGCAAGATTTATATACTGCTCTACAGTCCAATAAAATATCTACACAGTAAACAATAGAACAGTTTTTTAATTGCCTAATATACACATTTTTTGCAAGCAATTTTCCTTATTTAACTAATTTAAAATGTTATTTTCACTGATATGCACATTTTTGACAGCCCTTTCCCTAATATATGCATTGTAGTACACATCTTCCTGATTGGAAAACTCCACTGCGAAATTCAAGGAAGTGCACATGGCAAAGGATAGATGAGTTTCAGGTTTTGTATTGGTTCAAAAGTGCAAAATTAGGGAAGTTTGCATACAAATGCAAACCAAACAAATTTCTCCCCCATTCCTAGTGCATACTCCCATCACCTCCCGCCTCTTCTCTCCTCTGGTCTTCTGATGTCACACTGTATTGCTTGCACATCTACAAGAACTCTCTCCCAAAAATTATTCACCCACCCATCTATTCAGACCATGTGATGGCCTTCTCTAAATGCCCACATCGGTTACTTCACCATCATGTATTCAGAAAAAGCTCCTTAACTTTCAAAATCCTCTATTAACATTGGACAAGATTTTAATTTTGTTTCATGAAGCCTCATTCATCTTGTGTTTCATTTATCACAACCCCATTTGCTGCATGTTTTATTTGTTGGCATTTCATTTGTTTCGGCACTCACATTTTTGGGGTTTTTTGTTGAGTACAGTTTCTTATTCTTAATCCTATTTTTGGGCTGTGACGTATGGTGGCTGTGTAGCAGCAGCAGCAGCAGCAGCAGCAGCAGCAGCAGCAGCGTGAACAGTGGTAGCCCTTCCTGGCGGCCACCAATTTGTTTTTCCAAGGATGCCCCAGATGTTGTGTCATGTTGGGTCATTGCAGGAAAAATAAACTGGGATAATAAATGACAGCCCAGCACTAGCAATTGTCATTTTTCTTCCAGAATGCCCCAGAACAATGCCAGGTCCACAGCACTCTGGAACAAACAAGATGGCGCCCAACAGGAGCAGCTGCCAAGTACAATTTCCACTGCCACTGGTAAGCATTCCCAATAGAATGAACGAGACTCCCACATGACACTCCCATTCAAACTCACACACATTCCCTTCTGCATTCGTTTGGAAATGAATGGAAATTGAACTGAATGGACCCCGTTTGGTTCGATTTTCCATTAGCTCAAAAACAAATACATACCTCGACTCTGCATATCCCTGCCAATGACCTTTGCTCCTCTGACTCTACTTCCCTCATCAACTGTCTCCTATTCCTTTAAACTTTCAGAGGTCCAGTGGCCAATTCCCCCACCCCCTGAACCCACCAGAGCCCACACCCCCGCCCCATCACTGTGCCACCAAATTTGCCAAAGATATTTGGCAGCACAGAAGCAAAAAAAGGGCTGATTTTTCTTTTAAAATGGCCAACTTCCGCTGCTGCATTTCTGTGGCAAACAACAGGTTGTTCTATTGAAGATAAGGGGGAATGGGGCAGTTCTTGGTGAATTTGGCAGTGGCGGGGGTCCAGAAAGAGGCCAAGGGTGCATGCAGTCCACAGGCTATGTGCTGTTGCCCACTCCTGCTTTAAACAATTTCTCTGTTGCTTCGCCTTATGTCTGGAACTCCTCCCAGAACACCCATGTGGTGCATCTCTCTCTGCCTTCATATATCCCATCTTATAAAATCCACCTCCTCTGGGGATCTTTTGATTCATCCCCTCAGTCCTCACCCCCTACTGAAATTCAGCCTCATGCTTCTCTTGCCATTTCCCCCTGTCACTCTCCCTTCCCCTGTTGCTGGTGGTGCTGGGAGATTTATAATCCAGTCTGCGTGCTATCAACTTCCTGGACTTCCACACACAGATCTTAGCAGAGCTCACCCCCCTGCGCAGCGTGCAGCGTGCAGTTCCAGCCAGGCCTCGTTATGACACTTGCTTCCAGCTTCCCCGTTGCAGATTAATCCATGGAGTCAGGAAACACTCTGGAACACCACAGGTTCTAATGCTACCTGTTTATTTACTTATCCAAAGGAAGTTCTACAGAGTATACATTTCCTAGTTACAGTCCATGTGCAGAGTATAAATACATAGCAAGCATGAAGTCCAGTGGAGAGCAGTCGAGCTTCGCTCCACCTCAGCAAAGGTGTTACATTGTTGCAGGAACAAAGGAAAAAGAGCGAGAGAAAAGAACAAATCCTTCCCCTTAAAATGGCTTCTGCCTGTGCAAGTCAGTACGTCATCAGAACAACAAAACATGTGACTAGTTCGTGCCATTCCCACAGATCTGGTTCTCATGCATCTGAGAATAGACCCTGTCGAGTAGACATAACAGACCTGTTCACAGAGCCGGGCTGTACCTTACACGTGTAAACAATGTGCTGCAGTTTGTAGAGTGATAAATATCACAACATCCCCTGCCTTAGTTGTGTCCCTCTATATTGAATTTTAGATTGTAGGGTCTCTGGGTCTCTTTATATCACTCCATAAAGTGGATATCCCAACCATAGTAATAGTTAATAATAACAACTGCTTCTGCTACAGCAATCCTGTGCTTTGTGATGGTTTAGGCCTAGAGCTTGCAGTCAATATCCGTTTGGGTATGAATATATCGTAACAGTTAATGAGTCAGAGCTGGGTGAATTATGGTAAAACATAGGCATTAAGTAACAAAACAGTAAAAAAAATCCTGCCCGCTGTTTTCTTCACTTATGATTGAGTCATCCATTTAGAAATGAAATTAGAGATGAAACAGCGACACCCAGTGAACATTTGGTAGATTACAGCTATTAATTCTTTTACGTTTATTCATTTTTAATCCCACCTCTGCATAGACTTAAAGCTGCTTAAACCATTAAAAACAACATAGCCAGGGATTAGAACGGATAGTGAAGGTTTAGGCTTTGTACTGGTGTTTGTGGTGCTAGGAGTGCCTACAATATTTAGGTATTCTTTTAATCCTGGCTAACAGGGAAAACTCTGTGTGTGTATGAGAGAGAGAGAAAGACACAGAGAGACAGAGAACAGAATTCTCCATATGGGACTGCAATGGGCTTTTAGGGTTAATTATGTGGATACTCGCTGAAGAAACATTTGGTTGGATCCAGATTCAGTCATATTTAGAGTAGACCCATTGAAATCAGTGGGACAAGTTTCTCATGACTAACCTAAGAGCCAGTGTGGCGTAGTGGTGAGAGTGTTGGACTGGGACTCGGGAGATCCGGGTTCTAGTCCCCGCTCAGCCATGAAACTCACTGGGTGACTTTGGGCCAGTCACTGACTCTCAGCCTGACTTACCTCACAGGGTTGTTGTGAGGATAAAATGGAGAGGAGGAGGAGGAGGAGGAGGAGGATTATGTAAGCCGCCCAGGGTTCCTTGTAGGAAAAAAGGTGGGGTATAAATATAATAAATAAATAAATAAATCCCATTGATGCCTTAGGGTGCAATCCATTTGGGAAGCCCATAAGGGCCAGTGTAGTTTTTTCTGAGCTACCTGCAGGGGGGGAGGGGATCAGAGCATGGATTCACAGCTCCGAGGTCAGATCCAGGAATCCGAAGAATCCTATGGCCCCCTAGATGCTGTCTGGGGGGGGGGCATAAGATCACTCTTCCTGTTACATCCCATTTGGACTACTGAAATCCATTCTATGTGGGGCTGCCTTCAAAAGCTGTTTGGAAACTTCAGCTGGTCCAGAATGCTGCAACCAGATTGTTGACTGGGGCTGGTTACAGCAGCTTCACTGGCTACCGGTCTGTTTCTGCTGGGCACAATTCAAAGTGCTGGTTATGACTTATAAAGTCCTATACAGCTTGGGATCAGACATTTTTATTCACGCAGACCTTTGTCATATAAACTGGTCTGTTGCTAAAGGGGCTTTTGATTGGTTGGTGCTGTTTATTTCTTTTATTGTTCTGTTTTTAATTGTGTTTTTAATTTATTTGTTTTTATGCTATGTTTTAAATAAGATTTTGCTAATCTGGATTTTATTGTTAGCTGCCTTGAGTGCCATTTTTTTGGCAGAAAGGCAGGATAGAAGATAGATAGATGATTGATAGATAGATAGATAGATAGATAGATAGATGATAGATAGAGATTACTCTAAGTATGACTTAAGTCTGGAGCCAACTGATTGTAATTCTTGTTTTCTCCTTATTTAATCTCTGTCAGTATACCCCTAGTTTAACAATTGTGCAGGTCTATATTTGACCACTAGGTGGCAGATGTTTACTGATTTTAGAGAGCAACAAAGTACTCCTTTCCCTTTCTGCTTCATGCCTTAGGCAAAGTAGACTGTTGTCTACAAAAGTAAAATAAACCAACTGGTTTATTGATGTATAGATTCAGGCTAATTACTGGTCTCCACTCCATTCACTACCAACAGAGTGGCATAGAGAGAACATGTAGTGTTGCCTATGAGCCAGGAAATCCCCAATCCAAATTTCACCAGCCATGAATTCATAAACTGGCTACAGCAAGCTGCTATCCTCTCCGCCTCAGTTCCAGGGTAGGCTGGTGACTCCTGTGTCAGTGGGGCTCTTTATCCATTGCAGCTTTTATTCTGAGCTTTATAGAAGCTATCCATCCCCAAAATAGGTTCACCGCCATGGAACACCATGGATAGCTCCTATGAAGCTCAGAATAAAAGCTGCAAGGGATAAGGGGCCCCACTGACACAGGAGTCACCAGCCTCCTCCCCTGCTCAGTACTCTGTCTGAGGTATTGGGGACAATACCGAATAGATACTTTACCCTTTCTGTCTACCCATTTAAGCCATAGCTTTGGCTTTCCTGTACCTCTGACATTCTCTCCTTCCACTCTGAAGCCCTATTCAGAAAATCTGTGTTCTGGCTCGTGTGGAAAGCCTCCATGGATAGAGGAGACCATCCTATTCAGACTGTCGCCCTCCACAAGCAGAGGGTGATGGATGCGACCAGGGAGAGCGGCGAGGCTAGAGCACTCCCTCTCCTTGTGTGTTTGGTTTAACAGGCTCTCATTACAAGCTGGGATTTCCAGCAGTTGCGGAGAGTGAAACATACTCATTCTAGTCCCAAGTATCCATAATTCAATGTTATGTTGATGCCAATTTGATGTTTTATTCAGGGGGTGACACTGGAGGTCCTTAAGAGCGCTTTACCAGGCAATGATTCCCACTAGCATTAATTCAATAAATCAAGGGGCATTCGTATATTTCATTTGTGTAGAATGGAGAGTGTTGTTGAGTTTTCTTATGCATAGGACTGCACCCAGGCAGCTCCATCCATCCAGTGTGGCTGCCCCTAACCCTCCAAACTCGGAGGATTACTACCGGCATCCAATCGCGGGCAGGAGGAGCGCAGAGGTAAGGATTGCCTTTGCACTTCCCTCACCCTGCAAAGGACACAGACAGATGGCCAGTTTCGGCTGTCTAAGTCTTTTGCCCCTGCTTGTGAGGAGGAGGGCTGAGGCCCTGCTGAGATACATCTTATCCAGGCAGAGACTCACTCCTCCCCTCCCCGCCCAAATGCCCCCCCCTCCGCGCCATCAACAAAGTTGCACTTTTGACATTCGACCCGCAGCCGGCATGGAAAGAACCTTGCCAGCTGCGAGGGCAGAGGGAGGGCACTCCACAGTCAGACTAGTCCCGGCTCCGACCTCAGAGTCGGAATGCATTTCCAAGGTTGGATCCTGGACTCCGACCTATCCTATGGCCATCTAGACCAGTGTTCTCCAACCTTGGGTCCCCAGATGTTTTTGGCCTACAACTCCCAGCATGCCCCAGCCAGCTACGCTGGCTGGGGCATGCTGGGAGTTGTAGGCCAAAAATATCTGGGGACCCAAGGTTGGAGAACACTGGTCTAGACAGTGTCTAGTGGCCATAGGATTGTCATCTAAGTTACTGAATGTGGTTGCAATCTGACTCAAACCAGTAAAATTAATAGGACTTCTTGTCATGGATTCCAACAAAGTTGGATGAGACTTCTAATAGTCTTTTCTCAACAGAGCTCAACTCCAGCTGGTTATTAATTTTTTTTTAATTAATACATTTCGTTTATCTTCTCAATATTTAAATACATAATAGTTATATTTCATTCACTGAACTCGGCAAATCTACATAAGATAATTATATTATACTACTGTTATATATTACTCTCCTTATAAGGAGCAATTCCTAAGATCTTCATTTATGGTTCATGAGTGTTTAATGACGATGTTCACTACCTAGACTTGCTTTGGCTCATACATACATTACTTGGAAGACCTTGTGCCATGTATACAATCTGTCTAAGCCAGTCTTGTCCAACCTGGTGCCTTCCAGAAGTTTTGGACTACAACTCTCCTCCATATTCCTGGCTATTGGCCATGCTGGTTGTAGCCAATGGGGGGTTTAAGTCCAAAACATCTGGCTGGCCCTGATTGGGGAAGGCCGGTCTAAGGTGCAGACTGGTAAAAGCTACAACTCAAGTCTATACAATCCATGAGACTGATTTAATGTTTACTATTATGACGTCTGAAAATATAATGAATATGTATTTTATGCTTTGTTTGTCTTCTGTTTTTAAATCTTTTCACTGCAGTCATGAATCTTTAAGGGCGCATGTTTAGACAGGAAAAAGTCCTACAACTCCCAAAATTGCTGGCTGGGGAATGCTGGGAGGTGTAGGACTTTTTTTTCTGTCTAAACATCCATAGGATTGTGCCCTAATTTATTAAAGTACAGCTCCATCATTCCAGGTGCAAGAATGTAAGAATAACTCACAGCACAATCCTATATGTGTCTACTCAGAAGTAAGTCCCCTTGAGCTATAGAGGTAGATGATACCCACTTTCTTAGGAAACGCAACAAAGAGTCTTGTGGCACCTTAAAGACAAACAAATTTATTCTGGCATAAGCTTTCATGGACACTGTCCACTTTATCAGATGCATGAAGTGTTAACCTCAAACTGGTAGATTTATATACACATGCTGGGCGGGGGGGGGGCAGGGGGAGATGTAAACTGCGTTGTCAGAGGGAACTGAAATGCAGAAAGTACAGACTGTGTCCTTTCGCAAAATGTTGTTGGGTGATAACGCAGATATCATTGCAGTGGTGGGCCGATAAACGTTGTAATATGATTTAAAAAAAAAAAAAAAACACGTTCCTATTCAAACTCCAGGAAATCGAGCTGAATCTCTTGATGAACCAGTATTTCAGCAATTTCTTGTTGATAATCTGTCTTTGAAATTCCTAATCCTTTGTTCAAGAATGACCACCTTAACAGAGTGCCCTGGGAGGTTGAAATGTTCCCTCATTTAAGTCCCTCTGAACTCACTTTTAAATATATATATATATATATATATATATATATAATCATTTAATGGGGCTTACTTTTAAGTAGGCATGTATGGGAGGATTTGTTCATTTGTCATAAACGTTTGTGACAAGAGTAGCAGCTCTGTCCAGCAGGTTCTCTGCTAAACACATGGCCTATCAGGGCCGGTGCTACCATTAGGCAAACTAGGCTGCTGCCTAGAGCGCCAGGCTAAATGGGGGCGCCAGAAACACGGGGAAGGGGAGGCAAAAGAAGCGCACCCCTCCCTCTCTCTCCTCCACCTCAGGGCTCCGTCTCCAAGCTGGCGCCGCTGAAGCTTCAGGCAGGCTCCTCCTCACAACCAGCACCAAACGAGGCAGAGAAGGCGACAGGCTGGAGGAGGCGGAGGCGGGCAGGGGCCAATGATGGGAGGCTGGTGGGCAGAAGGAAGGGTGCACCTGCAAACACCTCCTTCGCCTTCCCAGGCAGGGGCCAATGATGGGAGGCTGGTGGGCAAAATCTCCCCTTCCTTCCAGCCAGTCTAATTTTTCTTCCTTCCTCTTAATCTGTTTTGTCTTTTCCCCTTCTCCAATGGTCTACTTCAGTTCATTTTGTGTTCCTCTTTCTTTCTGTCTGTCTTTCTTTCTTTCCTTTTTCATCAGTCTCCCCCCCTCTTCCCCCCCTTAATCTTTTTTTAAAATAACCTTTCTGTGGTTTCCTTTCTCTTTCGCGCACACGCGCACCGCTTTCCTCTTCCTTTCCTCCCTTCTTTCGCTGCCTCCCCCCTCTTCCTTCCTTCCTTTTTCCCTCCCTCCTTCACCACGCTCCAAAACGGCTCCAGATCAGCCGGGGTGCCTCGCTTTGCCTCCAGCAGTTCCAGCTGTGCTTAACCGTACAGGTCTACTCCAAAGTAAGCTCCGAGGGAGCTGGAGGGAGGGCTCAAGTGGGAAGGGGGGGCGTGTGCTAAATATCTGATTTTGCCTAGGGCGCCAAACTGCCTTGCACCGGTCCTGCGGCCTATGCAAGCATTCTGTTTTAGGGTTTAAACAAGAATACATTGAGGGAGGAGAGAGAGGATGAGGCATGAGCACTCTGGCTCTGCCCCCCTTTTCTGTTCATGGTGGAGGCTCCCTGTGCAATTGAGAACCCTTGGCCAGGAAGCTTCCACAGATAGAAAAGGCTCCCTGCTGCAGGTTTGCATGTAGACGGTGACAAGGATGGTGACGGAGGGTGGGCAGAGAGCCAGCGTGCTCATCTTCTCTCTCCTCCCTCAGTATGTTCTTTAAACCCTGAAACAGAATGCCTGAATAGGGCGTGTGTTTAGCAGAGAATCCACTGGACAGGACAGAGCTGCTACTCTGGTCACACCTGAATGGGGCTGCACTCTCCTCCAAATATATCCACTTCACCGCAGCAAACTCAATGCCACATTGAATCATTTTTAGCGCACTTGCATGTACTCACACGCTCACTCATACGTAATAACTGGTCTGGTGATCTGTACAAATAGGGATGCCTCTCTCACCATCCTCCTTAATTGGCATCACCACCAGACTTTTTGTTCTTAAAGTTAATGACAGAGGTGCCTCCGGAGGCTGGAATTGCTCACACCCAATAGATCCGTTGCACTGTGAGTTACACAACACATCGTTCACCGCTGGTAGTGAAGTCCCACATGTAATGATGACACGGGCAATCGCATCGCACCATGAATATGCTTCCTATGTGGTGTTAAGGACAAGGCAGAGGCAGCCGTTGATTCTACATTCCTCTTTGCATTTCTTAAACCGTCCTCAAGGCTGGCTGCCGGCAGCTCTCGGAGGTGAGCCAGGAGGAGGCGAGAGGACAAGGGCCAAGCGGCCGGAGCTAGCGTGGTCACTTGTGAATTGCCAAAAAAGAGGACATGCAATACCACCAAAAAAAAAAAAGGCCAAAAGAGGACACCTATTTGCATAAAATTTGCATGTGCTGACTTATATAGAATGATGCAAAATTTATAAATAATTATAATACTTATAAATAATTTGCACAAATGTAGAGGCTGGGAGGTAAATGGAGGGGAGATGTGTGCAAATTTGAAGGCTGGACAGCAATTGGAGGGGAGATGTGCGCCACAGCAATAACTGCTCTGAGAAGGAGCCGTGAAAAGGAGGGGGTGCCAATAACTCCACTTTCTGGTCTTGCTGGAGACTCAGAGAAGTGTTGAAAGTGGGGAGAACTCTGACAAGTGTCAGTTCAACACTTATAATAGTGAGAGGATTACAGTGACAGGTGGAAGATATTGTCCCCACCCCCTGCCTTTGGTGCTTTTTTCCCCCTGGTGCTTCTGAACTGTGCAAATGGGTTTCTCCTTTCTCTCACTATTATCCTCCCGCCTCCCTGGTCCTTTGCAAAGGTGGGCAAATTAGCCTATATGAAGTCTTGTTAATTTCCTTGTACCTTAGCTACTCCACTTCACCTGTTGACAACTGAAACATACAAGGAAATTGACAAGGCAAGACTACACATATCAGACAGCTGAAGCTGCACTCTTGCGCACTTGCAAAAGTCGGGGGGGGGATATGACCCTATTTGCACAAATTTCAAGATCCTTCCCCAAAATCCAATTTGCGCAAATTGCAGCCATTTTTTAAAAAGAAGAAATCCTCATATTGGATTGACTCGCTACAGATTGAGTTGACATCCCAGCAGGGCGAAACAGAACAAAATCTGCCAGGGCTGAACCAGAAAAATCCATTGAGTTTTCATCCCCCAAATGGAATTCTCATACATCCCTATGGCCCGAACACAGCATTGTATCCTTATTGTTTCTCTCTGTATAGATGATCAGCATAAATCTCTGGAGGTTATGAGTCAGATGTTTCATCATTTACTCTGGAGTATGCCCATTCAATTAAATATGACTGCTTCAGAATAAGAGATTCAAGAGCAGACGCCTTAGAATCACTAATATTAAGCATCTCAGGGATGCAAGAACACCAAGAAGCAACACTTAACAATGGCCTTAAAGCAGGAAATGGAATTTAAGTCTTACAGCCAAATAGGGAGGAAAGATGGAAAATAAAGATTGGTGCTTGAATTTGGCAAAAACATTCAGCTTGGCTTTACGTCCTCTTCAAACAACTGGTTTAACTCCACTATTTCTGTTCTCTTTTTTATGAGAGATCCTGGAGACATATTGTTAATATTTATTTTATAATTTGTATCAAGCAATAGACATCCTAGTAATAGCCCCATTTATATCAAAGGGGAAAGTTAAGCACACACTTATTTCTCCTCCACTGAATGGGATGTAAAAGCACTTAACAATTACTGGATTTGTACCCAGCATCTGTTTGGCTATATTATTTACTCCAGAGTAGGATCAGTCTAATAAATCCAACCTGAAAGCAAGTGCTTTAGACCTGGCTCTGGAATAGAAAGCAGACTTGATCACCCTGGTGGATGATTTATGCCAGGGAATGGATGGGGGGGGGGAGTGCAACCCTGTTGGCTCTCCTGAACCTCTTGGCAACTTTCGATACCATCAACCATGGCTTCATTCTGGACCATCTACCTGGGTTGGGCTTCGGAGGCACAGTGTTATGGTGGTTTCAGTCCTTCCTAGAGGATTGGTCTCAGAAGATGATGCTGGGGAACTGCCACTCTACCCCATAGCCATTGGCTTATGGGTGCTGCAAGTTTCTATCTTGTCCCTATGCTTTTTAATATCTACATGAAACCACTGGAATAAGTCATTCACAGGTTTTGGCTGAGGGTGTCATCAGTATGCAGATGACACTCTGCTCCATCTTTCATTTCCACATCTACTCATTTCAGGGAGGCTGTGGAACTCTTGAAGTGTTGTCTGGAGGCAATTTGAGGAAATGAGCGAACAAGTTGTAACTTAATCCAGACAAAAGGGAAGTACTGTGGGTAGGGAAACCCCCTACTCTGGGTGCAGGCTTGCAACTGGTCCTAGTAGATGGGGTTTGCACTCCCCTTGAGGGTGCAAGTACTCAGTTCAGGAGTTCTCCTGGACTCGGACTCAGTGCTGCTCACCGGGGAAGCTCAGGTGGTGGCAGCGGTGCCCAGAAGTGCTCTTGATCAACTTAAGCTGGTACACTGCCTGGAAACCTATCTGGAGAGGATGGATCTTGCTTCTGTTATTGGGTATTGGTAGGTGTTAGGCAGTGAGATCATGTGACATGTATATTGTACCAGCTGCACTGTTTGCTAGTGCATTTCTGGGCCCATTTGAAAGTGCTGGTATTGGCCTTTAAAGCCCAAATAGTTTGGGTCCAGGTTACTTGAAGGACTGCCTTCACCCATACCAACCTGCCAGGACTCTGAGATCAACATCAGAGGCCTTATTGTTGTGTGTCACATGGATGGACATGCAGCATCTGTGTATATCCATGAAGTTAGTGGGACTTACTTCTGTGTACATCACGACTTTCTCCATAAGAGCATGTAGGCTTCTCTCTTACAGTCATGCCTTGGATTGAGAGCATAATTCGTTCCAGAAACGTGCTTGTAATCCAAAACACTCTTATATCAAAACAAAATCCCCCCAAAGAAATTTGTACAGAGATTTTTAATTTAAGCTGTACTACAGTACTTGTATTGCAAGACGTCGCTTGTATATCAAGTAAATAAATAAATAAATAAATATTTTTAAAATTGCTTGTCTTGCAAAACGCTCTCAAACCAAGTTACTTGCAATCTAAGGTATTACTGTACATGGTGGGTGTGGCACTTCTGAGAATTCAAAAATATTAGTACCTCCACATGAATTTGCCTGTCTGTTGAGATAATCTTTGGAGGCCCTCCTGTGTGTCAACATTCCCAGAAATACATTTTGTTGGCACCACAAAGAGGGACTTTTTGGTGGGTGCACCTTGGGAACTCCCTTCTGAGGGAAGCCTCCTCTCTAGTGGCTTTTTGTAAGCTACTTTTTAGGGAGGCATTTGGATTGTAAATGGCCATTTTTTATTGAACTGGGTTTGACTGCTTCTGTGGTGGTATTAATATTTTTAAATTCTCAGAAGTGCCAGATCCACCACGTACTAGTGCAGGAGAGAAACCTACATACATGCTCTTAGGGAGAAAGTGCTGATGCTGTGTTTTTGGTATGGAGATCAAGCAGTGAGAGCCTGTTTTCACAGCACACTGGAACTTATGGCAGTCACAGATTTCACCCAGCTGTTAAGCACATGCTGATGCTGAATGTTCAATTCCTCCCTGATTGGCTTCTTCTTCTTCTTCTTCCTCTTCCTCTTCCCTTTATTCTTATTCTTCTTTCGCCACATGCTCTGCATTTGTGTGGTGGCACATGTAAACCTGGTGTCAGCTGAACTTAGCATCTGAGGTTGGTATGCACATATAATATAATCCCTCCTTCACCCAGGGTCCACGTCTCTGGAAGTCAGCATGAGCTGACTGAAAAAACTGCCATGAAGTTCAATTGGCTTGAGAATAGGCCCTGTTAATGCCCATCATCATAAAATCTTAAAATCAAATCAAATCAATAATACAATAAAATTTAACGTAGTTGTTGTTTTAAATTCTTTTGCATTTAAAAGTTTTATCGGAAGATTACACGTTATTATTTATTATTACATTTACATTTATTTATCTCCCATCTGGCCGGCAACCAGCCACCCTGGGCGATGTACATCAGATAAAAACAGAATAAAATACATTTAAAACAGTATAAAATTTTAAAATCTTAGCCCACCCCATATTCCTGCCTGAATAGCCAAGTTTTTAGTAAGCGGCGGAAGCTCAGCAGAGAGGGGGCATGGCGGAGGTCACTCGGGAGAGAGTTCCACAGTATGGGGGCCGCCACAGAAAAGGCCCTCTTCATAGTCCCCACCAGTCTAGCTGCTCTGGCTGAAGGGACCAGGAGAAGGCCGTCTGTGGCAGATCTTGTTGAGCGGCCTACTTGATGTTGCTGGAGACGCTCCTTGAGATAGACTGGACCGGAGCCGTTACTTTTTGTCACGTTGGGTGGCCATGATCCAGGGCTCATAAAACTATTAAATAAATACATTTAAATTACCCACAATGCTCCAGAGCAGCGCTGCAGTAGGAAATTAAAATGGCAGTAGCTCCCAGACACAGCCGCCTGGCATGCACTGAAGTGCCATTGCGGCCCGTTGCCAGTGCCAGACAAGCTCACCAGGGAACACACTGACCACGGAGGGGGTCAATTGGAGGGCACTTTGCCAAGGGTTCCCTCAAACCTGGAGCCAGCCCTGCATGATAGATCACAGCCTTACTTCCTTGTGAGGTAACCAGGCTAGGCCTAATTAATGTGGTGCTGATCCTGCTCACCAATTGCATTGTATGGAATTGCTGCTCTGTTAACAATGCCAGTTGGTGCTAAGGCAGCCCTTCCTTCTGCACCGGCCCAGCAAATGTATAGAAATGTATTTATTTATAGGTGTTTTGTCGGGGTTGAGCCCTCCAATGACAACAGAAGATTTTCTGCTAGCAGAAGGTCACTTTTTGCCAGGGCTGCTGAGGCCCCAGACCTAGAACCTGAGTCCTGGAATTTATGAGGTAATAATTTATTTTTATTTATTTTTTATATTTATACCCCGCCTTTTTTCCTGCAAGGAACCCAAGGCAGCTTACATAAACCTCCTCCTCTCCGTTTTATCCTCACAACAACCCTGTGAGGTAGGTTAGGCTGAGAGTCAGTGACTGGCCCAAAGTCACCCAGTGAGTTTCATGCCGAGCGGGGACTAGAACCCGGATCTCCCGAGTCCCAGTCCAACACTCTCACCACTACGCTACACTGGCGCTATACACTGGCTCTATACACTACGCTATAATAAAGACAAGTGCCTCTCTCTATTCATGTATTCATTTCGAATGAGTTTAAGGCCACCTTTAAGGGTAGAACCAGCATTTCTACCTCTCAGCTTTCCCTCCCCTCTGACTAATGGTTTCTGCCTGCCCCCACAGGCTTATACTTGCAGTCAAACAAGGCTGGTCTCAGCACATATAATCCCTGGGCAGCTGCTGAGACCCCAGCACTTTGGCTGGGCCATATGCAACAGGTTCCAAACACCACCAGGTAGCTGGGTCTAGGTGCCATTTTAACTTATCCGTAATACCCTTCCCACAATACCCTGCCCCCAATACACAGGTGGTATTGAGGAAACTTAAAATAGCAGCTAGACCACCTAGTCACCTGGCACTGCCACCAAGTAAGCCCACCTACTGATGGAGGACAGGGCACACCAGAAGACACTCTGCTCAGGGCCTCCTCAAACTTGGAACTGGCACGGTGCATGCATAACCTGGCACCCCGACTGGCTCCTTACTTTTGAGAAAGAAAGGTCTTTCCCTCCACAGGACAAATTAGCAGTTGTGTGGGGTGCGGGATGGGGGATAAGTTGGGAAAACAGCACACTGGAGAGGTTAAACCTAGTATCTGGGTCCCAATGTTAATTGCCTCCTCTTGCTCCTTTCTTTTTTAAAAAAATATCCCTAGTCTAGATCTCCCATAACACACACTTAAACGTGCGTAGAAGGCAGGCAGGATCACACTGGGAAGACTTGCCCCCTGACTGACTGATGTATATCTCCAGCTCTTTTCAGATGGCAGCTGGGAACAATAAACAGATTTTGGCATATGGGAGTAGATGGGTTTGTAGTGGTATGCTCTGCTCTGACCTATACATGTTCATTTGAAGGTTGAAATGGACCGTATGTGTATGAAATATATACATAGGATTTAGTAGCAAACCCCTTAGACTAGAGAATTAATTTAGAGGTAAAATGAAAGTGTGTGTGTGGGGGGGGGTAGAGGTGCCTCCCCCCATTTAATCATTCATTGGACAGAACAATCTATGGGAATTGTAGTCCAACAAAGTCTGGAGGGCCATAAGTGGCCCGACCCCTGCTCTATGCAATTGGGATTCCTGATTAAGTAGAGAGCCGCAGACCCACACAGCAATCTAGGCCTGTGGCTCACGCTGGCTCAGCTTGTGTGAGTGTGGAAAGCTAAGCAGGGTCAGGCCTGGTTATTACTTGGATGGGAGACCCCTCCTCTAGTTTCCTGCATTGAGCAGGGGGCTGGACTCGATGGCCTTGTAGGCCCCTTCCAACTCTATGATCTATGAATCTATAAAACCTTGCAGATGTGAAACAAGTGTGTGTTTAGCAAAGGGCGTGGAGGCATACTAAAATGGATGTAAGGAAATGGCCATTGAAAAACATTGGTTCCTTCCAATTGGCCGTGCTGCCCTATGCCTGCTAATCGAACACCCAGACTGCCCCTGGAATACAAAAAAAGGGCTGCCTTCCATTGCTGAATGCATATACTGACTACGTTCAGACAACATGATAACCCACACTCAAGGGTTGAGTATGGATCATTGAGCTGTGGGTTGGTGAAACGTGGGTTATTGTGTTGTCTGAACCCTCCCGAGATGGTGAACAACCCACAGTTCACAACCCAACAACAAACCATGGGTTCTCTTTATGGGTTGTTTGTGGTTAACAAGCCATGGGTTGTTAATGTGGCTGGGTTCAGACAACACAATAACCCACAGTTCAACAACAACCCACAGTTCAACAACAACCCACACTCAACCCTTGAGTGCTATCTCAACCTGGTCACTTAATGTGTGGAAGGGGGGAGGGATCTCACTTTCTGGTCCCACTTCCAAAAGCTCCACATGGATAGGAGAAGGTGCGGAAGTGGCTCTACAATATTAGGACTGTACACGCCCGGGCTCTTCTACATGACTGGGAAGTTTGTGTAGCTCTATGCACCTAGGTTCCTTCTGCCCCACTCCCTGCATTCCTAATCACCAATTGTATAAAAAGGTGGTTCTGTTTTACACACTACATTAGGTGAATGCTGAACAACACTGTCCTATGTAGAGCAGAATGATATCAAAATGGGATTCTTTTAACTGTGCATAGGACTGGGATGCTAAATCACTTTCAGCCTGAGGGCCAAATTCTATTTCAGAGGACCCCTTGGGCGGCTGCATTCCAGGGGTAGGTGGGGCCCAAGGCAAAATGGGGCAGGGCCAGAGGCAAAGAGGGCAGGACCCCAATTCCAAAAATACCTGCATATTTTAGCTTAAACCTCTTACTGCCAGGAACTAAACCTTAGGAGAGGCATTTCAACCTTATAGAATGGGGGGAAAGCCATGCAGAAGCTGGTCAACCATGAAACGTTTGGCAGGGGTGTGCATAGGGGGGTGGCAGAAGTGGCACGGGCCCTTTGGCATCACTGGGCCCGAGGCTCTGCACCTGTGCCCTATAGGCACACTTACTTTAAGTACAGACTTGTTTCCAAGAAAATATACATCGGATTGTGGGGGGGGGGAGGAGGGGGCAGAGATAAAAGTGTTCCATTTTATTTATTTATTTATTTAATACATTTTTATACCGCCCAATAGCCGAAGCTCTCTGGGTGGTTTCCAACAGTTAAAACCATAAAATACAATATAAAATAAATATAAAATTTAGAACCACAGATTAAAACAAACAGCAGAGCTAGCAGCAACAGTTACAATAACAGAGTTAAAAACAACTACAGAATTAAAATGATTAAGATGATTTTAAATGATTAAAATGCCTGGGAGAATAGAAAGGTCTTCACCTGGCGCCGGAAAGAATACAAAGTAGGCGCCAGGTGAACCTCTTTGGGGAGCTCATTCCATAACCGGGGTTCCACAGCAGAAAAGGCCCTCCTCCTGGTAGCCACCTGCCTCACTTCCTTTGGCAGGGGCTCTTGAAGAAGGACCGCTGAAAAGGTTCTTAGTGTCCGGGCAGGTACACATGGGAGGAGACGATCCTTCAGATACCCTGGCCCCAAGCCGTTTAGGGCTTTAAATGTTAGCACCAGCACTTTGAATTGGGCCCGGAAACAGACTGGCAGCCAGTGCAGATGAGAAAGCACTGGCATAATATGTTCATGTCGGCCAGTCCCCATTAACAATCTCACTGCCCTATTTTGGACCAGCTGAAGTTTCCGGACCGTTTTCAAAGGCAGCCCCACGTATAACGCATTGCAGTAATCCAAATGAGAGGTTACCAGAGCATGGATAACTGTAGCTAGGCTATCTCTGTCCAGATAAGGACGTATTTGGTATATCAGCCTAAGCTGATAAAAAGGTGCTCCGTTCCATGTCCCTAAAACATACTGTGTGAGGCTGGTGACTCCTGGGTCAGTGGGGCTCCTTATCCATTGCATCTTTTTGTTTGAGCTTTATAGGAGTGATCCACGGTGCTGCTCCATGATGGTGAACCTATTTGGGGGGGGGGATGGAGCAGCACCATGGATAGCTCCTATAAAGCTCAAAGCAAAAGATGCAACGGATAAGGAGCCCCACTGACACAGGAGTCACCAGCAGCCTTATGCACTGCTGCTGTTAAAACACCATAATCCTATGCATGTTTAGACAGGGGGGGAAAGTCCTACAACTTCCAGCATGCCACATCCAGCATAGGCTCTGGCTTTCAGGGCGCAATCCGATACCTGTTTAAACAGGGGGAAAGGGTCCTACAACTCCCAGCATGCCCCAGCCTGCTATGCTGGCTGGGGAATGCTGGGAGTTGTAGGACTTTTTTCCTGTCTAAACATGCATCGGATTGCGCCATAAGAGCCTGATTTATAAAGGGGTGTATGTGTGTGGAAGGTTCCTGGTGTGTTAGCTATCTCCAGTGTCGGAACATTTAAAAGACGCAGAAGCGTAAGGTTCAACGCTCGCCTCTCTCTCTCTGCCTCCAGGGCGTCCGCTCGCAGGCTCTGCGGTGCGGCTGCGGCCGCCGGTTTTTCCCCGGGCAAGCGAGGGTTAAAATGCGAGGCGTCTCTGGGCTGCCCCAGGGGGTTGGCTCTCGCTGCCGCTGCCTCCTCCTGAGCAGGACTGAAAGCAGCTGGGGCTGAGAAGCCAAGCCAAGCTGAGCCGAAGCCACATCGGCTTGTATCGTTTTTCCTGCCGCACCCGAAGACTAGCCAGGCGCCGCGTCGGTCGTTAGGTTCCCACTGCAAGCAGGTAATCGATCTTCTTCGACTCTGCGCCGTATCGAGGAGGGCGATTCTTGCCCACGAGATTGCGGGAGTCCGCGGCTTGTGTCCGCGGAGGGTGGGTGGGGGGATCTAGCTAGGAGATCAAGGAACGAGTTTCGCTAAGGAGGGGTTGGCAGTGGCAGCCCTTGCGCCTTCTTTCCTTTGGGTCTGTTTTCTCTTTCCCTCATAAGGATTCCCCCTCCCCGCCCCACTAGTTGGAGTAAATCTCTTCGCCTTTCTTTCCCCTCTCCCCATTACTTTGCCCTCTCCTCCAATTAAAAAACCTTGCTGGATCTTGTACGAGAGGGAGGGAGGGAGAGAGAGAGAGAGAGAAATACTGCTTCTGACGCGGCAGTCCCAGTTGCTGAGCTGGGTGGGCTGCTTGATCACCTCTCTGAGGTTCCCACGTGACGGGGTTCCTTCTGAGTCGAGGTTCCAGCCAGGGCTTTCTGTAGGCACTTGAAGATAATGGAGAAAGGATTTATGCGCCTTGGGTGTGTGTATGGAAACGAGGGCGGGGGAGACAGTTAAGAAGGGCCACGTCTTCACTTCGGAGAACTAGCTTGGTAAGTCATAAAAAGGGGGAGTCCTCGTCTTTCACTCCTGTCCGATCTGTTCATTATTATGATTATTATTTTCTCTCTGCTCCCTTCCTTCCTTCCAGCCCTGGGGCTCGGCAGAGTGATTTATTTATTTATTTATTCTGTTTGATGTTGGCAGTGAGTGGAATACCCTGTAGCACGCTTCTTCAGGGAAAGAAGGAAGAAATGCGGGGGGTGGGGTGGGGTGGGGTGGGGTGGGGTGGGGTGGGGGAGCCTTGCCAGTAGGTTTTCCACTTATTTTTGGCACAGTTCCTGCTCCTTGTAATAGCTGTGGAACAGGCAGAAGTTCAGTAGGTGAAGATTTTCCCAGCATGGGGGGCGGGGGGTAGTGCTGGGAAATACATACTTGCCTTGGAGAGGAAAAGGGACTTTCCAGGTGGAGGCTGCTGGCTTAAAACAAAGGTGAAGAGGGAGGGATTTCTGTGCCACCGGTAAAGAGAAACAAAGTTCAGAGATCTTGACAGCAGGGCAGCATTCTCAAGCTGCCTGTGTATTACTCTTGCTTCTGGGAATGTAGTGTGTTCAACGGTTGTAATGGCACCTATTGCTGCAAGACTGACAGACACATGTGTGCGCGCACACACAAAATGTGGAGTTTTAGCCAGAAGGCTGAAATCCAGCATATGGCCAGACTACTGCGTTCTAATGCCAAAGCGTGGGCTTCCTGCACTACTCGAAAGATGAATGAAAAGACATCAGGCTACAGGACATTAAACTGATATTTGGAAAAGGGTGATTAATGCTGCCACGTTTATTTTTTGGGAGGACGACGACACCAGCCCACTGCCACGTTTATTGGGTTTATTGGGCCCATTGGTGAGCAGAGGCAATGAAACCAGAAACAGCAAATAGCAATCTTTCCTCCTTTCCACTGCCCCCCCTTCAGTGGATGCTGGAAAAGAGCAGGGGAGAGGGGCTCTCTAGGCAGGATGCCCCTAGGTTTCCCTGGGCTCCTCTGAACATTTCCACTTCTGGGGGCGGGCAGACAAGTGTGCAAGCAAGAGAAGGCAGCACTGCTCCTGCCTCCGCTCCGCTCTCTTGCTCACCCTCTCTGGACACCAAGGCAGGGAGGACTGGGCCCACAGTGCTGCCTAGAGAGAGGGGGGGCAGCCGCCGCCTCTTCCCACTTGCTTGCCCCTTCTTTCACTCACTCTTTGGGCAGGGCAGCATAGAGGGGTGGGTCTTTGAGAGAGCAGCCGCCTCACTTGCGCACGCGCTCCGAGTGGCATGGGATTGGGCCAGCTGGGCCCAATCCTCAATACCACTTGATGGGAGGAAGGGCTAAGGCGCGAGCCACCATTTTCTTGCTTGCGCTCTCTCCTCCACACCACCCAGTGAGAGCGCTTGCGAGCAGGCCACCAGTGCTGGGCACGGAGGGAACGGTATAAGCAGCATGCCAGCTTTATGGAGCCCCTGGCTTTATGGAAGTAGTCCTGTTATTCCCTTCCTTCCCCTGGATGGCCCCGTTAAGCTTGATCTTTCCTGCTGCATTGCCCAGGACGAGTGAGCAGGTAGACCGTTGCAGATGGAGAGGGCAGGTGAGGTGAGCAACAGGAGACAGTCGCATCCATGCCTTTTTGGAGGCCGCACCTGCTCCTACAAGAAGCTGCTTCCTCCTCTCACCCATCCTCTCTCTCTCTGGGTGCCGCAGCAGGGAGGATCTGGTTCACTGGGCAGAATTTCCACCCTTGCGCTGCTGAAAGGGTGGAAGTGAATGGGGAGGCTGCTCCCTGTGTGATGCGCTGCCCAGACACAGAGGGTGAGCGAGTGGCAGAGGTGGTTGCTCTCACTCCCTCATGGGCCCAGTCCACCCTGCTATGGTGCCCAGAAAGGGGGAACAGGTGAGAAGAGGTAGGGGGAGCACCCACTGCCTTCTCTGGCTTGCACACTTCTCTGCCCCCTCCCCAAGAAGTGAAGGAGGCGGAGTCTGCGGCGGCACTGCATGTAGAGTGGGCTTCCAGGGGGCTGTGGTGGTGGGGTTAATAACACAGGTGAGGTGTCCTCAGACTGGTGAATGGAAGAACTAGCACTGGCCGTGGAGGAAAAACTCTGCTCGTGACGCATAAGCAGCATGAAAGCCGGCTCCATGGATGCTTTTTGATCCCCAAAGTAGTCATTTTACAGATTCTTTGTGGCAGTTTAAAGAGGAAACATGGATAAAGCATGTCCTTTCTTGGAAGATGTAGAAACTGCCCAAGCTATACTTCTATATACTCCTGCCAACTTGAAGTATTCTATCTGCTGGGAACATCTAGAAGGTGCATACCCCAAGGTAGACATGGGTGCCAGTAGTGTGTACTGGCACAGTGATTGAATAGTTTGATCTATGAATCATATCTTGGTGATTAAGTGGCTCCGATGAGAGTGAGCCCCGGGGTCAGTAGTGCTTGGCTTGAGTTCGTGGGCCATTTGTGTTTTGCGTGTGTCACACATACACAAAATTTCAGATTTTTAGGGCTGTAATGGAAAATGAGTATCATGAATAGGGATAAAACTCTGTAGCTGGTTAAGAAGGCTTTCTTGGGTTGACTGCAGTGCAACAGCTGCAACGTGCTAGCATGTAGCCTTGTTACGGGCATGCAAGGTCTGCAGTGTTGCCATTTATCAGAGAAACCAGAGATGGGAGAGATCTTCAGGGTCCATCTTCTGACAATGTGCAGCTTCTCGTGTTGTGCTGTAGTTGACTTGCCCGTAGTGGTGGTAAAGGATGATGAGTGACAGTGCCATGGATTAATCTGCCCAAAGAATCATACCACCGAATAGGTTGTATGTAATAGTCAAAATACCGTGGGGTGGGTTCTCCCCGCCCCCAGCTGTCTACCTGAATTATCTACTGGATACTACCGATCAAGCTTGATTGAAAATGTTGTCCTTCAGTTCTTTCTGGGACTGTCATACCACGTGTGCCATAGCCTGGGAAGGGATGTAGTGGTACTGATGTGCTTGGGGACATTCGCCTGGAAGCCTAGCAGAGGAGGTTTCTTTCATTATTAGAATTTGGAATAGAGAAGGAACTGTCTGTTGAGCAAACCAGGATTTTAGTGTTGGATAATGCTATAGGAAAGTATTAAACAAACAGATTTCTCAGGATGTGCCTTTCTAAAAGTAATCTTTGACACTGGCACCTCTAATGTATGCCTTTTCCCATCCTGCTCTGTGCTTGTGATACACAGCAATCTGGATGATGTGTGATCAGAGTACTTTGATATGGAGGATTATGGCTTGAATGTGGGAAAACATCTCTATGATCGCCAAGTCCTTTGAAGCCTACAGTTCTACATATTCCGCTAAACATTGTCTTACTTCCTTGCTAGGTTAGACCACTTGTCTGATCTTTGAACATACCAGGCTATTGTTTTTCTCTTCCAGTTAATCTTTCACCATGCCATTCATTTATTGGAGTATTAAATCTTCTCTTTATATGCCTCTAACTTGGTATCTTGTATCGAATGGTCTTTTATGGGCCAAATGTTGGTTTGAATTGGATGAAATGCCCTCTCTGCCTCTTGTATGTTACTATTGTAGTCTTGGATGTTTCTTGGCTGAGATCTCCAATGTGACACAGAAGCGTGAAGCTGAAGTGGAAACTTCAAGAACGAATGGCTGGCTGTACTCTTTTATAGAGAGTATTGGGCACTGGCCAGTGCTGGATGCTTCAGAGGAAAGTTACTGAAAAGCAAAGGAACATCCTGATATTGTGCATCTTGCATGTACACCATGCAAGGCAAAAACATACTGTAAAACACAAAGCAGCAGCGGTAAGCAACCCGGTGCCTTCCAGATGTTTTGGACTACAACTCCCATAATACCCGACCATTGGCCATGCTGGTTGGGGCTGATGGGAATTGTAGTTCAAAACCATACAATTGGGTTGCATACCCCTGGACTGAATGCTGCCTGGAGAACCTGCAGCTTCTGATAGCCCTTTTGTGGCCCTGGTTTTGACCGTCCCTTTATCTAGGACTCCAACAGGAAGGGGGATATTATGTGAACAAGTACTCCTTCTTTATTTGACCATTTCAAAGATCCTATGGTATTCCTGGTTATTGTAGAAGCATGCAGTGCTCCCTGTACCAGTGTAAATACTTGCAGTTTGTGCTAAAATAAATGGAAATATATATCCTGTTACTGTAAAAGTTATAGTATTCACTGTACAGTCATGCCTTGGATTGAGAGCATAATTCATTCCGGAAACGTGCTTGTAATCCAAAACACTCTTATATCAAAACGAAATCCCCCCAAAAAAATTTGTACAGAGATTTTTAATTTAAGCCATACTAGAATCATAGAATCATAGAAAAGTAGAGTTGGAAGGGGCCTACAAGGCCATCGAGTCCAACCCCCTGCTCAATGCAGGAATCCAGGTCAAAGAATCCCTGACAGATGACTGTCCAGCCGCACCTTGAATGCCTCCAGAGTGGGAGAGCTCACCACCTCCCTAGGTAGTAGGTTCCATTGTCTTATTGCTCTGACCGTCAGGAAATTTTTCCTGATATTTAGGTGGAATCTGGGTTCCTGTAATTTGAGCCCATTATTCCATGTCCTGCAAACTGGGATGATCGAGAAGAGATTCTGGCCCTCCTCTGTGTGACAACCCTTCAAGTACTGGAAGAGTGCTATCATATCTCCCCTCAGTCTCCTCTTCTGAAGGCTAAACATGCCCAGTTCTTTCAGTCTCTCCTCATAGGACCTTGTTTCCAGTCCCTTTATCATCCTTGTTGCCCTCCTCTGAACCCTCTCCAGTTTGTCTATGTCCTTCTTAAAGTGAGGTGCCCAGAACTGGACGCAGTTCCAATACCTTCTCACTTGTGGTATTGTTGTAGATGTGTACTTGTAATACAGTACTTGTATTGCAAGACGTCGCTTGTTTATCAAGTAAAAAATAAATAAATAAATATTTAAAAATTTGCTTGTCTTGCAAAACGCTCTCAAACCAAGTTACTTGCAATCCAAGGTATTACTGTATTCTTATTGAGTGACCCCAGACCCCTGCATTAAATACAGTGAACTAATAAATAAGTGTCGGTACAATAAACCTGCAAGAATAGTTCATCTAAATGCACATAAGCAGACATGTTACTTAAGTTGGGCCCACACTCTGCAGCATTCTGAAAACTCCACAGCAGCTGCGTTTAAAAAAAAAAAAAAAGGAAGTAGCATAAGAGTGAAAAATAGCACTGCAGTGCACGTGTTAATATTAAATGCAGGCTCAAGCTAATCTAATGTCCAAAAGCTAATGAGAGCCCCAGAGTGACGTCTTCTTCTTTTTTTTTTTGCAGCTTCTTCAAGGCACTATCTGTGCCTGAACTGTCAAAAGAGATCGCTAATATGACTGCAGTGCTGTGTAGCATCAAATGGAACATGAGTTACTCGCTCCGGTTCTGTTTGTGCAACACAGGCTGGCGCTCTCTTCATGCACAGATTTGTCCGTGGCATACACTTAGATAGAGAAGGGGCGGCGGGGGGGGGGGAGTAAACTTCTACTGAATCAAACTGTGGGTCCATCTAGCCCAGTATTGTCAACACTGACTGGCAGCGGCTCTCCAGGGCATCAGGCAGGATTCTTTCCAAGCCCTACCTGGAGATGTTGGGGATTGAACCTGGGGGACCTTCCGCATGCAGAGCATGTGCTCTACCGCTGAGCTGCAGCCTCTCCTTGAATACTGGTTGCTGTGCTCAGCCTTCGGAGGCACCAGGTACAAGCCAATTGCTCAATAAATAGGATATCGGGTGCTTAATGGGACTTAGCAGCTATGCGAGGCCCAAATAGCATTTGTGATTAGCACACGTGGCAAGTTCACTCAGGACTTGCTCACACTTCTCCCTCCCCCATATCTGTACTTTATTTTACCTTAAGTCATCATGGTTCAGAAGTAATCCCTTATGGTGTATGCATTCCCCCCCCCCGCTCCCTGTTTAGTTATACTTGACATTAAAAAGATGATTATGATGATGATTATTATTATTTATTTCATTTCTATACCACCCAATAGCTGAAGCTCTCTGGGCAGTTAACAACAATTCATACAATACTAGAAAAAATAAAGATACAATAAAAACAACACAAAAATCTCAATTCAAAATTTAAAATGGATTTTAAAACAATTTGAGCAACTAAAACAAATTCAATGTAACTGGATCTGTTAAGAGAAAAAACAACTGACGTAAGTCCCCCATATGCAATTAAGAGCCATTAGATGCCATTAAATGCCTGAGCATAGAGGGCAGTCTTAACCTGGCACTGAAAGGATAGCACAGTTGGCGCCAGGCGGGCCTCAATGGGGAGATCATTCCATAATCGAGGGGGCTGCCACTGAGAAGGCCCTCTTCCTTGTTGCCACCATCCGAGCCTCCCTTGGAGGTGGCTCTCAGAGGAAGGCCTCAGATGTTGAGTGTAGTGGCCGGGCAGGTTTAGGTCAGGAGAGGTGCTCCAACAGGTATTGTGGTCCCAAGCCATATAAGGCTTTATAGGTTATAAAACCAGCCTCTTGAATCAGGCTTGGAAGCATACAGGTAGCCAATGCAAGCGGGCCAGAATTGGTGTTATATGCTTGGAATTTCTGGTTCCAGTTATTAGACTGGCTACCGGATTTTGCATTTTGCAAAATATATAACTAAACAGGGAGCGGGGGGTGGGGAATGCATACACCATAAGGGATTACTTCTGAACCATGATGACTTAAGGTAAAATAAAGTACAGATATGGGGGAGGGAGAAGTGTGAGCAAGTCCTGAGTGAACTTGCCACGTGTGCTAATCACAAAGGCTACCGGATTTTGCATTTTGCAAAATCCATTTTAATGGATTTTGCACAAGCTGCAGCTTCTGAACAGTCTTCAAGGGCAGCCCCACATACTGTAGAGTACATTGCTTGGAGATTACCAGAGCATAGATTACTGAAATTATAGATTAAATCAAAGTACTGGATATATTAGTATAAAACGTTTCCAGAACCTGTGCCCTTGCAGGTATAGTTGGACTCCAACTCCTGTCAGCCTTGACCATTGGGCTTGCTGGCTGGGGCTGATGGAAGTTGGGTCAAACAACATCTGGAGGGCTCTAGCCTCCCCACCTCTGGGGAATGGTGGTACATGAAGCAACGAGGTCTACTGTTTTGTGCCACATTCATCATCCATTCATCAGGCGATCACTCGTGACCGAGTAAGATTGTCTTCCAGGATAAAAAATTTACAGAAAGAAAAATTTTAAAAGGAGGAAATTCTAAAGAAAATTGTGTAGACTCTAGTGATGGGTCCGTAAGTGACTGTGGAGGCCAATTCTAGATCCACACAGCTTCCCACAGTGAGGACACAGGTTACCAGATGGAAGATGGTCCTGTAAAGGATTCGTTTGACGTGCTTTTCGCTTAGCACGTTTCTCCCTTTCGCCTTGCACTCGGGCTTCTTCAAAGTCCATGGAACCTTTGTGAGAAGCCAACCTCCATTTAGATTGTTCATGGACCAGAGCTTCCCAGTTTTTGATGTTTATATTGCATTTTTTTAGATTAGCCTTATGGACATCTTTAAACCTCTTATACTGACCACCGATATTCCGCTTTCCATGCTTGAGTTGGGAATAAAGTAACTGCTTTGGGAGACGGCAGTCAGGCATTCGAACAACATGACCGGTCCACTGAAGTTGGCGTTGAAGGATCATTTTTTCAACACTAGTAGTCTTTGCTTCTTCCAGTACACTGACATTTGTTCGCCCATCTTCCCAAGTAATTCGCAGGATTTTCCGGAGGCAACGTTGATGAAATCTTTCAAGGAGGTGGAAGTGACGTTTATAGATAGTCCATGTTTCGCAGGCATACAATAAAGTTGGTAATACAATGGCTTCATAAACCAGCGTTTTGGTCTTCTTACAAATATCCCAATCCTCGAACACTCTATGTTTCATTCGAGAAAACGCAGCACTTGCAGAGCTCAAACGATGCATGCAGCACATAAGGAAGTGTTGTAACTGAGACCTTGGAAAGGAACTGAAGAAAGGTGACAGAGAGGCTGTGCTTATGTTCTTTTTTTTCTTGGAATTCCCTCTTGTCTTCTACCTGCTTGGACTGTGGATACACACACACACACACACACACACACACACCCAGACATTTACAAGTGATTTGTATTATAGATTAGGCGAGGCAGAACCACAGGACTTGTCTGATGTGCGAACTGCAACTTAGTGTTCGACTATGAAGCTCAGCCGGATCTTGCCAATTAAAACAGTTGCCTACAGTATCAGCAGTGTTCCATAGAAGACTAGTTAAAGGTTTCCTCAGACTGTGTGTTCGTTGCCTCTCCTGTTCCTGTGTTTTCAAGAATGGCATATCTAACTTCCACTGCATTAAAAATATATATATATATGATCCTGGGAATGAAACAAGAGATCATTTCAGCCCTTTTAGGGTCAGAACTCCAGCTGAGTTTGGCTGCTCCCCTGACTATTGTGTGCTGTGCCCTCTGAAGACCAGCCAAGGCCATGCCTAATAAAATCCATAAACATTTCCTGTGTATGTAGCTGTCTGACTTAAATCAGCAACTCAAGAGTATTGATGTGAACAAGGTTCATCCATTTTCAGCAGCAAGGTGGTGGTTGTGTAGATGTTAAAGGAGTTTTAGCTTAACCCCTTTGGGCTCATCCTGTACCAGAACTATACCTAAATACATGATGTAACTGCACGTGTGTATTTGTCCTTGCCTCTTTCTTCCCATACCATCCCCTTTGCCCCATTAAACTGGAAATTGTGAACTCCTTGGGGGCAGGGATCTTGCTTACATTACTCTGTAAACCACTATGTATACTGGTGATGCTATAGAAATAATAGGCCTATTGAACAAAAGGAAATAAACATGGCAGGATCTGCTGCTATCAAATGGCATATCTCTACCCTCTCATCTAAATCTCCTTCACATGTTCTGCATGAAGTGTAGTTGTAGAACATTGAGAGATCTTCTGATGGGGCTTCCTCTGGCTATTATACACTCATATGAAAGTCACTGTCGAATTCTTAGCTGAATACATGTACTGTATCATTACTGCTGAGTGTGGAATGTGTAGCTGTATATTGCACCGGCATAACTTTGAACTATTGGGAGTTCTAGGATCTGAATTCCCTAAAACTGTTCTCTGAATTGGAAGACCATGCCCCTTCAGCAAAAGCTCCACCCTAATTAGAGGAATCTTTCCCCCAGTAAGATGCTGCATGATTGCTTCATATTATGACTGTTTTTAAAATAAAGCTGGGTTTCCCTGCCTCCAAGTTGGTTTTGAGTGTAGGCTCAAAAAAGAAGGGATGGAAATAATATTTGCTATTTCTAAAGTTGGTAAGGATCTGCCTTTCTGCCTCCCACAACCCTATTTATATCAGTGGATCCAAGGGGGTGATGCTATGGGCCCTAGACATCGGGCCTAGAGGGGGAGGCGTTGGGGGGGGAGGGGCTGAGACTGGAGTGGCCAAAATACGAGGTATCCTGAGGCCGCTCTAGCCTCCTTCTCTCCCTCTCTGAACTGCCCCATCTAGATGGCTGAAAACGGCCATCTAGCAAAAATGCAGAGTGGGAGGAGCAGAGATGTGAAGTTGCCTCCACCACTTCTCCTGCTCTGCATAGGATGCCCATAAGCCTCCATGTTCTCAGGCTTAAGGGCATTCTGACTGGATTGTGCATTAAACCATAGTTTAGCGTTATGGGAATGAATCTGCTCAAGCTTTGGGTGCAAACACTCCCTCTCCCCTTTGGTATGGCCAGAAGGAGAAGATTAGAAGCCATCCACTCGCTGATTTAAATGAGCTGGGTTCTTTCCCATCATCTGCTACATGATCCTTTTTAACTGGAGATTGAACTTGGGACTGCTTGAATGTATGAATGTTTAATACTTAAATATACTCTCCTGTCAACTTATTCTAATACAGTTTAGGATTCTTGGTATTAGCATTCTTACAATATACACCAAGAAAACACAATTCTATGCTCAAATAACATACAAATTGAATGTACTGAAGTTCTAGCATTCTTATTGGCTTTTGCAGAGCCTAAAGCATATTTACAAAGCACAAAGGGCAAGGAAGAAGAGGAGATGTAGGCCCATAGGAATGGGACACGCAGTGAGAAGGCTATGGGGAAAGAGGTTGAATTGCAGAAGTATCCTGTTACCACATTGATATAAAATAATAGGAAGTTTTAGCTGACCGTTATATGTCATTCCCCATAGATTATATTGGAATATACGTACTATCCCAGGCTGGCCCTTCCAGATCTTTCACCTCCTTTGTCCTAACCCTTCTCCCCTAATCACTCACGGGAGGGGGGGGGGTCCATTCAGAAGACTGGCTCCTCCCCGCAAAGCCTAAACCAGGGCTCCCCAACCTTGGGTCCCCAGATGTTGCTGGACTACAGCTCCCAGAATCCCTTGCCATTAGCTGTGCTGTCTGGGTATGCTGGGAGCTGTAGGCCAGCAACATCTGGGGACCCAAGGTTGGAGAGCCCTGGCCTAAACAGTCATGCACACTAACCCAGCCTCTTTTCCTTTTGCTGCTTGCAAAATGTTGGGGTTTCTGACTGTGGAACTTACATCAAAATACAAGAGCCTCTGTCATAAACAGTTCGTCTGAGGAACATATTCAATTCAGCATTGGAATCACCTCAGTTTTTGGGGCTGTACACAGCAAGCTTTAATATGAGGAACGAGAGTGATCACAAGGGGCCGTGGGTGCTTCAGCAGGTGAAAGATTCACACACAGATCACGAGAGTCTCAGATTGCATCTTTGCCCATCCTTACCACTCCTTTGGGGCTGTCTGGGAAAAAGCTAGATTTGGAATCCTGTTCTTGAAGGCTTTAGCACTTGGAGCATGCAGGAAGATTATACCCCACATGACAATAATTAAAAGATGTATCTGTGAAAAGACGGTTGGCTGTGCAAAACCTCTCTCTTTCCCTGCAGCAGAACGGGATGAAACCATTTTTGCTGCTGTTAATTATTTAATAACTCCCAGAACTTTGGCTAGCTTGTAAATATATTTTTTTTCTCCAAATGATAATTAAAGAAAGCAATGAGTAACTGTAGCAAGCTATATTGCTAAGAGTGAGTTAACATGGACCCTGAGTTGCAAGACGGTTCAAATGCTCATGGGTTGATAGGGTTCAGGCTTTCCCAGATGCAATTCTTAATCCAAGTTCTTAATCCAAATCAGGGGGAGGGTGCAGAAGGTGGGATGCCAGTGAGGAAGATATGGCTGGGAATAGCGGTTTTGGGGAGGGGATGAGGAACAGTGGCCAACACAGGCAACAGCCACTTGCCTAGACTGAGATGTGTAGATCAGTAATGAAGGGGAGCTGCGTAAGCTTGTGTAGCTGGTAGAGCAGAGAAGAAACTTTCCTGTGCTAGATATCCCCTTTGTCTCCATGCCCACCTCTTCACTCCTAGCTTCTTTTCCTCCATAGGGAAGGGAAAGATCTAGATTTCATAGATTTCATAGATCATAGCGTTGGAAGGAGCCTACAAGGCCATCGAGTCCAACCCCCTGCTCAATGCAGGAAACTAGAGGAGGGCTCTCCCATCCAAGTAATAACCAGGCCTGACCCTGCTTAGCTTTCCACACTCAGACAAGCTGAGCCAGCATGAGCCACAGGCTTGTTCCCTCCAAAGAGTCATGCCATTGTTGTTGTTGTTGTTGTTGTTCTTGTTGTTATTATTAAAGTCACACACTATTTATAGAACTTCTATTTCAAATACAAACACTTTTTTGTTAGCTACCTCTTAACTCTGGTTTCGGGGTGGGTGGGGGTTGGTCATCAGGGAAGTTGCTGGATGTCTAAATGCGGCCCTTGAGAGCGTCTCCAAAATGGAGGTCTGCCCTTGGACTGAAAGAGGTTCAACTAAGAAGCGAAACAGCCCCAACCACTATAAACGTTCCTTGCAGGAGAATTTGCCCTTTTGGGGATGGGGCACCTTTTTCCAGCTCTACAGAACAGAGTTGGATGTTGCGCCTGCCTGCAACATTTCCTGACCTGACTGCTTGTCACAAAGTATATTTTCTGGTGGTGTGCAGCAGCAGGAGGTTGGCTATTGAGCTGCATGCATGCCTAGACTACCATAGTGACTGCAGTGGAGGAAAAAGGATATATCCCTTCTGTTATGCCAGCTGAGTAATGGATTTATCTTTTGCCTTCCTGATAAGAACTTCCGGCTTACGAATAGAGATGGATGAATCCATCTTTCTGGTTTTGCATGTTTTCAGTCGTACGTCTATCTGCCCTGTTTCTGCATCAATCTGCAACTTAAAAAAATATATATATTCACACGAATATTTACATTAATATTTGTCTGCAATTCTCCCCCACCCCAGATATGCATGTTTAACACATTTTTGAGATGAGAACTATATTGCAGAATTTGGCGAAGTGCGTAATCTGAAGGGGAACTGCAATCCAATCTGTGTATTAGTGCGGGAAGCACAAATTAGCTTGGTTTGCTTTAAAATGTAGACGTACCGAAATACTTCCCCATCTCTTGTTACCTTACCCAGCTTGGCTAAGCACTGACTTGCATTTCATAAGTAATACTAGAGCTGAATGCGGAGGGTGGGGGTGTTTTCATGAACGTTTTCACAGCTCCTGAATAACTCCCCCCCTTCTGGCAATTTGGCGAGGGGGGGGTTGAGCATGAAAAGATGCAAAATGTTTACTAGTTAGGGAGGAAGGTTGGAAGAATGCATTGGTCCTTTGCTATGGCAGCCAGCTGAACATTCCCTGTCTTTCTGTGCCAGCAGTGAAACAACCGGTGTATCAAGGTGGAGAGCATTGGCCTGAATGCAAGGTGTTCCCTCTTCCGCCCCGCCCCCATGACATTCATAGTAAAGGCCCTGAGAGGACTTTGTTTGCTCTTGGCGATATCATATAACCAGATCTGTTTGGACGTCACAGTGCTTCAGAACAAATCTCAAAACAGAAACAAGACAGAGCAGCAGAGAAAGGGCAGCTGTTGTTGTCAGCAGCCATTTAAAACACTCCGCAAGTACACGGAGCAGGTGTTCTTCATTCCCAAAAGCCCCCTTCTCACTTGGGGTGGGGGGAATAAAATCTCATGGGTGACAAGTTGGGTGCAGCATGCCTCTTGAGTGCGCAGTGCTCTTATGCAACTGCAGTTCAAGGCAGCCTGCATCTGCGTTAAATTCAGGACTTGGGATTGGCTGAAAGTGTCACATCAGATTGGCTGGTTAGCTAGTAGCTTGCTGCCTTCAATATGCTTCATTTCCACCTGACATAACTAATGCACGCCTGCCCAAATCACATGTCCGGATCTGATCTCTGCTTCTGAACCAGTGGACTGAACTGAATATATACTGACTTTAAAAAGCTGAGGTTCAGATGTCTGTAGTAGACCAAACTCCATTATGGCACTGTCTCTGCTGGCCATTTGCCATGATTCTGGGGGGGGGGGGGAGGGTTGGCTACTATGGCTTTCACCGTATCCATAAACGGGGTCAGATTCTTAAAGCCAGGGGTCCTCAAACTTTTTAAATGGGGCCAGTTCATTGTCCCTCAGACTGTTGGGGGGGGCCGGACTATAGTTTGAAAAAAATATGAACGAATGGATCAAGTAAAAAAAAAGGACCTGGGTCCTTTTTTTTTTTTTTACTTGATAGGGGTGAGTTTTTTCCCCCCTTAAATGGAAAGTTATTTTATTTATTTATTCATTTCATTTTTATACCACCCAATAGCCGAAGCTCTCTGGGCGGTTTACAGCAATTAACAAGACAGTCCCTGCCCGCAGGCTTACAATCTAAAAAGACACGACACACAAGGAAAAAGGAATGAGGAGGGAAGAAGAGGGAATATTAATGAATACTCCTGGCAGGGCTGGTGGTATTTACATATATAGTTGCACAATTGTTTCATGCCTAACACAAATATACTTTTTTTTTGCCATCACACAAATTAGCATACTCTGCTTCAATCCAAAGTAGCATTTTTGAAACATTAGAAATCTGGCTTAGCTACATCAGCTCATACATAAGGGTAAAACACCACCACTAATTCTTCCATATTATGGAAAAGAATTAAAAGAATCAGTGCGTGAAGCGAAAGAGTTAAAAAAAAGTCTGCTTCTGCCAATCGGCCGGCAGGCCGGATAAAAAGGCAAGGCGGGCCGGATGTGGCCCGCGGGCCTTAGTTTGAAGACCCCTGCTTAAAGCTATTCTAGCGGTCTTTCTGCCATCCCCCTCTGAACAATTAGAAACTCTTGTTTTTCACTTTTTACTGTAGTTAAGGATCACTCATTCCTTTTCTTCCCTGAGGGGAGGAAAAAGAGTAGGCCAGGTCAAAGAGCTCTCACAACTGTACCAAATGCTCTCTTATCTTCTCACCTGGCCATGCTAGCATGCTGCCCTAAGGAGCAGGTTGGATTGATTTCAATCAAGGCATTTTAAATCAGTAATTTAAATCACCGAGAAAAATGGTCGATTCAAATCACTGATTTAAATCAAGTTTCCCATTGAAACTTTTTTTGTGAACAATGATGGAAATCTGAAAACTAAGCCATGTTAATTTACAACTAAATAGAATATTATCTACACTGTTTCATTCTTAGGAGCAGGCTTTGCCTCTCTTTGATTCACTGTATGTATTTTGCATGCTTTCCTTTCTACCTATAGAGGGAATGTCTTTAAAATACTCCCATATAGGATCTTTCTTATGACCAGCACCAATGACAGTTTGAGGTTAATAGCACAATCCTGTTCATGTCTCCTCAGAAACGTTCCATTGAGTTAAATGGGGCTTACTCGAGGTAAGTGGGTATAGGATTATAGCTGGGCAGTCCCATCCAATGTGGGTGCCCGTAACACTTTGAACTTGGAGGATTACGGGCATCCAATGGAAGGCGGTAGGAGCGTGGCAGCTAGGATTGCCTCCGCGCTCCCTTTGCCCTCCAAAACATTTAGACAGCCTATTTCAACAATCTAAATGTTTTTTCCCTCCTCACAAGGAGGAGAGCCTGAGGCACCACCTGGATTCCATGGAGGATGGTGGTGCCTTGCTCCTTCCCTCCCCCGCTCCATACTGGTTCCGAAGATGGTCTTCTGTCTTTGGAGCTCAGCTGGTGTGGAGAGAACCATGCCGGCTGTGAGGATGGGTGGGAGGGCGCTCCACGGAAGGCAGTTCTGAGGTCAGAGTGGGGACTCTGACTTATCCTGTGGCTCCTCAGACAAAGTTGGGAGGCCATAGAATTGTGCCCTTAGTAACAGAATACAGGGAGAGGCACACTTGACCATTTTGTCTTCTCTTTTTCATTCCAGTGTTGCTCATTTCTCCTTCACTCTGTCTTTGCCCAGCCTTGCCCTTACAAAAAACATAGTAGCAAATGAAAACAAAATGCCCATGACTGATAGGTCAAACAAGGTTTGATAGTTACTGGGCTGAAGAAAAATCCTTTTTTAAAAAAAAAAATACAAACAACAGCTATTAATTTTTAAAAACCCAATTTCTTTCAAGCATCTATTTTTATCCACCTTGATACATTGTCTTTCTGTCTTCACTAACGGTTTTTCACTAACTCTTCTACCTTGCTTGGCCTAACTGCACCACCACATAAGCACAGAACAACAGTCCTGTCTCACCTGCATCTTTGCACAGTCTTTTCAGTTTCTGGAAACTGAAAGCCCAGAACTTTGAAGAAGCAAGAGATGTTAGTTAGGCTGCACAGACAGATGAAAAACTGAAATTAATTAAAAACTCCATTTTTATGAGACTGTAAGTGTAGGTTTAGCATGTTTATGATGAGATTTAATTGTTATTATGTAGGAGGAGGAGGAGGAGGATTATGTAAGCCGCCTTGGGTTCCTTGCAGGAAAAAAGGCGGGGTATAAATGTAATAAATAAATAAATAAATACATTTTTTAAGTTAGAGAGAAATTTCTATTTCATTTATGATTTTTTAAAAAAATATATCAAAAGATCAATTTACATATTAAAAATCTGGTTTAAATTTTAAAAAAATGATTTTTTAAAAAATGATTTTTATCCACCCTGCTAAGGAGTGACATTACCCTCTCCGCCCCATTATCCCCTGGCACAGTGCCCACTAACACTCCAGCCACCCGGTACATGGGGAGAGTGAGCTTCAACACGGAGAAGCAGGCTATTGTAAAAATTACCGGTACATGGTTTCAATCAAGTTCAAGCGGTAAGAATACATTAGGGGTCGTATCTAATGGTGTCATTCCGCTAGTGCAAAGCTTCTACCACTTGTAGTAACCCCATTTTTATCCTTGCACAAGTGTCAAATCCAGTACTTTGATTCTGCTTGCACAAGCCATTGCACAAGCATTTTCCCAACTCATCACAACTTCATGACACTAGCTGTTCCTTTAGTACCTGCGCAGCATAGTGGAACAATGCCGCCTCTTGTACTTTTCCCAATTCAGCGTTGTGCTGGATAGAACACAAAGAAAAATACCTCTTAAATCAAAGAAAATAATTAACCCAGAGTTAGGATACTCCTAATCTAACCCCAGCTGGCCTGTTATGACTCCGAGTTGAAGGTAAATTGCCTCTCATTGGGCCATAAACATTCCAAGGGGTGGATCATGACAAAGCTGCCCTTCAGTGGGTGGTGCCTGAAGAGCCTTGCTTTCTAGTTTATTAGATGTTCTAGGGCAGGGCTCTCCAACCTTGGGTCCCCAGATGTTGCTGGCCTACAGCGCCTAGCATACCCAGCCAGCATGGCTAATGGCAAGGGATTCTGGGAGCTGTAGTCCAGCAACATCGGGGGACCCAAGGTTGGAGAGCCCTGCCCTAGAGTCTAGCCTAGAACATTTAGGGCACAACCCTAAGGCTGCTAGACAGAGTCTAGAAGTCCATAGGATAATTTGGAGTCTCACCTCCAACCTCGGAAACTTGCTCCAAGGTCGGAGCTGGGACACCAAACTCGGAGCGCCCTCCCCCCAGCCTTGCGGAAAGAACCATGCCAGCTGTGGCTCTGAGGTCACAAGAAGAGTGACCTCGGAGATGGGTTTGGGGGGGGGCAGGGAGGGGAGGAAACAGACTCGGCCAGCATACGCAATATCCTAGCAGTGCCTCAACTTCTTAAATGGCTGAAATTGGCCATCTGAGCATTTTGCATGGTGGGAAGAGCATGGAAGTGACCTTCACCTCCGAACTCCTCCCGCCATGCATAGGATGCTTGTTATCCTCCAAGTTCGGAGGGTTATAGGCATCCTCATTGAATTGCGCTGCCAAATCTAGACTAGCCTTCCCCAGACTGGTGCCTTCCAGATGTTTTGTTCTTCAACTCCCATCAGCCCCAGCCAACATGGCCAGTGGCCAGGAATGCTGGGGAATATAATCCAAAACATCTGGAGGGCATGAGGTTGGGGAATTCAGATCTAGACACTTAGCAGAGGTATAGATAGCTTTGTTGAGGTTCTGTGTATAAACAGAGCATATTCTCTAGGCTTCTTCATTTGTTCATTTAACAGGAACTCTTGGAGTTTAAGAAACCACCTCCCTACTTGTTGCAGGGCGTGATTCCTTCAAGCTGCTAATTATAAATAGATCTGATATGAAACTCTGCTGGCGTGAGTGAAGCCATGAACCCAGCCCTTAAACTTGCCATTGTACTTGTGCACTGAATATCTTCTTCAGAGCTTGTTGATGATAATTCTACCCCTGCCCTCCGGTCAATACGTTTTCTCTCCAATAATTGTTGAGCTGCCCAGCTGTCTGCTTCAGGTGGCTGTCTGCTTTGATTGGGGTGGGAGGAGATGTGAGCATTGCACTCATAGCTGGTGGGCTCAGTGCTTGCCAGAAGCCCCATTTCATGCATGTGGCCACCCTTCCTTCTCTAGACATTGCATTGGGCCCAGTTAGCTGGTAGCAATCTGCTTTTGGCCAATTTTAACACAAATGGTTTGCCACAAGACACTCTCCCCACTCAGTTGTGTTTATGATCAGTCACCTATGCCAAAAACTGAAATGGGAAGATTGGGACTGAAATAACACATGCATTTAAAAGCACTTTATTATGCAGGAAGCTTATGATTTCCCACTCTAAAAGTCTTCACGCTTCCTCTAGGTTCTCTCTTCTTAAGAATGTAAGAACATAAGAGCCATGCTGGGTCAGACCAAGGGTCCATCTAGTCCAGCATTCTGTTCACACAGTGGGCAACCAGCTGCCCATGTGATCCCACAAGCAGGACATGAGCGCAACAGCACCCTCCAGCCCAGGTTTCCCAGCAACTGGTGTACATAGGCATACTGCCTCTGATACTGGAGACAGCATGTAGCCATCAGGAGGACTAGTAGCCATTGATAGCCTTATTTTTCTCTTCTACCCCCTTCCCCATCCCAGATGCTGGACCATACCGTACTGGATGCAATCCCTCATGTATCATTCTAGTTTATTGCACCACAATTTCTTTCACCATCTCTCCAGTGAAGCGGATAAGATCAGTGCAAACCCTTCACAGTTTCACTGCCCTGTTACATTACTCAAAAGCATTATTGTGCACATCAGCACTGATGCAGTTATGTATCATTTTTAAAGGGAGCAAACAGTAGTTTCCCCAAGAATGGTGAAGCTAACCAGGCTTCCCCATTTTCCCTGATACATTTCCATACAGGGAGACAAAATAAAAATGAATTGGAGGACTGAGAATGCAGTTCAGTGGCTCACGCTGGCTCAGCTTGTCTGAGCGTGGAAAGCTAAGCAGGGTCAGGCCTGGTTATTACTTGGATGGGAGACCCCTCCTCTAGTTTCCTGCATTGAGCAGGGGGTTGGACTCGATGGCCTTGTAGGCTCCTTCCAACTCTATGATCTATGAAATCTATGCACATCTTCATGTGTGTTGCAAATGCAGAAAGCCTAATATTTGGTTATGAATCTACCTTCCTGCATGGCCATCAAGTAAATTAACAAACAGATACAAGTGCATTAAAAACCTCATTGCTATCCCCATCCCCCCCCCGCAATCGCACACCAATAGTGGGAGAGAGGCGCTAAAGCACTTTAAAGTGGCACATGTGGAATCTGTCTGGAAGCCTGTCGAACGGATATGTTCTTTGTAAATAACTCCCTGGCTACCTTTTTCAGTTGGCTAAATCAAATTGTTCAAGTGGGGCTTTTCCCTTTCCCTTACTGCACAGAGGTATTGAGGCACAGTGCTGGAAATGAGTAAAGAGTCTTCTGTTGTATGTCTGGAAGCACAACTTAATCCTTGCTAAGCTGCCCATCTTCCCTTTCACAAAATGAAGACAACAGCTTTCATTAAAAAGGGAGAGGTATTGTTTTGGTCTGTACTAAAAGCTACAGTGTGAGCTTTTAAGACATTGGGAGGCAACGTGTGGCCCTCCAGATGTTTTGGCCTACAACTCCCATAATCCCTCACCATTGGCTATGCTGTCTAGCAGCATAGACAGCAGAATTGTGCTCCTCCACTCCCCCACCCCCGCCCCACCAGGAGGGTCCTCTGGAGAGTCCCTCCAGCCACTCTCCTGCCATGGAATTTGCCGCAGTGAGAGAAAGGCTAGCAAGGCTCTCTAGAGCAGCCACCTGCCCTCCCTCTCCTTCCTGCGCTGTGTTTGGTTGGAAGAAGTGGCTGCACAATCTCCCTTGAGACCCATGCAGTCTGGCAGCCAAAGGCCTTGTGCCGGGCTTGCTGTCTAGGGCTGATGAGAGTTGTAGGCCAGAATATCTGGAGGACCACAAGTTGCCCACCCCTACTTTAAGAAGTACTACTGCCTCTTTCCTTCTAGCAAATATCCTAAATCAGCCTTGTGCTGGACCACAGTTCCAATCATCTCCAGCCAGCGTGGCCAATGGTTGGGGAAGGGTATCTTAGATGAACGTTATTATTTGGATGGGAGACCCCCTCCTCTAGTTTCCTGCATTGAGCAGGGGGTTGGACTCGATAGCCTTGTAGGCTCCTTCCAACTCTATGCTCTATCAGAAGGATAATCAGCAGTTTTCCAAAGGGCTATACTCCCACTTCGGAGAATTCCCCTCTGTTAATGGTCTCTTGCAAACGATTGCATTCAGATCTTACAAGAAAGCCTTCCCTTGTTCTAGGAGCATCTAACAAATAAATGTGTGGTGCTAGATGGACAACCTTTGTAGTCGCAGTAATGTTGGTCTTGGACGGTATCTTGGCTTGCATTTTTTCTCTTGTTCTTTTTCCAGTACGTTCCTGGAAGTGCTGCTTGCATAAACTTGATGGCATGCTACAAAAGAGCCCCTTGCTTAATATGCAGTGTGTGGGTGTTTCTGCAGCTCCTCCTCCTCCTTGCTTCCTGGTTCCGCTGTTGCCTTCAGAGCCTGAGAATTAAGTCTTGAATGAGAAATTCTAATGGGAATCTGAGGAGCAGGCAATAATTGGAGTCTGCGAATGTCATGGCCTCACACCACAATTGTTCTCGCCAAGCGGGTAAGGACAAAGCAACCACAGGAGCCGCAAGAAGGAAATGCGGAGACCCAGTGGGGGCCCAATTCAGCCTTCTGAAAGCAAGGCTCTGCTGTTTAGGATCACAAAGTGGCGACTTCTACCTGCATAACATTAGCAACTACATGGAGCAAAAAAATCAAATAAAAATAAAGGTCAATTAGTCCCAGCTATCCACTCGCCAAGATACTAATTTCTTGAGGGCAAAGTTACTGTAAATTGAGAACCAGGGTGAATGAAGAACAAGGCTGAAACTGGAAGATGTTTAACTCTCAAACATTTGAGATTTATTTGTCAAAAATGGCACTCAAGATGGCTAACAATAATGAGATACAGATTAAAAACAAAATCTTAGTTAAAACATAACATAAAGACAAATTAAAAACATAATAATAATTAAAAAAAAACACCAGTCAATTAAAAACCCCTTCAGCAACAGACCAGCTCACACGCCAAAGGCCTGCCTGAATAACAATATCTTTGCCTGATGGCTGAAGGACAACAGAACAGAGAGGGCCAACCTAGCCAGGCTATCAGGGGATTCCAGTGCCTGTGGAGCCTTCTTTTGCATCCCCACGTGCTGGGGCAGGACCGAGAGAAGGGCTTCCTCCAAAGATCTTAATACCCAGGCAGGCTCATGCGGGAGAAGGCAGTCTTTCAGGTACCCTGGTCCAAGTCATATAGGGCTTTATAGGTCATAACCTATAAAGAGATTTGTCCCTCTCTAACTTAACCAGATGCTGTGGGAAAATTCAGGGAGGTGGAAAAGGAGCAGTCTCTACCACGGCATATTTTAGCAGTAACTGCAGATTGTGCGTTCCAGTATTGAGCACAACTTGTTGTCCAGATTAAGCCTCACTGTCCACAAACGACTCAGAGGTTTAGGATGCTTCCAGATAAGGCCTTTATCCTGTAATCGACCTGCCTCAAACACCAAATTTTACAGGGGAGCCAGACATTGTTGTCTTCGTTTTGTAACCTTCCTGTGTTTTCGTACTACTTGTCTTGTCTTTTCTTTTTTTAACCAGGAAAAGGCCATTAAGACAAGGGTGGGTGGAAGGTAGATCTCCAGATGTTTTGGATTTCAGTTTCCAGAAGCCCCTGGCAACATGGCCAATGGTCAGAAATGCTGGAAGTTGAAGTCCAAAACCTCTAGAGATCTACTTTCTGCCCACCCCTGCATTAAGGAGGAAAAGACTGAATTCCTTTTGATTTGGAGTGCCCTCTGTCTGGAAGCACCCATAGATATAGTCTCTTTTACATAAGAAGTCTCATTTTACCTCCTGTCCAGCTATATTCCATCCATTTTGTGTTTTTAAGTGTGTTTACCGTCTCATCTTCTTATATTAATTCATTAATTAATTAATTACATTTCTATACTGCCCAATAGCCAAAATTCTCTGGCAACAATTAAAACCATAAAATACAACATACGATCTTCCCTTTCTTTTGGTTCTTAATACATCCCAGAAACTTTTAAAAGTTAAGCAATGACAAATCTGTCACATTCTCTGCATTTCTGGTTTGAGTGTTTATAGTCTTTCTGTTCATGTTCTACCTCACAGGGCAGTTAACTGGCCTTTTAATTTGTGTGCTTAGCGTTTTCCAAGACAGTGTTCCCTTTATGGTGAGTTAAATGGCAAGAACTGGGTAAACCATTGAGGGGCGTGTCCTAGAGCAAACTTTGGCAAGGGCTAAAATGCACCACAGAGACATTAAGGTTGGCCAGCAGTCATTCAAGCATTGTGGAGCACAGCTCTACCTCTGTCTCTCTCTCTCTGCTAGGGACAGTGGGAGTAGTATTTTTAGCATTGGGTAAAATCTGAAAGTTGACAGGATAGCACAAATGTCAAATGTGGTGCTTTTAGCCTGAAACACTGTTCATGGGTCTCTTACCTTCAAAGTAAGTAAATTGGATTATGTACTTATTATAGCAATACGCTTCCCCTTTATATAAAGCTTCCAGGGAATCTCACATCTAAGCAGTCTAATATAAGAGCCCAACTGGATCAAACTAAAGGTCCAGATTCTAGACCAGCATCCTGTTTCCAGTAGTAGTCAGCCAATTTTTTCTGGGAAGCCCCAAAGCACAGTATGTTCTCACTCTCACTCCCAGCATCTAGTATTCGGTCTCAATGATTTGGATTTAAGTTGCACGACTAAACCATGGTTTATTGCTACGTGAATGACCTCATCCGTTTTCTCCTCCCATGCAGTTGGGAGAAGAAGCCCACACAATACCGTACAATGCTCCAGTGAGCAGGCTTATTTTAGTGCTTGTTTTTGTTTTGTTTAGTTTTGGGCAAAGCAATCGGCTATTTTAACACTTAGATTTTCAAAACTCTTGGGTGCGTGTTATCTGTCTCAGGGACTTGATGATTTGGAATTTATGCTAATGCTAGAACTTCATCTCTTGTCACGTCTAGTTTAGTTCTTCAAATACTCTTCCTGAATAAAGTTGTTCAGGTGTAGGTATTTCTCCAACAACTTGCACCAGGAAGACTTGCAAATAATTAACGGAGCTCCTCTTCAGTCTCCCCATTTTCTTCCAGTAATCTTTTCCCACCATTGTCTCCAATCCAGTTAGCTTTAAAGTAGACCTGCATTGTGCCCCTCCCATCATTATGTTGACAAATAATTTGGCAACAATTCCTCAAGGACGGTCAACAACTCCCTACTCTACTCACCTAAGCTGCTCTGTCCTATCTCTTACCTCTGCTGCTGCTTTGTTAGCATCCTAGGGGCAGTATTCCATGGAAATTCATCATACCAGCATATGTTGTGCTAGAGGCCACTTACGTTAGTGCTACATCAGTGGCATAAGCAGAGCAGCAGCACTGGATACCATCCTAGGAGAAAGATTTGTCAGAAATTACATAGAGGCTGGCACTGGCCTAAGACCAGCGTAGGGGCAAAACTTGCATACTCTATTTCCATAGCACTGCTTGCAGGGCAGCCCTATGGAGGCTGTGTCTGTAGCCCTTTGTCTGCCTTCTAGTCATAAAGAGCTAGTAGCTTAAGGTGAGAAAGGAGAATGAAGGTCTTCCCAAGTGCATGTGTGTTTGTGTGTGCAGAAAATAGGCTGAAGAGCTCAGTCTGTGCCTGTAATGCCAGTCACTGCTCTCGACTGAAGAATTAACCTTGAAGGTTCTTTTTAAAAGGGATTCTAGTCCTTTCTGTCTTTTGTCAGTGCACTTCTTAGAATTATGATAACAAGGAAGATCCATTAGAGTGTGTTCATATGGACTGCATTTATATTTGCAGAAAGGAAAAGCAGTTTTTAAAAAACTGCTCTAAAAACAGAATGCAAAGGACACTATTATCCCGCTTAGCTCTAAAGAGCTACAGGTAAGGTTAAGAGGAAGACAGAGGCACTTGTACTGCTTTTATGGACCTACCTTATCTTTGAAGGTTGTGCTACAGAGGCTAAGCATGTAGCTCTTTTCCTCCATTGTTGGTAGCCGCTATTGCAGCAATAGATTGCTTGGGGGCAGTTCTTACTCACCTCTGGGGTGAGTGCTAAATTACTAAAATTACAAGGCTGTGCTACCTAAAATGTAAGTTAATTAGATACTTCAAAGCATGACTTCAGTTTGGAATAGAAGTAAATTCGGAAAGTCAAATTCCCCAACTTTTTTTCTAGCTTCTCCACACTTTCTAAGACCAGGCTAGTGTTCAGCTAATGTGAAGTGAAGTACTTTCAGTGCTGCTGCTGTAACTTGCATCTGATGGAATTCAGTTTTGGACAGAGGTTTCAGCATCCATAAATATCTGGGGGGAAAATGATGGCACTCTTAACCACTGTTCAGGTTCATCCTAGAAATGTGGTTGGCCCTTTTAAACTACCTTGAGGCTTATGGCATATCCGTGTAACTTCTGCATCTTCTCAGTACTTCCTGCAAAAACCATCTGCGCCAAACAACCTTATCTCGTTACCTTGTGCACTACAAGTTCCATGTTTGATTTTGAGAGAATAGCCCATGCAAAGCAAGTTCTGAAGTCCCTAGCAAATGTTGTGTAGATTTGGGAAATACATTTGTCTTTTCACAAACTTTGGTCCCAATGCTTCCTGATTTGTCCTTCTCATCAGCTGTGGCTCCATCAGTTGCACAAGGAATTCTGGGGCTGGCAGTTCTTGAGAAAGATCTTAAGACCTCTGACTCTCAGACTAGAAATCCAAGTTTAACTACACATGCACACTCTGCTCTAGAAAAGTTCCTGGGTCAGCAACTCACCATTCAGAATATTGCATGTTCTCCTCTAGCACTTCTGATTGGATCCAGCAAAATCTCACAAGACCTGACAAGGGGTGTATAAGGGAAATAAGTATCCATAAATATCCTCAAGCGTTATCTCCAGTTTAGGGCGCAATCCAGTTGGGATGCCCATAACCCTCTGAACTTGGAGTATTACGTACATCCTATGGAGGGCAGGCACTCCTCCCACCCTGAAACCTGGCTAATTTCGGCTGATTTCGGCCGTCTAGTTGAGGCGCTTCAGAGCCGGAGGGAAAGAAGCTGAGGCACCACCAGGATACCTCATACCTTGGTGGCACTGGTCTCCTCCATTCCCCGCCCCTCCCTGCCCACTACCCCATCTCTGAGGTCGCTCTTGCAACCTCGGAGACACAGCCTGTGCGGTTCTTTCTGTGTCGGCTGCAAGCGGGGGGGGGCACTCTCAGCGCAGAGACCCAGCTACAAGTTCGGAGCGATTTCCTGACCTCATAGCTGGGTCTCTGAAAAATCCTATGGCTGTCTAGATGCTGCCTAGTGGCCATAGAATTGCGCTGCCCACCTTATTCCCCCCCCCTTGTACTGGAGTTGTAGCCTGAGCTGGGGCCCACTGGATCTCAAAGCCCTAGTCAAGTGTTCACTTCCTTCCTTCCACCTCCCGGCCCCATGTTTGGGTCTTGCTCTTATCGCTTGGCTTTAGAGCAAGAGGCTCTAAAGGTGGATGTTCCTAAAGCATGGTTACATGATTGCAGATTTTGAGGCAGCCCTTTTGAGTAAGAAATCCCAAAGTAGCTATGGCATTTTTATTTTTATTTTCTTTAGAAATCTAAAAGCTGCCTTTCAAAACAAAAATGTTCTTAAGGTGGCTTACCATTAATATTAGAAAAACATTTAAACCCGATATCTAAAAACATTTTTTAAAAACCCACAGCTGCATAAAACAATTTCTAATCAGGCCGCCAAAAGCCATATTATAATTTAAAGCTGAGCAATGACAGTTTAAAGTCCAGTTTAAACAAGGAGAGAGCCAGACGTACCTCCTCATAGATAGGGAGCCACCTCTGAAAAGGTCCTGCCTCTTGCGCCTGCCAACCTAACTGCCCTTGATAGTGAGCCTGCAAGCAGGGCCTCTGTGGTTGACCTTAAGGCCCTGACAGGTTCATGTGGGTAGAGGCAGTATTTCTAGTAGCCTGTTCCCAAACTGTTTGGGGCTTTAAAAGTGAATACCAGCACTTTAAATTGAGCCTGGAAGTGAATTGTTAACCAGCGCAGCTGATATAAAATTGGCGTAATACGCTCTGAACTCTTGGCCCCCACAAGCATCTGAGCTGCTGCATTCCATACCAACTGAAGCTTCCAAGCTGTCTTTAAAAGCAGCCTCCCATGAAGCGCATTGCAGTAGAACAAATCAATCTTGCTTTGCCTCTTGGGTCACTAAGTACTTGTGATGCATTAGCTGCAAAGCAGGTAATAAGCAGTCCGCAGATCCTTGAAGTTCTTGCTGTGTCTTCTTCCTGTATCTCTAGTCCTCTTAAACTAGTCTGTAGAAGAGAGGAGTTGCATTGTAGATGGGCACCTTTATCCCTTGGTAATAAATGACTCTGTTAAAAGGTAGACAATAATCTGGAGTCTGTTGCACACACCACCACTGTTGGATCACTTGCATATACCGTACTTATCTGTGTGCCACTTAATGTGGACTCATTGCCAGTGTGGCGTAGTGGTTAGGGTGTTGGACTGGGGCTCGGGGGATCCAGGTTCTAGTCCCCACTCGGCCACGGATTTCACTGGATGACTATGGGCCAGTCACAGACTCTCAGTCTAACCTACCTCACAGGGTTGTTGTAAGGATAAAATGGAGAGGAGGAGGAAGATTATGTAAGCCGCCTTGGGTTCCTTCCAGGAAAAAAGGCGGGATATAAATATAATAAATAAAATAATAATAATTTAATGCCAGCCATCCTTTTATGTTCAGAGTTGTTGAAGTATATGTTTATGTAAGGGGTCAAGATTCTCTGAGGACAGAATTGGAGTGATTAACTAGATATGGAGTAAAAGTGTGTGTCTGCTTACTGTTTCTGAGAGGATGTATCTGCTTACCAAAGGGTACATACAGTAATACCTTGGATTACAAGTAACTTGGTTTGAGAGCGTTTTGCAAGACAAGTAAATGTTTAAATATTTATTTAATTTTTTTTTACTTGATATACAAGCAACATCTTGCAATATAAGTACTGTAGTACGGCTTAAATTTAAAATCTTTTGGGGGGATTTCGTTTTGATATAAGAGTGTTTTGGATTACAAGCACGTTTCCAGAACGAATTATGCTCTCAATCCAAGGCATGACTGTATACAACTATCTACTCAGTCTGGTGTCAGATAGACCAAGATTACATTAAAAATTCTTATTTGCTTCCCACCAGCCATACCACAAAGCATGCTCTGTGCTTGCTTGCATACTTTACTACTACTTTACTATCACTGCATCTGTTTGTGTTGCTAACTGCTAGCTAAGCTAGTGCCCGAGTTTGCTTTTTTCCTCCTCCCTCCCATTCCCTTTTCCTTTTGTGTCACAATAATAATAATAATAATAATAATAATAATAATAATAATGGTAGTAGTAGTAGTTGTAGTTGTAAGCCTGAGGGCAGGGATTGTCTCATTAATGAACTTTGTGAGCTTCTCTGGGAGCCTTTTTCAGCTGAAAGTAAGGTAAAAATGTTTCAGATAAACCTTTTTTCCTGCCTCTCTCTTTCATGTCTTGAGTTGGAGGGGATGGCAACCTTCTTCTCCTATTTCTGCAGCATCTTTCCAGATATCCCGGTTGCCCTTTGCCAGCTGCTGGGAGGCAGTTCTCTTCTCTCACCCCACTTCACCTTCAGCTACAAGGCTCAAGGTGTTCCTCCTACTTCATAATTTGGAGCTCCGGATATGGGATAATTTGAAGGCATCTCTATGTGAATTGTAAATGGAAGGGGCAAAAGAAAACAAATTCTGGGCTCTGAAATGTCTCTGCAGTGTATGCTCTTTTGTCCTTCCCAGCAGAGGTTTGACATTTCGCTGTGTGTCCATGTTTGCTTATTTTGTGGAAGAACAGCAAATAGAGAATCCTAGATCCTCGTAGAGTTGTCTTCCTAACTTATTGACCCAGGGGCCAGTTCAAGGTGACATCTGTGGCTGTAATGTTTCAATAATGCCTAGCATCTTCAAGTCTCTTAAATAGGCCAGCGTTGAGCTAGAATCTGGCAGACCCAATTCTGCTCAGGCTTTGGGACTACCATGTTCTCCGTGAACATAAGACAACTCAGCAACTGGAAGAGGCCACCCAGCCTGCCTTTGTTTCTGGTTAACCCATTTCCAGACTATCAGCTGCTGAAACAGAACACCACATATGTAAGTCTGGAGACCTTGGAATCCCACCCCTCTCCTGAAACAAAGCCAGTCCCCTCTGCTGCATCTTCAGCTGCCAAATTCCTGTGGAACTGATCCCATATGTATGTTCTCCTCCGAGCCCCTAACTTGGCGGGTAACAGCCTTGCCAGAACTTCTTCTGCACGGACTCTTCTGGTCAAAGTGATGAATTGGCTTTCTCATGGCCATTTGATCACAGTATGGAGAATGGGAGGCGAGGTTGGAATGATGCAGATTGTAAGTGGCAGGACTTGGTGTGAGGCTTGGCAGGTCTGTAAATGACTTATGTTCTCATGTTGCTCCAGTTAATTCCATTAGGATCACCTGCCTACCTGGTAATGTGCACAGTTCTGCCCCTAATCCCCAGGCACGGTGAAAACGGAAAGTATTTCTCTGGGAACCGGTTCTGCTCCTAAGACTTCCCTAATAGTTTCGATCTGCCATGTCCTTTCTTTTCTTTTCTTTTTTTTTTTGGTTAAAGACCTGGAAGTTGCTATAAAGCCAGATTTGGTCATAACTTGCACCAAGATAACATTTTTGTGCTTAAAATAACTGCTAGACGTAGCTTGTGAAACTTGTTGGAACCCAAGTACGGATGTCAGAAGTTGGACTGTTTCAGCTATAACATTGAGAAGCTGGGCAAATGGGAGTGGAGGTTAGAATTGGGGAGTTGCATATGGGCAAGAAGCAAGGAGGAAGAGCCAAATGTGTTCATCCAAAAATCAAGTACTCTGGCCACTTTTTAAGACTTGAGCAGATGCTTTACTGTAAGAAGTACTACATAGGTCTTGTCCCCCCTCAAACCAAGAGGGCTAGAACTTTTAAATATATAAAAGATGAAGTCCAGTTTTGGACCAGGTATTGATGCGTATGCCATGTCTGAATAGATCAGCCTTTCCCAACCTGATGCCCTCCAGATGCTGGCTGGGACATGCTGGGAGTTGTAGTCCAACACATCTGGAGGGCATCAGGTTGGAGAAGGCTGGTGCAGACAGCCTCTTGTGGCTCTGGACTTTGCTGGATTTAAGCCTGTGACTTCTGCAGCAGACCTACCAGTGACATGCCTTGGCTATTTTAGTAGTGATGGGATACCAGAGTGCATGTAAATACTTAATAACCACACTGAGCACCTCACGGGGTTGGCATTTAATGTGAAGCTCTAAACTTTACAGTGGGATTTGTGTCATGTTGAGACACTCTGGAGCCTTGAGAACACTGAATTGGCAGCTTGAGCACGTTGTGTACAGTTAGGGATACCAGATGTCCCTTTCAGTTTTAAAGCAAGGATACTTAAGGAAGCAGGAGAAAATCTGGGGGGTGGACAGAGGAAAAAACCTCTCTTATTTAGGCTCTTATGTGTGTTGAACTGAACAAATAAAATCTCCTGGTCAATATAGTATAGACATTTATCTATGTGGGTTTGTACTATGGACTGAAGTTCTGTGTAAAGAGGGAGGGGGGATTGCATTTCTTCTACAGCACCATTCTGCTCGACTTGCATGTCTACCACTAGAAAATCTTCTCACCATCAGCTATGCTGTCTTGTATCAAACTCTTTAAGAATTGCCCCCTCCCTCCCATTAATGGGAGGAATAGGTGTTTGAGAATCTCTATTTTATAGGTTGCTTTTTATTCTAATGCAGCGATCGCTAACCTCTGTACTCTTGAGTGACTGCTGTATTCTTGATTGTACCTAGTGTGGCTGTGTGTATAGATATTTTCTCTCTCCCTCTGGTCTGGCCCCCTTCCTCCACCCTGGGGGATGGTCCTACTCCATATTGTTTTAAGCTCGGGGCATTACCTTGGTATAAGCTTCGCAGGCACGAAGCATCTGCACTTGGGCGGTATGAGGTCTTCAGCTGGAGTGGAAGAGCTAAGAACGATTGAGCTTTCTGAAAGATCTCTTTGGATTGGCTGCTTGTCTTCTTTCCTTGCCAGAATGAGCATGAAGTAGCAATGTAAGGATACATACAAAGTACTCGTGGGGAGCCACTGTTTCTCTTACAAGTGAAATGAAGCAACACTTCTTAAGATGCCTTCATTAAAATTGGGCAGGGACATTAGGGACCAGTTAAAATGGCTTCTGGACTGGTACCAGAATGGCTTCAGGATCAGTACTAGTTGGTTATTCCTGTCCTATGGGAGGAGGATGTGTGTCTGTTTAACACAAATGGGTCCAGGGTGTTGTCTTTTAAAAACAAATAAAACTGATCTGCACATAGGGTAACCAGGGAGTTGGTAACATCCACTGTGGGGTGAGTGGATTCTCTGGGTGTGGGTGAGTTCTAGTTCTGGGCAGGAACAAGATATCTCAAGTTTGCATCTTTGCAATGCTTGTACACAACTACTTGCTCAAGCCAGTCCTGCCCCTTGAGAAGAGAAGACATCTCTGTTGCTGCATGTCTGCAGCTTCCCTCTCCCCGTTGGAGGCTGGTTTTGGATTCTGTGGTTGATAGCAGATGTTGTTGTACAGTATCAAATCTCTGCTTGCTTTGAGACCCTTCCTGAACACTGTGACAAACCTAGGATTCTGAATTCTGTGCTGCCTGTTGCAGAGGTTAAAACACTTGCTTGGCTGCTGTGTGTGTGCCTGTCTGTGTAGAAACCCAGGTTCAAATCCTCACTCAGCTTGGAAACTCACTGGGTGACTTTGGAGAAAGCAAGATATCTCAGTCTAACATACCTCGTAGTATGGTTGAGGCTAAAGTGCCAGTTAAAGCTCCTTGGAGAAAGTAGGGGATAAAATCTGCTAGCACAACGTTGTGCTATGGGTGGCTGTGACTTGACTATTGGGTGGGCTATTCACTTGCCTACTGAAGAATGACACACATTTTTCCAAGGAACAAATATTCACAATGGCAGTAGTGAGTATTAAACTTCCAGTAGTCTTTCTTTGTGTGTGCACGTACGTATGTGTGATGACTAGCCATGTGAACAACTTTTACCCAAGAAAAATCTCACGCTAGATGCCCCACTTTCTGTATGTAATGCTTCTTTCCTCCCCTTTGTTCTCCTTGAATGCTTTTATTTGATTAGTCTTGTGAATTAACTTCAACAGAAGATGCATGCATCTGATGTGTGCACCTTTCATGAAAGCGTATGCCAGAATAGATTTCTTAATCTTTAAAGGACCACAGGACCCTGCCATTTTTGCTGCAACAGACTAGCATGGCTAGCTCTCTGGAAATTTTTTTTTTACAGAAGGGTGACTCCTTCCTTTGGGAGCAATTCTAAAACTGGTGTTCTTCCCAATCTGACACTCCAGACAAGAATTTACGTTCTTGTTTTCTAGAATGCCAGGTAGGCTCTCCTTGGATACCAGTGGGCACGGTCCATGGCACAATCATCTTCCTTGTGTTTGGAGATACACTGCTGGCTGAAGCTTTTGACCTCTCAGGGTTAAAATGGATTCATAGATAGAGTTGGAAGGAGCCTACAAGGCTATCTAGTCCAACCCCCTGCTCAATGCAGGAAACTAGAGGAGGGGTCTCCCATCCAAGTAACAACCAGGCTTGACCCTGCTTAGCTTTCCACGCTCAGACAAGATGAGCCAGCATAAGCCACAGGCCTGTATGTCCACACCTAGAGTGCCTTCTTGTTGCAGTCGATCAAGATTGAAATGTAATTTGGGATAGACATTCATATGAGATGACACTTTTTGTGTGTTCTGATGTTAAGGAGCAGATTTGTGTTTCTGAGTTTATTTTATTGCATTGCATTGCACTGCATTTCTATACCACCCAGTAGCTGAAACTCTCTTGTTCTCCATTTACTAGTTCTCTATTGAAGCCACTTCCATCAAATTCATGTAGGCGTTACTCACTTGAGACTCTCTGAAACAATTATTGCTGAACTGTGCAGGCTTTGGGACTTGCCCAGTTTGCCTTCCAAGCAGAACAGACATCTTCATCATAATCCATTAAAGCAACACTGAGAAAGCTAAACTGCAGTGCAAAAAGTCAGATGTGATAGGAACTGCTCTTTGAATCTATATGGCACTGCCATTATTTTGTTTTTAATAAAATTATTGTCTTGCCTTTCTAAAATTTAGAAAGCAACCAGTCCACCCTCCTTAGGGGAAGAGTTCCCAACTGGGGTGTCACCACAGATTGTTCCTTTTCTGAACTGCGCTTCTGTTGCACTAAAACAGCCTTTCCCCATGCCCCAACCAGTACGGCTGTACTAAGGCTTGCTCTTTAATGCCTGTTTGGAAGCTCCCTTGCACCTCCAAAATGAGTGACAGCTGAGAAGTTTAAGTAGTTCCTGAGCTTGAAGAACCTAATCACACTGAACTAGTAAATGTTCCTCTTGAGCTGCTGCCAACACCACTCTTGCGAGACGAGGGTGTGTTCTTGATGTATGTTACAGTTCTGACATTTTCGCATCCTTTTGGGGTTTTTTTTGAAAAAATTAAATGTCAAAGTAAAATGAGGTTTCTGTTTTACTAGGTAGTGAAACCAATCTCTTAATATCATATATTCCCTCCATTTCTGATGGCTGTAACTGCCATTGCTTGGATAGCCAAACGGCACCACCAGTAAACAAGAGGGGGATAACAGCAGGCTTGGGGGGAACCCCGAGGTTGGCAGAAGTATAAAAAAATCTTTAGAAATAACACTAATGGGCAAAAGAAATAACACTGGGCCCAGGGATGCCCAGGGACCAAAGAATGGGGATAATGGGAAACCAGGTTGGAGGGGAAGGTAACAGAGCAGGGCTCTCCAACCTTGGGTCCCCAGATATTGCTGGACTACAGCTCCCAGAATCCCTTGCCATTAGCCATGCTGGCTGGGTATGCTGGGAGCTGTAGGCCAGCAACATCTGGGGACCCAAGGTTGGAGAGCCCTGGAATAGAGTATCCCAGGAGCAGTTCACACTGCAGCATCTTAAGAGGGTTCACACTCACCCCTACATGTGCTTATTGTGGTTCTCAGAGTTACCCAGGCTAGCCTCGCTCACTGCTGGAACCGCAAGCCTCCTCCTCCCACCCCTGATGAGTGTCCGGTGCCTCCTTGAGTGTAGGAGCTCTCCACTCATACAGAGTTATGAGCAAACTTATTCTTACAAACATCTGTTGGACATTCTTCAGGGGAAGGGGATGGCAGTGCACGGTTCCAGCAGCGGTCGGGGCTCGCCCGCACCGCCCTGCAAACCCGCTGCGCATTCATTGAACATGTGAAGGAGTTCATGCGAACGAGCACCCCCCCTTGTCGCAGGTCCCACTTGTGGCATTCGAAGATCGGGTTCACATGGAGTTGATCACCTCAGATTTATGTACCCCCAGGGCTGCACGAAGAACACGTGTGAAGGAGAAGTACGCATGACTGCTATGACACAGCCGGATCAAAACTGTATTGCCAAGATGGTGATCCTGAGGTGACAGTGTGGGTGAATTATCCCTATGAGGGGCTTGAATGATGCGATGAGATGGCCAAATACGTTCTGTGTTGGGCTATTGGATAAATAGAAAGAATAAAGGCACTCTGCAGCAGATGCCGTCTGAAGTAACCATAGAATGGATGGGATGGTCTTTACTTTTTTTTCACTAGGTATCGTCGTTGTGCTGGCAGGCAATTCTGTGTTTAGAAATGGAAAATTCTCCCCCCCCCCCGATGTGTTAAAGCAGGTACACTCTCCCTGAAATTTCATAGAATCGATTTCATAGATCATAGAGTTGGAAGGAGCCTACAAGGCCATCGAGTCCAACCCCCTGCTCAATGCAGGAAACTAGAGGAGGGGTCTCCCATCCAAGTAATAACCAGGCCTGACCCTGCTTAGCTTTCCACACTTGGACAAGCTGAGCCAGCGTGAGATGGAAGTTTAGCTAGAGAGGGCTTCAGTTTTTATTTCTATACCGCCCAGAGAGCTTCAGCTATTGGGCAGTATAGAAATAAAATTAATATTAATCATTAATAATACAGAACTCCCCAGCTCCCCAGTCCTCCCCGAAGGCTGTCTCAATAATATTTGGAGCCATATTCTTTTGCAGCTGACTTTACAGCTAGCTTTTGTTGTGCTCCGTGTTGGTTGGTAGATGATGAAATGGCTCTGGCAGGGTACGCTTTTAATTACAAGATGGTGATGTGCTGGCACTGTGTAGAAATCCACTGCCCTTGGATAATTAATTTTGATTGTGCACACCCAGTTGGGTAGAGATGGCAATCAGAACTTGATTGGTAGCTGAAGTCTTCACAGACGACTGCCTGTAGGGAATGTGCTGACTGCTGTTGGTAAACAAAACAGTCATTAATTCTGCCACTGCTCATTAGCTCACTGCAGGTAATAGGAAGGTATGACATGCTTATACAATAGAGCAGTGTTCTCCAACCTTGGGTCCCCAGATGTTTTTGACCTACAACTCCCAGCATGCCCCAGCCAACTACGCTGGCTGGGGCATGCTGGGAGTTGTAGGCCAAAAACATCTGGGGACCCAAGGTTGGAGAACACTGCAATAGACCATACCACTTCCTTTGGTACTCTTTCTTCCAAAGCTTAAAAATGGCCTTGTGTTGTAGAGGTTGGAAATCGCTGCGTCAAGGCATTTAGTTATGCTACAGCATAACTGGCCCTGCCCTCGTCTTTCTCTCTCTTGTGCATTCAGATTGAGTGGGTCCATAGTATAGGACCATTACCCAATTTACACTGCAACCCTGTGCTTGTTTACTTGGAAGTAGGGATGCTTTGGGAATTTGTTCTCTTTGAATTCCAAAGCAAACTGATGTGTTCCAAATCTCCCAGATTAATGTGTTGGACTGGAATATAGCTTTCCATTGGGTTCCGTGCTTCCCTGGATGTTGCAACACAATTCTTGGCTCAGAAAACATCGAAGTGCATATTTTGAGAAATGTGTGTTTTAAGAAAATATGTATTTTGAGAAACATGCATTCAAAAATATGTGTTTCCAATGTACGAACATTCCTATTTAAAGTTCAGATGTATGCAGAAATGAGACAGAATGGAGTTATCAGTGAATCACATGCAAAAGTGATATGAACTAGAAATAGACTGATACTTCCAAACAGGGACTGACTGAGGGCCTGCTGTATTCACTGGAGCATATCAACCAACTCATGTGATAAACAAATTGGTTAAATTTGCAAAAGAGAGAAAATAATAGCTTTGAGAGAGAAGATAATTGTTTCTTCTTAGAGGAAGCATGTTTGTGTTGCAGGCAGCTGGCATCTTGGAGGTATTCCTTCTTCCGTGTGAGGGAATGGGAAATACCTCTTCTGAAATTGCACACCCTACCCAAAGTTTTTATAAACATACTCAGATTTAAAAACCAAACACAAAACAAACAAATCCTGCTGCCTCATTTAATAAAGGTGACCTCCTTAGGGTGCAATCCTATGGCCCTCCGACCTTGCCTGGGGCCCATAGGATTATTCGGAGTCCCAGCTCCGACTCCTGTGATCTCGGAGCTGGGACTCCGAACACTGAGCTCCCGCCCCACCCCCTTGTAGCCGGTGAGGAAAGAACCATGCCGGCTGCCTCCCCAAGGTCACAAATTGGCCTCGGAGAGGAGGGAAAGGGGTGTGCTGGGGGTGGGGAGGGGAGGAGGCTGGGGCTGACCACTTACGCTGTATCCAAACGGTGTCCCAGCCACCTTCCCTCCCCCTCTGAAGATCTTCATCTAGATGGCCGAAAACTGCCATCTAGATGAGAAGCAAGGCACAGGGCGCGGCAGCAGAGAAGGTCAGTGCCAGTGCCCTGCGCTGTGCATTGGATGCATCTAGCCCAGTGTGGCATAGTGGTGAGAGTGTTGGACTGGGACTCGGGAGATCCGGGTTCTAGTCCCCGCTCGGCCATGAAACTCACTGGGTGACTTTGGGCCAGTCACTGACTCTCAGCCTAACCTACCTCACAGGGTTGTTGTGAGGATAAGATGGAGAGGAGGAGGAGGAGGAGGAGGAGGAGGATTATGTAAGCCGCCTTGGGTTCCTTGCAGGAAAAAAGGCGGGGTATAAATATAATAAATAAATAAATAAATAAGCCTCCGAGGTCAGAGGCTTACAAGCATCAAGGGTGTGGGCGATAGGATTGCGCTCCCTGTCTGTCTAACCTAGCCTTCCCCAACCTGGTGTCTTCCAGATGTGTGTGTTTGTTGCATTTATATCCCGCCTTTTCCTCCCAAGGAGCATAAGGCAGCGTACATGGTCAAGCACATCTGGAAGGGGCACCAGGTTGGGGAAGGCTGCTCTAGCCTATTGATTTCACTAAACATTGAAGCCTTGGAACAAAGATGTTTCAGCTTTCGCCCTACTAGGTGACCTCCATAAGACCTTCGGTTCTTTCAAGATATATATATATATATACACCTCTGTCATTGGAGGTCATTCCATTTTTTAGAACAATGTGAATTTTGCTTTATCAGAGCGAAATGGGCTTTCTACGTTTCATGGTGATGGGACTGTGAGGCAGAGGTCCCCAGGGAAATTCAGTTGATCATCTGCTTCCCACGCTCCTGTCCTCAAAGCCTTAGGTGTGTCAGTCAATGCCACTTAGGAACATGCAGGTGCTTCTTGCACTTGTGGGAGCCTGGGAGAAGGGAGACAAAAAATGGGCTATGGGCAGCATCTTAGAGAGGCGTTTGCAGCATTGGCCTACACATGTTTCCTTGGCAAGAAACTCCACTTAGTTCATCTCAGACCAATCATTTCCTGGCTTTTGTGCAGTGTCCCCCCCCCCCCCTTCTAAAAAATTGAAATGCCTCTCCTAAGGCTTAGTTACTGGCAGTAACAACTGCAAGTTCAAATATGCTGGCATTTCTCCTAGCAGTAAGAATTGTGGGCAAATTAAGGCAACAGTATTTAGCTTAAAATAAAATAAATATGCCTTTTAAGCTGGATCATCTCGCCAAAGTGGCTCTGTGGATGACTGTCATGTGAAGTATTTTATATTCCAATATTTTGATAGAAATTGGAATGTAGTTGCACTCATGTGGATGTATAATGGACAAACATTTTCAAATGAATATACAGCAAATCCAGGTATTGAATGTGTTTCAGCAAGGGATGGCTCCTGGGTGCTTTATCCAACACAGGCATATGTGGGGTTAACTCTGTGGCTTGTCAATTCAGTCAGTAAGCCAATAGTCCTGCCTTCTGTCCCTGTCCCCACAATACAGGCATTTGGCCCTGCCCTTTTTTGCCTTTGGTCCCAACCCCCTTTTCCTTCTGCCCTGCCCACCACTGGAATGTGGTCCTCTAGAGCAGTGTTCTCCAACCTTGGGTCCCCAGATGTTTTTGGCCTACAATTCTCAGCATGCCCCAGCCAGCTACGCTGGGAGTTGTAGGCCAAAAACATCCGGGGACCCAAGGTTGGAGAACACTGCTCTAGAGCTTCTCAGGCTGAAAGAGGCTCAACGCCCCTGTTTTGCTATATAAGAATGAACCAGGCCCTTGGGTTTGTCAGGAACTCATTATGGATAGGAGCAGTAATTATTAGGAATGCAGATTCAGTAATAAGTTTCATGAACAAGGTCATTGCTGACTTGAGAATTTAACTACAAAAATCAGATTCCCTAGGATACAGACAACAAAACTATGTAAAATGGAAAAGAATATTGATACATATGTACGTTCTTGCAGTTAATGGTTTCCATAAACTTAGTTGGCAAGAAACTCTCTGAGAAGATCGTGTTTCTCTCTCAGTCAATATCGCAACTTAATTTTTTTCACAGTAAAGGTACGGTGGTAGTCCTGTGGCCTTTTGACAACTATAATGCCTTTGCCCAGTGGGTTCCTGCCTATAATGTCTTGTAATTCTGTGCTCTTGCCCAGTTCATTGCATCCCCTCTCTGTATATGTGACCATATGCCACCAGTGGTCAAGGAAAAGCAGCCATTGGGCAGAATCCAACAGGGTGATTGCGTCCCCACCGCTTGTGCAACATTGATTTCGTGCTTCCAGGGCAACTAAAAATGAGTGGAAACGCTCATTTCTGGAAGGAGGCAGGTTGGTGGAGCCTCACACAAGGGAGCTCCGCCAGCCTGCTTCCCAGAAATGAGCATTTCTGCTTGTTTGGGGGCTTCTTCTAGGAAGCGCTAAATCTCCTTTGCATAAGCAATGGGTCCCGCTTGTGCAACGGAATTGGTGGGACCTACTACTTGCGGAATGCAATTGGTGGGGGCAAAAGCATGGATTCCTCCCTCTATTTCCGCGCACCCCCAGTTGTAATGCTGCAGGTGTGGTGATGCTTGTAAAAGGGAGTGTATATGATGAACTGAAAAGCTGGCCTTTTCCACTTGTGAGTTTGTGTGTGTGTGTTGAAGGGTGTGAGGGCTGGGCATTAACACTGGAAGCAGAAGGTGGGAATATTAATACAGCGCTTATTCAGGCTTACGGAGGCTTTGTTTAATGGGTTTCCCCGAGGCTTGTGAGAAAAAATTCGGTAGAAGCTTTTGAAAATCTGTTTCCAATGAAAAGAGAAGCTGCAAACCCTGCTTTCATCCTGCTCTTTCTTTCCCACAGTATCTCTTTACAGTCCTTTGCTAGGCTATTTTGGGGCAAGGTGGGAGGGGGAAGCGAAGAGGTAGAGTGGTGAAACACAGTGTGATGGTCTTATTCAGGTATCCTCCTGCTAAAGGGAAGGCTAGTTGGATTCACATTACAGGACTGAACTGAATGAGTTGCCACTCTGCCTCCTCTAGCCCTTAATAAGAAAGTTTCTGTTCTGAAAAGGGGGAATAAAGAACAGAACTTGCTTGATTGTGTGGATTTCCAAGGACTGGGTTTACTGCATTCAGTCATCCTTGCAGTTGGTACTATTCTAGGAAAAGTAACCTTTTACTTTCTCTCTTCCCCCACCTTCTGCTTTTATGTGTGTGTGTGTGTGGGGGGTGGATAGTGAAATCTAGGGATTGCAAAGTCAGTAGTGTTTCTCTGAAGTTCCCTTTAAACAGTGCCCCTCTTCCATTCCCATCCCCCCCCCCCATTTTAATCCTACTTGTATAAGTAGCACTCTCAGTTGCAGTACATGGGTAGGCAGGTGAAACGGTTTATGGAAAACAGCTTACCGGTAAGTGCTTCTCTTCTCTCTCTCTCTCTCTTTCCGCCCGCCCATTTATTTGTCCTGGATGGAAGAAGAGTTGTTTTCTGAAATGCTTAAATTACAAAATACTTGTTCTAATGAAGTGGTCCAACTCCAGAACCTTATCTGTACTTGCTAGGCCTTAAAACTTAACTGATTTGTGATCAAAGCTTTATTTGTCTACTGATTGAAACGTTTCCATTGTTTTTAATTATTGGGGATGAGATTGCCAAGTACGGTGTGCAGACATGATGGCTCCTTCTGCCCTCTGCCAGGTTCTGTTGGGGGGGGGGGGGAAGGCATAGATGGATTCCTCTTCCAGTTAGTAACCAAAGCTAGCTAGTTTCCTGGTGAAACACCGTTGGCATTTCTCCTAGCAGTAAGAATTGTGGGCAAATTAAGGCAACAGTATTTAGCTTAAAATAAAATAAATATGCCTTTTAAGCTGGATCATCTCGCCAAAGTGGCTCTGTGGATGACTGTCATGTGAAGTATTTTATATTCCAATATTTTGATAGAAATTGGAATGTAGTTGCACTCATGTGGATGTATAATGGACAAACATTTTCAAATGAATATACAGCAAATCCAGGTATTGAATGTGTTTCAGCAAGGGATAGGCTCCTGGGTGCTTTATCCAACACAGGCATATGTGGGGTTAACTCTGTGGCTTGTCAGTTCAGTCAGTAAGCCAATAGTCCTGCCTTCTGTCCCTGTCCCCACAATACAGGCATTTCCCTAACTTTTACAAGAATGGCTGCCAGTAGGGGCAGTTAAGTACAGGCAGTCTCCGAGTTAAGGACGTCCAACTTACAGACAACCCATACTTAAGAACAGACTTCTGGGTTCCCCGGTGCGATGTCGTCTATGTAGAGTACATAGCGTAGTATAATACGCAATTAGCGTAATTTACGCAATTTGCGTAAATGCCGATTTTAACATACAGAATGCTATGCTGTTCCTACTTACATATAAATTCAACTTAAAGACATTCTTAAGAATGGAACTCGTTCGTAACCTGGGGACTGCCTGTTATTCAAGCAGGCACAAATTGGATCACTTAAGTCTACTTTTAAGAACTTAAGAAGAGCCATGCTTGATCAGACCAAGGGTCTATCTAGTCCAGCATTCCATTCATTCAGTGGCCAACCAGCCACTCTTTCAAAGAAAGAATCCTTTGCTGGAAAGAGCAGCAGCAAGACTTACTACTAGTGGGCACCTGACTTTCAAGTGGGAGCAACCATAGCTCAGTGGAAGAGAACCCTGCTTTGCATGCAGAAGGTTCCAGGCTTGATCCCTGGTAGCTCTCATTTAAACAGATCAGGTAACAGGTGATGGGAAAGACACCTGGAGCAGGCAATAATGGACTAGATCTGACTTGGGATAAAGCAGGTTCCTATTTTCCTCCAGTGTTGAGGTGAACGTTTGCTTAACAGCCCTGCTGAGTAAATGGCAACTCTTGGCAGCCTTGTGAATGCCTCTTGCCTCCTCACCAGATGTGTTTCCAGGTGGAAGAGGTGGGCACACTTTTCTCACTCTTTCAGAACTAAGTGCCAGTTCTCTTACTTCCACTGGGAAATCTGAAATATCATCCCTTTCCCGCTCAACAGAGCTGATATATTTTTGAAATCTGTTGCTGGCTGGTGAGAAAGAGAGAGAGAGAGAGAGAGCGGTATCCAATTAGAATGATGCTCCAATTCCATCCTGATCTCGGTACTGACCTAAATATCCTAATAGGATTAGAAGCAGGTTTTAGACCGGAACATAATAACTTGCTTTGTTCCATTGCCCTTTGCTGAATGCAGCCTAGCACAAGGAAGCTCTCTGAGCAGATCTACTGTAGGTTGTTGGGTTGGCTGCCATTAGTCTGTCTCATGCTTTGTTTCCTGTTGCATTGTCACCCAAGACCATTAAGGATGTTGTCAAATGCTAGTTGCTCAACATAGTTCATGAGAATTGCTACCTTATTTCCTGTGCTGATTGACAACAACTCATTGAAGAAAGTGAAAGTCTCTGAGAGTAGACTTGGTGAGACTTGGACACAATCTCTCCTGCTTTTGCTTCCCTCCACCCCACCTTTGAAGTATCAACATAGATACCTTGGTATGTTTATAGGCCATTAATGCTGCTGCTTTCTCTTAAGCTGTCTCGCTCTGCAAGCTCATGGCCAGACACATCAGATTATAGAAATGGATTTAAGCTTTGCAGCCAAAACAGTGGGAAAACCTGAATAGGAGTCTCTTCTTGGACTTCTGTCCCAAACTTAACTTTCCCAACCCTTTTATATCTCTTCTTGGAGTGATCAGCACAGTCAACATTCTTTTGGATTGCACTTCTGGTGTTTAAATGCCTCTTGTGTCTTTTTTATATGCATACACAGTATATGATGGTTAATTGGCTCCAGGTGCTGTAGTAGACAACGACTTATATATCTATTAAGAACTCTTAGTTGCCTTTGCTCAATGTGAGTGTCTCTACAAAAAAAATCTTAGATGATCTTGTCATTCAGAAGCTTTTAGACCACAGAATTATGAACCCAGGTTAGGTGTGAACAAAATGGTATAAAGTAAATAATGAGCAAAAGGCTCACCGGCTTGCTACCTCTCATCAAATTTAGTTCCAAGAAGCTGCTGCTGATTCCCCCCCCCCCCGCTCATATAATTGGTAGGGTGTGCACTACAGGGAAGATGGGGTCTGTACTCCTATAGAAGACTACACACTCTGGATGTATGAGATTCTATATTGAGTGCTTCCAGATGTGACTTACCAACATGCAAGCATTGCTTTACTGCTGCAAGTGGAATAGCATCTCACCTTGTAGCCAGATGGGCAGTCCCACTTTCCCCAGTTCATAATGTCACCAAATCTGAGACATTTTCTCCCTCGCAATGCAGTTCCAAGCTTGACTGACAGCCCTGCCTGTGGCAGCAACTTCGGGGGGGGGGGGGGAGACTGCTTGAAAGGAAATGCTATCTAGGAGGTGCTTCTAGATGACAATGTTATCCACTTGTTATCTCCCATGTTTTCCCACCGCTTCTTCCATTTTTTTTCTTGCTACAAAAAATCCATTAAGAAAGAATAGATGGAATAGCTGCACACAATGCCTCCTGATAGTTAGCACTAGGACCCATCCATCTGGAAGCACCATGCAAGGGTTAAAGTCTTTCTGAGTTCTGAGAAGATATGGAGGTTAAATGGGGAAAACATAGGAGATGTATGATTCATGATGATATCATGAAGATGCCCCATAAAAGAAGTACTGTGGAATAGCTATGCCTTGTTCACTAAACACCTCAGGTGGAAAAACCCTTGGACTACCAATCAAAAGGCATTGTGCAGCTATTGGGTATTTCCCTCCTTAATGGCTTTTTTCCTGATAAGAAAAAGATAGAAGTGGTGGAAAAACATGGGAGGATTACAAATTGAAGACATCACCTGAACCCCTTGTAAAACTCTGAGTGTGGCAGAGCGATTGCACCCTAAAGTCTTGCCTGGAAGTATCCAAGTTAAGGAAGCTTGGCTGATGTGGCTGGGAAACATCTCAGCCTGAGGAGCTGATGGTGCTACTAGCTAGATGGAAGGGGTTCCTTGTATGGATGGTAGACTAAAGCAAGAGGGTAAAAACTCTTGTAATAAGACCAAGTCAAATAACCTTTCCCCCCACACTAAGGAAACAGTCTGTTAAGCAAGTAATCTATTGAAGTGCTTTACTTTCTGAGGAGGAAGTATGGGAGGAGATCCTTCCATTAGTGCACTAAAGATCCTTGTGAAAGGGGCTCTTCAGAGTTCCTCATTCAAGTGGTGACTGTGTAAAGGATGCATGCTCATGTGGTTGTCTGTTTTCTACCCAGGTTTTGTAAACAGAGAAGATGGGGTCTGGCTGCCTGAAAGTCACAAAGTACTTCCTTTTCCTCTTCAACCTCCTTTTCTTTGTAAGTATTTGGATACAGAATCTGGGGAAGCCGGTCTATGAGTTAAGTGTGGGTGGGAGGGACTCTAACCTAATAACAAGAGTGAATTGTAGTATGGGGCAGGGGATATAAAAAGAACTCCGAGATGGTTCCTCCTTTTTCCAAAGAACTCACACATCTCAATGCAATGGAATAATAGTCAAAGGCAGACACAAAGTGAATAGAGTTGTTTGTGCTTAGGGTTGCAGTGGAGAAAATAGTGTTACTGTGATCATATGAACAATGTTTTATGATATGTTTTATGAACAAATGAAGGGGGGGGGATCTGTCAATAGATAATTGGTCAGTCAGTGGGAGAATGAGCAGAGATGTTGAAAATTATGAAGATGGCGAGGAATTAACTGAACACCAGAGTGTTCCATTCTTCCAAAGGCATTTCCCTAAATGTATTTGTTATATTTTAATCCACCCATTCTCTGGGCAGAATACAAAAAGACTTGCTTAGCCCAAGCCTGTCTTTCAGCAAGCCAGCATTCAAGCCTACCTACGTGTTCTTCATCCTAGGCATCTGCTTCCTCTTCTGTGTTCCTATGACACACTTAAAATGTGCGCTACCTGTTTCCGAGAGCAGTAAAGTAATTGTGATGAACAAACTGGTGAAAATAAAAAGAAAATATCAAAAGGTCTAACAAAATAATTTTATCTATACAACTACAGGCATTCATACATAAACAATAAAAAAGAGTATCAACATGCTGTGCAATAATTCCTATATTACAAAAAAGAACCAGTGCCAGAGATGACCAAACGTGTTTCGACCTCAGGTCTTCTTCAGTGCTATAGTATATAAAATGCAAGGGCTTCTATACACACACATTTTACAGTCCAAACCTCTCACTGTTAGCCAGTTTATCTGTTGTGGTGTTGTGGTGTCTCGACAGTTTATCTGTTGTGTATAGATACAATGATTTTGTTAGACTGTTTGAATTTATTTATTTTTTTACTTTCACCAGTTTGTTCATTCCAATTTCTTTACTGCTCATGGTTGTTGTATTGGGATACATTTTCCTGTTTGGCTTGTTGTGCTACTTGTTTCTGGTCAAAAAGAGTATATGATCACAGCAATGCTGTTTTCTCCACTGCAGCCTGAAACACAAATAACTCTATAGAAATACCTTTGTGGGGCTAGCTGATTGGCAAGATGCATCGTGGCTGACTAAGCTTCAGTGAGTTTATGATAGTTCTGCAGGTGTTCTTGGCTTTATTAAAATCTGAATCTTGTGCTTGTTTTATGGAATTACTTATTTCATTGTTCAAGCCTTTCTAAGGCCTAAGTGCTATAGCAGAAGATGCACACGACAGAGATATCTGGGGAGGGGCACCATGTATAGATGTTTCTATGCAAATGCTAGAAGCCTCCAAGCCAAATGGGAGAGTTGGAGTGCCTGGTTTTGAAGGAGAACCTATATAATGGGCATTTTGGAAATCTGCTGGAATGGAGAGAAACAGTGGGATGCAGTCATCTCTGGATATAAACCCCATAGGAAGAACAGGGAAGAGCATACTAGAGGAGGCAGTGGCGTAGCGTGGGTTGTCAGCACCCGGGGCAAGGCAAGTAATTTGCGCCCCCTAACCCGTGGATTTTAGCACTCGAGTCTCTTCCACTAGATTAGTTAAAGAAACCCTTACCCCCTAAGCACATGTATTGTTTGTATAATGCAGTGTATAACAAAGATGATTACTGTTATGTGGTTGTATAGAAGGCAAAGTCGACTGGGGAGCTGGTGGCCCACGTTCTTTTCCGCCATATGGTGTTTACTTTTAAAGGGGGGAACTTGTGGTTATATCTTTGTAACCCAGATACCATGCTCTTTTGATGTAGAAGAGCAGCACCCTGGCTGCGATTTCTTTAATAATAATAATAATAATAATAATAATAATAATAATGAGCAAGGTTCCTAGTCACCCCTGTTGTCACCAGGGGCAGTGCTAGGTACCTCTGGGCTCAGGCCTACAACAACAAATGCACAAATTTGCATATGCTAATTTCCATATGCTCTGTGTGCGTCTTCAAAGGACCCTGTCTTTTAAGGACACCCTATTTGTAAAAGGGGATGTACGGACAGGGGAGAGGGGGGCATCTGAAAACCTCAGGCAGAAAGATTCAATGTGTCACATAGTACATTATTTCAAAAGGACACTGGTTCTATACCTTCTGCAGCGCCATAAGACAGGAAGTTCAACAGGTGTAGCTTTCATCACTCCCACATGCCTGGAAAAAGCTTTCTATGCATAAAGCAGCAAAGGGTGACCCACCCACCCCGGCCTGGCATGCAGTAATGAGGAAATCCCTCCCCCGTTGAACTTCTGCCTGCAGCCACGCAGGTGCCAACGGCACAGGGGCCTCCGCCGCCCACAGAAGGAAGAGGGCGGCGGCGGCGACCCTCCCGGTGGCCCACAGCAGCCTCCGACTCACCATGACGGTGGCGATGATGGACAACAACGCGACGCGTTGTTGAACGCGTCGCTATAGGCCAGGAGCCTGTGCGAGGCCTGAGTGCCGCCGCCCAGCTCCCCCACAGCTCGCCTGCTCCGGTCAAGCGGCGTCGGGGTGGCGGCAGCAGCAGCGTCCCCGGCTTCAGCCATCCTCCTCCTGCTTCTCGGGCGGACATGTGCAGGGGAAGGAGAACGTGCTGTGCTGCGCTGCGCTGCGCTATCGCTTCTGCCGCTGCCCTCAAAGGAGGCGGTGTGGCCGCAACCGCCACTTCCCGGAGCCGGCTCCGCCTTGACCCGACGGGCCCGCCCTGCTCCTGCCTTCTTCCTCGCGATGAGGTCTGCGGAGCTTCCGAGCTGGGATCAAAACGCGTAGTGGAACAGGAGTCGGCTTATAGCGCCGGTCACCAGTGCCAAAACGCCCTTCCAGCGCTCCATGGCCCACGCCCGCGCGAGGCTGCCATCTGCCTGCCCGGCCCGCGACGAATGCCAGCGCCTCCGTCTCGCCTCCCGCCCGCCCGCGCTCTCCAGCGCACGACCTGGCCAGCGCGGCGTCGGCTGCGGCTGCACAGCAGATCGAGTGGTGTGCGGCTGATCCGCCCCTTTCTCAAGGCATCTGCCTTCGGGGGGGGGAGCAGGAGGAGAAGAGCTGGGGCAAATAGCTGCGAGCGCGCCCCCCCATATGTGCGCCCGCGGCCGCCCCCCATGCCACCCCCCACGCTACGCCTACTAGAGGAGGTGTTGCTCTCTACATCAAAGAGGGCATAGTGTTGAGCAGACTAGAAAACCTAAAAGGGGCAGATTCTTCCACAGAAGCACTGTGAGTGACAATACCGGGCTCTAAAACTAATTTAGTACTAGGAGCATGCTATTGGCCCCCAGACCAGAATGCTCAAGGTGATCTTGAGATGGAACACAAAATCAGAGAGGCCTCCAAATGAGGAAGTGTTGTAAATTATGCATGGTGTGGAGAAGGTGGATAGGGAGACATTTTTCTCCCTCTTTCATAATAATAGAACCCGGGGTCATCCCATGAAGCTAAGTGGTGGGAGCTTCAGGCCTGATAAAAGGAAGTACCTCTTCACACAGCACATAATTAAACTATGGAATTCACTTCCACAGGATGTAGTGATAGCCACCAATTTGGCAGGCTTTAAAAGGGGATTGGACAAACTCATGGAGGAGAAGGCTATCAGTGGCTATTAATCCTGATTGGCTATATGCTACTTCCAGTATCAGAGGCAGTATGCCTATTTTTTATTTATTATATTTATACCCCGCCTTTTTTCCTGCAAGGAACCCAAGGCGGCTTACGTAATCCTCCTCCTCCTCCTCTCCATTTTATCCTCACAACAACCCTGTGAGGTAGGTTAGGCTGAGAGTCAGTGACTGGCCCAAAGTCACCCAGTGAGTTTCATGGCCGAGCGGGGACTAGAACCCGGATCTCCCGAGTCCCAGTCCAGCACTTTCACCACTACGCCACACTGGCTCTCTATGTACACCAGTTGCTGGGGAACATGGACAGGAGGGTGCTGTTGCACTCATGTCCTGCTTGTGGGTTTCCCGTGTGCAGCTGGTTGGCCACTGTGTGAACAGAATGCTGGACTAGATGGACCCTTGGTCTGATCCAGCATGGCTCTTCTTACGTTCCTTAGATAGATGTAATAAAGTCTGTCTTCTACATGTAAGTAGTTTAGTAGTACCAAATACTCAAAGGAAAAATACTGATGACATGAAGCTAATTGCATCATGTGATTAACTTTTAAGTTCTTTGAATATTGTGTGCTCCTTTTTTGAGACAAGACGAGCCAAATTACTGGCCATCCAATTTTAATCAAGTCCTTGGCTGATCTTTGCAATGAATTGCTGCTTTATGGGAACATCCAGCCACAACATGTATGGTTATAATCAGTTCACTGCTGAATGGATTTTTCTGTGGGTTAGTGTTGCTATTTGCAGAAGGCATAAATTGGCACAAAGATGAGCAGCAAGTCTATATGTAGCAAAAAAAAGGGGGGGGGGGGAGATCAGACTTGACTAATAAGTGGACTCAGTCAGTGTGTATCAAAGCTGTTTCAGTCACTACCTTGTTGCAGGGACAGTAGAAGGACATGTTACAGTTATCTGATTAAGTATATAGACTTCTTCCCCTTCAGTTCCAGTAAGTCTGTGTCTCTAGTGTCAGCTGGGTTTCTAAGGCAAAGTTACCATCATCTTTATAACCTTTACTATAGTTCAATAGATATTTAAGCCCTGTTTTTCCCTTACTGCTGGTTTTATATTGAGGCCTAACTTATCCTGTGTTAAAATCAAGTTTTCTGTAATCTTAGCACTATTCACATGATCATGGGGTAAATCTGAGGAGCAGTGAGCTCCTAAAGCAAGATTAAAAAAAAACCTGATGGATAAGCAAACGTTTTACTTCCTCTCTCATGTTAAGAGACTGTAGAAACAGTTGGGTTAAATGGGGGCTGAGCTACTGTTTTTTTTATCATTACAATCCTCCACAGCAGCCTTCCCCAACTTAGTGCCCTCCAGATGTTTTGGACTACAATTTCCAGCATTCCTGACCATTGGCTATATTGCTAGAACTGCTGGGAGTTGAAGTCCAAAACATCTAGAAGGCACCAGGTTGGGGAAGGCTGCTCTACACACAGCCAGTGTGGCGTAGTGGTGAGAGTGTTGGACTGGGACTCGGGAGATCCGGGTTCTCGTCCCCGCTCGGCCATGAAACTCACTGGGTGACTTTGGGCCAGTCACTGACTCTCAACCTAACCTACCTCACAGGGTTGTTGTGAGGATAAAACGGAGAGGAGGAGGAGGATTATGTAAGCCGCCTTGGGTTCCTTGCAGGAAAAAAGGCAGGGTATAAATATAATAAATAAATAAATAAATAAATAAATAAATATTACATTTACAAAGCAGGAATTGCATACTCATGATCACACAGATCAGTTTTGCCTTCATTAAACTATCATGTGTATGCATCCTTAAAAATATAAGTGCCTTGTAGAACCTGATCAAAGTCCACAGAGTCTGCATCCTTTGCAAGAATCCCAGCACTAGGTGATCTACTATAGTTGAAATTGTGGCGCACTGGTGGACCATAATCCACCTTCTGCACACCCTTATTTATTTATTTATTATATTTATACCCCGCCTTTATTCATGCAAGGAACCCTAGGCAACTTACACAATCCTCATCCTCCTCCTCTCCATTTTATCCTCACAACAACCCTGTGAGGTAGGTTAGGCTGAGAGTCAGTGACATTGCCTTCATAGGAGTTCATAATTTGTCAAGTAGTATCCCGTGACTTGAATCACCAAAATAACACAGTGAGGAATGTTTTGGGCTTCCCTGCCTATAGAAAGCACACCAAGGAAAAATTGTTGGACACCCCTAAATCAAGGGTAGGCAACCTGGTGCACTCCAGATGACTGGCTGTGGCTTATGGACAGTGTAGTCCAAAACATCTGGAGGGCAACAGGCTGCCTACCCTTGCCCTAAATCAAAAGCATTTGTTTTATAGCCCCTGTATGAAATTCGAATCTGGCAATGGAAACAGCTGTGCCAAACCCTCTTGGGGTTAAATTAGGCATTTGGTAGAAACACTTGGTCTGGGAATCAGCCACTACTTCTCTGCTGCAAAGTGGCTGTGGGAGAATTTGTGGGGGGAGCAGCAGCCACTGGGGTGCATAATTTATTTTACCCCACCCACTACTTTCTTCTCCAAACCAGCCACTAACTCTTCATCACTTGATATGGAAGGCCTACCATGAAACTGCAGATGAAGGGAAAACAGCTTTTCCCTTGCACATTGTGACACACACACACACACACACACACACACACACACGAGAGACACACTAACACACACACACACACACACACCTTTTCAGTGGACAAGTAGCAGTCCAGTTTCCCAGATCAGTGTTTTCTGCCAGATATCTAGTTTCATCCTTGGAGCACTTCAGTTACACATTTCTCTAGTAAAGATGGTGTGAAACATGAAGGGGAAGGCTAAGTTGTGGAAGGGATATGATTTACGGTCTGTTCCTGGTTTTGCACTGTATCTCGCTGTAACCCATACCAATGCTACTTTCTAGTCATTAGGACTAGCAGAGTTTCATATTTTTTTTAAAAAAAAAATCTGTATATGGTAAAAGTACAAAATACAAGCATCAAGAAATCTTAATTAAAAATGAACCAAAATTGATACATTCTTCATTTAGCCAAACTAACAAATGAAAAACCAAATATAAGATCTCTGTTCCAGACAGCTCCATCATATAGTCTTGCTGTCCTTTAAAGCATGAACCTGTACAAATCGATTTTCTTTAACAAGCAAACACATTCCAATCATCCATGAATGATTGAAATTGTCCAGTCTTCCCCAGTGAGTACATATCACGGTTGCAATCTAATTCATAATAATGTATCAAAATATTTTGAACCCATTCCTGATAGTTGCAATTTCTGTAGAATTTATTTATGCACTAAAAGTCTTCTCCCAGCTGCTACATAATAAAAATGTTAGTTTCAATTTTCTATAGAAATTAAGCTATTTTATAAAAGACTCCTCTCCTTCCGTCTACCCCATCCCCTAGTACATATTGGGCAGTATCCAGTGTGGCACCACCACTAACATAAATTGCATTGCGCTAGTGTAAATTACCTCTAGCACAATGCCACTAACACTTGCTGGCATGACAGGTTTCCCTGGAAAACCCGTCACACCAGCAAGTGCCATTGGCATTGCGCTAAAGATTGTTTACACTAGCACAAAGCAATTCATGTTAGCAGTAGTGTCACATTGGATACTGCCCATTGAACTGCTTTTCCTGGTGAGGTCCAAAACTGCTTAATTCTACTATATGACCTCTAAATACACATAAAATCCATGGACTTCAGTTTATACCACTGACACAGTACTACTTAAACCGTATGCTCATAATCTGCCTAGGTGTGTATAACTATATAGGAATTCTTTTTAGTGGCCATGTTCAAAGAAATACAAGAACCTTAAGTACAAAGATACTGCAGTGTTTGCCACCCCAAAAATGTCCAAGTGTAGGTCACCCTCCCAATTTAATCTATACTTTTCTACAGAGCACTCTGCACATATATTAGAAAACGGGTCTTAGCTCAATTGTGACTTGATCAATATGTTTAAAAGCGGTTAGTCTCCTGAGCTTGTAGTCTTTTATAAGCCATTTTCTTGATATTGTAGATTGGGGGCAGGGAACAGAAATCCTCCTTGTTACCTAATTCTTCTGGTATTGGAAGATAAGTCTTATTCATGAAACGTCTTAATATCTACTTAAATCCAAGCAGAAAAATCACTATAAACCATTTCCTCATATATCACAGATGAAAGGGGAGATATCCGTGGGGCTGACATGTCCTTTGTGTATGATTCCCACACTTTAACAATACCTGATCTTAACTTCTTCCTTTCTTCAAAGATCGACACCCTTTAATCTTTTCTTCATAAGAGCTATTCTCTCAAGGGGATGTTAATGTGAATTGTTTGACTTCCCTCCCAATCCCCTAGTTTGATTTCCTATCTCTCACCAACAGCATAATGCTATTAATGCAACTGCATGGCAATATGTTTGAGGTCACTAGACCACCTTTTGATCTCAGTTATTGCATTGTTTGCCGCCCAATGATTCAGGGTTTTCTTTCCTAAATGAATTGATTGAATATCCAATATCTTTTTAGGAACAGTCATAGGTCAAGTCAATAAACTTTGCCAAGTCCTTCATTTCAATAACTTATTTCAATAACTGATTATATTCTTCCCATCCATGTGAAGTTATATTATTCCGACCGAGCTAAACCTTATCTATCTCTGTTTATCACTGGGTCTACATTGTATTTAATTTACCACAGTTAATTACAGCATTCTTTTGCTATCCCTTTCCACTCTCCTTTCCTTGACCTGGTTCGCACAACATGCCGGGGCTCACCATAGGATATTTAAGCCACGGTGAGCCGCAGCGCATGCCAGGCGCAATTTGTATATGCAACCCCCAATCGGGGGTTGTCATATCATGCGAACCTAGTCATCAGCAGTTATGCAAGGGTTAAACAACCCTTGCACAATCCTACAACAAGCCAAGGGTTATGTTTAACCCTCGCATAACTCCCAGTGGCTGGGTTCGGATGACACGGCAGCCCCTCGATCAGGGGTTGCATATTCAAAATGGTGGCGGTGTGCACCGTGGTTCATCAGGGGTTAAATAACCCAATGACAGGATGAGCTGTCCTGTCATGGGAACCAGCCCAAGGTGTGTCCCCTTAACTTAAATTTTACACCTGAGGCCAGGGCCTGTTTCTGATTTTAATTTTTTTATTTAAAGCATCTAATCTTTGTTTGCACTCTAGAGATGATGATGGTGATAATGGCAGGTGTTGGTGCACCGGATCCTAGCGATTCAGCACACTTGTCACTTGCAAAGGCTGCCACTTGGAAGCTGGGAATTCGATAGACAGTATTTAAATTCCAATACAAAATAAACTTGGTCCACATCGTCTAGACTAATGTGTGGATCAGAACTTAGTTACCGGTATTCTCTAGGTACCACTCTTCCCAAATGTTTCAACAGAGTTCTTGGCTTAAAACATAGAAAAGTGTGTATTAAATTGTTATTTTGAGGGGGGGAAAGTATATTTAAATATATATTTAAATAGGCATTTCTAGATGCAAATTTTTATGCAGATTCTTTTTTTTTAAAAAATCAAATTAATGCAGAAACAAGATGGAATGAATGGCAGACATATGCGAAATTGACACAGACCAGAAATAGAATGATTTGTCGATTATGCTCCATTAAGGCATGATTGCCAAGTTGTAGCAAATGAATTGGCTACTGTAAGATGCAAACGTCTTGTTTTTGAAAGCTGGCAGTGCTCAAGGTAACCCATCCTTTATAGCCTCGCCTGTCTCTAAGGATATTTTGAGGATTTGACAGTCAAAAGACTCGCAAAGGGAGATGCTTCAGTAGGAGAATTCATTCAATATTGGCCAATATATTCAAAGGATATACTCTCTCATTTGAGAAAATTCCAGGCTGACAGTAAACTGTCATCCTTTGCCTCTCAGACACTTCCTCTGAGGAACTATATTTGTGACTTGATTGTATTTGTGAATGACTAGTGAGTCATATGTTGTATTTGGAAACGATACTCAGTTTTGAGGAACTACTGTGAACTCAATCCGTTCTTCCCCTTTGAGCAGATTAACTTCTTACTCTCTCAAGCTTCTACTTCTTGGTAACGAAGTTCAACGGCCTCTTTGAAGCACTGCCTCTTTAGAAAACTGCTCGTTTCCCTCCTGCTTTTGCACATGGAACTGCCAAGTCATATTCTAGGTTGGTGTAGTCACAAACTTAAAACCTAGCCGGAATCTTCCACAATCTTCTAAATTGATCAGCTTTATGTAACAATGGTTCTTTGAACTCAAGCCAACTTGCTAAGTGTTTAAGGCATCTGCTCCAGACTTGTTTGGCAGGGATGGCCTGAGCTTCTCTAAAGATCTCTTGTTCTGTGCTGGTTTGGAGTGAAGTGCTTGTGCCTGGCTTGGCTTGTTCTGCCCTAACTCACTTCCAGCAAAGCCCTTCTCTCTCTCTCTCTCTCTCTCTCTCTCTCTCTCTCTCTCATTGGTAGTGGTCCTACCAAACTAAAGAAAGGACTTCACTTGTATGTGCTCCATCTCTGGTATTGGAGGGTACTGTGGAATTAGGGATATGTGATTCAGCAAAACTCAAGCTTGTCATTGTTCTCCAAATTCCACATCAAAGCTCATTCCAACTTGTCAACTTGTGTCCCATTAGACTGCAAGTTTTGTTATTTTCTTTTTTGCACAAAAAATTGTGCATATTTTCATGTGTAGTCTTCCAAATGGGCACAATTTTTAAATGTATGCATTTTTCTCCCATTGATTACAGCGTGTTTATGTGCACTTTTCAAAGGTACACATTTTTAATGCATTCCCCCCCCCCACACACACAAATTGCATCCCAAGCTTGGAAATGTGCAGACTTCAACCGCAGATTGTGTTTGGGTTTGTGTTCATTTACCAAAGGTATGAATTGAGTAAATTCTGATTTTTAAAAAAAACCCAAGACAAATTTCTCATATATCCATAAATGGAATATATAGCGGGGAGTGGGTTTGCTTCCACAGGCTCTTTTCATTCCTGAAATTGTTTCCTCTAAAGTTAAGAAGTAACAATAAACAGTCCCAGACAAAATATCTTGCACCTGCAAGAGCTCAAGCAGTTACCATATGTTCAGGGAGGACCTCCCTGACCAAGTCTTGAGAATGTCTCTCCCCTTGTGTTTCACTTGAAGGTGAAGATGAGTATTTCTTCGATGCTTTTAGGATGACTTCACATGTTAACGAGGGGTGCTTTCAGACAGAGGGCTCATAGCACTACCAGTCAGATGGCATTGTGCTGCAATTCTGTCTTCTTCTTTTTTCCTTTATGGATTTTCTGCAGTAAAAGAAGAGGCAGAAGAAGTGGTGGGAAAGCACGGGAAGGTTACAAGGGGAAGATGATCTCATCTTGAGCCTCTGTAAATTAATGAAGCAGGGTGATGGCGCTATAGAAGCCTCATCCGGAAGCACTCAAGAACCTGCTAAAAGATGATGCACATTATGACCGAAGGGATGCCTCAAAAAGATGCATATTTCAACTGCATGTGGAACTTGTGCATCTTTGCCACAGGAGAGATGTGCAAGCTTTTCCCTGGCATTTGGATGTCATTTGTGAAACTGCTTTGGGTCACCATTTCTAACCTACAAAGTAGCATCAGTGAAGTCAACTGCAACTCCCTTTTACAAGCATGGGCCCTCTCTTCTCTCCCCCCCCCCCCCAACAATAAATCGCTAATTAAAATGAGATATTTGCTTTCTCAAGTTATGAATATATGTTTCCCCCCTCTGCCACTTTCTCACGATGTGCCATGTAGTCTCTGCATGCAGGAACACTTGCCCAGATGACACATCTGGGACACATCTGGAACTGGTTTTTTCGATTTGCTTTCTCCACTCCATTTTTTCCTTTGCTTTGTTGTTTCCATCTCCTGAGCAATCAGCATTCCAGTTAAGGCTGCCAGGGACCAAAGGTTGTGTATGGTTTTAGCATACAAAGGAAGACTCTTTAAAGAGCCACTGCTACAAGGGGGTAAGGCTAAGTCCTTAAACTCCGACTGGAGATGCAGAGCTCTCTGAATACCCATCTGGTCTCATCTTCAAACTCAAGGGGGAAGAGCTCGACAGCATAACTAACTTCAGTATGTCCTGGAGCTTGCCCAAGGTACAATACGCTAGCTCAGCCTCCCCCAACCCAGTGCCCTCCAGATGTGTTGAACTACAACTCCCATCACCCCCAGCCAGCATGGCTTTGTATTGGCTCTGCAACAGTGTGTTCTGCTTCTTTATGCCTGGTGGAGGGGGGTAAGAGAATGTCTGGCTTGGAGAATAGTGGTGGTTACTGAGCTCTTTTTGGACAGCTTCTGCTCCTTTTGGGAACGCAGGTAACCTTAATCTGCCCTTTTGGGTGCTTGAAGTCTTCTAGTGTCAATGGAGCACTAGCAACTGGTATTGAAGTGGTGCTATTAGTGGAGGTTACATGAGGGCCATGACGTGGCTAGAATTGGAGGAATTGATGTGTGGGGTTTGTGGATTTCATTATTTATATTTATTTAGTATATTTGTTCACCGCCCATCAGCCAAAAGGCTCCCTGGGCAGTTTACAAAGAGAAACAAGATAAAAAAAACAGTCATCTTAAAAACAAAAGAACATAAAATAAAATGCGGAGCAATATAAAATCACACAATAAAACCAAGCAGCCAAAAAGAATATGGCCCCCATATGTGTGGTGTAGTGGATAGAGTGTTGGACTGGGAACCGGGAGAGCCGAATTCTAGTCCCCACTTGACCATGAAGCTAACAGGGTGACTTTGGGTCTGTCACTGACTCAGCCTCACTTACCTCACAGGGCTGTTGTGAGAATAAAAGGGAGAGAAGGAGGGCCATGTAAGCCGCCTTGGGTTCCTTGCAAGGGGAGAAAAGACGGGATATAAATGTAACGATAAATAAAATAAAGATACACATGCAGACCGCCAAAGCAGCTCCCTCTTGGCCACCTCCACTGCTCCTTCTGAAATGACCACTTCAGAGCTGAATGCAACATCACATTTTCCCCTTTCCTGCGGTGCTTTATTGGCATCCACTGGCAGATGGTGGGGAAACGGTGTGAGCCATGATTCATGTCAAGTGTCTGTCTTAAGTTCAGCGTTCCTGCAGTGGTGAGATAGGGCCTGCAGGCTGGCAGCGTCCATGCATCCTCCGTCATATGTAGTGAGCCCTGAGTGTAGTTGAGGTAGTGGGGTTTACTCCCAGTGTAGTACTTTGGGAAGTGGAAGAGAAGAGAATTCACCCTTCACGTGGTACATTGACACATCCCTGCTCCGTTCTGTGCAACAGGGGTAGGCAACCCGGTGCCCTCCAGAGGTTTTGGACTACAACTCTTATAATCTCTGACCCTTGGTCATGCTGGCTGGGGCTGATGGGGGTTGTAGTCCAAAGCACCTAGAGGGTACCAGGTTGCCTACAATGTCTTTTGCTTGTGCGTGTGTGGACATGCTTGTTGCATAAAGTGTGAATGGCCTTGACTGGAGGCTTTGGGTGAATTGATCCTGCTTTGTCAGGAGTGCGGGCAGCAACTTTTTCCACAGAAGGTAACAAAAGGTGAAAGGCACGTAAGGAAACTTAATCTGAGTGAGGCAAAGGAAGAAGCCCTGCATCTACAATGGGCCACAAGAAAGCTTCGCCCCACAATAAGACCCCTTTTCGTCTTATTGCCACAGCTCCGCCTTGAAGTGGAAGTTTTCAGCCTTGGTCTGATTCCAGTCTTTCCACATATGCCCCCCCTCCCCCTCTCCAGCGAGCAAAGCCAAGTATGTTCTTGGAGCCCTGATGGGATGGCTCTGAGCTGACAGGAGGCGGATCGAAGCAGCTTGGCTGCATAAATCCAGATCTGAGCGGCAAAGTATTTTCCCACATTTTGCACAGAAAGAAGCGGAAAGTCTCTCGAGGGTTGGCTGAAGAGGGAAGTAAATGGGGGGGGGGCAGCTTAGGGGGAAAAGACTATTGGAATCCTCTCCCAAGAGGCTTTGCTGGACTTCCTCTGGCTAGGTCACAGGTGACAGGAAGCAGCTGTTCTTTCGGACCCTTTTTTCAGCTTGCTTCCACGGTGACACTACAACTTGCCCGGGGGGGGGGGGAACTGCTCCATGGTATCTAACCCTGTGGGAACCTGGACCCAAATTCTGTGACAGGCTGAACAAGGCGTGTGTGTTTTCCGTAGCATGAAACTTACAGTGCAGTCCTATGCATATCTGCTTGGAGGCAAGCCTCACTGAGCTCAATGGGACTTACTCCCAGGTGTGTGTCGATGGCAGCCTTAGTGATTGTTACCGTAGGATGTTCCAGGGAGGGAGGGTCCACGTATCTCTTGCTATGTTGTTTTTGTGAAGCAGCTTTTGTTGGTGCTACCCCCCCCCCCGCCCACCCCCTTCAAACATAAGTACTGTTATGGAACAGATGTGTGGCAAGCCGCTCCGCACCAACTACTCGCTGTGTAAACCACTGCTACCTGGGGGCTGTCCTGCATCAAGCAGCCCTAAGATATACAGAGCAGGCTTCCTGCTAAGTAGCTGATTTGTATTTTGATAAAAAGAAACGAGACCGTTCCATGTCCACAGTGCCGTATTTGGCAAGGCTTTCCTGAAGGTAGGGGAACTAATCTATAAGCAAGCGGAAGTACTTTTAATCCTCTGCCCTGTAATTGCAACTACTAGAGCAGCCTTCCCCAACCCAGTGCCTTCCAGATGTGTTGGACTACAACTCTCATCATCCGCAGCTGACATGGCCAATGGCTGTACTAGAGCAAGGAGAGCCCGCTTGACTAGGCCATCTCATTGCTGCTGAGCTCCAGTGTCCACCTGGCAGAGACCGCGCCTTGGTCTGCAGGTCCCTGAGATGCAGATGAACAACACTGACTGTCCTTTGAATTGGCTCATCACTTTTCAAGTTTGTCTGGATTTCTGTATGTCATGTAAGAATTTTGCACCATCAGCTCTGAGCCAGTGGGAAGAAACTCTGCACTTCTACTGACAATGTAAATAATCCTCTCATGACCGACCAAGGCCCTGACAGAACAAAATCCTGTTTCACATAAACTGGCAAAATAAACATTCCCTGTCCCAGATTATTCTCAAAATACTAAAAGCTCTGGAGAAGGTTTTGATTTGCCCTGGCCTCTTTTTGACAAAAAGGTTTGCATGCTACAAACTATTACATGGTGGTGGTGGTTTTTAAAAAAGCTTCCTATAATGACTATGGCACTTGGTATTTTGACTTCTAAAACAAAGGGTTCAAGTTTGCCTGGAAGGCTTACTCTGTTGTATGAATAAAGTATTCTGTGCAAGCACACTTCATATTTTCTGGACTTGAGCTTGCCAGACCCCCTCCATCTCTGCGCCCCCCCCCCTTTTGCAGAGTTTTTAACCTTTTCAGGAAGCCTGGTAGTGAAAGCGTGCTTCAGGGCCAAGTCCTGAAGGATCCTGGACCCAGCCTTTAAAGTGCTGCTGGAACACTGCAGCTTTTAAAGCAAGTCTCCTCCTAGATTTGGTGCTTGGATCCTCATGGCCTTGAAACATATCCATCTTAGGGTAGCGCTCAACTGGATTCTCTCAGCATGGCTTGGAAAGTGACAAAAGCCTACTTGAAACTACTCCACTGCCACTTAACAATGGAAGTCATGTTGACTTACCTGACAAAACAAAGAATACTGCTCGCTGAATATGTGTGTATTTTTTGTCTCCCTCCAAAGTCATGCAGCTGCTCTACCTGAGAAGGACAGCACTGTTCAGGGCTATTAGAGGTGTGTCTAGATCAGCAGTTTTGTCATACGACAAGGTGGTGTATTCTGCACTGTGCCACAATGTGTGTCATTTTTTAAAATGTATTTTTCCCTGCTGTTGTGCTCTAGGTTGGGTGGGGGGGGGTTTCCAAACACAAGCTTGTATTTCATTAAATGTGAAACAGTTCCTGCAGTTCTGGGTGATGGCAAAATTGGGGCTATTGTTCCCCTCGACCTCCCAGTTTATTGGGGGCTGTTTGTTTCTTTTCTTCTGGTAATAAATTTGCCCCATCGCATATGTTCACAATAAGATACTTCTGCTGATTTTTCTTTTTAGTAGACACTACACTGGCTCTGCCTTCCATCCAGCCCTTTTCATACATGACATCAAATATATTGGGGCGGTTGAATACATGAGCGACTGCACAAACCAGCTGCACCATTTGGGAGACTGACTTAAAGCTTCTGCTGGTTCCTCTGTTGAATTTCTGCTTCGAAGAAACCTTGCTGTTCCTGCCAGGGAGGGAAGTCTTTCTCACCCAGCTCCAATCAAAATCTAATCCTTTGCTGTAATTTAGCTAGCTATTTATTTTCTTTTTGGCAAATCATTGTTTCCTCTGTTTCCAATGTTTAGGCTGTGCGCGCTGGTCCTTATGTAGCCCAAACGGCACCATCTGCGCACATGCGAGAGGTATTTGCATGCTTGTGGGTGCCCCAAAGTTTGCAGAAGGATGAAAAAATCATTAGAGGAAGAAAAGAAATGTGTGTGTGTGTATAGAAACAGCCCAATGAGGACTGAGCATACTCAGTGGGCAAGGAATGCTGGCTGACAGTTGGAGGGGAAGGAAGAAAACTGAGGAGAGGGGCATGTGGAATGGAGAGGCTGGAACCCTGAACAAGATCACTCCACACTGCAACATTTTGTTGCAGTTCACACTTTTACAGTCAGCTGTAGATTGCTCTGTTAGAGTGACATGGTGCAACAGGGCTTTGGCTCTCTTGCTTGGCAAACAAACATCCTTTCAGGAATGCAATTGGGCAGGAGTTCTGCCTTTTGTCAGCAACAACCAACTTAGCTGATGCCCCAGGGTTATTGCTCAAATGTCAATAGCAGCAAGGTCACACTCGCCTTGTACTTGGATTTTCAGATGGGTGACTGAACTAGACTAGCCCTTCCTTGAAATTCTACAAGCTGGGGAATAGTATTGCCCCTCCCTTGGGAATAGCAGGGATGGAGAGAACTGGGTGGCACAGGTTCCTCTCAACTTCTAGTTTAGGCTAGCCATCCTGGACAGCCTTCCCTAACCTGTTGCCCTCCCTAACAGCCTTCCCTAACCTGTTGTTTTGCACTACAACCCCCAACATTTCTGGCAATGTTGGCTGGGGCTGATGGGAGTCGATGTCCCAAACATCTGGAGGGCACCATGTTGGGGATGAGCTAGAACAAAGATGGATTATGGCTCCACAATAATTGCCCCATTCTCGTGTATGCAGTCTCCTGATGATGGATGAAGGTTGCCAGCTGGCTCCAGTTCGCAGAACACGGTTGGACTGCAATGTGTTTGCAGTCCGCTTGCCAAGTAATGGCTCTGTGCCAAAGGGTTTGCTGCCGTATGAATGTTGTATGAGTCGTGGCTTCATTTGATTCTATTTGCAGGCAAATGTTTAGTCCTGCATGTTGATCACAGGAGGTTGCAGAGCAGAACTGACTTACTGCTTCTTTATTAAAGTGTGAGCATTCAGGAAGGGCCTGATACAAGCCCTTGTTCAGCTGTTTCCTAGTACAGGCAGTCCCCGAGTTAAGAAAGCCCAACTTACAGACAACCCATACTTAAGAACGGACTTCTGGGTTCCCCGGCGCTACATCGTTTACGTAGAATACGTAGCATAGTATACTACGCAATTTGCGTAAATGCCGATTTTAACGTATAGAATGCTATGCTGTTCCGACTTACATACAAATTCGACTTAAAGACATTCTTAAGAATGGAACTCGTTCATAACCTGGGGACTGCCTGGATTCTTTCTATTTATGCCAAGGGTCTAATCCCATTGTATTCTCTGCTACAAACATGCCAATTGGTTTGGGTTTGGGTGATAAGTTGGCAGGAAAAATAGGTGGTCCAATACACTTTTTTTTCCTGATATGCATGTGTGGTGATGAACACCATGCTCGCTTGAGGACCTGTGTACTGTGGTAAGTCCATTTCCAAAGTTACCTTTCTGTTCTTCTGCTTTAGATGCAGAGGTCTGTGGCAAGTGAGAGACTGGGCTCTAGTTCTCACTGGGACAGTAAATCTGTGTCTGGTCTATAACACTTCATATTGCCTCTGGAGGCTAGCATGATTGATTGATATCCATGTGTCCCTGTCAAAAAAAACCTCTGGGTAGCCCTGTCAAAAACCAGTTTTAAAAGGAAGCCTCAGTTTTGTCAAACCTCCATGCTGTCACTGGCAGTGGCCCGGGCAAGCTCAGCAAAAGTGGCAAGGGGATTTTGCTGCTTTTGCTGAGCAGTTTGCTTGCCACTTCCTTGCACCCACAGTGGGGTCAGTCACCTGGGTTTGGATGACACAACAACCCATCATCGGTCCAACAACCCCTAGCACAAGCCATGGGTTGTCAGGGTGGCTTGTTGCCCTCAAACAAGCCACCCTGTGGGAAGCAGTCCAAGTTTGAACGACACAACCACCCACTGTGACTGGTCACCCACGATGGGTTGTCATGTCGTGCAAACCCAGTCAGAGTTTGGGGCCTGATCTAGCAAGGTTTGCTCTCCCACTACAATGTAACATAATACGTGTGTGCCACCAAATATCTTGTTACTCCTGGGAATTATCTAGCCTGGGTCTGGGCATGTGTAAAAATACTTCAGACAAAAGGAAATCAAAGGAGACTCTGACCTGTTGTAGTTCATCACCCTTACTTTATGCCAGCATCTCTTGCTTATGTCTTTTTCTTTATAAATAGAATTGGTAGATAGATTAAAAATTGTCTTTTTTTAAATTATGAGCTGCTTTAGAAACTCTTCTAGTGTAAAAGTGGCATAAAAATACATGAAATGGAATGCATGTTTGTATGATCTTTTAAACTAACAAAAACTTGTTTTTCAGATCTTGGGTGCTGTGATCTTGGGCTTCGGAATATGGATTTTGGTCGACAAAAATAGTTTCATTTCAGTTCTGCGTAAGACAACTTTTCCTATTTACTTGTTTCTATATATTTTTCTGTGTAGCTTTCCCTATAAGAGAGAATGTCATATTATGCTTCACTAAATTGCAAAGGGAAATAGAATATCAGTCCATCTTGAGGTCTTAGTCCAAAAGCAGAGGTGGCTTCCTGCTGGATTTAGAAGAGCTAATCAGCTTTTTTACTTGTGAGGCTATGCCAGGTCAAACTGAGAACATTAGCCTTGAAGAGTTCTTTACTACATGGTAACTTTAGTTCACCTCACAAAAAGTCTGAGGACAGTTTTGGGGAACAGAAGCTGGCAAGCTACTGCATTAAAAAAAGAAAAGGGGAACTTTCCTGTTCCACAGTGTGTGCAATTTCCACTTTCCATCTTTGCATAGTTAACTGTTTTCTTATCTGGGTCATTGCTGTGCTCCTGTGTTACCCACAAAGGAGAAGTAGCAGGAAAAGTCTGTGCTGAAAGGGGTATTGAACCGAGCTATTTCCCCCCTTTTAATGCTTCAGCCAGTTTTAGACTGCAGAAACAGTCAAGGGCTTGACTTGTGACCCGGTTTCCCCCCTGTGGTCTGGAACCAAAGCTGATAACTGCATGTGCTGAACAGCTCAAAAGTATTGTACTTGCTCCTTTTATCCACAGAACCATTGCTCCAGCTGGCTGTTCTGCCAAGGACGTGGAGTCTTCCATGTGTGGACTCCCTTTTAGCCCCATTCTTCTCCCTTGTAATCTGACCATGCGTGCAGAGGTTTCTGCTTCCTTCCTTGAGATTTCCAGATGGAACCTTCTCTCAACTCTCTTGTTGCCTCCTCCCCCCCCCCCTTTTTTTGCTTTGGTAACCTTAACAGCAGAGTCTGGGAAGGAACTCTACACAGCAGGGCATTACAGTTTGCTGCCAGAGAGGCCTCCCTCCCTCCTTCGCCTGTGTTTATCTGGCTTTTTTCCCAGAAAAGGAGGGGGGAAAGATGGTGCAAGAGGGAGTAGAAACTGGAAGCCTTCTGCTGACAGGGTCTGTGGAGCTTTCCTTGAAAAACCAAGAAATGCTGCAGACTGTAGGCCGAGTCCAGGCCTTGCCTTTCCGCTGTGGTCTTCTGGAAGGCTTTGCCTATGCAGTTGGAAAGGCAGCAGACCTTCAGACTGGCTGTAGCGAGTGCTGGGTAGAATGCTAAAAGTTGTTAAAGCTGCTGTCATTGTTGGCTTGACGGCTGATTTTCATACAAGCCTGATGCCCATGCAAATGTCTTGCCTTGCCCCTGCAAATGTCTTAAAAATAGACATTTACTGGACACTGGGGATACTCTAAGCTCTTGCAACTGCCCTTGGGTGTGGGGAAGATTGTCCTAAACCTTACATACTTTCTAGAAACCCCTGCAGGGCTTGCTGTGTGATGTCCAGGAGGTGTGTGTTCTCGTTTTGGGAGCCGTTGTTCATCTTCTCCCTCAACCCTCCATATCTCATGGGCAGGTCTTGAATGCATTTGAGTTGAATGTAAGGCTGTTCTGTACCTGTTTCTGTGGGAATACATAATTGGAGTGTATGCAACAATTCTATAGAAACATGGGGGTGGGGAGAGTAGGATGTAGTATTGGCTGCAAAATTCAGCTTCCTTTAGAATCTCAACTTTCATTGGAAAAAAAGAAAAATATGAGGCTGTGTTCACACAATGCCAAACCATTGTTTAGCGTTATGACCATAATCCTCAGCTTCCTGCCTCCCCTTTTCCACAAAGAGGAGATCAGAAACTTCTGTTTCCAACTAACCATAGTTTGTCATGCTGTTTGAACTGGGAACTGTGGTTATTGTTAACTATTACTAAAACATGCCAACTTCAAACTGTGATTACTGATCCTGGATTGTTTCAATAAAGTATATTTAATGCTAGCTACAGTTCCCAGTTCGGGCAGAACAACAAACTGTTGTTGGTTGAAAACAGAAGTAGGTGAAAACCCACCCATCTCCCACCCACTGGAGATGGGTGGGTGCCAAGGCCATGAACCCAAGGCTCTTGCAGATAATCCTAAGCAATGGTTTAGCATTACAATTAAGTTTGGGATACTTGAGAGCCAGTGTGGCGTAGTGGTTAGGGTGTTGGACTAGGACTTGGGAGATCCGGGTTCTAGTCCCAGCTCGGCCATGAAACTCACTGGGTGACTTTGGGCCAGTCACTGACTCTCAGCCTAACCTACCTCACAGGGTTGTTGTGAGGATAAAATGGAGAGGAGGAGGAGGATAATGTAAGCCGCCTTGGGTTCCTTGCAGGAAAAAAGGTGGGGTATAAATATAATAAATAAATAAATAAATAAATAATAAATTCAGCAAATACTTTATAGGTACATTTAACAACTGCTACAGCTGCAAAAAAATAAAAACAAGCAACTTAATGCTTTTCTAAAGTAAATAAGAAAATGTTCATATATAACAGGCATCAAATGTGTTTTGACAATAAATTGGTCTTCAGTGGTCTGATTATATCATAGTTTCCCACATACAAATATGGACAAGATTGAACCCTGACTCTCAGCCATATCAGCCAAGTAAAGTAAATCAATAATATAACTTTGGTGTCACCTGTAAATAAAATAGAAATTGATCATTATAAATAATTTGTGTAGGAAATGTCTGCTGAAGTGTCAGAATTTTTCCAAACAGATTTCCAATAACTGAGAGCAAGGCTTCAGTGGCCTGAACTTTAGAACTATGCAAAATAAGAGAAACAAGTGTAGGCATTAAAAGTGGTTCCGGTCTTTCCTCTCTGGAAGGTACCAGAGGGTAGTTCTTGGGGAGGAGGCTTTGGACCCTCGGCCGCTCACTTGTAGGGTGACGCAGGGTTCCATCCTCTCCCCGATGTTATTTAACATCTACCTGAAGCCGCTGGGAGCTATCATCAGGAGGTTTGGGGTGTGCTGTCATCAATATGCGGATGACACACAGCTCTACCTCTCCTTCAAGTCCTCACCAAGGTTGGCTGTTGAAACCCTGTCCAAGTGCCTGGAGGCAGTGGGTGGCTGGATGGGAGGGAACATGCTGAAACTGAACCCCAACAAGACCGAGGTACTTCTTGTGGGAGACAAGGGAAGGTTAGGGGATGTTGACCTGGTGCTGAATGGGGTACATCTACCCCTGAAGGACCAGGTCCGCAGCTTGGGGGTCATTCTAGACTCCCAGCTGTCCATGGAGGCTCAGGTGTCAGCTGTGAGCCGGGTGGTGCTGTATCAGCTCCATCTGATATGGCAGTTGCGCCCCTACCTTCCTAATCATCTGCTCCCATCAGTGGTTCATGCCTTGGTCTCCTCTCGCCTAGACTACTGTAATGCGCTCTACGTGGGGTTACCCTGGAAGACGGTTCGGAAGTTGCAGCTGGTACAGAATGCAGCCTGCTCGCCTGATTAAAGGCTGCCGCCGGCGTGATCACATCACTCCGGTGCTCAAAGAGTTGCACTGGCTACCAGTTGTTTGTCGAGCCGAATTCAAGGTGTTGGCGTTGACCTTTAAAACCCTGTACGGCTCCGGTCCAATATATCTCAAGGGGCTCCTCCAGCAACATCAAGTAGGCCGCTCAACAAGATCTGCCACAGACGGCCTTCTCCCTGTCCCATCAGCCAGAGAAACCAGGCTGGTGGGGACTAGGAGGAGGGCCTTTTCTGTGGCAGCCCCCAATTTATGGAACTCTCTCCCCAGTGACCTCCGCCATACCCCTTCCTTGATTAGCTTCCGCTGTGCATTAAAAACGTGGCTTTTCAGGCGGGAATATGGAGTGGGTTAGGATTTTAAAGTTTTGTTCTGTTTTTAATTGTGTTTTATACTCTGTGTGTGTGTGTGTTCCCCCCCCCCCTTGTATTTTATTGGATTGTAAATCGCTCAAAGTGGCCGGATGTCTGGCCAGATGGACGATTCATAAATATAATAAATAAATAAGAGAAACAAGTGTAGGCATTAAAACACGCATGCACTCACGCACACACAAAATCAGACACTGTGGAAGATGCATCATAGCAGAGGACAGGGGTCCCCCCCCCCTTTTTTATCCTCACTATTGATTCCACAGCCAGGCTTCCCAATTCAATGGAGCTGGTTCTGGAAAGGGCTATTGCAACTCCCAATTCAATGGAGCTGGTTCTGGAAAGGGCTATTGCAACTCCACTGCTTGAGCCAGAAAGCACCCAACTTGTGCAGAGGGGCTTTGGAGGGTTTCCAGAGGCTGTAACTGGGGACCTGTGAAAACTTCAATGTGTCTGCATGTGTGTTACATCCTGTGGTCCCGCAATAAGATACAACATGCAAACTCTCTCTGTCTCCCTCCCTCCGTCCCTCCCTCTGTCTCTCCCACACACATCCACACCTACCCAGTAGAGTAATCCTTATCCCACCCATTTAGTAAGGGGGCAGTCCCTTTCCTGGAGGATAAGGCTACTAGTCATGAATGCCATATATTACCTCCAGTATCTCAAGACCACTTGCTGGGGAGCACAAGCAGGGGTGGGTGGGTGCTATTGTGCTCGTGTCCTGCTTGTGGGCTTCCCGTGGGCATCTGGTCAGCCGCTGTGGGAGCAGAATGCAGGACTAGATTGGCCTTTGGTCTGATCCAGCAAGGCTCTTCTTATGTTCTTATATGTTGCACCTTCTTAAGAATCCTTTCCAGGGGGAGGATAATTGGGCTCGGAGGTTGCATACCAGACACTGCACATCCTCAAAGATATACAATTCTACCCCACCCTTCTGCATTCTTTTAAGCTGTGAGGGGGCAGACCCCCTTACCGGTTAAAGGATCCTGTTGGGAATAGGAAACTAGGCTCTGAGAAAGATGGGTGTGGCACAAGATTGAAAGAGAAGTCTCTTTTTGGCCATTCTCCCTGCTTGTTTATCTCTCAGTTTCTCTTGTGCAGCTCTTTCCCTTCAACCCAGCCCTTCCTCCCCCTCTTCTGCCTCCTTGTCCCAGAGATCTCCATCTTCTTGCAGACTCTTCTCTTACCCAGAAGCTCCATGGAGCTGGTGAGCAAGAGGACTCGAGTAGCAGCCACATCCCCTGGAGCTTGGGATAGTGCTGCCTAGCGATGACTTGTTTTGCCTGGCAACTCTGTGGAACAAGGGCGCCCAGTGGAACCATGTTGGCTGAGGCTAAACAAGTGGCTAGCCTCGGCTCTCCCTGTGTGAATACTGTTCCCTGGTGGGTGGGATTCTATCACTTTCCTGAATACCTAGGATGTCCCTCTGCCTTGGCCATCAGCAATGCTATATTCCTGCCCTCTCACTGGGCCTGTCTTTTGAGCCTGAAACAGCTGCACGCGCCAACCCCCCCCTTTATTAATAAGGTGACTCTGCCAAAGAAAAAATGCTCAACTTCCATCATACCTTACACATGTAACAGGATTCAGATGTTCTTGGCACAGAACTGGGATTACCGGGGCACAGAATCTTTCACTCCACTCTTAAAGCAGAGCATTTGTAGTCCTGAGCAGTTGTCTTGCTTTTCTGGATCATAGGGCGCAATCCTATGCAAGTTTAGACAGGAAAATGTTCTACAGCTCCCAGCATTCCCCAGCCAGCCAAGCAAGGTGAAGGGATCTCTCTTTTTTAATTTTGTGTATTTCTCTCTTGGTTCTCACAGAGACTTCGTCATCTTCATTAAAGGTTGGGGCATACATTCTCATTGGAGTTGGAGCTGTCACAATGCTGATGGGTTTCCTGGGCTGTGTTGGAGCAGTCAATGAGATTCGGTGTCTCCTGGGGCTGGTAAGTGATGCAGATAAATGCTGTCTTAAGTGACTTTCCCTGAGGGTTCTTCCTGACTGCAGTTGGACTACAGACCAAGACTTATAGGAATACCTCTGTACCATGTGGTAAGAGAAGCACTGAGGAACTCTGGCAAGACTAGTATATATTGACACATCCTTGGCTCATCAGAAGTCCTTCTCTGGGTGCCCCAGTCTTCTAAAGATAAGCAGGTGGCAACTGTGAACAGGACCTTTTTGGCTATGGCACCCTGATTGTGAAACACCCTCCCAAGAGAGGCTCGCCTGCTGCCTACTCATGTGTGCCTACTCAGCTGCCAGGAATAGGCCTTGATTAACACAAGTGGTGTTAGCCAGCTCCCTGCTTTGATTCTGATGTGGTTGTTTTATTGATTAATGTGGTGGTGTGTGTGTGTGTGTGTGTGTGTGTGTGTGTTTAAAGAAACCTGTTTTATATGTGCGCTTGCCATCTTTGGAGTGTTCCCCCCCCCTTTTTTTTTTAAGGAGATGAGGAAAATAAAAATGATTTTTGCAGTTCCCATATGTATAACGAGACCCCCAGTGTTACAACAGTGACCTTTCTGCCTGCTCTGCAGGCCCCCTTTTGCATAGTAAAAGAGAGGCTCCTGTGTAATTCGGGAAGCTCCTGAGGTGTGCCGCAATTTAAGACTGGTGAGGAGATACTCTTGCACTACTTCCAGCCTGTTCAGCTATCCTGTGAAAATCTGTGCTGAGTTCCTGTTGTGAAACATCTGGCGGAAGCCAGCTTAGGAGACCCTGTGATCTCACTGCACTCGCTGAGCAGGCAAAAACTAGAAATGAATCTCCTTTGGATATACTGGCAAAGATGTTCTGTGCTCCTGAGGATAAGCAAAGTGGCTTCAGAGCTGTAGCTTCTTACTGCTTGTTCCATTGCATATACCGCCCTCCTCCTTGAATATCTTTATTTGAGAGGTGATGTCCACAGTGCAAAATGTAAGTAAGGCCCTTTATTTCTCTTTTAGTACTTCACCTGCCTGTTGCTGATTCTCATAGCACAGATAGCTGCTGGCCTGCTCATCTACTTCCAACGGAATGCAGTAAGTGACCCTTTTCTCTCTCTCCCGACCCCTTATTTTTGTTGAGATGGCACATGTAAAAGGCTTTCTCTGTGTGCTCCTAGTCCCGATGCCGAATTTGGACACCCCTTCGCACGAGTTTTATGTATGCACACACGAGTTTTATGTATGCAGTCTTTAAACAAATGCCGCTTTGAGGTCACAGTTCCATTTTATATATATATATATATATATATATATATATACACAGTCATGCCTTGGATTGAGAGCATAATTCGTTCCGGAAACATGCTTGTAATCCAAAACACTCTTATATCAAAACGAAATCCCCCCCAAAAAAATTGTACAGAGATTTTTAATTTAAGCCGTACTACAGTACTTGTATTGCAAGACGTCGCTTGTATATCAAGTAAAAAAATATTAAATAAATATTTTAAAATTTGCTTGTCTTGCAAACCGCTCTCAAACCAAGTTACTTGCAATCCAAGGTATTACTGTATATATATATATATATATATATATATATATACAGCTATATTTCATTTCATTTCATTTCATTTCATGTATTTCATTTATATACCGCCCCACAGCCGAAGCTCTCTGAACTTACCCATATGCTATGATCAACATCTGAGGCCTTCTTCCATGTGCCTCCTCTGAGGGAGGGTCAGAGGATGTCAACAAGGGAGAGGGTCTTTTTGGTGGTGGCCCCCCAATTGTGGAATGGTGTCTCCAGTGAGGTCTGCCTAGTGCCAGTATTGTCATCTTTTGGCATCAGGTTAAGACTTTCCTCTATTCCCTAGCACTTGTCAGCATTTGAGGGGCCTTTTTAATTATAGTTGTTTTATCAGGTTGTAGTATTTTACTGTTAATTGTTTTTAGTTGTTTTACATTGTTTTACATTTTTGTATGTTTTAAATTTTGTTGTAAGATACCTTGAGTCTTTTTTTTTAAAGGCGTCTATGAAATTTTAATGATGATAATGATGATAATGATAATAATGATGATAATATATAATAAAAATATGATGATGATGATGATGATGATGATGATGATGATGATGATGTTCTACCCATCCTCCATCACAATTATCATGACTTTGACGTACAACCACCAGGCAATGCAATGTTAGGTTTTTTAGCAGTTGAATTCAGTACTGCATTTCCCTTGCTTGTAGCATCACCATGCAGTGTTATAAATATAAAAATGAATAAATAATAAACAATGGTTTGCTGGGGGTGGAGGGGAAAGGAAATGGAACTTCATGATGCCATTTCACTGCAAACATTTTCAAACTCATTCTTGTCTTGAGTTTGGTTCCAACGTGGCATGTAGGACTTGATATGCTTCTAATGCCAAGATTTCTTTGCCCACTTTCTGCTACTTGCTTATTAGTGGCCTGAAAGTGCTCTGGAGTAGTAGCTGTGACTTCTGAAATCTCCCATGGAGCCTTTAGGTCAGCCTTCTCCAATCTGGTGCCCTCCAGAAGTGTTGGACTACAACTCCCAGAATCCCCCAGCCAGAGCTGGCCAGAGGATTCTGGGGGTTGTAGTCCAACATATCTGGAGAGCACCAGGTTGGAGAAGGCTGCTTAAGGCTGTAGATATAAAAGACTGCTGTCACATGTTGTTTTACAAAATAGGAAGAACTAGTACTCCAATTTTAGACTGCAGTTCTGCCTGCGGTGGGTGGAAACAGTGCTTTCTAGTTAAACCATCCGCTGATACACTGATCATGTCTGCTAAGCTGTAGCAGCAGAAATTTCAGGACTGCAAACAAAATATTGGTCACAAGCTAAGCACAGCTGGGTTGTGACTGAAGGTGTTCCTTTTCAAGAATTTAGAATTTCTTCATGAGCACTGAAGAGAGTGGTAAAGAATTGGGGAAAGAAGAGAATATTTTACTTTATTTTATTTCGGAGGTGTTTATCCTATTTTCAAAGCTGCTCACAATGAGTCTTAAAACAGCAATAACAAAAACCACAAAAAGCGATAGATATAGAAACCAAGGTAGATGGTGCACACCCGTTAACACTGAGTATTTGCCGAGTATTGCGGGGGTTTAGGGAGACTTGTGTTAGATTTTATTTTCAATAGCCAATTTTTGTTAACCACCCAGGAGTCTGGATAATGAATTAATCGCTCAAAGCAAATCTCCTAAACTGAGGTGCACTCTGTTTAGGAGAATACGTAGTTTAAAGAGCTGGGCAATCCTGATAACTTATTTCCTGCTGCTCTATCATGCTGCACAGACTTGGTGATTAGTGGCCCCTGCCCCAGTAGTGGTCATAGTGGGCCAGTTTGCACAACATGACAGCCCGTGGGTGAAACAACCCATGGGCTGCCAGGGAAGAGCAGGAGAGAATGGGAGCTGCTTCCCATCATGTGCCCGCCACTTCCGCTTTTAATCAGCAGCCCACGAGTGGCTCCTTTGTAGCCGGGGAGGCTGGTGACTCCTATTTTGGTGGGGCTCCTTTTCCCTTACAGGTTTTGCAGCTTTTATTTGGAGCTTCATAGGTGCTCCATGGCGGTGAACCTATTTTGGGGGTGGAGTTCAGCACCATGGATAGCTCCTATGACACTCCAAATAAAACCTGCAATGGAAAAGGAGCCCCACCGAAATAGGAGTCACTAGCCTCCCCTGCTTTGTAGGTTGCTGGGTGTGTCATCCGAACCCAGAGCGCTGGGTTCTTTAGGGGGCTAAACAATCCAGAGGTTAACCTAACCACAAACCATGGTTAACTGCTGAGTTGTTTAACCCCTAAATAACCCAGCTCTCTGGGTTCGACAACATGCTCAGCAACTTATGAAGGAGCCGCTCGTGGGTTGCTGATTAAAAGCGAAAGTGGCGGGCATCCAGAAGGCAAAGTGCCCACTTTCTCCCACTCATCCCCATGGGCTGGCATGTCCTGTGAACCAGGTCACTGTGTAGGAATCTGGCTGAAAATCAGTGTGAATAATGCTGCATTCTGTATCCTCTTATCTGGGAGTAAGCCCCATTGATCTTAATAGGACTTACTTCTGAGCACACACATATAAGATGGGGTGAGCAACTTGTGGCCCTCCAGATGGTTTGGCCTACAACTCCCATCATCCATCACCATTGGCTATGCTGGCTAGGACTGATGAGACCTGTAGGCCAAAAGTTCTGGAGGACCACAGGTTGCCCACCCCTGGTACAGAATTCTCTTCTGTATGATTCCGTAAGTGTCGGCAATCCTGTCCGTGCTTAATATGCAGGCAGTGTCTAATTAAAAACAAAACCTCTGCAGGTTGGAAACTTGTGATTGAGGCATTCTAACCACTTCCCCCTCTCATCATATGCACCATAATATTTACCAGGGACAGTCCCTGCTGTCCCTGTTTCATCTCTATCTTGCTTCTATTTTTGTCTCTTGGTTGGGGATGCTTCTTACTGTCTCTCTAGAAGCCACATTTCTGAATGAGAAGCGGAATGCATCTTGTCTGGAACGTTCATGCAAGCCACGGGGACAGTTAGGGTACTGTGTAGAACACAGGCTGCCATTTCACGCCTGCAGCAGCTGCAGAGTTGTCTTTCAAAATGTTTGCCTATTTTGAGTTAAATATGTCTTTGGAGTATAAAAGGGCCAGGCATCCTTTTGGCTTTCAAATCAATGCAGAAGAGTAAACGAATTCAGCGCGCCACACATGGAGTAAAGCTTTCACTAGCATTTCATAGGGGGGGTGGGGAGAGGGGGCTCAAGGAGCCGCCATTGTGGGTGTGACTGTGAGAGCTGGGGCAGTCCATCTGTGACAGGGGGGAGGGTTTGTATGTAGTGAACCTGGCTTTATGTAATTGCCAGATTGACAGGCCAGAGCCTCTCCCTGCAGTTATGTCAGGGGAGCGGTGGAGGTGGAGTAAAGTCTTTCCTTTTCTTGAGTGTTTAATAATAATCTCCTGTGACCTTTTATGATCTCTTGCAGCGGTTGAACTTATTATGTGGTTTTAACTGGCTCCTTTATATTGTATATATATTCAGATTTTTTCTCTCTCTTTCATGTTACAACTTCATTGTGCACGGCTTAGGCTGTGGTAAAAAATCTGCCAGAAAGCTTTCCTTGATGCTAAAGGGAACAACCCCTGCCTTTGAAATAAATTATAATGTAAAAGATTGCTAACAGAGCAATCCCAAGTGAAAGAGGAGAGGGGATGTGAGGTGTTCCATTTCTAAAGTCCTACCAGCTCACACCAGCTAGGACGAGAGGTGTGGGAGCGGGATGGACTTGGATTTTTTTCCCCATGCAGTTCTTTGTTTGCATGGGGGACCTCTCTGATGAACAAAGAGGCTTTGTTCTTCCCCCAGAATGCCCCATTTCCGGGCCGACCACCAGTGGTACATTCCCAGTTATACCCATGGAGCTTTCCATGGGTATGGGGGGGGGGCACTTCTGGCATGGATCCCCCCTCGCCCTGCTGTCATAAAGTCACCTCCCCTAATCCACCCCCCCACCCAAGCCTCAAGGGGTTTGGGTTGCTCTGTAAGCCTGCTTTCTATTTAAGGCATGTTATTCCTTGAAGGAACAATGAATTTTCCTCGGTATAAATAATGCTTTTGCTACTACTTATCTTTGAGAGAGATGTTTGTGCTTCTAAACTCTGTGGCTTTCTAGACTGCAGTACATTTTAATAACTTCTATGGCTCTCCTCTCCCTCCCTTTGTTTCTGTAGAGGTTTTGGTTTTAACGTGTCATATTTTCCTGCATGTGGTAAAGATGGAAGCCTATGTGTGGAGATGTTGCTGCAGGGTTGCTCTAGCAACAGAGGTCAATCATGAAGCCTTGTTTTTCTTCTGCTGCATATAGTGGGGAAGCATCTTTGGAAATATCACAGAGCTCCTCTTGGCAGGAAGGGTTTGGCACACCAGTCTGTTCTCCCCACATGTTTCTGAATGATGAAGGTGGGCCCACTTCCAGCTAGAATCTGGCTGCTGGGAGGGAAAGCAGAGCCCCCTTATTCCCCCTCCCTTCCACAGGTCTGATTCACAGTATTCCATAGTTCAGCATTTAGTATGGGGAAAATAGAACTTCCCACTGGTTTGTGTCATAGTTAAATCCTAGCTTTCATACATGCACTCTCTTTTTCGGAGGGTCATATCTGGCATTAGGGTTGGTGGGTTTTGTTTTGGTATTTACACCTATAGACTTTAAGACTTGTCTGTAAAGTGGCATACCTTCCAACTGCAATGTATCAGTGTGGGCAGACCTAATGTATTCCGGGGTCTTCCCCTGGATTCCTATAAACCTTTAGCTCTTCTTGAGATTAAGCCTTCTCCAAAGAGCTTTGGAGAGGGTTTAAACTCTAGATGTTTTGGCCTACATCTCCTCCAGGTGCCCCCATCAAATGTGGTGAGGTGGGTGGCTACTAAGGAGAGGGCCTTTTCAGTTGTGGCACCCCAGCTGTGGAATGCCCTCCCCAAAGAGGCTCACAAGGTGCCTATATTGTGGCCTTTTTGGTGCCAGGTGAAGACCTTTTTATTCTCCTAGGCATTTTAGTTCCTCAGTTTGTAATGGTTTTAAATCTGTTATTGTACTTTTAGATCTTTGCACTGCTGCTGGTTTTTACTTTGGTTTTATACTGTAGTTTTAATCTTTTAAAAGTTTTTTTTTACTGTATTTTGTCATGTTGTTGTATTTCGTGGTTTTAACTGTTATGAGCTGCCCAGAGAGCTTCGGCTGTTGGGCAGTATAGAAATGTAATAAGTAAACACAACTCCCATCATCCCTCACTATTGGCTGTGCTGCTGGCTAGGGCTGATGGAAGTTGTAGGCCAAAACATCTGGAGCACCACAAATAGCCCGCCACTGACTTAAAGCCACATACATGGGGATTATCCCACCTAGTAATCTTTATGATTAAGCTGCCATTTGAACCCAGGTCCCTTCAGTCAAAGCCCAACATTTCTGTCACAGCACTAGCTCACTAGCTCAAGCTGAATTGCACCAGCTTGGGGAGTTGGGGCTGACAATTATCAGGATCACAGCAGTGGAGGGGGGTCCTCCCAATGCAAATTCCAGCTTCAGTGGAGGGATATTCCTTAGAACTGCAGCAGGGAAGGGAAGGGTTAAAGTCCCACCCATCCTGATAATTCTCAGCCATAGCCCACCCCAAAACCAGTGCTATTTTGTTTGTTTGTTTTGTTTTTTTGGTGCTATTTTATTTGTTTGTTTCTGCTTTTCAAGGAGGGTTGAATGTGATGTTCCATGTAAAAGAAGGCAGTAAGGCATTGTGAACTTTGTTCCTTTTTATGTTTATATGTACATTCTCTACTGTTAATTCTGATAGTCCCTTTTCACTTTTTTGCCCTCTGTGGATCATCTGTTTTTGCCACTAGTAAATGAAGCAGAAATAGAAAGAGAGAACCGAGTTTATTAAGTTTGATGTGTAGTCCGGCAAGGTAGTTTTCAATGGAAACTTTTGACCTCCATAGTGCACAAACCCACACTGAGGAGGGGAATTGTGAAACATTTGACTGACCTCATAATTGGGGCTGCCAGACAGTAACCCAGACGCCTGTATCATACATAGCTCAGGAGGCAAGTTTGCATTTTGCCGACTTGACACTTGCTGGGCTTACGCAACAGGAATCCTCTGCCACTTACTCAGTAACGTAAACTGCGGGGAAAGAAGTTGGCTAATTTCTTCCAGTACCTCTAACTCAGTGTTCTCCAACCTTGGGTCCCCAGATGTTTTTGGCCTACAACTCCCAGCATGCCGCAGCCAGCTACGCTATGCTATGCTGGCTGGGGCATGCTGGGAGTTGTAGGTCAAAAACATCTGGGGACCCAAGGTTGGAGAATACTGCTCTAGCTGATGGCAGTATCCTGTGAAAACTCTGTATTACAGGAAGGACTTGCTCTCAGTTGTTTACTCTTCCTGCTCCCTCTCTTCTCTGCCATGTTGGTTAAGTGCCATCAATATGTATCCTTAGGGTTAGGTGCTCTAACATTAACATGCCTCTATTCTTCCTTGTCTTTGATATGCCATTAGTGGTTACTGCCCCACTCTCACTATTAAGTTTGTGCTATTTTCTGCTTCTTTGTTACCTCAGGTCTAATTTCTTTGCTCCACTTCCTATGGACCCACGTTACTGGCACTTCCCTCTCTCAAAGCTACCCGTTCAATAGCATCTTGCTGGTGCAATCTCAAAAACCTGAGGCACCATGTATATTTATTGCTGTGACCTCTTGTCCCAGTTTCACTGAAAGCAAAACTAGAACACAGTTCAGATCCCATATGAACATTTGGGAAATTGTAATATGTGGGAGGAGCTCTGAACACATGGAGGGAACACACAGGCACAAGGCTCATACGTGTAGCATTAAACAATGGCATTTCATTGTGCTTGATAGAGGGCTGTGGATTCTCCTCCTTCTTCTTGAAAGGGCTGTATGTATAACGTACTTTATATTTAGATTTCATTTTAACCAGCCTATTTTTAAAAGAGCCTTGCGGTATTAGATTTTTTTAAAAAACTAAAAATTAAAGATCATTTAATCCACCATGCACAATAGCAGCTAGTTCATAGGGGATGTGGTTGGTGGTGTGTTATGTATTTGAGAAAAGCAGTAAGTCCATCTACGGCAGTACTGTACTTAATTAGAGGTGATAGGGCTCAACCCATTTAGAAGGCACGTCACTTGTCTAAGCAGGAAGGGCTTCCATGTCTGGGGGTTGGAAAGAAGAGGCTGTAGTTATGTGGTGAGGAAAAGGCACTCTGCTTATACTTGAATACTCTATTCTAATTCACACATTCTGAGATCCAGCCCTTACATTAAAAAGCAGATTCTGGGGCTAAGTTCTGGGGAGCCCTAGCACAATTAATCACGGATCCATACCTAGGCAAGTATACTGTGCATTAGACTTTAATTTGGGTGGGGAGCATCACTTGCCACAGACAGTCTTGAAAATGTCACCCTTGAGTTTGCCAGGTTTGAGCTGCGCATGTAAGAGCAGTTTTCTCTCCTCCCCCCCCCCCCCGAAGGGAGGAAGAACACAAGCCCGCGGGTTCATTGCCTTCTATGGTTTATGACAAAGGCAGCCAAGAGCAATCGCATTAGCTGCAGGAACCAGGTCAAGTTGCTTTGCTTCTCATCCCTCCCACCCACCCCCCATTGGGAGGAGTGGGGGGGCAGGCAGTTGGCCATGTATACTGAGTAACAGAGGGCTAGACATCAGCTGGAGGAGGGGGAGTGATTGCAAGATTTCCTTCCATCTGACAGCACGGCCAATAGGAATTCATAAGCAGATGATGTAGCCCCCTCCAGAGCACATTTGCTCTTAGACAGGCTGCCTGTAACCACCACAGACAACAACATTGCTTGACTGTATGTCTGAGCAAAGTGCGAACCTCATCAGGGCTGAGCGGAGACACCATATGCTAGAGACTGGATATGTGTGACTGACTCACATCAATGTGGAAATCGGATCTGGCTGTGTGAAAAGCCTTCTGCAAATGAGTAGGTGCCAACTCTATCCCCAGCCTTGCATCCTGATAGCTCCAGCTCTGTGTCCTTACCTTTGATGGCTGGATAGTTTGCTTTGCTTTGTTTTGAAGAACTGGAAGAAGAGCTTTCTTTAAATAAGCTGGAAAGGGCAAGACCAGCTGTGTAGCTAAGAGCAGTTACTAGGCCATCCCACTTAATGCGCTCAGGAACTGGCATAAGCTACAGTGAGAGAGATCTGTTTACTGGCATAGACAGGCACATCTGTGAAACCTGGGCGCAAAGAAACCTGTGACCCCGTTGCATGGCCAGTTTCATACCCTAGCCTTGGAGTAAAATGCCAATCCTAAAACATAGTTAACACTACAATCTGTAAGTTAACTGGCCTCTTACAGCTTTAAGACATCCATGGCATAAAAGGAGCACTTTGCTAAACAGTAGGTTTTTCTTTCTGCAGAAGCCTGGAACCTGCTTACCGCAGCTGACAAAGCCAAACTTGTACTGGAGTTGGGCTGGATCCATTTCTAAAGCAACATTACCCCGCGTTGCAATTTTAAGCATAGCTATAGCCCTAAAAGCGCTGCTGCTGCTGCTGCTGCTGCTGCTGCTGCTGCTGCTATTATCATCATCATCATCATCATCATTATTATTATTATTATTATTATTATTATTAATATTGCAATGAATTAAGTAAACTCCTTGCATGCAATACCCAAGCACCCTACAAATTTATACATAGACCAGTACAGGAATGCACACAGATAATGTCAGCCTCACACATAAGGTTGTAACCGTTTCTTTTAGTGCTAGCGGAAATGTTGTCAAACTTTTGACACCCACTTGCACAATGGTTTGGATCCGTGCAAGTCTAATAGTCCTTTCTTTATCAGACTTCAACCATTATGCTTGCCATGGTGAGTGTGGCACCACCCTCTGGTGAGCATGGTCACTGGCCAGCCTTCTTCCCATCTTTCAAGATGCAAAGGTGGGCAGAGATCATCCCAGCATTGTTGATCTCTGCCACCTTTCCAGGCCCAAAGTTGGACAGTGGTATGGTAGCTATGTGACCAAGGTGCGTGGAAAGCCCTGGTCAGGCAGGGCCAAGAGACAGTAAGGATTGGGTGCCACTGCTGGAAGACACTCAGGGTGCCTCCAAGCAGCAGTGGTGAACTGGCACTCTCCTCACTGGCCCACCCCTTGGGAAAAGCTGTGAGGGGGTATAGACACTGCTTGAAGTTGCTTGGGATTCCTTCAAGGAGTGGGGCCTAACCCAGCACACGTCACATCAGCCCTTCCCTTGGGAAAGGCCATGCAGGGGGAACTTGCCTGGAAAGGAGCTGATGGCTACAATTTTTAACTTGGCCAGCAACGCCCAGAAGAATTTTTAGACCCCTGCTTTTTATAAAGTTCTGCATTGTATATACAACTCTTTATTATGTGTTTATACATAATATTGTGGTTTGTTTTTAAAATTTGGTTATGGCGTATGGTTGAAGTAATATAAATAACGTGCATGTGTCTGGGTTACACTTCTTGAAATCTAAAAGACAAACATTGAGAGATCTATACTTTCTTGTGTTCACTTCACCAGCTCAAAGAAGAAATGTCTGGGATTGTCGGCGAGCTCATCCAGAATTACAACCCTTACGATGACAATAATAGGACCCTTGAGACCGCATGGGACTATGTGCAGACACAGGTAAGTTGCCATCCAAGAGTTGGTCCCCCAAGGAGGCCAGGTCCGTCAACAGTGAAACAAACATTGCTGCTGGTGGTGGTGTTGTCATACCACCAGTGATCTTGACATAAATTAATTCATAAATTAATGCTGCTCCTTGAAGGATGACAGCAGAGGTAAGTTTGTGGGGGGGGCTCTTGACATGGTCCTTTAACATGCCTCACAGCGGGCCCCTTCCCAATTGTACTTGAAACCAAGTACAACATTCTTCTATTGGTGAAGTAGGTTCTTGTCTATTGTTACCAAATGTCCTCCCCAGACGTGTGTACGCATGTACACATGCCCTGAAATAACACGTGGCAGTAGTGAATCTAGGTAGATTTGTCCCAGTGATTCAAAAGGAGTTTTTATTACACAAGAATTAAGGTGTACAAATGATCGATCATGTGGATTTAATGAGTTGCAATAATAAGGCACTTATATTTTGGGCTGCATTAATAGAAATATGGTAGTTTCCAAATCGCAGGAAGTACTAATTTCCCTCTACTCAGCACTGGTTAGGCCTCATCTTGAGTACTGCGTCCAGTTCTGGGCACCACACTTTAAGAAAGATGTGGACAAACTGGAAAGGGTTCAGAGGAGGGCAACAAAGATGATCAGGAGACTGGAAACAAAGCCCTATGAGGAGAGACTGAAAGAACTGGGCATGTTTAGCCTTCAGAAGAGAAGACTGAAGGGAGATATGATAGCACTCTTCAAGTACTTGAAAGGTGGTCACACAGAGGAGGGCCACGATCTCTTCTCGATCATCCCAGATTGCAGGGCGCGGAATAATGGGCTCAAGTTACAGGAAGCTAGGTTCCGCCTGGACATCAGGAAAAAAATCCTGACTGTTAAAGCAATACGCCAATGGAACCAACTACCTAGGGAGGTCGTGGGCTCTCCCAACACTAGAGGCATTCAAGGTGCAGCTGGACAGCCATCTGTCAGGGATGCTTTGACCTGGATCCCTGCATTGAGCAGGGGGTTGGACTCGATGGCCTTGTAGGCCCCTTCCAACTCTACTTTTCTATGATTCTAGACATATTAACCATACGGAGCAAAAACAAAATGGATGCTGTAATCTATGCACAGAGTTTGAATGTAGGGAGTTCAAAACCCTGCTTGGTGTCTTAACAGGCGGCTGCCGTGCACAGACAACTAGGGCACAGGCATGTGATGATTCCCGGTTCAGATAGGTTTGGCTGTGGTTCCAAGGGAGTTGCAGAAGTTCAGGCGAGGCAAATCTGTTCTAGGGCTCTCTAGGAGAGAGAGAGAAGAAATGAAAAGATGAGGGAAAGGATGATAACGAGGCTGGGGAGATAAAGGGGGACCTATAGCAGTTTGTTTCTAACAGCAGGCCATGTACAGCAGCCAGTTCTTTTGTAAAGTCACCATGGCAAGAGAGGAGGGCAGGACGGGATATCTATAGTAAGCACACCAAGAGCAAGACCTTGGAGTAGGCCAGTAACACTGAGTGTCGGAACCCTGAGTTCTTATAGGGTTTTTACAAAGGATACAAAGGGACAAAGACTTTTGTCCCAACCTTAGACAAGACAGGCAAAGGAGGGGAAGTTTACTCTGAGCAGAACAAACAATGGTCTCAGTAGGGTAGATCCTTTTCCCAAGCTTTGCTCAGGTTAGGCTAGATCTAATCAAGTTAGTACGTCCATGAGATTGTGGTACCTGAGGATGGGGAACCTCTGCCGGACCACCACACTTATCACTAATTATGCAACACCTTGGAAGTATGCAACTCTTTGCCTGGGGTTTAGTCATGCCTATTTCTGATTACTGTGCCTGTTCTAATCATGAGGCACTTAACCTAGCATGGCTGAGTGAATCGTATTGCTGAATTTCTGTCCTGGGTGCATGACTAAATGCTAGTGACCTCATGGTACAATGGCTCACTTTTACCTTTTCTCTCAGCTGGTTCTGCAAGCTCTCCAAGCTCATTTCACACAGTGTGCCAGACTGGACTCCTTAAAGTGGCAGCACCATCAGGCAAAATACTGGGGTAGAGTGTCTTCCAGGCCTTCACTCCAAGCAGCCTACTGACACTATGAATGATCATGCCATAGTTAGACTGTCTTTTGCTTTCCCTTTTGTACTGCTATTAGCTATGCAAAAGCACAAGTAAGAGCCACTTCACCCTTGAAGTGATTACCTTACATGGGTTTAGAATAGGGATGGGGAACCTTCAGCCTGTGTGGCTCCCCAATCCGGCCCGCGGCACTTTTCCAGGCCACGCCACTGCCTTTGCCCTGGTATGAGCTTCATCCTCATTGTGGCATGCTGGGTGGAGAGTTTTAAACCTCCCCATCCAGCACACCTTAGCGGGGATGAAAATACCCCACTCCTCAGTGACGCATGGAAGCGAGAATAGGATGTGAGATAGGCTGTAGAGAGGGCAGCCCCACGATTATGCTTCCTCCTCTGCCAAGGCTCTCTGCAGCCCCTCCGAAGCCCCAGCTTCTCTTTCCTCTTGGGAAGTAAGGGGTAGGAGACAGGGGAAGGATTTTAGCAAGCTTTCCAGGCAAGAGGGTAGTGCGGGGGACTCCAGCTCTTCTTGCCAACCATTTCTTCCAGAGGAGAAGAAGAGACTTTGGGCTCTGACCACACCCACTGCTGGCATGTAACCCCCCAGGAGATTTCCCAGGTGGCAATCTGGCCTTCAGGCCGAAAAAGTTTCCTATCCCTGTTTGAGAGAGAGAGAGAGAGAGAGAGAGAGAGAGAGAATGTATGCACACTGTCATGTGTGGACAACTATGTATCTGTTTTGTCAGATGTACAGCTTGTGCATCTCCTGTATATGAGATCCACTTCAAGTGTGGAAACAGGGGGGAAAAACGGGAATCCAAAGTAGCTCATATATCACATGGTGGAAATTACTGTAATGTGTAAGGCCACTCTGAGGCAGCATATGCACATACAGCATATTCACTATGACCACAACATCTAGTGGTGAATTCCATGTGAGATCAAGTGCTGCAGACAGAGCTTTCATCTCACTTCATTTTGGGGAGAGGGCTGTAGCTCAGTGGTAGAACACACGTTTTGCATGCAGAAGGTCCCGGGTTCAATCCCTGACTGAACTGACTGAACTGAAAAAACTGACTGAAACTATGAGGAGCTGCTACCAGTCAGTGTCGACAATACTGGGCTAGATGAACCAATGGCCTGACTCAGTATAAGGCAGCTTCCCATATTCAGGCACAATCTATTTCACATTTTTAACCAATGGTTCCTACACAAGCCCCTTGGGACCACATGCCTGCCATGGAGCTTTCAGCTGGGAGGCGCCATTTGTATGAACCAGTGAATGCTGTACTTGTGGATACCATGATTTGCATACTCACGATGGCCCCATTTCAGCCATCATTTCAGCAGCCATCTGGACATCTCCCATGTGGAGGTGCCAGTCCATATGAATGGGGCCTCTGCATTAGCTCTTTTGAGCTCAGTGGTAGTCCCTATGCCCCCAACATGGGGGGCTGCTGTCTAGCATGTATTCTTCCTAGATCATTAAGTAGCAATGCATCATGTGTCCTTAGTTTCTTTGTGTTGTTGAAGACTGAACTTTCCTGGCATGTGGTTTAATTCATCCTTGGAATATGTCTAGTTACATTGGAGGTTTCCCTTATGTGTGTGTTTACTGCTGTTTTAAGCAAAGCCTTTAAATGGCAGCTACTGATTCTGAGCAATAAAAATTATTCAGCTTGATCAGCTTTGTCGCTTTCAAGAATGTTGCAAGTTTTGCGTTTAATCGTTCTGCAATTTTAAATAGTTATTGATTTGGGGATGGCAGGAAAGCAGAAACCCCAACTTCGTATCTGGTGTGTGTTTACATGTATATGTTTCTTGGCAAGCTCTTAGCATTGACCAGGCCTGCACAACTTGGGACTTGCCAGCCTGAACATGGCCCAGCAACCATGTATTCAGTAGTGCAGTTAGGTACGTAATTTTGACTCTGTACCTCCTGGTCTTACAGCCCCCCCCCCTTTAGATGTTAAAGTCTGTTACTTCACATACTTCAAATGCAAAACATTCAATGAACAACCTCCCTGCCATTCCGTGTATTGCAGCTGCTATATTCCTAAAATTTTAGAGCCAAAAAAAAGCTCAAAGATCCAGTTCAGCAACTCTGACAATATGTTTCGATGATTATGATCATGATCATGATAAAATGAGCATCTGGAATCATGTGTACATGGGTTTCCCATAGAAAGCTTCCTTGGTTCAGTGGTGATCATTATGTGGCACTGAAGCTGCAATCCTATACTCACCTGCCTGGAATTAAGCCCCATTGTACTCACTGGGACTAGCTTCTGAGTCAACACGCATAGGATTGCACTAGAATTACAGCTACTCAGGACTGTTTAGAGGCACTCGCCTCATTACATTACTTAATGAAGGACTAGTCCTGCAACTGAAAAGAGCTCTTATAGCTAAGCCATGGACCCCATCAAGCACTGCATCTCTCTGTTCATGAGGCTAAGATTTCCAAACAAATGAACTATCCAAATCTGGCAAAGATCTGTACTCATTAAATACCTGATCAGACTGTCTGTATACACGCACCCAGAGAGAAAATGTCTAGCAGCTTTGCTTTCTGACCAGAGGCAGGTAAACAACTGAGAAATACTTCAGTTTTTCATAAATATTTGGTGTATGCTGTCACAACCGTGGCATATTCATAGGATCATAGAGCTGGAAGGGGCCTACAAGGCCATTGAGTCCAACCCCCTGCTCAGTGCAGGAAACTAGAAGAGGGCTCTCCCATCCAAGTAATAACCAGATCTGACCCTGCTTAGCTTTCCACGCTCAGACAAGCTGAGCCAGCGTGAGCCACAGGCCTGTATTCAATACTAAGGAGTTCCAACTAAGAGCCCTCTTGTACTGAGTGGATCAGTGGGCTAACTTCTGAGTAAACATATCTTTTTTGATCCCTTTGCCTACAATTCTATACATATTTACCTGGGAGTAATTAACATTTGTATCTATTTGATGTCAGCATGTGCAGAGTGCCTTTCACTTACAATGGAGCAATTGCACAACTTACAGCTAAGGGTAGGACGTAGGAGAGTTCCTGGGCAAATGGCCTGACTGCAGAGCTGAATTTATTATTTTTATTTATTATATTTATACCCCACCTTTTTTTTCCTGCAAGGAACCCAACGTGGCTTACATAATCCTCCTCCTCTCCATTTTATCCTCACAACAACCCTGTGAGGTAGGTTAGGCTGAGAGTCAGTGACTGGTCCAAAGTCACCCAGTGAGTTTCATGGCCGAGCAGGGACTAGAACCTGGATCTCCCGAGTCCCCAGTCCAACACTCTCACCACTACGCCACACGAATGCCACCTTCTTTTTTCTAAAGCGCAGCCCACACCTCCGTGGTTAACATCCTGTACAGTTGGAACTCAGTTCATTCCTTGCCACAGAACTCCATTCCAGGTGTGTTTGTTTTAATCTTGCCACCAATCTTCACTCCCAAAAATATCCTTTTTAGGGTCCAATCCTATGCAAATTTAGACAGAAAAACGGCCGACAACCCCCAGCATGCCCCAGCCAGCTATGCCTTTTTCCTGTCTAAACTTGCCTAGGATTGCATATTCAGGGCACAATTCTATGGCCTCCCAACCTTGTCTTGGGGGCCATAGGATAGGTTGGAGTCCCCCCTGCGACCTATGAAATCCCTTCCGAGGTCACAGCAGGGACTCTGCCAACAGCCACTCGCAGCCAGTGCGATTCTTTCCATGCCAGCTGGTATCTGAAGGTGGAAGGCCGTCTTCAGTACCGGCGTGGGGGGTTGTTCCCAGGCGTGGAGAGGGGAGGAGCGAGGCACCGCCATCCTCCATGGAGTCCTGGCAGTGCCTCATCCTCTCCTCCTCGCAAGGAGAGGAAAAACATTTAGATGGCCAAAATCGGCTGCCTAAATGTTTTGGAGGGCGAGGGGAACACAGAGGCTATCCTATCCACCGTGCCCCTCCCGCCTTGCACTGGATGCCTGTAATCCTCTTGAGTCCGGAAGGTTCCAGGCACCCACATTGGATGGGGCTGCCCGTAACTTAATTCATTTTCTTCATTCTGCAGGAAGCTCATAATAGCCTTCCAGCCTTTCAACCCTCCTCAAGCTTAATTTGTGCCTTCCGTGAGTCCTAGAATGTGACGTACTAATAAAGAAAACAGGCACGTGCCAAGTGGAGGATTCCAGGGCAAGCGTCATAGCTGGAGCACAGCTCGTTCCCCATCTATCCCATCAAAAATCCACTCCACTTTTTTTTCCACCTTTCCTGTCTAATCAGAACAGGAAGGTCCTAGAGGGAAGGAGAGAGGACCCAATATGTGTGTGTTGTTTGCCTGATCAGCCTAGGACCACTGCTGAAGAACAGCCCAGAGAGCTTTGTGTCGAAACTTTGCTGCCGCCCCACGTAACAGAGATAGGAGTTGTTGTGTGCAGGTTCAGAGAATAACGAGGAGACGTGAGCTCATCAGTAGAAACTTTTACTGAGGTTCTTCACGCATAGATTCATTACAGCTATACAGTTCAGTGCATGGCTCCCCATGCACGGCACAAAAAGCATAGAGTCAAAGACTAGTGGGGAGACAATATTACAGCATATAACTCCTCCCCTCTCAACACTCTGTTTATGACCTTGGGCACACTGCCCGACTTTAACAAGTTTCACTCCCAAACAGAACTTCTGTTCACAGGTGCTCTGCTGTAGTCCTTTCTGCTCAAGGACACATTACATACTCTGACATAGTGTCTGACTTTGGCTATTGGGTGGTATAGAAATCAATGTAATAAATAAAATAAAATAGAATAAATCAGAAGCACAGCCCATTTCCTCTCACCCGTCCATACCTCTTTCTTCCCTTGAGGGGCTGTTTCCCTCCACTCCCCAGACCCCAGACTCATCAGTCTTCTGCTGTGCGTGCAGCTGTAGAGAGGGCAGCCCCACGATTATGCTTCCTCCTCTGCCAAGGCTCTCTGCAGCCCCTCCGAAGCCCCAGCTTCTCTTTCCTCTTGGGAAGTAAGGGGTAGGAGACAGGGGAAGGATTTTAGCAAGCTTTCCAGGCAAGAGGGTAGCGCGGGGAACTCCAGCTCTTCTTGCCAACCATTTCTTCCAGAGGAGAAGAAGAGAGCTGCCTGGTAGGCACCTAGATTCAAGCTACCTGGGGATGGGTGGCTGCACACCAGCGGCTGGGACGCACCTTTTTCCCAACAGGGCCAACACACAAACACGTTTCCTCTCATACTTTTGCTAAAGTTCTACACCCACACATAACACTGACACACCAGGGTGGGAGGCATTGCCTCTGCCTGCCTGCCTCAGATCCCCTCCTTGCTCGATGCCATTTTTCTCTTTCTCCTGTCAGTGTCTTAGCTGCCGTCAGAACAGGCAAGACTTGGACACGGAGGACGGAACGAGGCAGGCACCAGGAAAACCAGCAGCAAGCATTGTGAGGGGCAAATCAAATGGTGTGTGGGGGCCCTCCATTCACTATGCTGAGGACAGGGCCCCACACTTCTGCCCCTAGGTCCATGGTGTGTGTGTGTGTGTGTTTTCAGTCCCTGGCAGGGTGGCAGCAAAAACAGCATATTTGGGCTGGCGTACATGGCAGGTGAGCTGCATAGGCAAACCTGGTAGGTGGCAAATTGTGTCAGCCTGGCTTAGATCTTTGTGGAAGACGGGTCAGTAGGCTAAAGTTCTTAATGCTTTATGTAACCTTTGTATTGGAACTAAGGACCAGGTTCACCTAGCGGTTACCTTCTTTCTCCTAATCCTACTACCTCCGGCCTCTATCCAGAGAGCCTGGGACTCCCAGTTTTTATGTCTGGGTAAATGTTTCCCCAGCTGAGAACAAACACACACACAATCAAATACAACGAAAGGAACAATAATATGGAAAACGAATGCAAAGCTTGCTTGGATGTATGTCTACTTCCCAGTTGACAGTGCTGCTCCTGGCAGGATAGGACTTGTGACTGATACCCTCCGGGCCTGTGCTCTTTCCCAGTGGACCTTCTCAGGAAGGGTGCTGGAGACAGAAAGAACATGAGAGAGCGGTGGTTTGGGTTCTGCCCAGACAGCAGTACAGCCAAGATGTCAGAGGTAGCTGCTTCCCAAATCTGTTCTCGGTTCCTAACCTCCCCAGTACCCCACCAACTTTACAGAAAAGGTTTAGCTTTAAGGCGGCAACCAGTAGCCCTGGAGAAGCTCTGTAAAAGAACCTCGTTTTAGATGGATGCCTCTTCAGGAACCTTTCAGGCGATATTGACTGCCAGCTGACAGTTCCCTGGGACAGCAGACTCTGGCCTCATCCATCGGCCAGAGAACCAAGGGCCACTGGGAGGCTGCACCCCCTGCCTCCCAGGAGTAACATCACAGCAAGGGGGAGACCAACCTGGACTCATACATCAGCTGGAGAGGGAGCAGCCGCAGGGAGCTTGTTTTGCCCTTCCCTGCCCCCCCCCAAGAAGAAAAAAGAAAGAAAACCTATAAGAACCTTTTAAACTAAGAACTGGTGCCTGAGTTTTGCATTCTTCCTCCTCCCTCCCAATCCCTTTTCCTTTTGTCTCATGTCTTTTAGATTGTGAGCCTGAGGGCAGGGACTGTCTTCTTATTAATCTTTGTAAGCCACTCTGAGAGCCTTTTATGGCTGAAGAGTGGGGTATAAATGCAATAAATAAATAAATATAAATAAATATTCACAGTATCATTTGGAGTTAGGGCAAGTGGGTGGTATACATGCAATCTCTTCCTCTGATAGCTGACACGCAGTCACATTATTTAACAGTATAACTGTGGCCTTAACAGTTTACGATACTGTCATAAAAATCTCCACAACTAAACTCTCTTCAAAGGAGTTCCATTTAGTTGTGCAGGATACGTCCTGACTCAGACATAGCTGCCAAACCATGGCTCAGGCACTGTGAGTGAGTTTTGCCCAATGTACTTTCCCCTTCCCTCACATGCTAGGATTTCTTTCCTGGTTATGGGTTGCACCAGAAATGCATCTTTCCCACTCCTGCTACCCCCCCCCCCAAACAAACCTGGCCAATTCAAATGCTGCAATCAAATCCTCAGAAAACCTCAAGGTGTTTTGTTCATTTTTTAAAAAATGTATGCTGGAACACTCAACTCAGCCAAAACGGGGCTTTCATCAACCATAGTTATTCAAGCCTCATGATGTCCAGTTACAATTGGGGTGGGGGGGGAATGCCAGCCTCAATTCAATTTGAAGAGCTCTTTGTCCTACTCTGATTGAGGCTACCTTATTCAAGGGGGAGGGTGACTGGGTTCACATCTCATGCTCACCCCACCACCATCACCACCCTCCTCCTTGAACACTTGTCCTATCCCTAGTGTGCATAAACCATATAGGCTGTCTCCAAACCAGAATTGGAAACCAATTGTGGTTTGTGCAAACCACAAAGGAAATCAGAGCAAGAGGAAGGAGCTTGCATGTACGCAGCCCATATACATATACATAGGCGATCACTCGTGACCGAGTCTTCCAGGATAAAGATTGTCTTCCAGGATAAAATTACAAAAAGAAAATTATAAAAAGAGGGAATTGTAAAAAAAAATGTGTAGACTCTAGCAATGGGTCTGTAAGTGACTGTGGAGGCCAATTCTAGATCCACACAGCTTCCCACAGTGAGGACACAGGTTACCAGATGGAAGATGGTCCTGTAAAGGATTTGTTTGACGTGCTTTTCACTTAGCACGTTTCTCCCTTTCACCTTGCACTCGGGCTTCTTCAAAGTCCATAGAACCTTTGTGAAAGGCCAACCTCCAGTTAGATCGTTCATGGGCCAGAGCTTCCCAGTTCTTGATGTTTATATTGCATTTTTTTAGATTAGCCTTATGAACATCTTTAAACCTCTTATGTTGCTTGTACAGGCAGTACTTGTTTCTCGCCACTAGATGGCCATAGGGCTTACCATTTCAGTTTTCTGAAGGTCTCTATTTAAATTCTGTTGCCAGTGGACATCAGGATGTTAGTTATATACAGTACTTTATCTGGCTGTTGGTCTTTCCCTTTTTTTCACAAACAAACAAAAACTATTCTCTCCATTCTCCCACCACTGCTAGGTCTGTTTTAGCCAGTTATTGAGTAGAGAGAATAGTAGAAGAGCTCCATCTTTTGGTGACTTGCTGTTATTAACACTTGACATTTCTGTGCTAAGTTTTATAGTGGTTTTTGAGTTCAATTGTATTTTTTTTTTTTTACTGAATGTTTTAAATTGTAAACTGCCCTGAGAATGTTCATTCAAGGGAGGTATATCAATACCTGTAATAAATAAAACAGGGCATTGAGCAGATGAGACAAACCCTGAAGCAACCTTCTCAGGCAAAATGAACTTGTGATATTGTTGAAGAGGAATTCATAAGCTGATTTCTTTCTTTAAACGTAGCTGTCTTGCTGTGGCTGGACTGGGCCAGAAACTTGGAAGAACAACACAATCCTCCAGGAGAGAAACCAGACATCCTTCCCTTGCTCTTGCAGCAATGACTCAGCTGACTCCCGGGTAGACGTGGGCTTCTGCCCTTTGGATTTTGCTTCTAACACCACAACGGTTGATGACTGGCCAGTTAGAAAGCAGGTGAGTGTATCTAACGTTATGAAGTCCCATTGAGAAATTCCTGTTGGAGGCTTCCTGGCCTCAAAAAGAGATGCCTGGAGGGAAAATGCTAACTAAGTTCAAGTCATGCTTCCTTTGCTCTACTATCAATACAGCTGCTCTTTTTCTGTAAGGAAACCTAACAGCACAGCATAAAAAGATTTTCCCCTTTAAAAAAAAAAAAATCAAGCTCCAGTCACTCTTGGAAGAGACAGATTATCTAGACCCATTCCAGTTTGGTTTCAGGCCTAGTTTGGGGACAGAATCAGCCTCTGTTGCCCCGATGGATTATCAGGAGAAAGACAGGGGGAGTGCAACCCTGTTGATTCTCCTTGCTCTCTCAGTGGCTTTTGATACCATCGACCATGATATCCTCTGGGACCTGCTCTGTGGGTTGGGGGTGGGAGACACTGTATTGCAGTGGTTCCACTCCTAGCTGCAGGGCTGGTGTCAGAGAATTGCATTAGGTGACTGTATGTCGCCCCCCTGGCATTTGCACTCTGGGGTGCCACAGGGGGCTATCTTGTCCCCAGTGTGGAATAATGATTCTAGTGTGAAAAAATGGTTCTAGGCCTGATTTGTACAGTTCCCACAATCTAGTGGTTTGCGCTCAGGGTTGTCATGCAGAAGGTCTCAGGTTCAATCCCTGGCACTTCCTGTTTTAAAATGATGAGGGAAGAGCTCTGCCTGAAAACCTGAAGAGCTGCAGCCAATCAAAGCAGGCAGTGCTGGGGTAGATGGACAAATGGTCTAAGGCAAGTAAGTCCCTATGGTCATATCTGAAATAACCAATCTTAATAAGAGGATTTCACTTCTCAGATTCTAACATTCAGCTCTCTAACGATTCCCTCCATTGGGGATTTGTATCCATAATCTTAAATACTTGATAAGTCAGCTTTTTAATATATATATATATTTCCTCAGGGGTGTATGAAAGGTGTACAGAACTGGTTACAGGAGAACCTTGGCATTATTCTTGGAGTCTGCACAGGGGTTGCTGTCATTGAGGTAACCTTTACTTTTCCTTCTGTTTTATAGAATGCATCCTAGGCTGCCCCTTCATGTACTTATAAGCAAAGGCAACAAGGTGTGAAGTCACTCCACACCAGTACTGCCCTACGATCGCTCCATACTTGCAGTGGTAGGTAGCCTGGGTGACCTGCATGGATTCACTGCAACCCCTCAACAGTGACCCATGCAAGTGTGCCCGAAGTCTGGTCCCTAATTTTGCGACTTGACTGAGATAAAAACTGTGTCTTTCTGAACTGGTTGGCCAAAACACTTGCTGGAAGTTAACAGGTTAACACTTGCTAAGGAGCATGCATGAATGTCCTTTTCCAGCCATTGTTGTTGTTATAAGTGAATTTCACCAAAACAAACAAAACTATATAAAAGGGGGGGGGGAATAAAATTTCTTACAGAAAATAAAATAAAGCGCTTACAATAGCTGTGTATGAAATGTATGTCCATAAGTATATGTAGGTATGTGATAATACAGCTATCAATAGAAACAGTCATGCATAAGCTTCAGAAAACACGGACCAAATATCCATATAAGTCTTTACCTTCTGCTATTTGTAGGGTTTTCCAAAACAAATGGCAGCTGTATTTAGAAACAGAAATCTACCCGTGCCTCATTAATGGAGCCTGCTATTTTTTAAAAAAAGGCAATTTTGACTAAGAGGCTTTTCTGCCCAATTTCATTTTATTGCAATTTTCATAGAAACTTCACACTAACGATGCCTTTTAAGGGGGAATGCAGATGGAAGAACTGAGAGAGACTCATCTGCCCCAGGGTGCAATATGAGCCAATAAATGTTGGACTTGGATTCAAGTTTCATTTCTTAACTGAAGCAGTTCTCCACCTCTTCCTCGGAACCTCTCAAATGCTGAAATATTTGTTTATATTGTTGTCTAACAGCAACAAACCTGCTTTATGTGACATCACCGTTCAGGTGTAAGGCATGCAGGCAAGAGAGACGGGGCCTTTTTGGTAGTAGCACCTGGGTCAGAGAATACACACTCTCTTTCAATGGCCAGTCGAGATGCACATCATTTCAGCAGGCTTTTGATTTCTGATTATGTTAGTATGAATTTTGATCTGCTGATGCCGCTGTTTTGTTTGTATGACATACTTTTAATATGATTATGTTAACACTTTTAATTCTGCATTTGTTACATCTTGTTGGGTAGGATTTATGAGCTGTTTTTAGTATTTTTATATAGAAAAGCTCAAAAGTATCCAAATGTTATAGTATCATTGATGAACATAGTGCTTTTCACAGCAACATAAGCAAAATAGAGATCCCTGCCCAGCAGAGCTTGTAATCTTAACATCAGGAGAAAGTGGGAGGGGAACTGATAGGCAAAGGGGCAAATATGGCAAATGCACTTGAAGCTGAATTCAGACCTGGGCTTCATTGCAGTTGTGGGCAAGGGCTAAGGGGTGAAGCCTAAGGAGCCACTGAAATCCTGGATTTTACACAGGGATTCCCCACCCCCAGTATACTTGCAGCAGGGCGTCCTTCTGACCTTCCTCCTTGTTCTCTTGTAGCTGCTGGGAATGGTGCTCTCCATCTGCCTCTGCAAGAACATACACACTGAAGACTACACCAAAGTGCCCAAGTACTGAGAGACTGCTGGCTTCGGGAGCTGCCCCAGAGCAAATGGGATGCTTCCTTCCCCTCTCCTGTCCAGACTGTCTTCATCACTTACCATTTCTCCTGTGACATCTAGCGTTGCTGCAGATCAATTAGGCTGCGTGGCAGCTATGAATTCTTTGAGGGACCAGGGGCTTGGGCAGCCCCCTCCTATCTCTTGACTGTTCTTCTATGAAGCAGGCCATTTTAAAGTCTTCCTCTGCTCGTGTGACGCCCTGCACCTTTTCTGCCAGCGCCGCGCTAGACAGCCTCTTCCTTATTTTTATTCACTTCTGACCCATTGTGACTAGGCTTAGAATACTCCCTTTTTCTTTTCTTTTTGCAACTCTCTGCTACCACTGCTATGTGTACATAACCCTTATTCTGTTCCACTAGGAAGAATCTTTGGGGGCTTTGGAAGCTGTTGGTGGTTTGGTCTCTCTTACAAACACACATACTGTAGAAAGGAGTGTCCTTCCACTACTGTGACACCTCTGGCTTTTTTAACTTCACTTCCTCAGATCTACTGAATTGTCTCTTGAATCTGTTGTTGCATAGTTTGCTATCATTCTCTTCCTCCTCCCCTCCAAAAAAAAGATCCCTTTTCACTTACTGCTCAATCTTTGTCACCAATCAGATCGAGCACAAGCTTATGATTTCATCAGTTACCGTTTGGACAGGGGTGTGTGGCTTGGGAAATCTTGATCTAATCTCTCTTGTCTCTACCACACTCATCCTCCTCTCTGGATCCTGTTAGCTTGGAGACACTTCAGAGACTGCATGTATAGCACGAGTGAGTGTGCGCAGACTCACTGGAATATGTTCTTGGGTTGCCAACTTTTGTAGAGGACTCGATTGAGATGATATTTTTTCCTTCACTATGACTCTTCTGTAATTATGTGTTGACTTTGTTATGATGAAAGGAATATCTCAAATTGATGGCTCTTCATTCCAGTGGTGGTGGGGAGCACTTGTTCAGTGACAAGTGTTCAGATGTTCATTAGGTGACATCTGTTGAGAAAAGCAGCGACTCCTTCCTGTTAACCTGCATCTCTGGTTGGCCTTGGAATTGCTTGCCATCAAAATCCGGAGACATATGTAGCAGGAAGTCACTATGAGGACTTCTGTATTGGTGTTTCACTGGGATAAGTGAAACACCAACTGCACCCAACAGCCATACTAGGTTCTGTTCCAGGGGTGCTTGCATGGAGAGCAAATAGGGGGAAATCCCTCATTTTGGGGAGCAGCAAAGGCTTGTACTATGAAAGCCCTTTGAAAAAGAGGAGTAGGTGGTGATCACATTCAGATTAGCAGTTTCCTGAGACACAGGACACTGACTGTTGCACGGAGGGCTTCCATATCAGAGAGGCCTAAGGAGGCACTTATGGAAACATTGAAGTTGGAGGTAGGATCTCCAACTCCTTTCCTATGTTGAGACTCCTTAAGCTCCTTGAATGTACAGGTTGGTAGGTCTGTGCACTATTGCTGTGTCCCAACACACCATGGAAGGGAGTATCTACAAATAGAAGACTTAAAATGTAAAATTCTACGCTGCAGGGATAATATAATGGGCTTGAGATAGCCTAGGAACCATCTTCCAAACCCATGAAGAGCATCTTGTATCTCTATGGACCCCACCCACAGTACAAATGCTACTATTTCTTAAGTGATAACTGATGGTGATAAATGTAAGAGGCTGACTGTTAAAACTTTTCTTTGTTTATCAGACTAGTTCAGTGCAGTGAGACGGGGTGGATAACTCCTGGAGGATGTTCTTTGAGCTATCATTAGGATCCTTCCCCATTAAGGTTCTGGTAAACAACAAAGTTCATAAAAGGGATTTTTCCTGGGAGTGATTGTTTCAAGTTTGCTTTTATTTCCTCCAGCCTGGTGTTTCCTTGTCAAATTGATTGTAAAGCTAGGTTTTATATTCACCTCTTGTGCTTCAATTGATAAGCCGCTTCACTGATAAGCTGTTTATGCCATGGCTCTTGTTCTCTTGGATTCAGCTCTGAGCAGAAAAAGAAAAAAAAAAAAAAAAAAAGGCTGAGCCCATTCTGGATTTCTCCTTTGTTTTTAGAAACCTCTTCCAAATGGAAGAAATGCATGTACAGATTTAAACAGATAATGGGTGGGTATTTCAGTAATAAAAATATTTGCTTAAAAAAATAACAAATGCTTATACATCCAGTGTCTGACCTTGGTGTTTGTTTTTAGGACGCTAAGAAAGGAACGTGGGATCTGTAATGTAAGATCCAGTCAAATCGCTATTGCCAGCATTTATGATGAGCTTTCATCTGCCAGATAGAACATGATTGGCTCTGTGTGTGTGTGTGTGTGTGTGTGTGTGTGTGTGCGCGCGCGCGTGCAATGAGGCTGGTGGTTCCAAAGTTAGCGGGACTGTGTATCTGCTCCAGATTTCACTATGATCTTTTAAGGGGCTATCCACGGAGCTGAAGCCTATCCCTGAAGTGGGTTCAGAACCATGGATAGCTCCTAAAAAGTTCAGAGTGAAATCTGGAGCGGATACACAGCTCTGATGTCATTGGAGCCACCAGCCTCGTGTGTGTGTGTGTGTGTGTGTGTGTGTGGCCTTGTTCAGGCATTATGCCTGAACAGAAATCAGCTGCAAACACTGTCCCTGCCCCTACATCCCTGCACATGTTGGCCCCTTTTCCACTGCCGACTTTCCCATGTGGAGCAGGAACTCCTGAATATGAGCCAGCAATGTGATGTGGCTGCAAAGAAGGCAAATGCTATTTTGGGCTGCATTAATAGAAGTATAGCTTCCAAATCGCGTGAAGTGATAATTCCCCTTTACTCAGCACTGGTTAGGCCTCATCTTGAGTACTGCGTCCAGTTCTGGGCACCACACTTTAAGAAGGACGTAGACAAACTGGAGAGGGTTCAGAGGCGGGCAACAAGGATGATAAAGGGACTGGAAACAAGGCCCTATGAGGAGAGACTGAAAGAACTGGGCATGTTTAGCCTTCAGAAGAGGAGACTGAGGGGAGACATGACCGCACTCTTCCAGTACTTGAAGGGATGTCACACAGAGGAGGACCAGGATCTCTTCTCGATCATCCCAGTTTGCAGGACACGGAATAATGGGCTCAAGTTACAGGAACCTAGATTCCACCTAAACATCAGGAAAAATTTCCTGACTGACAGAGCAATAAGACAATGGAATCAACTACCTAGGGAGGTGGTGGGCTCTCCCAGTCTGGAGGCATTCAAGGTGCAGCTGGACAGCCATCTGTCAGGGATGCTTTGACTTGGATTCCTGCATTGAGCAGGGGGTTGGACTCGATGGCCTTGTAGGCCCCTTCCAACTCTACTTTTCTATGATTCTATGAAGGGGCTTCTACACATGTTGGGTTGAATGTACATCGAAGCCTCTACACAATCAGGACATCTGATAAAGCAGGTTCTCAATTACACAGAGGCCTCTACGTGCATTCAGGCAAGCACTCATAGAACCCTGCTTCATATCTTCCTGTCAAGGGCTGCCACTTTGCTTCTCACTGCAGACAAGCCTTGGAGTCATGATTCAAAGTAGCTAACTTTATTTATGCAACAACAACAAAATACAAACAAGTCAGTCTTGCTTCAGGCTACAAACAATGGCCATACATGAGACAAGCTGTGTTAGCAATGGCAATAGCTAGCTTCTGTAAATAAAGCAGCCCATGAAAAGAACGTTGATACTAGACTAGTGGGAAATGGTTACAGCCCTCCTGGTCAGGCTAGCCATGCTAACCACATCCTGCTATTAGGACGGATCCTTTACTGGGAAGGTCCTTGGGCAGCGAATCTCTTTGACCAGTGTGCTAACTTATGCTCCTCCTCCTTCCTCATTTGATGCCTTACCCTGGGGTCTGTAACCTCTAGTCCCTCCTCCCTCTCCTCCTCCTTTGGTATCTTAATTCCCAGGTATCTCAAGTCTCAGAATGGCTTTCAGGGCTATCCCAAAACATTTCCACCTAACTCGCATCTGCTGTGGCGTTAAAACCTCAGCCCTCTCAGCCACTTCCTCCCACTCTGAGTCAGAATCAGATCCCAAATCTTCTTGAGGCGCCTCTGCAGAGGTGCTGGGCTTAACCCTTACCCTTCCCACTCAATGCAAGAAGGTCAGGGGTGGAACATACATGGATGTTGGGGGCAGAGGCAGCGTACACATTCCCATGGCCTATACACTCATTGCTGTGTTCTGTTGAAGTATCATGAAGCACCTGAACAGGATATGTGTTCAAGGGGAGTGTAATACACTAATTTTTCAGATGACCAGCACAAGATTTGAGCTATTTATGTAGACTCACAGTTGATAAAAGAGTGAGAGTGAGAAAGAATACCTTTTACAAAAGTTTTGGATAATAAAGATGAAGGAGAGACTTCTGGTCACTTACCGGTAACTAAACTCTAGCAGTCTTTTAGCTGCTTCTACAGTACTAGCCCACTAGAGGGTGCTGATGCCATATGAAAATCCTGACAGTGAAGGATGATAGCCATGCTCAACAATCTTGTTCTGGAAGTGGAATTCATCCACTTGCAGACTTATATTGATTGGGCAATGTACACAGTTCCTGGTTTGGACTGTCAATTTCAGCACATTCTACATATTTCCATAGGAATTGCTGGTGTGTTCACATATTGTCTGCTTAACTCTTAACCACTACAGTTACTTCTCCCACATGTGAAGAGTCAATAAATAGGGACTTTCCTGCCTCCTTTTGTGCAGCTTCTGTTTTAATGGCCCAACGGTTGTTAGAGAAGTAGACTTCAGAGCTAATGATTATCTCAAGTTGAGATTCTAAACTCAACTTTTTCTGACATCCCTTGGCAAGGCTATGGGGACTGTCATGATGAGCACCTGCACTTCAAAATTTACCATTACACCACTACCTGTAGTTACTTCCTGCATTGAGCAGGGAGCTCAACTAGATAACCTCCAAGGTACCTTCCCACTCCATTATTCCAAACCCAACTTTGGGTATGAATGGTGATGCTGTTTGAAAGTTGTATTCCATTATCAAATATATGCTCACTTATGCATACTTGTTAAGTTAGGCTAACTTATGCATTAACCCTATATAAACATGTATATAGAGTTAGAGGTCACACACGTCGTAATGTGTGTAACAGTGTTCCAGTGCCACCTTCTCTCTCTCTCTCTCTCTCTCTCTCTCTCTCTCTCTCTCATGCCATCCATTTGGAGAGAGGATCCAGACATAAGGATTCCAAAACTGACCAAGGTGGATAATCTAATTTAAGTGGAAAAGACCAAAATGTGGAACTAGTCAACAAATAAGCCCTAGGATCTAGAATCTAGAACACAAGATCTAGAATGCCAAACCCACCTTCTTTAGTTGAAAGTTGCATTCTTTTCAAAGAGATTCATGGAGGCGAGGAACCCCAGAAAAATTTGCTAAACAAAGCATTAAGTCTTTGAAAATAATTTCCAGCTATAGGTAGAGGAATCCCATGTAAAACATATACAATCCTAGGTATGATATTCATTTTAAGTGTATTAACCTTACCCTACAAACTCAACATAAGAGATGCCCATCTGTCTATATCCCATGAGATCTCATTAATCAACTTACTTAAATTAAGTTTAATCATTTGGGATACGTCTCTAGAGATAAGTCATCATCATCATCAGGCGATCACTCGTGACCGAGTAAGATTGTCTTCCGGGATAAAAGGAGGAAATTCTAAAGAAGATTGTGTAGACTCTAGCAATGGGTCCGTAAGTGACTGTGGAGGCCAATTCTAGATCCACACAGCTTCCCACAGTGAGGACACAGGCTACCAGATAGAAGATGGTCCTGTAAAGGATTCATTTGACGTGCTTTTCGCTTAGCACGTTTCTCCCTTTCACCTTGCACTCGGGCTTCTTCAAAGTCCATGGAACCTTTGTGAAAGGCCAACCTCCATTTAGATCGTTCATGGGCCAGAGCTTCCCAGTTTTCGATGTTTATATTGCATTTTTTTAGATTAGCCTTATGAACATCTTTAAACCTCTTATATTGACCACCGATATTCCGCTTTCCATCCTTGAGTTGGGAGTAAAGTAACTGCTTTGGGAGACGGCAGTCAGGCATTAGAACAACATGACCGGTCCACTGAAGTTGGCGTTGAAGGATCATTTTTTCAATGCTAGTAGTCTTTGCTTCTTCCAGTACACTGACATTTGTTCGCCTATCTTCCCAAGTAATTTGCAGGATTTTCCGGAGGCAACGTTGATGAAACCTTTCAAGGAGTTGGAAGTGACGTTTATAGATAGTCCATGTTTCGCAGGCATACAATAAAGTTGGTAATACAATGGCTTCATAAACCAGTGTTTTGGTCTTCTTACAAATATCCCGATCCTCGAACACTCTATGTTTCATTCACCCTCCCCATACGGGGTGAGCAGAGTGGATCCTAAATAGGGCTGCTCAGTCATGGATACAGCTGCCGAGCTGCTCGACTACCTCGTTCCTTGAACAGGGCGACTGAGTCTGCATCCACCGCCCATGTGCTGGTCCATGACTAGGGGCTTCCAGATTCACAGTCCTGCCCCCGTTGCCATTCGCCAGTCGCCATGGGACTTTTTTTGTTTTGTTTGGTTTGGTTGGGTTGGGTTGGGTTGGATGGGTTGGGTTGGAAGACGCCTGTGCGTGAAACTGTTTTATGTGGGGAGATCGGTGCACAACGAATCACCACACAAACTTGACAGAGTACGGCAGAGATCCAATGGCACGGTTACCCTGACGATTGGAAAACCATTCTCTGCTGCAGCCTTCATCCGCCTTCACAGCCGTTGTAATTTAGGTTTAATTATCTTCCGCCTGTTCTGCCATTGAGGACTTTATGTTTTGGATCGTTCTTTGTCTGGTTCCTCTCCCCGGACCTTACCGCCATGGGTGACCCTACTGGGAGTACATAGCTCCCGACGGCATTGCTCACAGGATTCATCGGAACACGCAAGCCCACTCACCACTTCAAGGTGACGATCCGGCGAGGGGGCTAGAGATAAGTATTCCCAAGTAAGTAATAAAATCTGGGCACCATCAAAATTGCCACTGAGTCAATACACTCTGAGATGTATTATCTCCAATTGGCATCAATTCAGACTTTGACCAATTAATTAAATAGCCAGACAAATCATCAAAGTTATTAATCACCTTCATCAAAGCAGGAACCAATGACTGGAGTTTCAAAATAAAGGATCATCAGCACAGAGAATAATTTTAAATTTTAAACAATCATGTAAAACGTGAATACTACTATTCTGTCTAATAGTAAACGCCTATCTCTTGACTGTTCTTCTATGAAGCAGGCCATTTTAAAGTGTTCCTCTACTCATGTGACTCCCTGCACCTTTTATGTGGAACCACCATTTTTATTCTGCTTCTAGCTGATAGCAGAAAAACAAGACCTCAACAGCAGTAAAGGGAACCTAACTGGGGGAATAATGAAAATACAAACTTAAAGCAATGCCATATTTATAGGTAGGAAATTGTAAGAATAAAACCACAAGGCTTATGGCTATTGTATAAAAGATCAGCTGTGGTACATACCTTTTCTAGAAGCACATGCTGCACACGGGCTTGGGGAATATGCAGGTTCTTGCAGGGCTCTTGCAGATCTGTCTCTTCAGTATGGTGGCTTGTCACCCACTCTTAATAAACCTCAATGCCCCTTTACTGCAGAAACCGGGTATATGTGGTTTGTAAAGACAGTATCAAGTAAAGAGCAATCCAAGGATGTCTTCCCCCTCACCACCCAAAAAAGCCTTGTGCAAGAGTGCTCAAAGTGACCGCTTATCAACACAACTTTGAATAGTTGTGAAAGCACTATAGTCCCAGGACATGATGTGCAATCCTGAATACTGGTGCTCTCAAGGTAGCCTTTTCAATTCTGTATCTCACTAGCTATTTCACAGCTAATTTAGCCAGTTCTCCCCAATCTGTTATACAAAATTGCTTGCGACTGCAATAACCTATAACCTTTCCTATCAAGCAACTGATGGTAAGGGTGGGGGGAGCAGTGGCAGCAGCACACAGAGCAGCCCAAACAAGGAATATCATCGCATGAGACCTAAGCATCATCTTTTCATGTGTATGTTGTCAAACATGCCGCTTTGATCCTCGACGAAGACCCTTAAGCCATTACTGCAGTCCACAGCTTCCTACCTACAATTTGAGACAGGCTTGTGTGAGTCTGGTGAACTTCCTTTGTGTAAAACATGCCCAAATCTGGGGTGGTACTTTAGAATGGTGGTCGTGTGTGTGTGTGTGTGAGTGTGTGTGTTTGAACCATAACCAGATGGTAACATTCGCATTCTCCAGTATGGATGCATTCCCTCACATTTCTAGATCTGTATGATAAATAGTTCTTTAATGGCCTGAGTCATTATGAAATGCACTGTGATTTCCAATTCCTGATTTATGTCAGAGCAGGCTGTGCACCTAATCGTGTAGAATAAATGCATCCAGATGATTGAGTGGGTTCAGCTTTGGTCACCATGTCTAGAGATGACATAATATCCCATTATGTCTCCAGAGTCAGAAGTGGGAGGAGGGTGGAGTGGGGTTGTGCACTCAATAAAATGCAGGGTGTTTTCAGAAAATACACACAGAGACCTGAACTTTTCCCTAGGTTTTTTAAAAAGATGATTTTTTTTTAGGTATGATCATTTTAAAAACAAAAGCTGTTCCTAGCTTTGGCTTGGCTGTCTCCATGTAACTAAATTGGCCGCGACCTTGCTCTGTAATGCAGACTCTCCAAAGCAGCTAAACTTGCTGCTTGGGATGATGAATTTCAACGTGGGTGGGATCGTTCCTCCAGCAACTCATCATCTTCTACATCTTCTTTCATGTTTTTGAAATGCATTAATGGTGAGGTCCGGATGTGAATGAGCTAAAGTTGTTTTGCTCTGTGCCTGCAACCATTTCACTATGAAGGCCAATGTGGTCTGTGTAAAAAAGCAAACCTTGCTATTCGGAAGCCACAGCCTATCCCCAAAAAGGTCTGGCCAGATTTTTCTATGTGACCGCCAAGGTTACAAGCAATGATGGGGAAGAAATTCTCATTTTAATGTGAACATACCTAATTTCGCATTTGCGAACCAAAACTCAGCTATCCTTCGAAATTCACGCTTCTCCAGATTTGCCAGTGGAGCTCTCCAATCAAACAAAAATGTACACATTAGGGAAAATGGGGTTAAAAATGCACTATATTATTAAAATTGCTTACAAAAAATTGTGGGTATTAGGCAAAAATACATATGTACAAAAATGCATGTATTAGGAGAAATGTGGACAAAACTACCATTTTTCGTGCAAACTTTAAAAAAAAATTCTCAAAGTTTGGGATGAAGCAAACTTAAGACTGGAAAAATTAGAGACTGAGAGGGGGGAAATGGACAGATTCGTCCATTCCTGGATGCAGGCCAAAGTCCCCACATGGCTATTGTTAGGCTAGAATGAACCTCCTGGACAGTGTTGTGTGCACTTGCATCTCAAAATCCATGTGCTTTCTTAATAATAATAATTTTTAAAAGAAGCATGCAACCTGGCATCGCAAGCCACAGGTGGACCATCATTCAGGATGCCCAATGGCATTGTATTGAGCCTGTGGTGTACTAACTCCACATACTTATTCCCTTTGCAACCATACAGGTGCAATAGCTGGGCAGTAGACCCTCCCCAACTCTCACTGTGATTCCTAGGGAGCAGAGAACCCCACATTCTTGGCTCCTGCCTGACAACTAAGAAAACAGCATAGCGTCCCATTATGAGTCTCTGCTCCATAATGTGCCCAAACCAAGTCCTGAATCTTACCCAAATTTCATGCAAGCTTAGCACAGTTCCTCCAACATCTCCCATAGGATAACCTACTGGCCCACAGCTTCCTTGTGTAAACATGTGTACAGTAATACCTTGGATTGCAAGTAACTTGGTTTGAGAGCGTTTTGCAAGACAAGCAAATTTTTAAATATTTATTTAATTTTTATTTTTTGACTTGATATACAAGCGACGTCTTGCAATACAAGTACTGTAGTACGGCTTAAATTAAAAATCTCTGTACAAATTTTTTTTGGGGGGGTTTCGTTTTGATATAAGAGTGTTTTGGATTACAAGCACGTTTCCGGAACGAATTATGCTCTCAGTCCAAGGGATGACTGTATATGCCCCAGAGGCATTGTGTGTGTGTGGCGGTGGGGGGTGTATAGTGCTGGGTGCTGGCACATCAGCACTTGACTTGGCAGCTCGAGACTAGCCTTTTTTTGCCTGCCTGCCACAAGGGGAGGAGGAGGAGGGGAAACAGAGCTGCCAGCACTGCCACCTGGGAACAGGGCATTGCACTCCCCCTGAGGCTGCGAAGGGCCTCGCCAAACCAGCCTGCTGTTACTCATCTCTTGTGTATCTAAAAAAATAAAATAAAATAAATATCTATCAATCATCTCTTGTGCGTGGATGGTGCCATTTTGGCTACAGAAAGATCTGCACTTGCACTTGAACACCGAAACATCGGAAATAATAGGGCCAATTTGGGACTCTGCAACAAAACGTTGCACAGTATCTGTGGCATACATGGGTTACCTGAGCCTATGGCTGGAAAAGCAAACATTAGCATCAAAGACAGGAATCTCAGCTCTAATTTGGATCTTGCCTCATTGGCAAATTTTATTTTATCCCCCCCCCAAAAAAAATTTGAACATTTAAAAAGTGCATTTAGTCTGCATGCAAGTCAATGGAGCATGAGCCTTCTGAATGCAACTGAGTGCTGGATCTCACCTAGGAGGACATCTGAGGGGGTGATTTAGGTGGATTGACCTCAGCTGCAACCAGAAAAGTCTAGAGATTATTTTATTTATTTTTTACTGGGAATCCAAACCTCAGCCCCAGCTCTTATTTGCAATATTAACAGTGGACTGCATTGCAAGGCTGCCATAATCTCTCTCTTGCACACACACTCACACACACACAGGAAGAGAAAGAGCGAGCGAGCGTGCATAGCCCTCCAACCTGCAACAGGAATCTGGATAACACTGCAGCATTGTTGTAAACATTCAGAGCCTGACCTGCATTATTCATTGTGAACTACACTGTAGGGTTGTCATGGGGCTTCTCCACATGAGGCTTTTAACCCACCACTTTACCGAGGCTTCTGCTTCCGGATTCTTTGTGGGATTAAAGTCGGCTCCTTTACACATGATTTCCCCCCTGGTTTTTCTTTCTTTCTCTGCCTTTCTATACGTTCCATTACACAACCACAAGATGGCATCGTGGTATAGCGGAATTGCAAAAATACACCAGCCTCTCATTCCCGTTTGTTCCGCATTGGAAATTTAATACCCCATATTCCTTATTCTAAAAAGTGCTGCAGAAATGCTTGGAAAGCACGGGAAAGGTCTTGAAGGATGACAACATCATGTAAAGCACCTGCAAACTACTATGAGTGAAGAATCACAAGCGCACAATAAATGCCTCGTGTGGAGAAGCCCATTTGGGGTTTTTGGGGAAGGGTGGACATGTTACATTAAACTCTTGAGCATTCTTGAATTCCTTGGCTCACTTCTGTCCCTGGAGTCATGGAAAAATAGCTTCTCAGCCAGGAAATGACCCATCCAAACAATCATAGAATCATAGAAAAGTAGAGTTGGAAGGGGTCTATAAGGCAATTGAGTCCAACCCCCTGCTAAATGCAGGAATCCAAGTCAAAGCATCCCTGACAGATGGCTGTCCAGCTGCACCTTGAATGCCTCCAGAGTGGGAGAGCCCACCACCTCCCTAGGTATTTGGTTCCATTGTCTTATTGCTCTAACAGTCAGGAATTTTATTTTTCCTGATGTTTAGGTGGAATCTGGCTTCCTGTAACTTGAGCCCATTATTCCGTGTCCTGCAAACTGGGATGACTGAGAAGAGATCCTGGCCCTCCTCTTTGTGACAACCCTTCAAGTTGTGGAAGAGTGCTATCATATCTCCCCTCAGTCTCCTTCTGAAGGCTAAAGTTCCTTGCATGATACAGCTATATGCAATGAGTGGCTTTCTCTGTTCTTCTTATATCTATGTGTCTTCCTCCATCGTCTTTTGTTCCTTTCTCTCTGAGGAGGAAAGAGAATTAGAAAAAACACAGCAAAGGTGTGGAGAAAAAGCGTCAGAGTTTCCTGCACCACACACACACACACACACACACACACACCTCCTCACGTGTAAACAAGTATAATCCCAGCTGGGGGCTGGGAAATACAAAAGTTCTATGATGGCTCTTGACGCCGCAGAGTCTCGCCACAGGTATTTACATGCAAATGTGGCAAAGAGCCACCCCTCCCCTGCCTGAGCCAGATGAAGTTCATCCTGATTGGCTAAAGACACCTGGGCTACTGAAAGGAGGGGAGGGAAGAATCTATACTGCCTGCCGTGGCATTTGGTTTTGGTTGTTGTTGTCTGCACGCTTTCGCAGGAGGAGGGCTTTTGCCTAGGCAAGCCCTGAAGAGGACCAAACAACCCCCAGGTAAAGAGAGTAAGGCCTGGGTAGTGATATAGTATAGGAACTAGCTTTGTTGTTTTATAGCTCTACTGTGTATGTGCCGAAGTGTCTCCACACCTTTTCTCCTTCCCTCATTTCCCACCTTTTGTTGTAATCTGTTTACCTTAAATAAACTTTCCTGGTTTTACCCCACACGGGGTGTGTGTGTGTGTGGTTCCTCTGTGGTTCAGTGCTAAATCCAGTGTATAGACAAGGGCAAGGCCCTGAGAGAATCAGTGTCAAGGAAGACGGCAGAGCTAGCTGGCAGTTTTGCACCTTTGATCTTTGGTCTTGAGTAAAGGACCGGTTGGCAGTCCTTTCACAAAAGGACCACAGAGGAAGATGCACAGAGACAGAACGGCCACCTTCCACTCTGCTCCTTTCACCCCCACCCTGCACTCCTTGCCCTCTCTCTCAGCTAGGCTCTCCTGACAACCTATCACCGGCCATTTTGAAGCCTTCTGGGCTGCCTCGGCCATAACCTTCTCTTCACGGGCAGAGTACAATGCCCCCTTCCCCTGGTTTTCTTTTCCAAATAACTATGTTCTGGCACTACTGAGCGTGCTCAGTTCTCATTGAGCTGTTTGGGGAATTTTGGTCTCCTGGGGCTTTTTTCTTGAGTCTGTTTGTTTGTTTGTTTGTTTGTTTTTCTGCTAACTTTGGAGTTCCCCCAAGTCTACTAATACCTCTCTCTTGTGTGTTGCTGTTGCCATTTTGGTTAGTGCTGTTTCTGTTTTAGCTACATAAGCAATGGCACAATGGAAACAAGCTGGTAACTGGTACTCTTGTAAAGTCAATTCAGAAGTTTTCAGGAAAAGGATGCACTTCTCAAATTTCTGTCTGATGCACAGCTATTAAAGGCACAGTGGCCTTGTCGGAAATACCGGTAAGTGGCAGTTCCTTGCATGATACAGCTACATCTTGGCCACTGCTGCTGTGGATATGCCACTGCAGGACCTTTAAAAAAAAATGTGCAACCAGACACAAAATGTGGAGTTCCAGGAAAAGCTGTGCAGTTTGAAAAGAAAATTGTATGCCATTCAAACATCCAAGTCATGCAAAAGTTGTATTATGTTAGTGGACGTCAAAAGCAATGGCTATCAATGTGGAAAAAGTAAAGTCAGTAGTCCAGAACCCAAGACTGTCATAAGCATATGCTTAAGGTACTACTTTCTTCTTTTTCTGACATATAGAATATGTGGCAGAAGGATTACTATTTCTTTAACAGATGACTTCCTTGTTGTTCCAGGATCTGATGTAGCCTGTGTGGATCTCTGTGTTCTAGTAAAAAAAAAAAAACACACACAGCATGAATTAATGCTGTGAACCACCCAGAGAGCTTCAGCTATTGGGTGGTATAAAATTAAAATAAATAAATAACTGACATCTGAACAGCCCAATATCTTCTGATCTTGGAAGCTAAGCAGGGTTGGGCCTGGTTAGTACTTGGATGGGTGACTGCCTTGGAATACCAGGTGCTGTAGGGAGGGACCATAGCTCAGGGTGATAAGAGCACATGCTTTGCATGCAGAAGGTCCCAGGTTCAATCCCCGGCCTCCAGGAAGGGCTTGGAAAGAATTCTGGCTGAAACCCTGGAGAGCTGGTGCCAGTCAGTGTCCACAATACTGGGCTAGATGGGACCAATGGTCTGACTCAGTATAAGGCAGCTTCCTGTGTTCCTAAATACATACATACATACATACAGCTACTATGCAGTTCCAAATGTTCCTTTTTTAAAGCACTGCACCATGACAAGACAATTGGGCATCTGTGTCAGTGACAGATTGATCAACAACATGATGGCTAAATGAAAACTCCATGTTCACACGCAGTATACAGTATATGTGTTATTTTAAATTTGGTTTTAAGTTTTTATAATGTTTTTATTTTGTATTTTATATTGCATTTTTCAATTGTTGTAAACTGCCCAGAGAGCTTTGGCTATTCAGCAGTATAGAAATAAAATTAATCATCATCATCACCACCACCATCATAAGAACATAAGAGACATGTTGAACCAAACCAAAGGCCTATCTAGTCCAGCATTCTGTTCATACAGTGGCCACAAGTTGTCTGTGGGAAGCCCACAAGTAGAACATGAGTGCGGTAGCATCCTCTCCCTCGTGTTTCCCAGCAGCTGGTATCGAGAGGCATACTGCCTCTGATACTGGCGGTAATATATAGCCGTTATAACTAGTAGCCATTGATAGGCTGGTCCTCCAGGAATTTGGCCAGTCCCCTTTTAAAGCCCTCGAAACTGGTGGCCTGATCACAATGTCTTGTGGTAGCAAATTCTGTAGTTTGTGTGCTGCGTGAAGAAGTCATTCTTTTTATGTGTCCTGAATCAGGTATCTGAAGGTACCCTTAATCTAATCTGGCACAGGGATCTTCTTGTCTTCTCAAAACTAGCATTTTAAAAATGAACAGAGGCTTGTGTTACCACAGTGTTTGAAGCTCTCGCTGACAATGGAGAATTGCCCATCTTCTAACATGTGACAGAAATGAATCAAAATGATTTCCCGTCCAAACCACACGTGCCAAGATCGGAAGCCAGATGAACTTAATTGTGTTTGTCTTTGGGATTTTGTCTTTTCTTTTTCATGCCGCCACTCTCCAAATTGTATTGTGTTGTCTATTCTCCTCTAAAAGGGAAAGTCTGGCATTAAGTGTTTTAGGCAGCCTGTCCCTGAGCTCCTTTCCCCAGTTCTCTTTAATTGTCTCTAACTTCATTAAGCCTTGGAAAGGAGGAGGCATTCCAAAGCTCCTTTGGAAAATTCCTTTGAAAGGAGAGAGGCCCAGTTCTTGACATGGTCTTTCCTACACTGGTTGCTCAGTCCTCATAGCACTCTGCTCCTTGTTCGCTTCCGTAGTGCTTTCAGAGGCTTATTTTGGCTGCGCATGGAGGGCGTGGGGTGTTTCTCTCATGCTTGTCAAGGGGCAATCTAATCCACCTCTGAAGCTCCTGCCAGCTTCTATTGCCCTTGAGTTCCTCATGTCATCACATGCCCTTGTGTGTGAAGGTTTATGCATTTCCTTAATGACTCAGCATGAACTAAAAGCTTCCCTGCTCCTTCTAGAGCCAGCTACGCACCGGCTCCAACCCAAACACCAGGAGGCCGTAGGATATATGCTTACATCTCTGGCCGCGGCCACTCAGTGGGAAGCTGCCAGGGCCAGGCAGCTTTTTCACTAGGAAGCCCCGCCAAAGTTTGCCTTGGCAGAGCGGAATAAGAAAGCATGGTGCTGGAAACGTAAACTTCTTCTTAGTGAAAATCAGACGGGGGGGCTTCCCTTGTGTATGCTTTAGACCAGGGGTGGGGAATCTTTTTTTTTTCCTGTTGGGGGACACATTGTCCATCAGCGGCTGCATGCCAGTGATAGATGGGGCCAGAAGTGGGTGGAGCCACCCCCTTCCTTTCTCTCCCTCCCTGCTCAGTGGGCTGCCAGGGGAGGGACAGACTGCTCTGCTCTTGCCCCAGAGGCCTGAACTTTTGAAATCAGGCGGCGGGTTGCCTAGCCCTGCTTTGGATGGCGAATGAAGGTCGATACGACACAGTTGACCAGCTCCCTTGCTGCACGTGCCAGGAAGGTTGCTTGCCTTATGCCTAGCACTTTGCTGCTCATCTGGGTGCCCCCGTTGCCAGTGGCAGAGTGGTAATTTTGACGTGCAGCTGCTCAGCATGACAGTCCTCACAGCCATGGAGAGTCCAAAAATGCAGGCAGCTGTGTTGTTCCAGATCAAGGAACCGGTTCCTGCAGCTTCACCTCCACCACCTGCGGCAGGTCTTTTGAAAAGCTAATGGTTCTTAATTGCCCATTCAAGAACAAGTCGCCCCCAAATATTCCGCATTACACTGTTATTGGGGAAATTCATTGCCCCCCCCAGCTCCTGTGAGGAGTGCAGCTAAGCCCAGAGGGAAAGGGATATCCTGAGGGGGGTGGCAGATGATGTCTAATCAACAAGCGCCAGCACTGCATCCCTGTGAGCCCTGGCTCCACTACAGCACTGTTTGTCTGTCCAGCCAGGATTATGCCCTGGAATGGGGGGCGGTGGACCAGAGAACAGATCAATATGGCTTAATCTGTTCTCTTTACCATTCTGCTTGCTACTCACACACCCCTCAACAGCGTGCCAAAGAGGGCTGATACATTATCCATGTTGCTGTCTGAAAACTGTACCTGTCGAACTTCTGCTTTATTGCCGCTGTAAAAGGCAATGCAGCCCTCCCACAAAGGTAAGAGCAACTCTAGTGCTACAGTAGACAGTGCTTTCTGTGTCTTGAGTTGACTTTAAAAACTCTTTTCTCTCCCTTTAAGCTCATGTCTTTCATGTTACATACACAGAGGCGTGTGCTGTTTTTGTTTTGATGATTGAAAAAAGGCATTTTTTCATTGGGAGGAAGGCATTTAGAGCAGAGAAAATGAGTGGGGAAAGGGTGAAATGCCCTCACCCCACCACTTTTCTGCTCTAAATTCTGTCCTGCTCTGTCAAAGTGGCTTTATTTTTTTAAAAAAGCAAAAATGAACAAAAAGCACCAGGGCTTGGTTATACACATTTGCATGTAGCATATACTTATCCCCTGAGTTTTAGCTCTAGCATGCAATTTGGCTCCCTTTCTCTTCCGCAAGAATCTCATCTAGATATGTAATGCCATCAAAAGCACTCGGATAAGCTTATGTAGAATCATAGAATCATAGAAAAGTAGAGTTGGAAGGGGCCTACAAGGCCATCGAGTCCAACCCCCTGCTCAATGCAGGAATCCAGGTCAAAGCATCTCTGACAGATGTCTGTCCAGCCGCACCTTGAATGCCTCCAGACTGGGAGAGCCCACCACCTCCCTAGGTAGTTGATTCCATTGTCTTATTGCTCTGACAGTCAGGAAATTTTTCCTGATGTTTAGGTGGAATCTAGGTTCCTGTAACTTGAGCCCATTATTCCGTGTCCTGCAAACTGGGATGAACGAGAAGAGATCTTTGCCCTCCTCTGTGTGACATCCCTTCAAATACTGGAAGAGTGCGATCATATCTCCCCTCAGTCTCCTCTTCTGAAGGCTAAACATGCCCAGTTCTTTCAGTCTCTCCTCATAGGGCCTTGTTTCCAGTCCCTTTATCATCCTTGTTGCCCTCCTCTGAACCCTCTCCAGTTTGTCTATGTCCTTCTTAAAGTGAGGTGCCCAGAACTGGACGCAGTACTCAAGATGAGGCCTAACCAGTGCCGAGTAAAGGGGAATTATCATTTCCCGCGATTTGGAAGCTATACTTCTATTAATACAGCCCAAAATTGCTGTATTAATTCTTTGTAAAAAAAAGAAGGCAAATGCAGCCACGTCGCATTGCTGGCTCATATTCAGTTTGTGATCTACCACAATTCCAAGATCCTTCTCACTTGTAGTATTGTTGAGCCAAGTGTCCCCCATTCTGTAACTCTGCATTTGGTTTCCTCTCCCTAGGTGCAGCACTTGGCATTTATCCCTGTTAAATTTCATTCTGTTGTTTTCGGCCCAGCGCTCCAGCCTATCGAGATCACTTTGAATTTTGTTTCTGTCTTCCAGAGTATTAGCTGTTCCACCCAACTTTGTGTCATCTGCAAATTTGATAAGCATTCCCTGTACCACCTCATCCAAGTCATTAATAAAAATGTTGAAGAGCACCGGGCCCAAGACCGAGCCCTGTGGTACCCCGCTCGTTACCTCTCCCCAGTTTGAGAAGGAACCATTGATAAGCACTCTTTGAGTCCGATTCTTTAGCCAATTGTGGATCCACCTGATAGTTGTTCCATCTAGCCCACTCTTAGCTAGCTTACTAATCAGGATATCATGAGGCACTTTGTCGAAAGCTTTGCTGAAGTCCAGGTATATAATGTCCACAGCATTCCCACAGTCCACAAGGGAGGTTACCCGATCAAAAAATGAGATCAGATTAGTCTGACAGGATTTGTTCTTGACAAATCCATGCTGGCTTCTAGTAATCACTGCATTGTTTTCAAGGTGCTTGCAGACTGACTTCTTTATAATCTGCTCCAAAATCTTCCCGGGGATTGATGTCAGACTGACTGGCCTATAGTTCCCAGGTTCCTCCTTCTTGCCCTTTTTGAAGATGGGAACAACATTTGCCCTCCTCCAGTCGTCTGGCACTTCACCTGTCCTCCATGATTTCTCAAAGATAATAGACAGTGGTTCTGAGAGTTCTTCTGCCAGTTCCTTTATTACTCTAGGATGCAGCTCATCAGGCCCTGGAGATTTAAACTCGTTCAGAGTAATCAGGTGCTCCTTGACCATTTGCCTATCAATCTCAAGCTGCAATTCTGCCCCTTCAGTCTGCACTTCAGGTTTGCCAGGGGGGTCATAGACCCTCTTTTGGGAGAAGACCGAGCCGAAGTAGGAATTGAACACTTCTGCCTTTTCTTTGTCTTCTGTTATCAATTTGCCATCCTCATTGCGTAGTTGAACCACCAGTTCTTTCTTCTGTCTTTTACTGTGCATGTATCTGAAGAAAGCTTTTTTGTTGCTTTTAGCATTCCTCGCTAACCTTAGCTCATTCTCAGCTTTAGCCTTCCTGACACTATTCCTGCAGTTCTGTGCTACCTGCCTGTACTCTTCCCCTGTAGCCTGTCCTTCCTTCCACTTCCTATACGTGTCCTTTTTTGTTTTCAGGTCATCTTTGAGTTTATTGTGAAGCCACATTGGCTTCTTCTGTTGCCCTCTGCCTTTTCTCCTTGTGGGAATTGTTTGCAATTGTGCCTTTAAAATTTCCTTTTTTAAAAACTCCCACCCCTCCTGGGCTCCCTTTCTCGTGAGAGTCACTTGCCATGGGATCTTACTAATCATTGTTCTGAGTTTGTTAAAATTGGCTTTCCTAAAATCCAGGGTACGTGTTTGGCTACACTCAGCTTTTGCTTCTGTTAGAATCAAGAACTCAAGTATAACATGGTCACTTTCCCCCAAAGTTCCCGAAACTGCCACTTTATCCACTAACTCGTCTCTGTTGGTTAGAATCAGGTCAAGGATAGCCGATCCTCTAGTTCCTTCCTCCACTTTCTGTAGGAGGAAGTTATCAGCAGCACAGCTCAGGAATTTCTTGGAGGGGCCATGTTTGGCTGAATAAGTCTCCCAACAGATATCAGGGAAATTGAAGTCTCCCATTACTACCACATTGTGCCTCCTTGAAACACTGGCAATTTGCTTTTCAAAAGTTCCATCCTCGTCTTCTCCTTGATTGGGTGGTCGGTAGTAGACTCCAACCGCCATGTTCGCTTTATTCTTTGCCCCCTTTATTTTAACCCAGATGCTCTCAATGGGGCTGCCAAGCTCCTCTTCCTGTATCTCTGTGCAGAGATACGTATTTTTAACATACAGTGCAACTCCACCTCCCTTTCTGTTGCTTCTGTTCCTTTTGAACAAGTTATACCCTTCAATTGCTGTATTCCAGTCATGGGAGTCATCCCACCAGGTTTCAGTTATCCCTATCAAGTCGTACTTGCCCTCATGTATCAAGAGTTCAAGTTCGTCTTGTTTATTGCCCATACTCTGGGCATTAGTATAGAGACATTGAAGACTATGTGCTTTATAGTCCGACTTTCCCCCTACATTTTGTGGTAGACTATCAATGGGCACCGCTGGAGCTGTTCTCTCCATTGTGGCATAGAGGCCTTCTTCCATTGGTACCCCCGAGTTTATGTCTCCCTCCCCTGTTGGATTCAATTTAAAGCCCTCCTGATTAAGTTCCTCATGCTGTGTCCAAACACATTCTTCCCAGTCCTTGTGAGGTGCAACCCATCCTTTGCCAGCAGTCCATCTTCCAGGAAGTGTAGCCTGTGGTCCCAGAATCCAAATCCCTCACGTCGGCTCCACCTTCGTAGCCAGTCATTCACTCGGAGTATTTTTCTTTCCCTTTCTATGCCTCTTCCAAGTACTGGAAGGATGGATGAGAAAACTATCTGGGCCCCAAAGTTCTTGAGTTCCCTTCCCAGCTCTTCAAAGTCTGCCGTGATTTCTTTGTAACTCCGCTTGGCAGTATCATTTGTACCCACGTGGAAGAGAAGAAAGGGGTATGTGTCGGTGGGCTGCATGAGCCTCGGCAGCTGCTCTGTCACATCCTTAATCCGTGCCCCAGGGAGACAGCACACCTGGCGAGTCCATGGGTCTTCGCAACATACTTTGGCTTCGATCCCCCGCAGGAGGGAGTCTCCCACTACGAGTACTCTTCTCTTCCTCTTGCTGTAGGCCTTGGTTTGATTGCCTCCAATTGACTGACCCTCAGCCTCTTGCTCGCTGTCACGTTGGGTGCCCGGTAATCCGTCCTCTGCAGGCTGTCCTCTGCCCTCGTCCTCAAGTACATGGAAGCGGTTCCATAGCTCCACTGCTTCCACAGGCGCAGAGTGTCTTGTAGTTCTTCTGCTCCTAACAGTCACCCTTTTCCAGGGAGTTCCCCCTACGTTATTTTCCCTTGCCTCTGCAGTCTCCGACTCCGCCTCATCCTGCCGTTGCCCTTCTGGCTCCTGTACTGTGCTTTGGTGCTATAGATCCACCGTTCTGTCTAAGAACTCCTCGCTTTCTCTTATGCTCCTGAGGGTTGACACTTGCTGCTCCAGTCCTCTGACCTTTTCTTCCAACAGCGTGACCAGCTTGCACTTGTTGCATGTGTAGGCCATGTTGATCTCCGGCAGGAAAACAAACATTGCACACCCCTTGCAGGTCACCACCACTGCTGAGTCCTTTCCTTCCATAGTGCTCTGTTTCTGTCTTCCTAGAATATGTTTTTTTTTTTTTTTAGGGACCTCCCCCTTGAACTCCGCTGCCAAACTCCTGTTTGCTCTCCCTGTGCACTCGCTCTGTTCGCTCGCTCTCTGGGAGCCTGCTTGCCTTTTCACAGTCCCCAAAACAGCTGGAGCCTCTCTCCTGTTGTGCTCCTGCTCAGCTGGGAGTCAGGAACAGAATGAGCTCCCAGGCCACGCCTTTCCCTTGCAGCACTTGTTGTTGTACTACTCCGCTGCCAAACTCCTGTTCGCTCGCTCTGTTCGCTCGCTCTCTGGGAGCCTGCTTGCCTTTTCACAGTCCCCAAAACAGCTGGAGCCTCTCTCCTGTTGTGCTCCTGCTCAGCTGGGAGTCAGGAACAGAATGAGCTCCCAGGCCACGCCCTGCAATCAGCCCCACTTCCTGCAATCAATCAGCTGCAATCAGCCCCAGGTAGTTGCAGTCAGCAGGAGCTTCTGCTCAACAGAATGAGCTCTCAGGCCACGCCTTTCCCTTGCAGCACTTGTTGTTGTACTACTCCGCTGCCAAACTCCTGTTTGCTCTCTCTGTTCGCTCGCTCTCTGGGAGCCTGCTTGCCTTTTCACAGTCCCCAAAACAGCTGGAGCCTCTCTCCTGTTGTGCTCCTGCTCAGCTGGGAGTCAGGAACAGAATGTATGTTTCTTCTGCTTTAAATCAAGACAACTCCTTACATGGTTAACAGTGAGAAATGGAGCTCTAAGAAAGAATTCCCTAACTTCTGAGAACTAAGGACTTGGGGTAATGAGTACTGATTTAGGAGTAGAAGTGTGTGCCAAATCCCATCTTTTCCCAGCATAGTTCTATCTCCAATGCAACATTAATACTGAATGGTATAAAGGACATGTTTCCAGGGCTCAGCATTAGTAAATCATTCCAGTTCAGCCACTGCCAAATCTGTTGTTGTCAATGAGTATTATTATTAGTGTGTGCTGGGGAAAGTCCAAGTACACTCTTTGCCTTTTCCTCCCAATCTCCCTTAAAAGCTGAAGAAATGGGAATTTTCTAGCTGTCTACACCCAGTGGGTTCTGCGCTAGCTGCTCTCACTTTAATCTCTTCTTCTGACTTTCCCATGCATAGCACGAGCTGCAAGGGGTGCAATTCCATTTGTAAGCAAGTTTCTCTGCAAGCAAAAAAAAATAAAATAAATCAAATAAAGTATTTATGTTCATGTGATCAGTTCTCTGAACATCCCTCTTATCCATTTCTCTGTGACTGGGTGAATATCACTGACATTACAAAGCCTTTCTACCAAGCTATACAATTATTCTGAGTAAGCAAGGAAAATAATTGTTCCTGTTTTACAGGATGCTTCGAGATGAGGCTTTTATCATGCCACCACCTGGCCTCATTCATGGAATTTGTGAGGGGTCCAAATGACATCATCTTCCACTCATAACCCTCCCGTGTTTTTCCACCACCTCTTTTTTTCTTACCACAGAAAATCTCTTAAGGAGAAAAAGATAGAATAGCTGCACAATGTCTTCTAATTGGTAGAGCTAGGAGCCCTCCATCTGGAAGCACCCTCAGCTGAAATGGAAGAATGGTAATTTGACCAAAAATAATCTGACTTAGAATTTAAACCTGGAGCTCTTGGGTCTCTAAGCCCGATATTATATCTACGTGCCCCACAGTTGGCCCCCTTAGTGTCCTGTTATGCTGTCAGACTGTTAAAGGTAACAGAGTCTTGGTAGAGATGTTGGAGAAATCCACAAAAGACTCAAATGTGTCTGGATTTCTAAGAATCCAGCCTGTGGATTCTTCAGCAGACTGGCTTTTCCTGAGTCACGGGGATTCCACAGACTCGCAGGCCATTTTTTGAAATTTTACGTAATTTTACTCAAATTTAGTTGTAGAAAAATACGTAAAATTAAAAAACACCAAACAAAAATGCACATTTCCCCCATAGACTAAAGCCTTAAATATATGCATCTGGGAGATTTTCATATTTTGGGGGGATTTCACATTTTAAGGAATGTGAACTTGTGCAACTCTGAATCTGCGTACAAACGCATTTTCGCAAAATCCGATTCTGTCAATAAGTGGGCGACTGAATGAAAGGTGCCTGACAATCCGCAAAACAGATGGAATGGATTTTACAGCATCTGCACATCAATAGCTTTATTATGGCATAATCTTTTGTGGACTAGAGTCAACTACATGGTGCCATAAGGCTCTCTATTGTTTTTGCTGCATTCGACTAACATGGCTTTCCCTCTGCAAGGTATGGATGTGGAAGAATGGGTGTGCACCTTTTATCTTAGTCTTCCTAAAGCTGATTTTTCAAATCAAAGAAATAATCTGGAAATGGTTGTCTAGGCCTCAGCAGATGACCAAAACTTCAGATAATGTAATTGTTAGCTCTTGACACAAATTAAAGAGAGGTTAATTTAAATAGATGCACAGCATCAAGAATTCTGATAGCAGTGCCTTCAACCAGTTAGAGGAGAAATGGACCCACTGCTCCATTCCCCTTCTTTGTCATGCCATAATTGAAGGTGCACAACAAGCTTACTTTGTCTTTGGGCCAGGCATTGTTAAGTCATCCATTCATTCTAGGAGAAGACAACTGTGCAAGTTCCTGAAGCTCTATATTCCAGGAGGACTCCTGCCAGACTGAGATTCAGCAAGAGCAGAACTGTTATTGTGCTGCAATAATAACAGAGGATGCTGCCCTTGCCAAATTTCTCTTCACTCTCTTAGCATAGCCTCCAATACATTACACACACACACACACACACACACACAGAACAGATTTGTCCACCCCTGCTCCCCAGTAGCCTGCATGCCATAAATGAGAACATAGGCACGGCACCTACTATATCAGGGGTCCCCAATGTGGTGCCCATGGGCACCTGAAAAACTTATTTTTAAAATATTTTTTTCCATTTTTAAAAAATATCTACATACAGATTTGTATATATCCATAGCAATGAATGCATATACAGTGCATTCAACTTTCTAGCAATCATACATAGACTTCAACAAAAGTGGCCCAAATATCCAAATAAGTATCCATTTGAAGGTGGCATCTATATGCCCCCTGTTCATGCATCGAACGCATTGTAAGGCCCTCAATCCATTGCATTATAGAAGGAGGTGAGTATTTATCCTTCCAATGTTGTAATATCAGTCTTTTAGCTGTCAAAAGGGTGCCAGGAATCCATTATAAGGCTGGCCATTTGTTGATTTCCATGAAGCAGGTAAATAATTAAAAAGAGTGTGTACATCAGTGTGCATTAAAGGCTGTTCCAGTACAAAATTTATCTGTGTAATAACCTCCACCCAAAAAGAAGCAACTACTGGACATACATTTAAAAGAAGCATTTGCTGTATTGCACCACCAGCAATTAGCTGAATTAGACAATCCCTTATTAAAGAGACATTACGGTGTCCAATAGACAGGAAACAAACATTTTTGCTGAATAAACGCAGCCTAAGACACACAGACGCAAGAAGTAGATGCCAAAGTGGCAAGCCACTGATTAGGCATTTTGTGGTGGTGCCCACAGCAGTTCCTCAAATCCCCCAAAGTGTCCATGGGTCCAAAAAGGTTGGGGACCCCTGCCCTATATATAGGTAATTCACAGAAGCCTTCCTCAGGCATGATGCGCCTCAGTAGAGATGAGCATGCAAGCTCTGCCCCCAGGGTCACCTGCACTCGGTTCATCCCCACTCCCCTCCATGCGTTGGGAAGGCAAATTTCTGTGAGCCTTCTCTCCTCATGATACAGAATCCTGATCGCCCTGGTTTCTAAACTGTGTAGGGAGCCTCCATGAATCAACAGAGAACATGATGGAGGGGGTGGGCCCTCACATGATGGTAATTGGGGGGAGGGAGGGAGGGAGGGAGGGAAGAACATCCTAATAGTGCTAGAGGAGCAGCCTTCCCCAACATGGTGCCCACAAAATGTTTTGGACTTCAACTCCTATCAGCTCCAGCCAGCATAGCCGATGGTGAGGAATGCTGGGAGTTCATAGAATCATAGAATCATAGAGTTGGAAGGGGCCTATAAGGCCATTGATTCCAACCCCCTGCTCAATGCAGGAATCCAAGTTAAAGCATCCCTGACAGCTGCATCTTGAATGCCTGCAGGGTGGGAGAGCCCACCACCTCCCTAGGTAATTGGTTCCATTGTCTTATCGCTCTAACAGTCAGGAAACTTTTCCTGATGTCCAGGCAGAACCTGGCTTCCTGTAACTTGAACCCATTATTCCGTGTCCTGCACTCTGGGATGGCCAAGAAGAGATTCTGGCCCTCCTCTGTGTGACAACCTTTCAAGTACTTGCAGAGTGCTATCTTATCTCCTCTCAGTTATGTTTAGCCTCTTCTGAAGGCTAAACATGCCTTGTCATCCAAAACATCTGGAGGGCACCCGGTTCGGGAAGGCTGTGCTAGATTTTCTGTCAGGAGCTGGAAATAACTGAGATAGCACCATATCATCATCATCATCATCATCATCATCATCATCATCATCATCATCAAATCATCGTGTGTTCAGGTTCTCAAGAAATCCCCGACAGGAGCTTCCCCTTGTGCCCCATGGCACACCACCCCCCACACCACCAAATTTTGCCAGGGGTGAAGCCAACAGTGGATTCCAGGGTGGGAAATTAGCCCCCAGACAAAATATAAATTTTGCCTACCCCTGCTCTGGAAGAAGTCCCTTCGGCAACAGTGGCAAGGCGACTCCAGGAAAACTAGTTCAGGGAAGTGGAGGTGTGACAAAGACCATTATTATGAGTGCAAGGATTTGGCTATATATTAAATACAAGCATACTGTGTGACTGAATGCTGGGGGAGTGAACAGGGGAGTGATAAATATGTTGGAGGAGCAGTTGCTACCCCCTGGAGCAGCTTTCCCAAACCTGACACGCTCCAGGTGTTTTGGACTATATCTCCCAGGATTCCTGACCATTGGCTATGCTGGCTGGGGTTGATGGGAGTTGAAGTCTGAAACATCTGGAGGGCACCAGGTTGAAGAAGGCTGCCCTGGAGTCAACGCTGTTAGGCAACCAAATTGGGGAGAGACCAAATAGTAACGGTAACATTATTAACAATCCATATGCAGGCTCCTGGCAACAACAGCGGCTCTACAGTGAGGTTATATCCTGGAGCATATTCTTTAATATTCTCCGTTAGGAACCCACATGCATCCTGGGGAAGGAAACAGCAGCTGAACAAAGCCCAGAGAACAAGACAAAACAGGAAAGGTAGAAATGCTGAAGACCACAACAAATGAGGGTAGCCTTCAGTCATCAGCTTTGTTACTTGACGCCCTCTCCTGTCCTTGCTCCTTCCTCCTTCTCACCATCTCCCCTTCCTGTTTGTCCATTGCACATCTCAACTTTTGCCAGCAGGTGCCCCCAGTCTCTTCACAGGACAGTCCTAGTCTGATAGTCCAATGCTCTCCATTCTTGTGGGGAGCCTGGAGAAATGTCATATGTGAACTCGGCATCAAGGATAGATATGGTTGAGCAACTGCTGGGGGCCCACAGCCCAGCAAGGTCCCACTGACAAGAGCCCCCTGGGGTTGCTCCTCCCCCCCTCTTGCAACCTGCTCCTTCACCCGCCTTTTGCACTGTCCCAGACAACGGTGGTGGTGTCTGAGTGTGGAAAGCTAAGCAGGGTCAAGCCTGGTTATTACTTGGATGGGAGACCCCTCCTCTAGTTTCCTGCATTGAGCAGGGGGTTGGACTCGATGGCCTTGTAGGCCCCTTCCAGCTCTATGATCCTATGATATCCTATGAGGAGGAGCAGGAGGAGGAGCTGCCACTGCTTCTTTGCTCACGGGCTCTCTGCCTGTCAAGCGAGCAAGTGGCAGTAGTGATAAGAGAGAGAGAGACAGAGAGAGAGACAGAGAGAGAGAGAGAGAGAGAGGATGAGGAGCAATAGAAGTTGCTGACAATGACAGTGAGAAGGTAGACTCACTGAGGGAGGAGGGCCTGTTTTGGGTTTCTTGCCCAAGGGCCCTCCAAAACTTGGAGCCAGCACAGTGTGAACTGGCAGGTTTCACAGCAAGGACTGAGAAACAGCTGCTTTACACTACAAAGTGTATGTTTGGAGATGCATATTTATTTATTTATTTATTTATTTCAAGCAGAAAGGGAAGAAATTTGCTCCCACCACACCCACCCACCCACTCCTAGGTCCAGTTATGCAATTCCCATAACTGCAGCAACTGGAAATGTTTAAAGTATCTTCCAGTGCCAACAGCTTTGCACTGTACGCTTGTCCACGTAATGCAGCCTTTCCCTCACCTGGTGCGCACCAGGCATTTTGGACTTCAACTCCCAGAAGCCCAAGCCAGTATGGTCAATAGCAGGAATGCTGGGAGTTGTCATCCAAAACATCTGGAGGGCACCAGGTTGGTGAAGGCTGGTGCAATGCCATGTCACTCTTTTCATCCGCTATATGTTTTTTTTTTTAATGCTGCAACCAAAGTGCTGTCCAAGAATGCTGAGAAAACAGGGCCTTTCAAATGAGTGTATAATGCAGTGCCTTAATATATTCCAAGTTTAAAACGATAGCCTGCCTGACATGAGAAGCAAAATAATTGCAAACCACATTGTGGCACAAGATCGCAGGCAGAAGATCACATCGATGCAGTGCTGCAGCCAGGGCAGGACCTGTGGCTAAAGTCCAGGGCCCTGTAGTCCAGTGTCATCCACAGAGGATCCCAAGCCAGAGTTAATGGTTCAGGGAGATGAGTCAGCCACAGAAAGGCATCGTGAGCCATCCACCTCCCCTGGACCCAGTTCACCAGGAAGACCCCAGGAGTCAGCTCCCTCTGTCCAGAGGAGGCTGCATTTCCATCCTCAAATTCTGAGGACTTGGGCTATGAGGACACTAACATGCTGTAGCAGCCTGAGATTTCCATCCTCAAATTCTGAGGACTTGGGCTATGAGGACACTAACATGCTGTAGCAGCCTGAGATTTCCATCCTCAAATTCTGAGGACTTGGGCTATGAGGACACTAACATGCTGTAGCAGCCTGAGATTTCCATCCTCAAATTCTGAGGACTTGGGCTATGAGGACACTAACATGCTGTAGCAGCCTGAGATTTCCATCCTCAAATTCTGAGGACTTGGGCTATGAGGACACTAACATGCTGTAGCAGCCTGAGATTGCTAAAATAGGTCTATTGCTAAAATAGGCCAGTCAGTATGGAGGCAGAGCCAATCAGCCTAAAACAGTGTTCTCCAACCTTGGGTCCCCAGATGTTTTTGGCCTACAACCCCAGCCAGCTATGCTGGCTGGGGCATGCTGGGAGTTGTAGGCCAAAAACATCTGGGGACCCAAGGTTGGAGAACACTGGCCTAAAAGTAGCTACATTTCTATTTAAATCTCAGTCTTGCTCTGTTCCTTGTTGAGCAAGATACTGACAGCCTTGTATAGCTTCCAGCCCCAGCACCACTTCGAGCTTTCCATGGTGCTGAACTCTTTCTGTCTTGCTTCCTGACCTGATCTAACCTAGCCTGACCCCTGCTCAAGATCTGATCCATAGCAGTACCCTAAAGACAGAGCATCATCAGAACCCATGGCCTGAAATGATACATTGAAGGATGCTGCCCTCATCCCGCTAAATGGTAGGTGATGAGGGCAGGAGGAAATGAGGCTGGCATCAGCAACTGGGCTGGCATGCATGGGCATGGTGGGGCCCAGTGGGTCTGACACTGTTCTCCACAGCATCCTTTCTTCTTGTAAGAAACTGGACTTTTCAGGTAATCTTATGGCCAACCAGTTTTGATCACGTTAAGCATCCCTTCTTTATAATCACACAATCATTGGGTTGGAAAAGATTACTACACACACACACACACACACGTTTTATAACAATATAAACTATACTATCTCCCAATGCTACTCTTTTCAGAATTCAGCTCCTCCCTTGAAAGTTCCAGGGTGGATTTATTTATTTTCATTTAAAAATATTTATATCTCATCCTTCCACCTGAAACAAGCCTCCAAGGCAGCTGAAAATAACCCAAAATTGCTGTTTCTTCTCCTTTTTCTTCTCATGGTGCACTCGCTCAGAGAGGGCAGCTGAGCAGGCAGCAAGAGCAAGGCAGAGGAGGAGCAGGGCTAAGGGGCTCCAGGGGTTGATGGCAGGGCCAGCCCCACGATTAGGCAGAATGAGGCGGTTGCCTCAGGTAGCAGATACTGGGAGGTGGCAGAAAGGCATTGGTTTGGAGGAGAGAGCTGTGTGCCAAACGGCCTGCCCTGTGCCTCCTAAGCTAGCCTGCTGCCTTCAGGTGAGGTGGAGGATGCTGCCCCATCACCAGTGTTGAAGAAAGATTCAGCTGCCAGTCCACTCAGCTTTTGTACTCGGAATGGGAGAGGGTGCCATCTTGTCCTTCGACTCAGGGAGCAAAATGTCTTGGGTCAGCCCTGGTTGATGGTGAGCTTCCCACTGAGTTGTGGGCCTTAGCAGGTCCCCAGCTATGCCAGCCTTGGGCCCTGCTCTTGTGCCTTTTCACAGCAACCTAACATTAAAAAGTTAAGCAGGTAAGATGCTTATGTGTGGCATGGAGCTAAAGCAATCCCCACCTGCTTAATCTGTGGTGTTTAAAAGCACCAGGGCACCACATGGGTTTTTTTGTTTGTATGTTTGTTTTGAAGGTGGTGACCCTATTAGTGGACGAGAAGGCAGGGAAGTCATTCCAGTGCGGTGTAGTGGTGAGAATGTTGGACTGGGACTCGGGAGATCCGGGTTCTAGTCCCTGCTCAGCCATGAAACTCACTGGGTGACTTTGGGCCAGTCACGCACTCAGCCTAACCTACCTCACAGGGTTGTTGTGAGGATAAAATGGAGAGGAGGAGGATTATGTAAGCTGCCTTGGGTTCCTTGCAGGAAAAAGGGCGGGGTATAAATATAATAATAAATAAATAAATAAATAAGAAATACAATTGCACATGACCTTTCCAAGGGATATTATGTGGGATGGTATTTTCTGTCCCTCTCAAACCCCATTTTTATCAGAAGTGCTGACTAGTTCCTACACTTCTCTGCTGTGTGGATGTCTTAGTGGATTCATCAAGTTATGTGGTGCTTGGTAATGCTACATCCAGCTGGTATGGGGGTGGTTCCCAAAGACAGGAAGTATCACAGGTCAGTAACTCTACAAAGCTGTCCTGTGACCTTCTCATTACAGAGATTTGGCCATCTCCGGAATCCCTCCTCCCCCTTTTGTAATATCCGGTGATACTGAGTGCCCATAGATTATTTGTTTTTTTCTGGCTATTTATGCAGTTCCTTTCCCCTTAACCCTGCTGTTCCAGCAGCCCTAGGATCCTAATTTGAGTGCATGGTTAGTTAAAGTTCCTGTTAAATACCTTTATCCATCATTATTATACTGCATTCCTTGTGCCTTCTGACATGCTTCTCCCTATCTCTTCTTGAAATCCTTCCCCTTCTACTGTATCTTTCTCAAGCCATTTCAAATATTTGTCTCTTTAAAATGATGATGATGATGATGATGATGACGACGACGATGACGACGACTACAAGTCTCTCAAAGAATGACCCCAATCAATTGAGGGGAAATCTATACATGGAAGCAGGTCCCGACTCGGGCATGCTGGGAGCTGTAGTCCAACACACCTGGGGGGCACCAGGTTGTTGGAGGGTGGTCTGCACAGTCAGCGCCTCCCACTCATACAAAGATAATTAAGAACATTCCACAGGTGATGCTCCCCCCTGAATTACACATTCACCAACACTTATGGAGATGTTCACCAACACTCATGAATCGGACGTTCACCAGCACTCATGGAGTCCCACCTTCCCTTCAGGGGCAATTCAGGAAGAGGAACTTGATGCAGGAACTCCCAGCCACCCCACAGCCACCGTGAGTGTATCTCCACCCCCCCTTCACACATTATGCCTGTGTAGAAAGGAGCTGCACCTGTATCCCTGGCCCAGGCCCCAACAATGCGCGGCTTGTCCCCAGCCTGCTGTCCACACATCTGAGATCGGGAGCTGTTCAGATGCAGATCTCACCGGGTTCCAGAACCCGAGGAAGGATTTGCTTGTGCCGATCTATGAACAGGCAGATGGCGGGGCTGGGAGCAGTCTACACACTCTTCCTCTTCATGCAAGTAACAAGGGGGCTTTTAAGGAGCCCACTTCTGCTCCCTTCTGATCCTTCTGGGTCTTTCTTTTTGCCTATCAGGCCTGGGGGGCCAAATCCAGCCCTCCAGGGTCCCAAACTGGCCCTTTGGGGTTCTACAGAAGGCCACGCCCCCTCCCCTGGCTCCACCCCCTTTCCCCCGACCACCTACAGTCTGGTGGCTTCCTGGCTTTTGTGCAGTTTTTCCCCAGTTCTAAAAGGTTGAGATGTCTCTCCCAAGGCTTAGTTTCTGGCAGTAAGTGCTTTAAGTTAGCATAGGCTGGTATATTTTGTTTTTTGGCCCCACCCCTTTTGCCTTTGGCCCCACCCACCACTGGAAAGCAGCTGCTGACATCTTCTACAAAATGGAATTTGGCCCTCGGGCTCTGCACCCCTGTTCTAGGCTCTATTATGGTTTACGGAATAAAGATAACTGTTGTGTATACTATAACAAAGTCTTGTGACATATTCATGACTAACACATTTATTATGATATTTAGGGTGCAATCCTGTGCATGTGTAGACAGGAAAAATCCTGCAACTTCCAGCATGCTCCAGCCAGCCAGCCAGCCATACATGCATAGGATTGTGCCCTTATTGTGGCACACACTTTCGTGGACTGGAGTAAGATGACTATATATGCCTCCATGTACTGCTTTTGAGGTTCACTGGTCAAGGTGTGTGTGTGTACGTTGAAAAGTAAATGCATTTGAAATGCGCTGCTTAAATATGTGTCTTCATTTTCTAAAATTTTCAGTTCTGGATTTCAAACAAAATATTATCAAAAGGTTTCCAGCTTCAACCATTCGTTGCTTCTGCATTTGTCATTTTTGCCCCAAAGACCAAAAACCTGCCATTTTCTCTAGGATTTATGTCATTTTGTCACTCCCGCTATAATGGAAAATCCAGGCCATATGCCGCAAAGTAGCTGTGCTCTTGTACAACTTCAATACCTTTCGATTTGGGTTACCAGTGCCACCTTCACCCCGCCCCTGTTTCACAGAGCTCCTGTGCCTGTTATTGCTGCCTGATAGGCAAAACAATCCTTCATGTATTGCTTTTATATACCACCTTGCCAGACAGAAAGCTCACTCAAGGCAGTTTACAAAATTATGAACATAACAATTACACAGATAAAATACCCGAAATATATAATTTAAAAAACCCAGAAACAAAATCAGTAGTAGCAATAAATAAATAAATAGACAAATAGCAACCATTAAAATTCTTCAACTGCTGACCAGCATCACATAGTCAATTAAAAGCAGTTTCAATTCAAAGCATATTTAAATGGCCAGATCTTAAGGCCCCCATGTAAAAGCAGTCAATGAGGGAGCCACACACTTCCCGAGGGAGAGAGTTTCACAATTATGGTACCACCACCTCTCTCTCATGCCCAACCCGCTGGACCTTACTGGTGGGCATGTGAGCAGGGCCTGTGTGGCTGACGGCAAGGCCCAGGCAGATTCATGTTGGTGTAGGGTGGCCATGTGTCCTCTTTTATAGAGGACAGTCCTCCATTTGAAGGGCTATCCGGTCCACGTCCAGTAAAGAGCTATCAGAAGGAAGAGCTGGGCCTTGAAGTTGCCCATTGACAGCAGCTGGGCAGAGAGACTGAGCAAGGCACACAGGTCACCTGGTCACAGCCTTCCTCAGTATGCTGAGATGTACTATATTTCTATTTGACTTATAATGATTATTTCTAAATTTGCATCTCTAGGTATGAATTAACATATGCAAATTTTATGCAGATTGGTGCCCTCTTCTTCAGTGAGCAATGCAATACAAAGGAACCAATATAATGCCGTAATATCACAAGGTAAATTATAATGGAAATGGCACAAAGGCCCTGAGTACAAAGATAAAGGAATTATTTATAATTATTTCAAAGGAAATGATAAGGTTTTCAATTTTGGAAAACAAACAGCAATTTGTATGACTTATTATAAACATAAGTACCACATAACAAAGTTAAAGGTATCCAAAATTCGTAGTCCAAAGTAAACCAAAGTGTCCAAGGTCACTGGATGTTGTAACCAAAATATGAAAGTAGGGAAGATAAGAGACGACGTTTCTAGATATGTAGCGTCGTTTCGTAAATAATCTTCTTCAGTGAGCTGAAACAATATATACAGATTGTAATGGATACAAAAACATATAATATTTAGAGAGGAACTATAATAGATACAGAGCAAGAAATTCTGAAATAAATGCTTACCAGTCAAAGTTTTACTCATAATTCACAGAAGTGTAAAGGCCTGTAACCAATGCCTTTCAAAAGGACTGAGCTAAAGTTAACCCAGCAAATTTATACAAAGTGCTAATACCAAACAGGTGTAAGCTGAAAGAATGAGTTTACAATTAAAGGGGAAAGAATACAGAGTTGCCACATATACAATTCCACATTGAAACAATGAAAAACAGAACAAGTAAACCATTGATATGTTTCATAAAGTCAGGTATACATATAATGACTCCAATACATATAAAAAGATTACAAAGTTTGTTTTATATAAAACTAGACCAATCATATTCACAATTTAAACCACCGGGTATAATTGTATTAAGAAGAAAAGTAAAGTGCGCCTCCTGCTGGCTGATTAGACGATCTACGTCTAGAATATTGTAAGAATGAGTGTGAAGCTTCCAGATCACAAAAAATTGTAAATCTTTATCCTCATGTTTTTTATCTAAAAAATGTTGTACCATCGGGGCGGTTAACACCCGATTACGGATCCTAGATTTATGTTCTTGTATTCGATATTTGGTCTGGCGAGTGGTTTTACCCACATACAGGGGTAAGTTACAGGGACATCGAACTATATATACGACTGCTTTTGAATTGCAGTTGGAAAAATGTCTAATGGTAAATTTAAACCCTGAATTAGTATCATAAAAAGACTTGATCTGTAAGGCATGTGGACAGACTGAACATCTGCCACATTTGAAATGACCTGTAGTAGAAGGTGGAGGAGGGGGACCTAAATCATCAGAGTGAATCATAGAGTCACCTAAATTCCTAGTCCTTCTAAGTCCAATAGTGGGAAAAGACTGACAACCTGGGATGTTAGATAGGAGGTGCCAATGTTTTCGAAGAATGTTTTTGTTTTTACCAGCTAAAGGAAAGTATTGGATTGAAGTGTATATAGAGTTTTTATTTATATGTTTATCTTTATTGGTGGATGTCTGAAAAAGAGAACACCTGTGTCTACTATGTGCTCTGTTTATAGCTTTATTGATAACCTGTTTAGGATAGCCCCTAGATTCAAGATTTAAACTAAGTTGTTGTGCTGCCAAATGGTAGTCTACGGAATAAGAAGAATTCCATTTCAGATGCAAAAACTGACTAAAAGGGAGGTTATCCCTAAGAGATTTTGTATGAAAAGAATTGTAATGCAGTAAGGCATTCCTATCAGTAGGTTTTTTAAAAGGAGATAAGAAAATAGTACATAGAGAAGGATCTAGACTAACTTTGGTGTCTAAAAAAGAAACAAAACAAGGGTTACAAGAACCTGTAAATTGAATATCAGAAGATACTGAATTAATCCAAGATTTAAATTTATCAAACCAAAGTTCTGATTCAAAAATGAAAAATAAATCATCAATATACCTTTTATAAAAAAAAGAATATAATTATAGAGTTCTGAATTAAAAATAAATGAATTTTCAAAATGAGACATAAATAAATTAGCCACAGAGGGTGCCACAGAGGAACCCATGGCCACACCTTTAACCTGTAAATAAAATTGGTGTTTATGAAAGGGTTAATGAGCTTCAGCCTTGAAGGCTTACAATCCACCCTGTAGGCCCGCCAGCCTACGTGGATAAAGCAGAGCGTGAGATGGATGATTTAGATCCTGCCTCTGTGTGAAGACGCCCATAAATCTACACATAGAAGTCCAGACCTTATCCCCCTTCACCCGCAGCGTTTCAAGCGTATCGGATTTCAGCCAGCTTGCAGCTCGTCCTGTGGCAGCTGCACTGTAATTAGGAATTAACTTCATAGAATCCACAACAGGGTTTTGCTACCTGTTTATTCTACATCAGAGTAAATACAATCTCCTAAGTTACAGTCCATATTGCAGATTATAATGCATAGCCAGTGCATAGCTAGTCCAGTGGATCAAGTCCACTCCAGCACACTTCATTACATGATTGCAATAAGTCAGAGCATCAGAGAGAACAAGACAAAGAAACAATCCATCTCTCTACTAAAATGGTTACAGGAATCGAAACCTAACAAATCATACTACGTCATCAGAAAGTACAAACCATGTGATCAGCTCATATTTCGTTCACACCTACTTTTCCCATGAGAACAGAACAGTAGTGCCAGACTCAATATGACTTGTTTTCCTAGCCATTCTGTACCTTTCCAAATGAAAACAATTGTGCCACAGCTGTTGTTTTGTTACATGTCACAACAGTTTATACCTAAAAAAAATTATGTTCAAAAATAATATGTAACAAGTCTAGTAAAAAATGGGTTGGAGGATGTTTAGAGAGTCTAAGATCCAGAAAATTTGAAATAATAAGACATGCATCATTTAAAGGAATGTTGCTATAGAGAGCATTAACATCAAGAGTAGCCAATACACCACCAGTGGGCACAACAAAACCCTCTAATTGTTTAACAAAATCACCTGTATCTTTTATATAAGAAGGTGTTTTAATAACAAAGGGCTGAAGAAAACTATCAAGATATTTAGCAATAGGTTCTAAAAGTGAATTACTAGCTGAAATAATTGGACGTCCTGGTGGGGGAATAATTCCCTTATGTATTTTAGGAAGTGTATAAAAGACTGGACATCTAGGAGTTTCATTAATCAAAAATTTGGAAGTATTGGAGTCAATATAGTTAAGTACCTCAGCTTCTTGAACTAACACTTTTATAATGTTCATAACCGAAGATGTAGGGTCAGATGGAATAGAAATATAAAAATTTCTATTGTTAAGTTGATCAGTTATCTCTTTTTCATAATCTACTCTATTTAGGAGAACAATGGCACCTCCTTTGTCTGCAGGTTTAATAACCAAATTTGGATTAGAAATAAGACTAGTAAGAGCTTCTCTATCTGATTTGGAAAAGTTACCTTTAAAGGGTCTTAATTTAGATTCTACTGCTTTAATTTCCCTCAAAACTACATTATTGAAAGTAGTAATGTGAGGATTATCTGAAGGAGGAATAAAAAACGATTTTGGTCTGAAAGGTGGTTTGATATAAGTAGAGTCCCCAAAGTAGTCTCTAAGTTTGATTAGTCTAGTAAGTTTGTAAATATCAATGCGAGTTTGCATAGCAGAATATTTAGGAGTAGGAATAAAGCCTGTACCAAAATTTAATACCTTTTCTTCCTGTGGACTTAAAGAATGTGAGGATAAATTACAGACTAACGTTTGTTGCATCGTGATTCCCTCTGAGGGGCTGGCTGATAAGTTTTGAAGCCTGACCATAGTTGACGAGGTTCATAAAGGGAATCCCAATTTGAGGAACTAGAAGAGCTAGAAGAATCCTCATGGATCTTACTCTGTCTGCCTCTACCACCCTGAGTTCTAATTGTATTGGGAGGACGTCTCAAGTCAGTATGGGAGTCAAACCAGGGATAAACCCTATTGGTCTCGTAATCCCTACAATCTCTTTCCATTTTATGTTTTTTAAAGTTTTTTAATTCATCAGAATAAGACTTCAGATCAGACTCTAATTTACCCATGCTTGCATTATAATTATCTAAATCAACTTTAGACTTATAATCCTCTTTCAAAGTCTCCACTTCTTGATGGATCTTAGCTAGTTCTTGATTAGAGGAGTCAATAATTAAAAGCATCAAATCTTGTGAACACTGATTCAAAATAGAAAGCCACTTATTTTTAAATTCATCATTATCTCTAAAAAGAGTAGGTGGTTTCTGTATTCTAAGACCCCTAGGAATCCTTTCTAAATGTACATATTCAGAAAGTGACGCTGCATGGAGTTCAGAACGAACTCCACGCTTAGAGACCCTTAAAATAGTCTCTGTGTCAACATGATTTCCTTCAGATGATTCTAAGACATGTAAATTAGGCGTGGCACGTAAGATTCTTATTTTCTCCTCTGGAGTAAAGCTCCACTTTTTCAAAACAACAACAACAACAACTGGTGCTTTATCCTGCAACGCTTGTAAATAAAGAGCTTTTCTACACGAGGAATTTATTGTGTGCTCGTCATTCCTTACTCGTGGTTGTTTATGGGTTGTTTAGATGACGTTGTGACCCTCCAGTTTCACTTCTGGGGTTTTCAGAGCACTTTCCTGGGTCTATTTAGAATGGGGGGAAATGGAGTATTATTTGTGAAAGCAAAAGATAAATGCATTCTCCTACTTGTGTAATTAGGTTATTCCACCATAGCACAGCAGTAGAAGTTATGTAGCAGGAAAGCAGGAAAGGAAAAGCTCCTTGCGTAAAGCTCGGATCTCAATTCTGCGATGAAACTGAAAGTAGATACAGTGGATTAACAGCCTCATGTAGAAAAGTTTAAGGAAGCACAAGGATAATCTCTGGCTATGAGAACAGTTTTGCTGCATACACAATATCAGGCTCAACTATATCATGACCTGGCTGTAACTGCTAATAACAGGCAGTGGTGGTGCAAGGCAGTTTGGTGCCCTAGGCAAGATCAGATATTTAGCACCCCCCTTCCCACTGGAGCCCTCCCTCCCTCCAGCCCTACGCCCATTATGCATGATCCGCATTCACTCACACACACACACACACGCACACACACACACACACACCCTTCCTCTCCAGTCCTAAACATGTAGTTTCCAGCTCCATTGAGATCAAGGGGGTTTACTTCCGTGTAAGTTCTTTCCATGGGCTTCATTCCGTCCCCCTGCCGCCGCCGCCACTCCTCCTCTCATGTGCGGCGGATCTCCTCTTTGCTGCCGTCTCCCTGTCGCTTCTCTTCCAGCTCTTTGCCAGCTTCGCAGCCTGCCGCCTATCTCCATGCTGCCTGCACGCTCACATCAAACTTTGTTTCCCCGCCCAGCCACCTCTCTTTTCTCCTCTCCTGACGTATCACGGGGGGGGGGGACATTATTAACTGCCTTCTCGTTCTCCTTTGTCTCGATCGATTTGCTTCAAAAGTGGGCTCAATTTCCAACTCTTTAGCGCTGCATTTTTTTTCCCCCAAGGCATTTCTGGCGCCCCCTTTAGCCCTGCGCCCTAGGCAGCTGCCTAGTTGGCCTAATGGTAGCACCGGCCCTGATAACAGGGACTTTTATGTGACAGGGAAGAGAGTGGCTCCTCCTAGCTTGCTTTATTATTTGAGCCATACTAGGCCATGACTAGAGGTTGGATAAAGCACCTTTCTAGCACAGGATGGGAGCAACACTGTTAATTCTTGTGGTGTAAAGCCAAGATAATGTACTGGGGGCTGCTTTACAAGAAATAGAGGTTATTTGAAGTTGCCCAGGGCCTAGGAAATTGGTAGCAGACAGCTGGTGCGGAGATCAAAGACGTGTGATGAATGCAATTTTTTTCCACGAAGCATGACAATTTGCCCAAGGGCTCTCTTGCTTCCATATGTGGCGAAATCATATAGACTTGACCGAGGTGTGATGTTAATAATGACACAATTGCTTTCTTTCTTTGTAATGATCATTTGTGTAACCTGTCCCTTAAGAGTGCCTGCAGACAGTTGGGCTGGAACAGTCTTAACCCCCCACTTCTCCAGTGGGCCATGTCGATATGAGTCTTGTGAGTTGCGGCGTGGGCGATGGGTTATCATCTTGAAAACCAGATTCCGATGTTGTTCCTTAGTAGGAGCAGAAGCAGCTAAAGGGAGCAGGAATGATTATGGTGCCTGGGGGTGTAGAGGCCCCTGTGGCGTAACCCCACAATTCAGTTCCATAGAGTTTCATAGTTTCATAGTTCCCTGGTGTATGTCTGCATTAGTATGTTTGTGAGTATAGAATGTTGAACTGAGTGGGTGTGGTTTGTGATGTCTTGGAAAGGGTGGGGGGAGTAGTATATAAGGAGTGTTTGAGTGATGTCAGAGTTAGTTGAGTGTTATGGGAGTGTCGAGTAGTGAGTGTGTTGGGAGTGTTAGAGAGTTTGGGAGTTAGGTTATTCGTGTCTTGTCAGGAGTTTTGAGAGAAATCAGTGCTTGTCTGAGGAGTAAAAGTATTTAGGAGTTATAGGGACTTATGGTAGGTTAATCACAAAGTGTTTGGTGTAGGCAGGTTTAAAGTTATTTTCTGGAACTAAGATTTTGAGAATTAAAATTAAGTTATTTTTATTTTGTTTGCTACCAAAATCCTACATGTCAGCTTGGCGTTATTAACCTGCATTACTGTTAAATCTACACACACACACACACCCCTTTGTACCCACAGTATCATAAATTTAAAATAGATCCTTAAGAGACCTGTATTAATCTTTTCCCTCATTGGTAGGGGAAAGGTTTCATTTGACCCTCCCCTCAGGTTTTTAAGTGTTGGTGCTTAGCCTGAGAAGGGTTTATGCGCCTGGTCCTAAAGTGCGTGTTGTCGCAGCCCCCACAGCCCAGAAGGCCTCATGACCATCCAGAGAGAGGCAGGTGATGGGGGGGGGGCATTGACAAATTGACCCATATTTAGCATCTAGTCCACCGGTGCAGACATTGGTTGTCACAGCATTCTTCTTTTTTAATCTTATAGTCGGGGTGGCCATCCAGGCATGTACATAGTTACAGATGGTCATTTTATTATGTTTATTAACATTATTATATTTTTCTATGACAGAATGGTGCTTATTCCCATGTAAACATGTTTAGAATCAGGGCAGCAGTAGCAAACTCCATTTCATTCCTGTAGTCATGATGGTGCCATGAATTAAGTGAGTGTAAAATAGAAAACTGCACATGCTCAAGGTGTTTCCAGTGGCATAGTGGTAAATTTTGAAGTAGAGGCCCTTGTCATGACAGTCCTCATAGCCATCATGACCCCAAGGAGAGTAAGAGTAAAAGAATGCAGGCACCTGTGTGGATCCATATCAACAAACCAGTTCTAACAGTTATATCTCCTCTAGGAGCAGGCCTTTTGTAAAGTGAATGGGTCTTAACCAACCCTCCCCAAAAGACTTTGCATGACAACAGGGAACAATATATTGTCCTAGGGAAACTTCATTTCACCCCAGCCACTGTGAGAATTGCAATTACGCTCAGGGGGAACAGGACATCCTGAGCAGGGTGGCAGATGGCATCAGCATCCCTGCTAATAAAAAAAAAGTGCCAGCCCTGGCTCCACTATACTGCTGAGTATTTCTTTAAAAATATATATATATTTTTAAATCAGGGCTGGCAAACACTTTTTTGCTGCTGCTGCTGCTGCTACTGCTGCTGCTGCTGCTGCTGCTGCTGCTTGAGCAGGAATGTAAAAGTAAAACATGGAATGGGGCGGGGGGAGAACTGTTGTGTGCTTCACCAGTGCCAGGGGAGGCTGCTGGCTCCTAAGTCAGGGGAGATATGATAACGCTCTTCAAGTACTTGAAAGGTAGAGGGCCAGGATCTCTTCTCGACCATCCCAGATTGCAGGACGCGGAATAATGGGCTCAAGTTACAGGAAGCTATATTCCTCCTGGACATCAGGAAAAATTTCCTGACTGTTAGAGCAATACGACAATGGAATCAACAACCTAGGGTGGTGGTGAGCTCTCCCACACTGGAGGCATTCAAGGTGCAGCTGGACAGCCATCTGTCAGGGATGCTTTGACCTGGATTCCTGCATTGAGCAGGGGGTTAGACTCGATGGCCTTATAGGCCCCTTCCAACTCTACTATTCTATGATTCTATAAGTCAATGGGGCTCCTTTCCCATTGCAGCTTTTATTCTGAGTCTTATAGGAGCTATCCATGGTTTTCCATGGTGGTGAACCTATTTTGGGGATGGAGTACAGCACCATGGATAACTTCTATAAAACTCATAATAAAAGCTGCAGTGGATGAGGAGACCCACTGACAAGGAGTCACCAGCCTTCCTGAAACACCCCTGTCAAAAACCACCCTCAACACCCTCAAGATAATTATGTCCAGGGTCTAAAATGACTTGGCTAAACCACTGGCACTGACCCTGTTTTCCTTGAAAGTGTTGGAAAGGCAGAGATGTAGAATCATGATGCAGCACTAGGCTCCTAGTATCCTTAAAACATTTGTAGTGTTTTGTATTGAAGAACTATAGAAACAGTTACTTGGTGATTTTAGAAATTTCTCAGATTAAAACAACAACAACAACACACCATTAAAATACACACAGAGAGAGAGAGAGAGAGAGAGATGAAAACTGTGGAGAAAGCCCAACACAAGTCTGCACACACACACACAGTCTTCACCCAAGGGAGGGGGCGAGGGAGGGGGGATGAAGTCACAGGAGAAATAGCCAGACAGACCGTCATCCCCAACAAAGAAGAGTCTCGGTGGAGATCCACAAAACCCAGGAAGGACCATCAAGAACCATCAAACTATCAGGGCAGTCTCAAAGAGCTGTGAAGTACCAGTACGTCACCTTCTTCCCGGGCAGGAATAAGCCCACCTGATACGAAGGGGCAGGCATAAGCCCCCACCTGACCTGGAGGGTGGGGAGAGCGGGAACTCAGGGGTAGAAAACCCCTCTCCCTTCCGGTAGAGGGTTGTTGGGAACCCAGGGTACTTCAGGGCCAGATTCGTCCTTCAAGCGGCAGCCCGAGTAAGCCATTCTCATCCCCGGATCGGCCGACCTGGAGCCAGGCTGAAACTGACTAGCGTAAAGTCTCTGATCTGAGGTAATTGACCAGATTCAATCCGCTAGCCTAGGAGCCTGTTTCATTGAGTAACGCAGGGGTCAACTAAGGTTGTGTTGACATTGTAGTATTCCTGGAAAGCTGTTAGTTCCGCTCTGTGTTTTGTGTAAATAAATAAAAGCCTTATTTGGTCATTTAAAGGGCTTCAGTTTCCTCTTGTGCGCGAAAGCCTCTCAGGTGGTCGCCAGCGCTCGTACAGGCTGTAACTCAGTGCTGGTTAACCCGTTAAGCGCCGAACTCACGCAAAGGATCCTGCTAGTGATCCTTCACAAAAACAAATATATATCACTTGAATAATTAAAACAGCACAAAAGGGGCATAAAACAACTGTGTCAGTTTAAAAATACATTGTCACAGCAGCAGGTTAAAACAAATTAAAGGCTAGGTGGATTTTTAAAAAAAGTTTTTGCGGGCCTCCTTAAACTTAAGAGAGTGGTGGCCAACCGAACCTCTTTTGAGTGGGAGTTCAACAATCTGGGTGCTCCTAACAAGAAGGCCCATTCCCGTGTCGTCATTCCAACAAGCACAGCTCTGGGGGTGGTGGAACATGGGAGCAGGGCATCAACACCAAACATTGTGCATAAGCAAGTTGATGCAGGATGAGGCCTTTTGGAAGGGAGAGGTTTAATGAGGCCAGAATGACTGCAAATGTTCTTTAATAGTAGTCAGTGACAAAATTGCCAGTGTGGTGTAGTGGTTAGAGTGATGGACTCTGGAGATCCGGGTTCTCTAGTCTCCACTCAGCCATGAAGCTCACTGGGTGACTTTGGGCCAGTCACTGACTCTCAGCCTAACCTACCTCACAGGGCTGTTGTGAGGATAAAATGGAGAGGAGGAGGACCATGTAAGCCACTTTGGGTTCCTTGCAAGAGCGGGGGCAGGGGTAGCACAATATATGTAATAATAAATATATAGACAGGCACATCTTCAGTAAATGGTCAGGGACTAAAGGTGCAATCCTATGCATATTTAGACAGAACAAGTCCTATGCATAGGATTGCACCCTAAACCTTATTCTTCATCTTCAGTCAGAGAAAGAGAGGAAAGCTATTGTGAGTGGGAAACGATAGAAGCATTTTGGGAGCCAGACTGCAGATTTCTGAGCCAGACTGAGAGTGGGGCTGGAAGACAGCAAACTGTGGAAAGTGCCTTTTAGGGATCTGCCTCTCTCTCTGGAGAAGCAATGCGGGGCCATGGATTTGGCTGTCAGGTGGAGACACAGCTTAACACTCCAACAGAATTCAACCTATACCAAGGGTGTTGCTATATCAATCAAGGGTGTTGCTTTTTCAGCCTGAGGGCTGAATTCCATTTTGGAGAAGCTCTTGGGGGCCACATTCCAGTGGTGGGTGTGGCCAAAGGTGAAGTGGGTGGGGCCAAGGGCAAAAACAGGCAGGCCCAAAATCACCAGCATATTTTAGCTTCAAGCTCTTACTGGCAGTAACCAAGGTTTAGGAGAGGCGTTTCAACCTTTTAGAGTAGGAGAAAAACTGCACAAAAGCCGGGAAATCACCAAATGATCAGTGGTTGGGGGGGCAAGGAAGTGGGGGCCATCTAGGGAAGCCTGAATTTGGCCCCTGTGCATAAGGTTCTGCACCCCTGGTTTAAATAAACTCAAATATTGCAAGGTGCCGTAAGCCTCCAGTTCTAAAGAAAACCAAAGCCAGGTAAGCCTTGCACCCCTGGAACGTCTTGCCACTCAGGGAACTTGTGGCAAGATTAACAGTACTACTAATACTAATATGTGGAAGCAGGTATATAATCTGGTAGCTCAGAAACTGCTAGCTATGAGCCGGGCATTCCTGGTTGTAATCTCACTCTGCCCCAAACTTACTCGGTGGCCTTAGGCAAGCCACCCTCTAGCAACTCCAGTCTCCCATCTACAATGTGGGATAAAAACAAAGTACTTGCTTAGCATGCAGGCATTTTGTTTGTTTGTTTGAAAGGATTATCAGGATAATGTGAAACATTTTGAATACTCCAAAGCACTATATAAATGTCTGATAGTAAAGCTGAACCTGTCATTAAAACAATAGAGAAACCCGCATTATTTCTTGGATTTCAGCCAGGGCTGTCTGGCTTTAGGTCCCAGATCACATCCATTAAACTGCTGGCTGTCATCTTGCAGTGACTCCTGGAATCTGAGGGTTCATTTATGCAAACCTTTAGGCTTATGGAGTTCACATGTTGAACATATTGGATTGATGCCCACTGCCAGCTGGTTGTATCGAGCTGTTGCTAAGGCAGAGTCAGAAGCCTCTGAATGTTGCTGCAGAGAAAAATCCTGCAATTTGGCTAGCATTCCAAAAGGCTGATCCTGTATATGGCAATAGCTACATGGCATAGGCTCAGAGATGTAGCCGCTACAACCTGATGGCTATGCGGATTGGCTGTGATTTCCCCATACGATACATCAACCAGCACTTGATGGTGCATGGTATTACTACAACCACCACCAAGTGCCAGTTGCTGCTTAATACAGTGCCCGTTAATGCTACCTGAAAATAATGTCTGTCAGGATAACAGAACTTTTTTTCCCCTCACCTCACCCATCTGGAATTGGGGACAAGCTTCCAATCAGAGGTTGGGTCAGGGTCTTCCAGTTGATCTAATCCTTCCTTTATTCCGGCTAGGGCAAGGGCCCCTAATGTGGCACCCATGGACAACTCCAATGGCACCTGTGAAGGGGTCACCAACATGGTGCCCTCAGGCTGCCACAAAAACTTTTAAATCCCCCCATTTTTAAAATATACATACATAGATTTGTATATATCCATAGCAATGAATGCATATGAAATGCATACAACTTTCTAGCATTATTATTTATTATTATTTTATTTGAAATACTTTTATGCCGCTCCTCAGCCAAAAAGCTCCCAGAGCGGCTTACATATAATGAATTAAACAAGAAAATCCCTGCCTGCAGGCTTGCAATCTAAAAAAGACAAGGCACACAGAAAAAGGAATGGGGAGGGAAGGGGGGGGAAATTAATTAATTCTTCTGGCAGGTCTGGTGGAATGGCCCTGTGCTCCCTCCCTTTAAAAGAAGCATTAGCTGTTTTGTACCACCAGCAATTAGCTGAATTAGACAATCCCTTATTAAAGAGATGTTGTGGTGTCCAATAGGCAAGAAACAAAAGTTTTTCCTGAATAAGATGCAGCCTAGAATCCATAGACGCAAAAGGAAGATGCCAAAGTAGCATTCCACTGATTAGGTATTTTGTGGTGCTGCCCACAGCAGTTTCTCAAATTCCCTAATGTGCCCATGGGTCCAAAAAGGTTGGGACCCCTGGTACAGGGCACAATAGTATGCATGTTTAGGCAGAAATAAGTCCTACAACTACAACTGCCAGCATGGCTGCGGGAGAATGCTGGGGGTTGTAGGACTTTTTCCTCTCTAAACATGAATAGGATTGTACCCTTAGTATATGACAGTGATGGCGAACCTATGGCACGGGTGCCACAGCTGGCACGCAGGGACCTCTCTGTGGGCACTCAAGCCATTGGTCACCAGATCGCGAAAAGACCGTCCCCTTCTGCAAAACACTAATGATTTTGTTCTTTCTCACAGTGTGGAACAGAATGATTTTATTCTAGAATTCCTTTTACAGAATTCTTTTCTACATTGTTATCACATTTAAAAGATTTTGAAGAATGATGCACAGAGCATGGCTTGGATGTAAAGCCCTAACAGTTGACCCGAGTGCTGCATGTGTTGCTCTCAAACTAACGGAGTATGAGCCAAGGTTTGACAAATTATTAGCATGCATGCAAAGGCAAAAATCACATTAATTGTGCAAAAGCATGCCCAATGCAAACTTTTACCTAATGCAGTGTTTGCAGTCCAAGACATAAAGTGTTTAAAATGTGTTAAGCACATTTAGTTTTCTTGTTTATCTTGCTCATCCTAGTACAGGTTGACTTTTACTTTTACTAATCCAACACCTGTAGAAGCAGGGAAAGGACCCGGGGTAAAGCTTGCCCCATACAATTTCAGTCTGGCATATAATCATATTACAAGTTGAGAATCCCTTATCCAAAAATACATGTGCCTAATTATTTAAAAAGTTTGTATAAATTCCCTTCAGGCTATGTGTACAATGTAGTACTATAATAATTTTTTGTTATTTTTTTTCAACAAAAAACTGTTTGTATCATTGAAAGCTCTGTTATTGTGTTTTTCTTTTAAGACAAAAGATGTTAATTAGTTCGGACAACTGTATGAGTTGTTTTTCTGAAACTAAAACCTCAGTATTCAGGTTTAATTGCAGTGTTGGCACTTTGAAATAAATAAGTTGGTTTTGTGTTGCAGTTTGGGCACTCGGGCTCAAAAAGGTTCGCCATCACTGGTATATGAATTTTAGTGCTGGGTCTTTCTGACAGAGTTGTTACAGATTAAATGCCCATGGCTGGAAGCTGAGTTGCCACCCAGCTTCCCTGGGTGACAACCTGGCCCTTGGGTTGAGAAAGGTTTTCCACCCCTGCTTTAATGCTTAGGGGTTAAGATCTGTTGCCACCTGTTCTCATGCAAGGTGTTGGAGAGATTTTGTTTCCTACTGCTTCCTTGGCTAGAAAGTGTTGGTCACCTGCTTGTAACTTCATTGTCTTTTTAATAGCAACTTTCTTTTGTGTCACAGAAATCCTCCTGTCCCAACTTCCTTTTCTGACAAGGATCCCTGTGCCTTTAACAGCTACATGGGAAGCAGGAATCTCTCAGCTGATGCATTTCTCATTCCCATATCCATGGTGGGAAAAGCTTTGCCTGTTGAATTTCTGTTTGTCATGTGGCCACTGGAGACAGGGGAGAAAATAAAGTTGGCACAGTTACCCTCTCACTTTGCCAAGAGCTGAATGTACAAGTCTGATGCCTGCATGGAGAGCAGTAACCTAGGAAGAACTGTGTTCATCATCCGTTTCTCTTAGTGTAGTGTGAAATCTACGGGGAATAAGTTTCTAGTTGTGACCAGAAGGGCAGGGGAGGGGGGATGTGGACAGCCGGAAGTACTTGAGATAGGACCTTATCAAGGGGGTCGGGGGGGGGGGATTCACAGCTGTAGATGCAGCAGGAGCCAAAGGACACCAGATGCTCACATAAAAATGACAGTGAACAATTTTGTTGCATTACTTTGTTGCTTCTTACTTCATTGTGAGAAATATTGGTTGAAGAAGGGGATCTCTCTGGGGAGATGAACTCTACGAATGAGGTCTTCACCCTTCTGCATTTCATCAGTTCTCTCTCTGCTTTTTGTGGCTGTAGAACTAATTGTACCATTGAAGAAAGAATATTCCCAGGCTTGCATAAACAGAGTGTAAGCTTCAGCTTAGTCACAGCACACTCCAATGGAGCGCCTGTTTTCACGGCTTGCCCCGGAAAAGAAATGAGCAATTCCAGTCTCTTCTCTTCATCTGTCTCATGTTCTGATATCCTTTCCTCAGTCATAGGCAGGGAATGACTTGCAGGCAGCAGGCATGCATATGTAGCTGCAGCGCCCAGGCATGATTTTTCTGGGTGACGTGTATGTTGTTAATATGGGATTTTAACATGGGAAGGCCTTGTCTGTCTGAAAAAAAGGAAGAAGAGAGGATTGATGAGTGTCCTTTAGCTTCTTTTAGTCACCTTTGCTTTACCTCCTTACATTTCTGGCTGCCTGGTTTATATTTATAGCCAGACACGGTAGTATCACAAGTATGTATGTTACATACAAGCTCTTTGGACCCAGTTCCCTGTCCCATGGGATCACCTGTCAGTTCTTCTGTGCTTTGGACTAGACCCACTGGCCCTGAGGACTAGTATTAGTCCTAGTATTAGTCCTAGTAATGTTGCTTAATTATTATGGGGCTAGTCCCTCCTTCTCGGCCGTCAGTCAGATTCCACATCCTGTTGACACTTCCTGCCTGCACATAGGAGATGCCCACAGCAACTAAAGCTGCAATCCTATGCATGTTTAGACAAGAAAAAGTCCTACAACTCCTGGCATTGAAAAAATATATTTGCATCACACTTATCATCTTGGTTTCAAAAATGTTTTTGGATAAGTGCATTACTCTTTTTTTTTCTTTTTTAAAGAAAACATGGTGCTTTGTGTTTTGTCTTTTTGATCATTCCTGCCCTAAAACCAGAAATTTCTGCATAGAATAATAAGGGATTTTAATAGCCATTAACACATAATTAAAACAAAGCAAGGTGACTAGATCCTGAGACTATATTTGGTGCCATACAGCCCCCTAATACTCTGCTTGTTCTGCCTACTAAAATGGTTGAATAATCCAAATTTCACCAGGGTAAAACCTTAACTGAAGACAACACTGTATCAAAACACTTCAAACTCTCAGGAACATTTTGGTAGGCAATTGTCTGAGATTAGATAATTGAGGAAATATTACATCTCCGAGAGCTTAATACTCTATACGTTTTGTTTTGTTTTTCTTCCAGGATTCCTTCATAGTAGGCAGGCAGCAATCTAGCAGATAAAGCTTTCCCAAGCATTTCATTTGCGTTTTAGAAAAGTTTCACTGGCTAAACCTTTGCCTGACAAGCTGCTAAATTTACAAGAACTAAATCTATGCCTGTCATGCTGTTGTTAAAAATACAATAGCCCTGTCAGGAGAGAGAAAAAGAGGTGGTCCCAGATATTCAGTACGATAACCTAGCATCCCTGTCCTAGAGCATGCTTTCTATTATTCTAAATAGAGACAGGAGTACTGTTGATGACAACTATGCTCCGTGGAAAAATGGGAGTCTAGAATAAGGTAATACTTTTAAAACTAAAGGTCACCTGATAACTAATTCGATCACCTGACCTTTTACCTGCCTCTTCCCATACTGTTTAAATTCTACATTTTTCTAGCTCAAGCACTGACATCTACCGTGCTCTAGGAGGGCCTTTCTTCCTCTGCACATTTATCTGGGATATAAATAAGCAGGCAAGAGAAAGAGAAGCACCATGAGGTGGAAATAGCTCATTAGTAAATCAAAGCATGGGAAATGCACTTTGGGGGCTGGAAGGAACAGGGAGGCACCGAGAATTAGCCTTTGCTATTCTTATCTTCTGAGAAACAGTTAGAAAACCAGGAGGAGAAGAAAACAGTCCTTAGGAATTCATGCATTCCTAAAGAGGTGGAGGAAATGGAGCTCCAACTGACATTGGTAGCCTAATCCACAGATCAGTTAAAGTGGAGTCTCTGGTTTTAAACCGATCTGGCCCCTCTGCCTTCAGTTGATAAAACCTTCTGCTTCTACTGACAGCTTGCTTTCAGTACTTACTTTTCATGGCTTCAGGACTGCCAGAGTGGCAATCTGGAAAATGGCGTTTGCTTTTTAATTCAGCACATGTGCCTCGTGAAGTGGGGCATGAAGGAGCCCTCAATGACAGTAGCTGCTGCCCCATGGGTGCTTCCACAGTAGGGGTTGTTTACAAGACTTCTATATGACATTGTCTCTGAATTGTTGTTCTTCCATCTTTTCCCACATGTTCCTTCTATCTTTTTTTCAGAGTGCAGAAAACAAAACTGCCATGATGGGGAACTTCGGTCCTACTGCCAACTCTGTAGGGCAGTGCGCCGGCAGTGTGTTCTCCACTTCATTGGTACTGCCACCAGCCAACTGGCAGTACCAATGAAGCTCCAAGTCGAGCATTAATGTCCCCCCCGAATATCTCATTCAGGCCCTCCCAAATCTTCCGTGAGTGGTCTTTCGCACCACTAGGTGGTATATAAATGTTTAAGCAAAATAGATATTTCCCCCCTAATAATGAAAGTAGTATATGAGAACATTCACTACATTCAATTGTTGCTCCCCCTAATTCAGCTGAAATTAAAATTGCTAGCTGGGCTGGCCAAATATGTTTTGCTTCCTGAGATGGAGCAGGAAATGGTGCACCGCTCTTCCCAAGTCAAGGTGCATAGTACCGGAGGCCAGCCAAGTTATTTTGGCACTTGAGGCAGAAAATCCCACCAAATCTCTCCTCCCTGCTAGTAAAAATACAATAATAAATTAAATAGCAAACAATTTGATGCCTTTTCATGACACCCAGAATCAGCTGCCTGACTCTGCCTAATGGTAGGAATAGCCTGGATTGCTACACACACACACACACACACACACACACACACAGTACATCCCTTCTTATCAGCCTTTACCACTAGTACTATGTATGAAATATATCTTTGTAAATAGATTATATTTGCGGCAAGTTTCCTGTAGGTAAACATACAATTTTGAAGGTGCTTAATACATTTATTACCCATGATCTTATTTAAACAACCCTCAATATTCCTAATCAACCTGCAAGGCTCCTCATAGCTTGTGGTGTATTTTTGGGAATGGGGGACCGCCTGCCAATTAAGCTCCCTGTCTCCGCTGTTCAAACAATTAGCCTGTCTTCTCCTCCTTAACTTAAAACTTCAAAGCATAATTCAAAACAGTTCTGGAAGCATGGAGGGAACTCTGCCCTTTGGGTGTTCCAGGAATCCAGTCACAGCCAGGTTTCCAAATTACTCATGTTTTAGAGCTTTTCTACACGAGGCATTTATTGTGCACTCATTATTCCTCACTCATGCTTTACACGATGCTGTCATCCTCCAGGACCTCTCCCGTGCTTTGCAATGATTTCTGCAGCTTTTTTTAAAAAGCGAGGAAAGTCTGGTGTATTGTCTGAAACTGGTAGGAATGAACTGGAATGAAAAGCTCATGTATTTTCACAATTCTGCTATACCGCAGTGCCACCTTGTGGTTGTGTAATGGAACATATAGAAAGGCAGAGAAAGAACCCTCCCGTCCTCCCACCAAAAAGAAAGAAAGAAAGAAAGAACAAGTTTAAAGGAGTTGATCTTAGTTCTGCAAAGGATCTGGAAGTAAAAGCCTTGGTAAAGTGGCGGATTAAAAGCCTCATGTAGAAAAGCCCTTAGTCAGAAAGGATAAAAAGAGGAAATAGACAGCATCTGAGCATGGCCACTGAGCATGCTGAGTTCTCATTGGGCTCTTTTTGTTTTGTTTTCCCCTCTTACTAGTAGAAAGTGCAGGTGTGTGATAAAAAGAAAAGAAAACAGCTTCCTGGTCTACTTAAATCTACACTTCACAGTCTGACCTAGCAAGCACACTTATGTAAAGTGTCATGGTCACTCTGGCATTCTGGGAAGACTTTTGAAATGGTCAGAGAGGTTTTATGCCAGGGGTAGGCAACCTAGTGTCCTCCAGATGCTTTGGAATATTCTCCCATAATCCCTGATCATTGGCTATGCTGGCTGGGGCTTATGGGAGTTGTAGTCCAACATCTGGAGGGAACCAGGTTGTCTAGTTCATGCTATCTAATCAGGAGGGTCATGAGTGGCCGCTTAGATTCTATCTGCCAACGGGGTGGTCTTCCTTGGGATTGGTGCGAGTGGCACATAGGCAGGTAAGTAATGGAAAATTGGTGCAATTTCCACATGTGTAGATTGCCTTAGGACTTACCTTCCATCTATTATAAGATGCATGGTTTTGATGTGTGCCATGTTGACGTGTGCCATGACTATTGCCACACATCTACTGAAGCACAGCTTCAGTATTAGCTCTCTGGTTGTTGCATTCTATCAGCGTGCTTCTTTTTAAAATCTATTTTAAATTTCTGCTAACCTTTTTTTTAAAAAAAAATAAATTAAAATATTCATGCAATAGCACTTAAATAATAAAAAAACATTTTTTAGCACAAATTTCAAAATCTGATTTTCGCAGAACGTGTTGCCTTTCTAGTCAGCTCCATTTTAGCACTGTGTATATTGCTTCCTGATCTGATAATTAGCATGAAAACACATTTTAGCATACCTTTGAGAAAAAGTTGTTATAATTGTGTCTAAAGTTCCCCCCCTCCGAGATTTATTTGTACTTCTGCAAGCCTTCGGGTTCGCCCAGGCCTACTCATACCTCCCTCTTGTGCTTGCATGATGCCATTTTGGCTATGTAAGGATCTACATGAGGAGAATGTGTTCACTCTTAGTATATAGGCACTGTTAGTATATATAGGCACACTAAGAGATCTTGCCTTCTCCATGAACAGATGAATGAAGATGTCTTATACCGAGACAGGCCATTGATCCATCTAGCACAGTACTGCTTTCTTTGACTGGCAATGGATTCCCAAGGTCTCAGGGGGTCATTCCGGGCTAAGTGAGATCCACGCTAGGAAAGTGGGGCATATGGCATGCTATATAACTGGGGGGGACTCCTTCTGCCAGAGGGTTGAATTCAATTTTGGAGAAGCTCTCGGGGGCCACATTCCAGTGGTGGGCAGGGGCTGAGGGAAAGGGGGTGGGGCGAAACAAACAAAAATGCCAGCATATTTTAGCTTAAAGCTCTTGCTGCCAGTAACTAAGTCTTAGGCTGGGCATTTCAACGCTTTAGAAAGGGTGTGTGTGTGCATTAAAGCCAGAAAATCGCCAAATAATCCATGGTTGGGGGAAAGAGGGCCGGGCCGGGTGAAAAGGGGCATGGCCTTCTGAGGAACCATGGAGGGCTGGATTGGACCCTGGTGGGCCAGATTTGAATGCCAGGCTTGAGGTTTCCCACCCCTGCTGTAAGAAGAGATGTTTTAGAAAGCGTGTCTGTCACTTTAAAAGAAGGGCATTCTCACAGACAGGAAATGATGACCAGAAGAGGAAAGGAACAAGATGTTGCATGCTAGGATAGAGGGCTGCGCAGCTTGGTTCAAAAAGGCTAAATGTTGGTGTTTAAACAGTGTCTAAGAAAGCAAAGCTTCACAAACAAAGCTCATCCAATGTAGTAGTTAATGGGAACTGGATTGGGTGGCGGGAAGCCCTTGCTTGTATGCTGAGCTGTGTCTTTCACCAAAGGTAGTGCTGGGTTGCATTAACTCCACAAAATAAGCCCCTGGCCCAGCCACTGCTGACATCAGGTTTCCATTCTGCTGAAGTGTAATGTAAACTTAGTTGCGCTTGGGGATAACAGTTTCTAGCTGAGCATCCATTTGGGGCTCTCTTTCTGCCCTGGAGGATGTGCTGCTTGTAAGAAGTGCTATCAGCAAACAAAAACCACAGACCTGCGGTCGGGAAAAATGGTCTTGTTGACGAGAGTTCCTCAAAGCCAACGTGCAAAACCGCAAGTGGAGTCTGTGCTGGTTGAGACAGAGAGGTCCACAGAAATCCATTTAAACAACGTGTCTGAGTGATAATGGAAACGAACGAAGGATCACATATCTTTGCCGCTTTAAATTTTTTTTAAAACAAATAATCCATGCTGTTCTCTGCAGTCGAATGCCTCCTCCTAAACATCTCAGGTCAAAGGTTGTGTGCCAGCCTCAGAAGCACTTTTTGCACTTGAAGTGAAAAGTCGAAAGGATTTTCTTCCCCATCTCGCGAAGTGTGGGAAAAGGTCTGAGCTTCCCTTGGGAGACAGAGACATTAGCTGGAGGAAACAGTAACTGTTCTCTTACTGTTTCAGCCTGGTGTTTATTATTATTAGTTTAATTCTATCTGAATGTGCTCCACAAACCCAGTATCCCAATTATCGTAATATGGGCTATGTTGTGCCTCCCCTTTCTGGTGACTGACAATGCTCAACCATGTAACTAGGGTGGGAGGGGAATTGGGGGGGGGGGGGGTCTGGCCTACCTAGTTACTTTAAAGCAGCAGTGTCCTAATTTGGCCCTCTGGGGTTCCCCAAATGGCCACCCCATCTTCCCTGGCCCTACCCTCTTTTCCCTGACGGATTGCTTGGTGGTTTCCCGGCTTCTGTGCAGTTCCCCCCACCCATTCTAAAAGGTTACAATGCCTCTCTTCAGGCTCAGTGACTGGGAGGAAGAGCTTTAAGCTACAAAATGCTGGTGTTTTGGCCCCGCCCCCATTGCCTTGGGCCCCACCCACCAGTGGGACGTGGCCCCCAAGGGCTTCCCTAAAATGGAATTCAGCCCCTGGGCTAGAAGAGGTTCTGCCCCCGTTTTAAAGGGGCGGCCTAGCCTGTGTACTTATTAGTAACTTGGACTGTAAGTATTTAACCCTTTCCTTGCGTTAGGTTAACAGAAAACAATAGGAATATTTGGAAAATTGAATCGCACTAGTGGACTCCAGTGGTAAAATGGGGACGTTTCTCTAGCCTGTCTTCTAAAGACAGGCTATAATAATTTACCCATTTTTTCCCAAAGGTTTATTTCCTTGATAACAGGCCACCAATATGCATATTATGCTTTGTGACTAAAGGCACAATCCTATAGCAAGTTCAGATGGAAAAAAGGCCTACAACTCGCATCATGGGAGTTGTAGGCCTTTTTTTCAGTCTAAACTTGCATAGGATTGCACCTTTAATGTAGTCTGTGGATAAGATCATGTGCTAGAGTTATTGGGTGAGTTTGCATGACACAGCAACCCACCCGGTTGTTCGTGGAACAACCCGCGGCGCACCCGTCAGATGTCTGGGCTCACCGTGGGTTGTCCCCAGCTCCTTCTCCCTCAGTCCTCCATGAGCTATCCCGGGGAACTTGGCAGCTGAAGCCACCGCCTTGTCTCCTCTCCTTGTTGCAATCACGAGCCCTTTTGCACTCACTGCAGCTTTTCCCCCAGAGAGCAGCACATCCACTGGGGGGGAGGGGCTGTCAGTGGTTCACCTCCTATTTTTAATTTTTTTTTTTCACAGAACTGAATGTGCAAAACTATTGTCGTAATTTTTTTAATTGCCATTTTTCTGGGGTTATGCAACTCCAAATAGCCAAAATGGTAAGGCTTGTCTGGGCAATGTCCTGGTAAGTGTCTGTTCTCGAAATGCAGCAGGTACCAACCATGGACATTGACCAAGAGAGCCTGTAAATTGGTTATTTTGTTACTTTGCATTCCCTTGACAGCTGTCAAGGGAAAGCAAAGCCACAAGGGATCTTTGCTTGTGAAAGGGGGTGGTGACTCTTTTTGTCCTTCACAGTGAGATCCTCTGGGATTTTATTGTTCCACCCATAGTTCCCAGTGCTCCCACATTTTCCTCACTTTCCCGAGTCTCCAGCTACTCAGGAAGATCATAAGGCTGCCCCCTTTTCATGAACTCTTCTTTGAAGGCCTTTTCTTTTGAAAACTCTCTGGCAAATTTCCACATTTGTTTTTTTGACAGGGATATATGCAGCCATGAATCTGCGTATATTTCCCTGTTTCAGCAGGGGAAAGCAAGCCAGTGACGGTCACTCCAAAGTGCCACTTGGGCACTTGATGGAGTGGCTATCAATTTCAGTAGCTTGGGAAAGCTCGGCAAGAGCAGCAAGGGGTTTTGGCTTCTCTTGCTGAGAGGCTCGCTCGCTGCTTCCCTGGACCCACGATGGGGTCAGCCGCCTGATTCAGACAACACAACAACCCATCATGGGTCCAACAACCCCTAGAACAAGCCATGGGTTGGCAGGGTGGTTGGTTGCCCACAAACAAGCCACCCTGCGGGAAGCAGTCCAGGTTTGTGGCTAGTTACCCATGATGGGTTGCCGTGTTGTGCGAACCCAGTCATTGGCTCTTCACATATTTCTGCTTGTTTTGTGATTGTAGCATATTGCATTTGTCTGGAGTAGGACAGATTGATAGCATGAAACTTCGAATAATATACTAACAGTGCTTAGTGTTAAACTTTGTCATGGTCACTTATTCAGAGTCTTAGTAGTGAAAACAGGTCAGGCATAGAGTGGCAAAGGTGCATCATCATACTGGCCCTGTGCTTGCAGTCTAACACAGTAAAGCTCATTCAGCTGCTGAATGCTACTGGTGAGGAAGGAGAACATCAGAGACTTCTGACACTGTACCATAGTAACCAATGGTTAATTTCCACAACATTTTCTGAGTTGGAGCAGGTGGTCTAAGAGGTGAGAACTTAGAATTTCAGTAGCAGCATCACCATTAAGGGTCCACAAACATTCATAACTCATCTGGTGCTGGTTTTCTGGACTTGGGTGGGAGAATAGTATTGAGAGCCAGCTCTGGGTATAGAAATATCTAGTAATGGCATTAGTGATGTGGGTATGGCTGGAGTCAGTGAAACAAACCTGTACTACTTGTTTTTTATTTGAAAATGGATGCCCCAGTTTGCCATAAACGAAGTCCTTACACACACTCTCCTCCCTCCTCCCTTTCTCACGATTCTTGAACAAAGGAATTTCATAAACAAACATCAACATGAAATGGCTGAAGTACACTCCATCAAGAGATTCGATTCTATTTCCTGTGGTTTGAATAAGGACAAAGGTTTTGTTACTGTTAACGCGCCTGCTGTTGGAAGATACCATACTTGCTCTTGCAATAGAACGTACCTATTTCTCTTTGCAAATGTTACAAATTACATTTGTAATAAATGTAACATTTGTAACAAACATTACCAAACATCTGTAACAATTTTAACAACATTTGTAACAAATGTTACTAATATTTGCAAATTGTATGTATGGCACTGTCTTTTAAAGAGTCTTGTGGCACCTTAAAGACTAACACATTTATTCTGGCATAAGTTTTAATGGACACTGTCCACTTCATCAGATGCATGAAGTGTTACGCAGGCTCAAATTGGCAGATTCATATAAACATGTGTGTGTGTGTCTCTGTGTGTATAAACTGTCTTGTCAGAGGAGTTGAAATGCAAAAATACAGACAGTGATAATTATCTTAACAACATCCACACCCAATTTTAACTCTTAATTTCCAAATATGCAGGAATTTTAAAAGCACTTTCTACACATCAGCTTCTGTTTTGTTTTTTCCAGTTTTGCTAGCCAAAATTTCCTTTCACAAATACTACAATTTTGAAAATGGGGCATGCAGAATTGTGAGATTAATTGATTTTTAAAAAGCGGGCCTTTTTTGCTGTGGCCCCCAAACTGTGGAATGCCCTCCCTAGAGAGGTCTTCCTGGCACCTATTATGTTGAATTTTCAGCACCAGGCAAAGACCTTTTTATTCTCCCAGGTCTTTTAAAAGTATTTTTAACTGCTGCTTCCTTTATTTTTTAATATGTGTAATGCTGCATTTTAAAATCATTTCTGTTTTTAGTTGCTCAGTTATTTATCGCTCTTAAAAGCTGAATTTCTGTTGCTGCGTTAAAAATAATATTTTTAATGTGTTTTATTATTTGTTTTTATCATTGGTTTTCTTGTTTTTGCTTTTATCATGTATGTCACCCTGACAGCTTCAGCTATAGGGCAACTCAGAAATTGAATAAAGGGGCAACCTTTATGCATGTTTAGACAGAAAAAAGGCCTACATCTCCCAGCATGCCCCCTGCTGGTTGAGTAGCACTTGGCGGGTATGCAAAACAATTCCCATTCTTTAAATTGCTCAGAGAGGCCCCACCAAAATGTCATTGATGACCAGGTTTTGGGTGATCCCTGCCTCCTGTGTATGGATAGGAGGATCTCCCACAAAACCTCTTGGTTGTGTCACGTGATTTCATTTCCTCCAGGCTCAGCAGCTGTTGGCCTGTTTCCTGTGCAAAAGAGCTCAGCTTCCAACTCTCCATGTCAGGATTAAGGGAAAGCAGCCAGATTGGCCAGAGACTGTTTCCTAAAACAGAGATTCACAAGGGATACATTGTTTGCGGGGGGGGGGGGGCGGAGTGGAGGATGGGCTTCCTGCTAGGGTTGATACTCTTCACTGTCTTGTAAACCTGAAGGTACATCTTTCCTTTATCAGAGAGAAGCCAGCAGCTCCTCTACAAATATCCCTTGCCCTGTGTATCACTTTATCAGATGAAGTTTATGAAAATAAGCACCATGCATTGCTACATGGCTACTTCAGTCTCTAGGTACTTTGTATAACCTACTCTACTCCAGTTGTCTCCCTGGATTAGCTGATGTACAGTAAAGTGCCACTGCACATTGGCTCAAGAATACAACATCCAGTTGCTGTTGTGCTTCCCATGGAATTTTTGTTTTGAAATGAACTTAAAAATCCAAGCAACAAAAAATGAACACACATAACAATACAAGATCACTAAAGAAATAAAGAAACTCCCCGATTAGCATTCCTTGGTATATCATGGATATGCTTGTGGGCAACTAGAGTAAAACAGCTTAAGGAGAAGCACGCTGTCTAATGTAAGTTTTAGCATATATAAAATATATGACACTGTCAAGGTTCCGCTACTGCAGGGACCTCTTGACCTGCCTTTGGAAGATCTCTGCCTCTTCTCAAAGCCTCTCCCATTCCAGGAGATCAAATCCTTTGCCTGTTTCCAGTAGCATGGGAATAAGTCACTCCCACAACTCAGGGTACACAACAACACTTTACTTATTACTTTAGGGTATTTACATAATAGAGCAGTTATATTCAAAAGCAAGTAGGATAAAATTAAACAAACAAATGATACAGGGTTCTCTAGCTTAACTTCAGACTACCTCTCTCCTCTGCAGTCAGTCTCTCTCTGCAGTCTAGCTGACCACACCCCACACATATATAGCCTTCCCGGGATTGGAAGGTTATAACCATGTGACCTTGAACAGGAGAAATAATTCTTAACTTCTATTGGGTGAACTAAAACTCACAAACACCCCCTCCCATCCTGAAATGTTTGGGCCTTCAGGCTTCAACTAATTTAGGGAAGTGTTTGGGCCTTCAGGCTTCAACAAACTTAAGCCTGTGTAGGCCTCAATCCTTCACAGACACATACATCATAGTTTATATATATATATATATATATATAGAGAGAGAGAGAGAGAGAGAGAGAGAGAGGAGTCTATACTTGTTTGGAATTTGAGAAGAAGCTTAAAGGCCTTCCACATAGGAAATAAATGGAAATCATGGTGCCATGATATCATTTTTAAAATTAGGATGCCTTGCTTGGTGCACTTGCAGAGTAAGTTTGTACATAAACATAGTCTACAATATTTTATCAATTCCTTGTTGTTTAGATGGTTGCTTTGGAGACTTCCAATGACCTGCTTTACATGGCTTTGCCACTATATGCAAATTGCTTAAGAAGGGCTTTATGAAGGAATCCAGGGTCAGTAGTTTAAAAATGCTGAAGATTGTAGTTTTAGCAGTTACCAGCAGTCTAATGTGCAGAAACTTTGTGACCACTATTGACCAACCACCAGTCATATCGCACTACAACACCTTTTGATGTAAATATAGAACATCCAAATTCCGCACGGCCCACATTTGCCATTTTCTGGCTTTCCTCTTCATGACTCTTGCAGATGTGCATGTTTCATTAGGATTCTCTCTGCCCACCCTTAGGGAATTCCTACTGTTCTAGGAATACTCTCCCACAACAGTGTTCTAGTTGAGAACACTGCAGCCTGCCAGCCAGATTTTGACCTTTCACAAGGCTATTGGATTCTCTTGAACTATTTTCAGATATTATTATGGGATACTGTGTGACTGAAGGATTCAGCACAGAGTTGAACTTCCATAAACAGATTGTTTCAATGCACTTCACAGCACAATCCTATGAATGTTTACTCAGAAGTAAGTGTTCAAGACTGTGTTCAATGGAGCTTACATCCTAGCTTAAACATGTGTTGAACAGTGACCTCATAGACTAGGATCTGTATTTGTATTTGTGTTTGTTTGTATTACCCTGCTTCTTCTTGCTGAAACATTTTCTTGGGCATTGACCCAGAGAGACTGCTACGAGCTTTAGTTCTGACTTTGGTTTCTCTTGATAGCTGTCAAAAGGTGAGCTGTCAAGCTGTCAAGAGAAACCAAAGCCTCAAGTGATTTTTCCTCATGAAAAGGCGGTGGCCAGTAGATCAACCCCTTCATGGTGCGATCCTCAAGGGGTTTTGTTATTTTTTTGGACCTGACTCTTGTCAGGTTCCTCTCACTGTTCCACCCTTTCCCAAGACTCTAGGTGCTTGGGAAAGTGGAAAAGTGTGAGCCACCACCTTTTACAAGAGCACAGAGGTTTGACAGTTAACTGTCAATACTCCAGTTCCTTTTAAATGGGTTTTTTTATTCCCCCAGGACTCCCCATGGTTTTTTCACAGGGACACATGTAGGCATGAGATACCCACGTGAGGACTGAGGGGTAAGGAGGGGGGATTTATTTATTTATTTATTATTTACATTTATTAATCGCCTATCTGGCCGCCAACCGGTGGATAACCCACCATGGTGAGCCTGATCGTCTGTTGGGTGCACCGTGGGTTGTTTCATGAACAGCCCACTCTGCATAGCTTATTCACAGGGTCAGTTGTTGTGACATGTGAACTCACCCACATACTTATTCTTGCACTAAGAATACATTGGACTATGCCTGCAGGGTGGAGGGGCACACCCCCTCTCTGTGTTTCAGGTCACATGTGAATACTGTTCAAGTAATTATTATGTATTAAAAAAAGTAACCACAGCAAGCTGAGCAAATATTCTTTAATTGCAAAAATGCAAGCGTGCCATCATCTGAAAGTGCCAAAAAGAGGGCCTGTCAGTGAATCCAGCTCAGCCTTCCCCAACCTGGCACTCTCCAGATGTCTGGGATTGCAACTCCCAGCATTCCTGATCACTGTGCATGCTAACTGGGGCTGATGAGCATCGAAGACCAAAAGTTCTGGAGGGCAGCAAGTTGGGGAAGGCTAATCCAGACCGGTTCCACCATTCCTGAAATGGTGTCCCTAACATCTTGCTTTGCTTTGTTCAAAAGAGCACATGAGACAGCTGGGTTACTTATCGACCTGGACATATAACATTCCTTATTTATTGTTTGCTTTGGAGTTTCTGTTCTGAACACCTAAGCTTGACAAAGAATGTGTAGTCCACTTCAGCTGTTTTTAAAGCTGTAAGTGGTCCAATCAACGTATCCCCCAATAAATGCCTTGGTTAAGGAGGTATTACTGCCACATGGCTCAGTCTCTGTGATCCCCATTGTCAAACACTGATTAACTCACGGAGCTGGAAGATGTTTGTTGATGAGGATTCTTTATGGATTTGTTTTGCACTGGGGGCTGGGGGTCATGGCTTAAGAAGGATTTTTTTCCTTTTGGAAAAAGCGAGTTTCTGGGACTAATATAATAACTAATAACACATTTTCATGCTTGTGCTAGTAAAAAAATCCTGTCTTGGATGTCAACAGTCTTAACACTAATCCTCAAGACTTGTACCCATGGGGCTTTTGGCTTTAGAAACTTTCCTCCTCCTTCATCTTCATGAAGGGTGCATACAAACATGCCTTTAACCAGGGCTCCTGCATGACTTTTTCTCCCACAGAACAAACCCAGCTTCCCCCCTGCTTTCACAATGCATTGGACAGATGTACAGAACAGCACCAGCATTTGGATTGCCGATATCTGTCTTCCCCTCCCTCCCATGCTTCAGGTAGACCATCTACCATTTTAAGGAAATGTTTACTCATTTGGCCTCTTGTTCACCACTTTAGTTTGAAACAACAAGGAAAATCAATTTTAAAAGAGTTGCAAAACAGTTCCAGGATATGGAGGTTGAAGGGGTCCGCACATCATAGGTGCTGGTTAACCAGCACTGTGCACAGAAGCCAACTTCTGTTGCAGACTGGTTGAACTGATTTTCCCATCCTCCGTCCTGGGCTGGATCCACACCCAAGGTTTATTACAGGACTGCATCACTGCTGTGACTTGCAGGGCACAGAACACACACACACACACTTTTCAATGCAGGTCGCAGTAGTCCTGCGTAATTATTCTTTGTTTCTTCCAGAATTTCCCAGGCTAGGTTCACCACAGTTATTTCAGTTACTGCGGTTCACTGTCACAGTACATGGCCAGTGTGTGCTAAACTTGCACTGGCTGCAGTTGCCCGTCTGAGGTGTGGCCCTGACAGTGTTGTCGCTGGAGTTAGCCAATAGTTTTCAAGGGGTGGGGGAAATGCGGTGTGATGTGTGTCTCCCAAACTGGTGGGGAAGAGAGGTGTCTGCCATTTGTTGTGCAGGTGGTTTGTCTTCTTCCCTGGAAGCTTCTTAACTTTTTGTTGTTGTTTGTAAACCTTCCTGCGCACCTCTGCACCACCGAGCAGGCTGCTTCAGTAAATCACGTTTGGGTGGAGGGACGGGCGCAGCGCACTGATCCTGTTGGATTCACCCCAACCCTGTGGGAGGGTGGCGGCTGTGAGTAGTGACTGCGGAATGTGAATATAGCAGTGCCATTCTGCTAACTTGACGATATACCGTGTAATGTGGATCCCCCCCTGGAGATGAAATGGTTCTTCTGAATCCAATGTAGTAAGTGTACCTCTAAGTGGCTTGTCCACTCAAATAATATATGTGTACATTTTTTTCAGCTGTAAATTCTCTTATATTCACTGCCTGGAGACTTGGCTCATGGCCAGAGTTTGCAAGGTATGAAGTGATGCCTTGGCAATCAAACCCTTCTTCATTATTGATAGTGGAGACACTGAAGCTTTTTCCTTCCCCATTTTGATGTTCCCCCCATTTCTTTTTCTCCTGGGATAGAAAGGATAAACTCTGCCAAAGAATCACTTAAAGAAAGGCAACAAAATTAGCAATGTCCTTGGCAAAATATGATCAGTCCCAGGAGCAACAGCTAATGCATCCCCTTGGGCAGCGTCCTTCCTGTTTTAAGGCTCCTTGGAATTAGCCTTAAGAGTGTGAATATTTGGCTAAGCCATCCAAAGGGTGGCAGCATTTTTTCCCTCCTAACCTGTAACTGCTGCAGATGAGGCAGAATCCTTAAGGGTTCTGTTTTGGTCCATGAACCACCCCTCTTGTTGGTGTTCATTGAGCTTAACTCAGGCTTGATTTTCATGTTTCATGAACCATTTTCATGACATGGTTAGCTGCCAAATAAACCACTCTCCCATGATTCATTCCCATGAGCCAGTGTGGTGTAGTGGTTAGAGTGTTGGACTTGGGACTCAGGAGATCTGGGTTCTATTCCTCACTTGGCCGTGAAGCTTACTGGGTGACTACAGGGTTGTGAGGATAAAATGGAGAGGAGGAGAACTTTGTAAATCGCCTTGTGTTCCTAAGTTGCAAAAGGAAAAAAAAAGATATAAATGTAGTAACAACAACAACTCTCACCCAGTAAAGTTCCATTGCTGATGCTGCTTTGTGGGGACCTGACATGATTCAGAGCATCATGTGCAGCAGACATGATGTGAGATGGCCACCAGATCATCACAGTAAAATAAGAATAAGGAAGGATACTCCCAGAAGTAGCCTGGAGAAGGGACTCTGTCTCTGATACTATATAAAGTGAAAAAGGACTACTTCAGACTAAGGCAGAGGTGGGCAAGTTGTGGCCCTCCAGATGTTTTGGCCTTCCATTATCCTTCATCACTGGCTATGCTGGCTAGGGCTGATGGAAGTTGTAGGCCAACACATCTGGAGGGCCACAATTTGCTCACCCCTGGACTAAGCCATCAGATCAGGCAAGCACCCAACCAGTAATGAAATTCAACGATACTGGAAAGAACTTCAAAACTGATATGCAGTCACTGGGAGTGCACCAGTTTCAATGGCGCTCATGGCGCATGGGTCAGGTGAGGGATCATCTATGCATCTAACTCATCTATATCTGTAATTATATAACAGATATAATTATGCTTCTGCTTTACATGATTCATTGGTTGCATTCCATGCTGCAAGGTACCTGAAGTAACTTACAGCAGGAATGGAGAGCTTGTGGTCCTCTAGATGTTGTTGAACTACAGCTACCATCACCCTAAACCAGCATGGCCACTGGTCAGGGATGATAGGAATTGTATTCCAACAACATATGGAGGGCCCCAGGTTTCTACCCTCTAACATATAGCAAACCCCCTCAATTAAAAATTCCATAATATAAATCTTAAGACCCCCATGAGGGACCAAGGGGAGTGAGGAGAAGATGGAGTTAGGAAAATCCTGCCTTGGACTACGTGAGTGAGCAAAAGTGTGGATTGGTTCTTTGTTAAATACCGGGTTTAAGTTGACCATCTAACTGGCAGGCATCTTTGAAAAGGTTCAAGGCCTAATCCGGCTTGGTGGTCCATCACATTGATGTTAAAGGACAAAGAGGCCTTCTGCTGTTCCTGAACTCTACATTGTTCATAATAGCTGCTTCGCAGTAAAGGATATTGGCTGGCAAGAGGGCTGCCAAACAATTCGCTGTAGCTGATGCTGCTGAACTCTGATGCAAGGAAAGCAAGTGTCTGGCCTTGAATGGCTGAGTTAGTCTTTCGGAAGGAAAGGAGGGAATGAGGTGAATGGATTGTTTGAACAGCTGTGATGAATCAGCAGCTCCTTTCTCCCACCCCACATGCATAGCAGCCGCTTCCCCCCTGCCAAGCCAAACAGAACCATTCCTAAAAGCGGGCTACCGCAATGCTGCCATATTGCATGGCAGGAGGAGACCAGCACACCAGCTGCGGAGGAAGGAAAGCAATGTTTGTAGATGAGATGGGGCATTGGGGAGATGAGGGCCTTCTTCAGAGGGCACAAAATATGCAAGAGAAAACTATTGGCCCCCATAACATGGAAAGACAATTAGATGACTGCTGTGGTGCTGGCTCATAGGGCTTATATTTCCTTTTAACTTTGGATGAATTGGAAGAGTTGTGGATTTCAGAACTGTAGGCTGGCCTCCCCTCTCTCCATCTCTAGATTTTCTGGGTACACTTTTTTCCTGCTCTTCCCTCCCATGTATCCTCTGTTGAGTATCCTCTATCTTCATTTGATTTTAAAATAATAATAATAATAATAATAATAATAATAATAATAATAATAAGGAAAATCTATCACAGAAATGCATAGTTTGTACACATCACTCTTTTATTATTAGATGAATCCATATCAATAGCTAAAGCCTTCCCTGGGGCTTTTTAAAGACCTGTGTGCCCTGAGGGAAGGCAGAAGAGAAGCCCAGGCCAGGGAGCAACTGCCATCAGCTCCTGAAACGACCATCACAGAGGGCTGTTGGGGCAGCCCCTCCCCCGCCTTCCCTGGGGCTATTTAAGACCTGTGTGGCCTGAGGGAAGGCAGGCTGGGGAGCAACTGCCATCAGCTCCAGAAGAAACCTTCAGTTGGCCTGAGAGAACTGGTGTTTGTTTGGTTTGGGGTGTGTGTGTTAACATTTGTTTGTTTTAGTATTTAAACATTGTAAACCGCTTTGGGTGCTTTAGCAGAAAGGCAGTATAGAAATGTATTAAATAAATAAATAAATAAATAAACTAAAATGTGCTAGTATTTTTGTCCTGCTGCTTTGCCTTTCCCCCCAGCCACCACTGGAATGAGCTTGTCCGAAATTGAATTCGGTCCTTGAGCTGAAGGAGGTTCAACACTCCTGACTTAGACTTTCCAGGTCCCCTGAGACTTGGAGGATGTAGCCTGTTGAACACCAGGAGGTCTTGAGCCTCTTTTAACTGGATTATTTCTCTCTTTCCTACGTGTTTTCTAAATACACAGCTGTATTGGCATCTGCCTCCCAATTACATTCCTCCACAGAAAGAGGGAGATACTGAGACTGGAAGACTATGCATTGGCTTAACGTTAGATAGGGAGAAGGATGGAGATGGGGGCCTGTACATAATAGTTTGCCCCCTTTCTTCTGGTTCCCCTGAGATTAATTCCTTCCTCTGCAAAGCCCAGAAAGGAGCTAAAACCGCAAGACTTCATATCATACCACAAGAACTTGTAAACCTTAGCCATGCCTTCCTCCTCACATCTATAAGACATACGAATAAGTGGAGTAATAGACTTTGTGAAGAGAAAGCCATAGCCCCCCCACACACATATATGCACACATACCGCAAGATAGCATCAGACACCCAAGAATCACAATAGGAGTCATTAACATGCCCCCTGGCAAGTCCCTGGTCTGGCAGCCGAAGGAGCTGTGGAATATTCATTCCCAGGTGTTGGATAGAAGAAAGGAACAGCCAAAGACTCCTAGGTGCCGGGCAAACAAGAAAAACCAGTCGTGCCAGGAGGGGGCACGACAAGAAGGAGGGGGCCCAACAGAGGGTATAAAGCCCAGGGTCAGTGGCGGGAAAAGGGTTGTTGGTCGTGAGGCAGCAAGCTGCAAGGTCCATGGCTCAGGTCAAACCACCTTCAACCCTGGGGGAGCTCCCAGTGAACAACGCTAACATAGAACAGCCCTTTTGGAGTTAAGCGGCTTTCTAGGAACAAGGCATTTCCAGGTACGACTGTCTGTATTGCTTTTGCGGCTCGCTACCAGCTCAATTGTAGGTGTGTGCTTAGCGTGGCGCTTTGTATATGTTCTGTTACGCTCCATTAAACTCTGTTTACCCATAACAGTGTAGTAGCGTCCATTCAGAACTCGGTCTCCTCGCTTTGCCTGTGTTATAATTGGTCGCAGCTTCTGCCAGAGAGCTGCATACCGCTGATAGAGGGCTACCCGAGTCCGGGTTAACCCCTGCGTGGCCAAACCCGCCAAGAAGGACAGTTGCAGTCTTTCTCCACAGACTTGCATCGGTAAATGGTTCTCTTTTATACCAGGTGAGATAGACAAGAGAAAACCAAGGCCAGGGTACAAGAATGGTTCCACATTGACATTGTGATGATAAAATATGGGTTAAGTATGGATTTCTAATCCCATACATTTCCCCATTAGATTTTACATACCTGATGTTCGGCAAAGAGATTCAGCTTGGGCTGAGCAAGCACAAGCCCAGCTGGGCCCTAAAAAGATTCCTAGATGTTTACATGATCTGTGACAACTGAGGGAAAAATCATGATCTGTGACAAATAACTGAGGGCAAAATCAAACTTAATTCAGTACTGCCTACACCCCCTTCCTTTTTAGGGGTGGGCATTTTCGTTGCCCAGATCACCTGCCTGTGGAGCCAAAAATATAAATTAAAAAATTAAAAATGGCATCCAGAGTGCCAAAAGCAGGGAAATTGTCACTTCAGTTGCCATTTTCCCCCAGACTTTTGGGGGGCAATTTTGGGGGGCAGCAGGGGGTACAGGGGCCAGAGCAGGGGCCACATATAGCCCAGGGGCTGTGCGTTTCCCACCCCACTTTATATCCTTAGAGAAACTAGAAAGGGTAAAAGGAAGACAAAAAGGAGTTGGATTCAGGGTCTGCTCCTTGTAAGAAGTACAGTATAGGAATTGGAAAATGAGCCATGTTACATGAATGGCTATTTCCCTTCGTCAAATGTGGACGGGTGACAGGCATTTGTTCACACAGTGCTTTGTCGCACTTGCAAGTCAGCCTCTCAGGCAGACCAAGGCGCGGCTAAGCATGGTGATTATGGCGTGTGCAGTTAGAGCCCTTGTAATTGCTCAGCTGAAGGTATAATGGTCTCTCAGAGGATTCAGCCCAGGCCTGGTAATGACACAGCTGGCCTGTCTCACCCAAAGGGATCATTTCCACTTTATTATAACTGTGATTTCCAGCTTAGTAATTCCGGAATATTTTTATCCCCTGGGGCTGGGAGGGAGGGGGGTAAATACTTGCCGAGTGTCCTGGGTTATTTTATTTTGTCTCTCTCCCACTTCCAATCAGCAGCTGCCAGGAAAGGAAATTTCTAAGCAAATTCAAAGATGGTCCCTCCTTTCAACACTAAAGGAAACTTTACCGGTGCTTCACCTGACCTGACAAATTTCAGCATGGGACATGTACAATTCTTCTGCCTTTTTTAAAAGGTAGTTTTAATCAGCAAAAATGCATACTAACAGAATACCCATTATTATGACAGCCTATGTGACGGAAGGGCCTGTTATATCATAGAGTTGGGGCAGGGGTGTGCAGCGTCCACAAAGAAACCCTAACAGCATCTGTGGATACTATTGCACCCCTGCCAGGGCCGACGCTACCGCTAGGCAGACCCAGGCGGCTGCCTAGGGCGCGTGGCGGAAGAGGGCGCAGAAATGCTGCGCTCCTTCCTCGCCGCCGGCGCGCTCCTGCCCCACCTGCCGCCTCCGCCGCGCCTCCCCGCCTGTCGCCGCGCCTCCCGTCCGTGTGCCCGCGCGCGTGCGCGCCCGCCAGCCACCTACCTACCTTCGCGTCGTTTCCGGAGCCCCGCCGGCGTTGTTTTGGCGGGAGGAACCAGGGCAACAGGGCTTAAACAGCCCTGTTGCCCTGGTTTCCCCGGCAAAAAAAAAAGATCGGGGGTCCCGTCGCGTCGGAGGCGGCCCCGTCGCGTCGGAGGCGGCGGCGGCAGCAGCAGCAGCAGCCAGCATGGGGGGGGAAGGTAGGTGGTGGCGGCGGCGGCGCGGGGGGGGTTGCAGAGCAGGGCTGCTTTGCTCTGGAGCCCCCCCACGGCACGAGAGGGGGGGCTCTAAATATAATTTGGCCTAGGGCGCCCCAAACAGCCCTGAACCGTTCCTGACCCCTGGAGACATGTCATGGTGCGCACAAGACCCTGGCTCCCCTCCTTTCCATCACCACATAATATTGAGTAAAAAAGCGGTTCACACCTCTTGCAGGATCTGGCCCTGAGGGGACCCCCCAGCAGCTGTGAAAACTGGAAAAGCAGTGAGTGAAAGTTGTGTGTGAGAAAGCAGCCTGAGAGAAAGAGAGAGAAAGCAACCAGGAGTGGGAGACAGAAAGCACCCAAAGAGAGAGGGTGTGCAGAGAGAGCAGGCGCGCGCGCACACACACACACACACACACACACACACACACACACACACAAGAAAGGGCTGGAGGGCTCTAACATTTTGTGAGTGTCCATGCCTCGTATAGCAGCCATTTTGTAGTGACACCCAATATGTTTCTTCAAGCAGGGAAGAAGGGCCTTCTGAGGTCTTCTTAATTTTCTTCTTCTTCCCTTTCCGTCCTCTTTCTGCCATGTCTTTTAAGATTGCAAGCTAGGACTAACTTTTTTGATGATCAATCTTAAGCCGCTCGGGTAGCCTTTTTTGGCTACCCAAAAAAGCGGGAGACAAATGCTTCTAATAAATAAATAAATACTTGCAAATGCTGCACCACCGCTGGTGACCCCTGCATCCACGTTAACTGGGAGACACGTTTTCCTAAATGTGTGCTTGCTGTTATAAAGGGGGCAGAATTAGCTCTGACAAGCAGAGGCGAGAGGTTAGTGACTGAACTTAGTGAGGGGGCCAAGTGGTCAGGGATGGCTCCACATCCCACCCTCTGGGCTCAAGCTGTTTTAAATCACCAAGCAAGTCACCAGCTCGGGGGGGGGGGGACACGCCCCCAAAAAACCCTGTACTGTGGCAGATGCTGGTTCTGCTCTGCCTGCAAGTCATTCACAGGCTTTCTGCCCGACAAGACAGGTGCTCTTGGCTACTAATCTGGCATATTTGCTGTTTAAGTACTTAATGGACAACCTCTCGCAAGCCTTACAATGTCCCATATGTGACTGCAGTCTGTACAACCCCTTCCTCAATTCACTTCCCAAGTGCCCTCCCCCATAGAGCCTCCTCCTAGCCAAGTTTGCTTACTCTAACTCCCATAAAACAAACATTTATTTAAAACAACTTCCTCCAAAATACCCTTTCCTCTTTTCAGTTAACCTCTCTGTCTCATCTCTTGTTTCATTCCCCCCCCCCTCTTTTTAAAAAGAAAACCTCTGCAGGTTTCCTTTTTAATTGGTCTTTTCCTTCATTTTTAAAAGCAGCTGGATATATCCAGCTGTTTTTCTCCGCAAGCAGGTTCGGAAATGAGGTGACAACCCCAGCCCTCCTTGAGCCTTGAGGTTAATTGGGTGGGACCCGAGGGTGGGGATTAAATTAATAGCCTACAAAATGTTTAAGGCTAGGCATTGAGAGGCTTGGTTGGAGCTAGTGGAATTTTCCGTCAGCCACACATGCGCTCTCTACCTTTTCCGCCCATTGCTTGCTGAGCTTTGCCTGAGCTCTCTGACCTAACCGCAGTTCCTACACAAGCATCTTGGGAGTCTGTGGGAATGCCACAGGAATGTCTGTGGGGACGTCTCATGGCCCAGACAGTGGGGCAGCCAGGGCTGGACTTTGGGGCTGAAGTCCAGCGAGCTCTCATCGAATCATAGAATATTAGAGTTGGAAGGGGCCTACAAGGCCATCGAGTCCAACCCCCTGCTCAATGCAGGAATCCAGGTCAAAGCATCCCGGACAGATGGCTGTCCAGCTGCACCTTGAATGCCTCCAGTGTGGGAGAGCTCACCACCACCCTAGGTTGTTGATTCCATTGTCGTATTGCTCTAACAGTCAGGAAGCTTTTATAAAATACCAAAATATTTTAGCTTAATGCTCTTACTGCCAGTATCTAAGCTTTAGGAGAGGCATTTCAACCTTTTAGAAAGGAGGGGAAACTGCAAAAGCCAGAAAACCACCAAACCATCTGGGGTCTGGGGGAAGAGAGTGGGGACAGTGGAAGGTGGCATGGCCATATGGGGAACCCCAGGTGGGCCAGATTTGTCCTACAGGGAGCCGCCAATTTCTCACAGTGGCCCAGTTCAGGCGCTCCTATCCTGCCTTAATAAGCCTTTCAAATGAATGGGCCTTTTGTCTGCATGTGCAGCTCCTTCCTTTGTGGTGTGGCCTAGCTGTGCCTTCCTTTTTTATGTGACTAATTTTAAAGGTCCATGGGTTCAATTCCAGTCTTTGGATGAATACAGGGTAAGGTCTTCTGATGAATAGTTCTGATATCACATCTAGCAGATACGTTTGTAAATTATACAAATCTGATTTGCATGCGAGTCAATGCAGGAGGGAGATGCGAATACAGGGTTTGTTTGCATCTGCACACACAAATAAATATTTAGGTCAAAAGTACACCCTTTACATCTCCTAAATGCGATCAACATGGCTCTAGTTCTCTTGGCCATTTTGTCATTCGGTAAACTGTACAAACCACAACTGTATTCCAAAGCACTTGTCAAGCACTGATACAGCATGGCAGTGCTGGCATTCCTAGTCTGAAGATGATTCAAGGCTATGTTCCACTTGGATGAGCATAGAATGCCTGAGAGGGGCATCTTGATAGATAGCCATAAAGAGAGAAAACTGTATCATGCTCAGTGACAGGGAGAACTCCAGCAGGAAACCGGGGTTGATGGGAGGAGGGCAAGTTCTTCTAATACCACACAAGTTCAGCTTGATTCATGCTGGTAGAGAGCCAACAATGAGAGCTTCTCACTGGAGTAATGTCTCCCGGGGGTTGTAAACCCTGTCAACAGATTGCATTCTACAGCCAAGTCAAAAACAGCAGTGATGTTTCTGTATGCTTGATTTGTTTAATTTATTTTTTCACAAAGTACTATCTAGAATAGGATGTTGAGTTTTTAGCTCAGTTCAGTATTAGAAAGTTACCATAGACACTGATGTACCCAAACACATTGGTTGTCTCAAGAGAGAAGAATTGACCCTGTAAGGAAGTGACAGTCTATTATCCTTCTTCGGAACATCCTGTATCCTAAAGGGTCATCAGAGCCAGCCACAAACTTGCATTTTCATGCCCTACAGGGCCGGCGCTACCGCTAGGCAAACTAGGCGGTTGCCTAGGGCGCGCGGCTGAAGAGGGCACGGAAACGCTGCGCTCCTCTTTGCTGCCGCTGCGCCGCCCCCGCCAGGCCTCCGCCGCTGCTGCGCCGCCCCGCCAGGCCTCCGCCTCCCCACCCTCCCGCCCGCTGCCGCCGCCGCTCCTCCCCCCACCCGCCCGCTCGCTCGCCGCTGCGCCTCCCCCCGCCCTCCGCCGCTGCGCCTCCTGCCGCCCTCCCGCTCGCTGCCACTGCGCCTCCCGCCGCCATCGCCACCCCCCCAACCCCCCCGTCACCTACCTTCTCCGCGTCGCGTCGCTTCCGGAGCCCCACCCGTGTTGTTTTGGCGGGAGGAACCAGGGCAACAGGGCTTAAACAGCCCTGTTGCCATGGTTTCCCCCGGCAAAAAACAGCGCGGGGGTCCCGTCGCGTCGCGTCACTTCAGGAGGAGGAGGAGGAGGAGGAGGAGGAGGAGGAGGAGGCAGCAGCAGCCACCGCCGCCACCGCCGCAGCAGCAGCAGCCAGGGCAGGGGGGAAGGTAGGTTGGTGGTGGCGGCGCAGGGTGTTTTTTTTGCTGCTTTGGAGGGGGGGCGCTAAATATTTTTTCGCCTGGGGCGCCAAACTGCCCTGCACCGGTCCTGATGCCCTAGACAGGGACTCACATCTTCACCTTCTATGTCCTGGTCTATTCTCTCTTCCCCTCCCCCTCCACCCCACCCAACTTTTTTTTTTTTCATTCCATGCACCTATATACTTCAGAAAGCTATTTAGGCTTGACTTGAATCCCCCATGGAGAGGAAGTTCTACAATTGCAGAACAGAGACAGTCCAATAACTGCCACTGTGATTGCCTGGTCTCAATCACTCATGCATATGATAATGTACATGACTAATTGAGACTGCGTTAATGTTATGATTCCATTACAGCTGAGCAAGATGCTGGCTGTAGTGACACTCCCGGTGGGGTAGGAATGAGCTGCAATTGAAAATGTATAAAGTACTGTGGATCTGCGTAGAGCTTCTGTGTTAAATAAGGAAGACACAGAGTTATTCATTATTAAGATGTTATGCTTTCTCAGTGTAAAAGTGCAAGACTGGATTGAGGTAGGTTGTATATGGGGTGATGATTGGAGACTTAACTTTATCATAAGGCATGCTACACCCTGGGCGCTTGCTTGCTCTTGAACCCTCCTTCTCAGACAATGGTCAAGCCTTCCCTAATACTCCAGAGATGCTTATCAATTCATAATATTTTGCTTTTCTTGGTTTATGTTATAATGCTCATGTGAAAAAAGTGATCGTTAAAGGGACTGGCTGCAAACCTGAATTGGTACAGTCAACTCAAAACAAAAGTCCTCATTTTCTACTTCTCAACAAGCACTCTTTGATATTCTGCTATTTCCTAGGGATAGGGGAGAAATTCATTTGGTTTGCATTTTAATACGACCTAATTTCTATTCCCAAACCAATATAAGAATCAAAACGCAGCTATTCTTTGATGGTCACATTTTTCTGAAATTTGTGGTCCAGTTCTCAGATCAGAAAATGCCTACAAAAATTATATTAGGGCAGGGGTGGGAAACCTCTTTCAGCCCAGGGGCCAAACGAATCCAATTTTGGAGAAGCTGTCAGGGGACAAAGAAAAAGGAGTGGGGCCAACAGCAAAAGGGATGAGGCCCCAAATACCAGCATATTGTACAGTCATGCCTTGGATTGAGAGCATAATTTGTTCCGGAAATGTGCTTGTAATCCAAAACACTCTTATATCAAAACGAAATCCCCCCAAAAAAATTTGTACAGAGATTTTTAATTTAAGCCATATTACATTACTTGTATTGCAAGACGTCGCTTGTATATCAAGTAATAAATAAATAAATAAATATTTAAAAATTTGCTTGTCTTGCAAAACGCTCTCAAACCAAATTACTTGCAATCCAAGTATTAGTGTATCCAAGGTATTACTGTAGTTTAATTCTATTGTTATCTATTATAGCCAGTGACTAAGCCTTAGGAGAGGCATTTCAACCTTTTAGAATAGGGGAAAAGCTGCACTAAGGCCAGGAAACCACCCAACTATCGGTGGCCAGGGTAAGAGGGCGGGGCTAGGGGAAGGGGTGTGGCCTTCTGGGAAATTCCAGAGGGTGGAATTGAGACCCCAGGAAGGCTAATTTAGCTCCAGGCCTGTATTAGGGGAATGTGTGCACAAGAATGTGTATATTAGTGAACATTACATACAAAAATGCATTATATTAAAGAAAATTGCTTGCAAAAATGCATACATTATAGAAATGCATACAAAACATACATATATTCGGAGAAATGTGCACAAAAATGCATAGAATTTTTGTGTAGACAAAAAAAAGTGACACACTGATGCAGCAACAGGACAAAATGAACTTAATGTTGGAAAAATGAAAAAATGAGCAAAATCAAAATTTGTCCATTCCTATTATTTCCTACTGCTGCTGCTGCTGTATTTAAGGATCTGTGGATTGGAGTCCTTTTCCACCAGTGGCATTAGAAGAGGAAAAAGACATATCTAACTTAAAACCATTGCGGAAGCTTTCCTAAATATGAATCAGCAGCTCTTTCTGTGTTTCCTTCTTCCCAAATCAGATTTATGTGTTGTGTTATTATAAAATAATGAGTTAAATGATCATTTTCTTCCATGGTCCTATCTGATGCAATTTAAGATTTGGAAAAGAAAGTTCTGCTGAAAACAATTTCCAGAGGGTAGCTATGTTAGCCTTGCAGCAAAAATGATAAAGAAACTTGTGGAACCTTAAACTTAAAGACTAACAAATTTATTCTGGCATAAGCTTTTGTGGACTATAGCCCACTTCATCAGATGCATGGAGTATTCTTCCCACCACCATATGTATATAAACCTAAAACTCTCCATAATACTCCATGCATCTGATGAAGTGGTGGGCTATATTCCATGAGAGCTTGTGCCCAAATAAATGCATTAGATTTAAGGTGGCAGAAGACTTTGTTGTTTTGACTTGATTGCAAATCAGGAGCAGGCAATGTGGTGCCTGTGGGCACCAGTGTGCCCCAAACACCTTCCTTGGTGCCCACCAAGGTGCCCTGCTCCTCCCATTTGAACACATTTTTTACCAGCAGCTGGTAATTAAGTTTCTGTTGTTTAGTTGTGTTGGGGCTCAAACCACACCTTTGCCAAGCCTCCCATGGTGGCCATTTTGTGGTGGTTCCCAGGACACTTAAATTGCCAAATGTGCCCATGGTCCAAACAGGTTCCTTACTGCTGATGTATGTGCTTATACGGTATATCTGGAAATTTAGTTTAAAAAACGACAGATTGGGATTATGGTGCAGTGGGGATGTAGCCTTCCCTATAAATCTAATGTGAATCAATGAGGATTCTTTGCCAGGGGACATTCAACTCACCTCAGCATTAGCTAGTGAGGGAAGATGACTCCACCTGCCACAAGAGTCTATCCCTCCTGCAACTTCACACACCACCTTTGGGCGTCCCGTGCCTTTCCAAGGACACACACCTTGGAATCTGAGAACCACTGCTTTAACAGAATCTCAGCTGGAATACAGCAATGTAATATATGTTTTAGACTGCAAATGTCCTGCACTATATAAACGGCACCATACAAGGCCAGCCCAAATCATTTTTGCTGCCTAAGGTAGAAGAGCGAATGAAGTTCCCCTGCAAGTCAAGGCTAGTCAAGTTATTTTGGCACCTGAGGGGTGCGGGGGAAATCCCTACAAGGGCCTCGCCATGGGAGTAAAAATACAACAATACAATAATTTGCTGCCCTTTTATGACACCTAAAATCAGCTGCCTCTCTTTGTCTATTGGGCTGGCCCAATAGCTTCCATTATACAGCTTAAAAATCATTATTCTGCATTTATTGATGCATGAGTAAGATATTTTGTCAAATTGCATCAGGCAGTGCATTTAAATGAATACATTCTCCTTTAACTATCAAAAAGGAGAATATTCCTTTAAATCAGTCTTCTCCAACCTGGTGCCCTCCAGATATGTTGGACTAGAATTCCCATCATGTCCAGCCAGCATGGTCAATGGCTCTTCTGGCTTGGGATGATGGGTATTGTAACCAACATATCTAGAGAGTGATGGCCTGTGGCTTACGCTGGCTCAGCTTGTCTGAGCATGGAAAGCTAAGCAGGGTCAGGCCTGGTTGTTACTTGGATGGGAGACCCCTCCTCTAGTTTCCTGCATTGAGCAGGAGGTTGGATTCGATGACCTTGTAGGCTCCTTCCAACTCTATGATCTATGAAATCTATGGATTGGGGAAAGCTGCTATAAACACTAGAAAATGTAGCCTTGTATTTATTCATTTTCCTTATTCAAGAAATACTGATTTGTGTGAGCCTGCTAATGAAAAGCATGTGCCACTGCCAGCCCATCCCCTCAATCCTCAGTTCCTTTTCTCCCATTGCTTTCCCTCCCTCCCACCCCATTCATTAATATAGTGCTTAGGAGAGAGGAGAATGAACATACTTGAAAGCATCAACCAGCCCTCCATACTTTTCCTGAGGCAACCTTATTTTGTAGTACCGGTACTTCATGTTCCTCGTGGTGCTTGACTCCTGTTCAGAATATCTAACTCTGTAATAACATTCTGTTAGGTTCTCTTATCTACATGCATTTGCAAATATCTTTGGGAACTTCAGGGCATCTTTCCATGTGCCCCTTAAGGTTAACTAATGCTGTGTCTATTCTTGGACAATGATGGCATCCATGGCCGATTTCTCATGCTTGAAAAAGTCTTTGAGATTGCCATCTTGGGACTGGTATGCTATGTACAATTCAAAGAATGAATAATGCACATTCATTCTTTAGTGTTGTGACACTGGGCGGTCTGCTTTGGAGGAGACTGTTTTATTGAGAAGAATGGCAACTTGTTCTTCTGTATTGGTTGTTCTGTAACAACTTGTTCTGTAATTGGTTAAGTTTGCTCCACCCAACTCTCTTTAACGAAGAGGTCATATTGTTCCTGATTTAGTATGTATGAACCTATGACAGTATCCACTTCGTAGGAGGCCATTTATGTCATTGGTATCCAAACTTAGGAGGTCACCACTATCTTCTCTAAAAGGGTTTCCCATGTCATTGATGACCGTAACCACAGCTCAGACTTCTTGGCAAATAACTTTTGCACACCAGGTGCTTTGCTGTGTGCATTCCTTGCTACTGGTGGAGGCATCTTCAAATTCAATTATCATGTATATTTCAGGTACTGCTGTCATCAAGCACCTGAGTGCTGCTGAAAGATTATCAGTCAGACCCATTGTACTTCCATGATTCCAGCTCCTTTTTAACTAGGACTTTGCTCATGGGATTGATCTAGTGCCATAACAGAGGATAGTCACTCTGTTTTGGTTGCCACAAACCATCCAGAGCATATATAATCAAAGCTTAGCACCCATGGAAGTAGCTACACAAGTGATCCCAGGTACTTTCTAAAGTTTCCTTCCTAAATTCATTTTACTAGCTATAGTATGCAAAGTTCCAGTTCAAGAACATTTGATGGATACTGAAACTGGGGTTCCTTGGCTTTCATTTTTGAACCCCAAACTGAAATCCAAAGGATCTTTTCCATTTGGCATAGTTTTACTGTATCATGACTAGTCTGCTTGATACTCACTTCACCCATCTTGCACCATCCCACAACAACCAAGCCCCCTGAAGTACCTCAACCCGTTTTCAAAGTAACACTCGCCACAGCCCCATAACATAACTCTTTACAGTGTGAAGAACATATGAGGTGCTGAAGAGAACACAGGATGTTTAGAGGATGACGTGAGCGGTCCTTACCAGGATGGATGCTGCAGTATGAGCATAACAGCAGTCTCTGAAGGCCAGGAGGGGCACTGCAGGATCCCTGAGCCATGGAGTCTGCATTTCTAGACACACATTAACATGCACAGTTTAGGGTTTGGATTGGGACACCCGACTCACAGTGTTCTGTCATTACTCATGGCTGTGGTAGTGCATATAGCTGACATACCTAAGAACATAAGAAGAGTCATGCTGGATTAGACCAAGGGTCCATCCAGCCAACCAGCTGCCCCTGGGAAACCCAGAAGCAGGACATGAGGGCAACAGCACCCTCCCAACCATGTTCCCCAGCAACTGCCTCTGATACTGGAGGTAGCATATAGCCATCAAGACTAGTAGCCATTGATAGACTTCTCCTCCAGGAATTTGTCCAATCCCCCTTTAAAGCTGTCCAAATTGGTGGCCATCACTACATCTTGTGGAAGATGTACCCTACCCTACAGCACTGAAACTTGTCTCACAGAAGTATATTGTCTGCATTTATTTTATTGAAATATAAGATTAGAGCAGTGGTCGCCAACCTTTTTGGGGTGGAGGCCACATGGGTAGCTGGGGCTGCATTGGTGGGCAGAGCTGATCCCCTACCTCATTGTATACACACACACACACTTTCTCCCCTTCACACACAGACACACATATCCTTCAGCCCCTTCTCTCTCACACACACACACGCCTCCCTTCCTCCCAGCAACACCCATTAATATTGCCCTCACACACACACTTCATGTTAGGAAGCTTGGTAAGTTGTGCAAATGAGCTTAGTAAATTCTGCAAATAGGATCTTCTTTACTAAGCTTTCTAGGATGCACTGGGCAATCCTGGCTTCTCTGTGCTGGACAATGCACAGAGCCAGCTGTGATCTCTATGGCTGGCCCTTTGAGCATGGCTCCTAGAGCATTGTCCTCTCCATGTGGCAGACTGCAAATTGGTGGCCATGGGGGGGTACTTTGAGGTGTGGCCATTTGGAGGGCCACAGGAGACAGTCCCTGTGGAGTGCATGCAGTCCACGTGTGGGTTAGAACAAGCACAAAACTTTAAGACAAAGTATATGTTTGTCATTGTTCTTCCCTGTCCTCCCCAGGGCATGGCTTACTGGGATCTATGAAAATGTTTACTATATGGGCCAATGTATAGGTATGCTGAGTTTCATACTTTTAAGTTTATATGCATGATTTAAGCTTAACCACACTGCTGCTTTTCCAAGGTCTTCATTTATTAGTTCACCCTCTGTGCAATTTGCATGCTACAATTCTTCTGCTGATGTAATTAATTTCAATTACTGCTGGCTTTTGTCCTTAACTGCATTGAATGCTGGGAAACTATCCCATTCTCACTTGCATATTTGTTCATTTCCTGACAAGAGTAATGTGATTACATACATAGATAGGGATGCTTTAGGTATGATAAAAGGGGGTGATCTAGTTATGAATTTGTGTGCAAATAGGCTTAGTGAACAAGTCCCTTCTGTTGGCTTCTACAAGCTGGTTTCTTAATATTGAAGAACTGTGGGGGAAGCTCATCTAGTGTTGGTTGTTAACAGCTCTAGCTTAGAAAATGCTCAGCAACCTTGCAAAGCAGGACAAGTGAAAATTCTCCTGAACTAGCAGCGTTTCTTATGCTAAGTATACTACTAGAAAAAGTTCTGGCTGCATTTGGCAGACCTAATTTCAATGATGAACACTGCATGGGAATGGGATATGCTTCTCTATGTACCCTGAGATTGTACTGAAATAGAACCACAATACAAGGTAGCCAGTGTGTAGATGGCCCCACAACAGTGAGCGATTAGTTCTGCCTACCTGCCTTCATAGCTAAGAGTGCTTCTTTGCCTGTGATCACATGATCCAGTTATTACGTGGATTCCAAATAGATTTTCTAGATGAGTAAGAAAAACAAGAGAAAACCAACACTAGCAAGGAACAGGAGCATGGTAACAGGACAACTGTGAACCAGTTCATACTCTCCAATTTTACCTCTTCAGTAGGTGCATTACCTCTTCACTTAAGAGTGTGTTGTTGCTAAACAAATACTTAATACTGAAGCATATTCTCCAAATGCCCCATATTGGCTGGTAAAAAAACAACAACCAAGTTTCTTGCCCCAAGATTCTTTGTTGCTTTTGCTGCAATAGACTAACACACAGCTACCCTCTGGAGAACTTTCAGTGTGTATATGGAGTTCTGCAAATTACAGCGTCGGGGAAATAGATTTCTATAACAGTCTGAAAAGATAGTGGTGTAGATTTTCTAAGTGGTAGGGAGATGTACGGTTGGAAGGGGAGGAGGGGACTTGCCGGGTCCAGATTGGGGGACTGCCAATAGCTTGAAGAGTCACATGGTAGCACTGACACCTTCACAGGGCTCAAATGTTCCATTCTCCTGCTCTTCTCTCCAGCCTGCTTTAGCAAGTGTGGTTCTAGTTGTGCCCCACAGCAACAGAAGGGAATGGTAGGCAAATGTGCTGTTGCATAATGTGTCTCTGGGTGCTTCTAGACAACACCTTTATCCTGCAATTGCCCTGCCTCGAACATGGGATTTTTGGTGGGTCCATGTGTAACCTTCCTGTGTTTTGCTACTGCTGCTTACCAGAAAAATTCCATTAAGGAGGAAAAGTGAAATAGGTGCACAACATCTTTTGACTGTTGACGCTAGGAGCCTTTCATCTGGAAGCACCCTCAGTCCTAGAGATACAGGCAGAGTTTCTGGATTTGGGCATGGCAACCCTAGTTTAAAGCTAAGATTACAGTCTGCAACCCTGGAGCACCACTGCCAATTGGTGTTGACCAGGGATGCAGAACTGCTGACCAGCAGGCCTAATCCATCCTGCAAAGGTTCTGTGTCTGACCATGTACCTCCTTGGGTTCCTCTAGTGGGCAGGGCTTGGAGGACAAGCCCCAACCCTGAAATAATTGCCACTGGAGGAATCCCTACTGTTATCTCTGATCTCAGGCAGGCCAGAAGAGATTCAGTCAGCACTGAGAAGTGCAACTCTTAGCTTGTCATATATGGTTCTTTTGATGATTGGATTGGCTATAATGTTTATGCATTTTATATTTTGCCAGGCAGTTTGAGCTACTCCTTTCTGGGAGGAAAAAAGCAGGGTATACATTTCTTTCTTTCTTTTTTAATGAATGGGTAAGAATACTGTTTTCCAGTAAAACAAAAATATTACCACTTTATTGAATGCACTGGCACTCAGCTCATCTTTACCACACAGAGGAGGAGGTGGTCCAATGACCATATCTCTGAGCCACATATAAGCAAAGAGATCTAAAATGCAAGCCAGGCCTTAGAGCCTAGGATGATCCTATGATTGAAATAATGACAGCCCTCTACAGCTCCCCTGCTTCTTTCATATAAAGTTCAAAGAGGGATGGGATCAGCTTCTACAGGTTAGAAAATGTGAACATTTACAACAGAAATATAGAAATATTATTCTCCAGTGGTGGAATTCTCAGAACTCAGTATACACAATCAAACTGGTTCAGTTCTGCTGGGTACTTTAAACCTCTCAACCATTTGCAGAATATCACTTCAACATTTGTAGGTTAATTGGTGACCTCTGACCTCTACACTTTGGTCTCTTAGCTAATCTATCAATGCTGGATGGACTGAGAGATCAAAGAGCCTTGAGCAAGGTCAACATGGCTCTCCCTTACCACCTGTTCTCAAAGTGAGCCCAGATGGTCTGTTATCAGCAAAACCGATCATCAAAGGCACTTTCTGGCCTCTCTTCATGCATTTAACTCTCCCCAAATACATGAAAGTGTGAAATAAAACTCACTTCAGTATATTACAGCCTTTTCCGTCCAATACAAGGTTTCTTTTCACTTGATTTATAAATCTCCTTCTGTGGGTCTGATGGAGTAGTCAAAGATCTCAGTAGTGAATGCGTTTTGAGAGGAAAACCTGGACACTTGGTAAAATTTGCTTGGGCTGTTTTCAACAAGAGCATTGTGGGGTTTAAGAAACCTTGTTGTCAGAATGCTCTGCAAGAAACCCACCAGGAAATTCCGCCCAATCTATCAGAGATGCTAGTTTGTGGAAGACCAGAGTAGAGCAAACCTGATTGTCACCAGCTACTATGAACCTTGAAGAACCACAGAATGGCCTAGTTCACACGTAATGACAAACCATGGGTTGTCAGGGCTGAGCAGCAGCAAGCAAGTGCGCTGCCTTCCATGCGCTCATCACTTCCACTTTCAATCAACAAGCCAGGAATGTCCTGTTCCTGGGTTGTTATCATTACATCTGAACCTGGCAATCTGGGTTGTTTAGCAGTTAAACAACCCAAAGTTAACCCAGCAATTGCCCATGGTTTGTTTCAGCAAGCTGATACAAAATAGAAGCAGTGAGTGCACAGGAGGCAGTGTGCATGCTTGCTGCCGCATGGCCCTGCCAATTCCTGAGTTAAACAGGAATTGGCCATGATGTGCAAACCAGTTCAATATGGCCTAGCTGCTTCTGAGTCATAAACTTCAATATGAGTCAGTGTGGCGTAGTGGTGAGAGTGTTGGACTGAGACTCGGGAGATCCGGGTTCTAGTCCCTGCTCTGCCATGAAACTCACTGGATGACTTTGGGCCAGTCACTGACTCTCAGCCTAACCTACCTAACCTACCCCACAGGCTTGTTGTGAGGATAAAATGGAGAAGAGGAGGATTATGTAAGCTGCCTTGGGTTCCTTGCAGGAAAAAAGGCGGGGTATAAATATAATAAATAAATAAATAAATAAATAAAATATACCTGCTTGCCTTGGAGAATCTGACCTATCTGCTCTCCTTTCAAACACATTGCTATAAATATTAACAGGAAGTGGGAAAGAGTAGCAGAAGTTGTTAGGAAAACCCCTTATTTCTGTCTAAGGTAGGTGGTACCCATGATTTTTCTTTCTAAATTTAGATATACCACACTCTTACAGAAAAGTCCTAAGAAAATTTGGGTAAAAGGGAAAGTATCTCTTTTGTGTGCTCTTTGCTCCCTGTTCTTTCAACTATTTCTCTCCTGCCCCCCCCTACAGATTAAGTGCTATTTAAAAAAAAAAAAAACAATCAGGGACGACTTCTTATGGTGATCCCAGCCAACCACGGATTAAGTAGGCAATGTGGTGATGTCCCATCATCATGCAGTCAATCAAATTTGCTACCTGGCAATGTCACAAAGTCAAATCAAATAGTGGCAGGAAGCATTGCGCTCACTTTAAATAGGCTTCCTCATAACACCATATAGGCAAAGAGAACTGGCTACATTGATTACTTTTCTATATTGCCAAATAGCTGAAGCTCTCTGGGCAGTTCACAACAATTAAAACCATCAAATACAGCATGATAAAACATAATATGAAACTACTGCCCTCACTCGGAATAGGTCACTGTTTTGCCTCAAGCTGCATTTCATGGAAGGTGGTGTGTGTGCGTGCGCGTGTGTGTGTACGCGTGCAGAATGCCCCCTCCCCACAGAGCACTTTCCTGTTTTATATACAGGCCTGTGGCCAGCTTGTCTGAGCGTGGAAAGCTAAGCAGGGTCAGGCCTGGTTATTACTTGGATAGGAGACCCCTCCTCTAGTTTCCTGCATTGAGCAGGGGGTTGGACTTGATGGCCTTGTAGGCCCCTTCCAACTCTATGATCCTATGATCCTATATTGACAGAATGGGTACTATACTATGGGCTGCAGAGGATTTGAAAGGAAACACGATGCAGAGATTAAAATACGTCGGTTCAGTCAAAAATTCCAATGAAACTGAAGCAAGGGCCTAGTGATGCCCTATTTCGTAGAGTACCTAGCATGATGGTTAACCCAACCCAGAATAGTAAGATGCTGCCCCTTTTCTACAGCACGAACTAACCGGGGTACCTAAGTGGCCTTAAAGGATTGTGCTGGCCAGCATCTATTTTGCTGTTCCTTCATTTAATGAATCAACCATACCGGTTTTCCATTTCTTTCAAGGCAGATGAAATATATCTGCATGGAATAAAAGTAGCACATAAAGAGGCTTAATAAAGCCAATTGTGGTTTTTCTCTTTTGCTTCTTCAGCAATGGTTAATGCAGCTGGGACACTAACCCTCTCTCTCCCTCTCTCCCCTTTTCCCAGCCACTCCTGGTGCCAAATACAATGTTTTGTTTTGTTGCATTTTGTAAACAAAATCCTGTCTAGTCTCTCTTTATGTAATGGCATAATAGCTCATTAATCATATGCTTGCCAAATCAATTACCTTCAAACGCTAGCCACACTGGTCTGTTTTTCTCACCTGCCCCTGCCTGTCTTCAGCCAGTTCCCTGCCTTTGTATCAGCGAATGGAGCTCATTCTATCCTGGCTCTCCCCCCCCTTTCTCCCCTCCCCCATGGTTTTAATTGGTTTTATAGACGTTTGAGCCCATGATCTCCTATAAATATCACTCAATACTTCTTCATCCCTGCTGATTTAAGTGTTTTTCTTTGAACAACTTCTGCTTTTCAGATTACCTGTGCCTTTTGTATTCCATCTACAGTTTCCATCTTTCTCCCCTAATTGCTTAAGCAGCATAGTACTGAAATAAACAGGGCCAAGGAAATTATTTATAGCTGATATATAGGAGTGTGTGTGTATATAAAGAACACATTTGCATTGCACCACCCACTGTGTCTGAATGCACGTGTAAAGCAACCACTGCAGTCCTGTGAGATCATCGACGGGAAATTTTATACTCCCACTTGTGTTCCCCAGCAACTGGTATTGAGAGGCATGCTACCGCCTCCAATACTGGAAGAAATATATCACCATCATGACTAGAAGCCATTGAGAGCCTTATCCTCCATGAATTTGTCTAATCCCTTTTTAAAGCCATCCAAGTTGGTGGGGATCATATATGTATATTAGGTTATATTATATAGTTGGTTTGTTTCTTTCACACATACCCACAGCAGTGCGGGAGCCACTTCCCTATCTTGCAGTCCCACATTGCCGAGGAGGAAGTGTAGATTGAGCAACCACGGCAGCAGGCCTATCATGTTGGTCTTTCCACTTAGAGTGCCAAAAAGGCCAATACGATGGCTTGTTTCCCCGCACACTTCCCAGGATGCATGGGGGTTATCCCACAGGGAAATTCATGTGAAGGTAGACCTGTGGTTTACCCCAAATTAAAAGGATACATAATAGGTGTCCCAACTTCCTTGCCATTCTTCTTCCATCTTGTCTGAATGTGGACTAAGCTGTGTGGAACAGGACTCAAGGCCCAGCATTGCCCCAATGTGCCATTGCACCGTGTTCTCTTACCCTCTTGTGTCTTCAGATCAGAATGATTTGTTCTTCCATCCTCCTGTAGCTCCAAAACAGCTATGGCATGTGTTTTCCATAAAGTCACTGCCTATTATGCATAAACATTAGTCACACTTTATGACCATTATAGAAATAAACATTGACCGCACTAAGCAAACAGCACGTCAGAAGACAATAATCAAAACACACATGCCACCTCCCAGTGTTACTTCTCGAATGATGAGGCAGACAGCCAACTCACACATCCATCAGGCTTTTATTTTGCTCTGAGTGCACTGAGCTGTAGCTTGTAACAAGCACAAACTGCAAGTTTGCACAACAGCCTTCAACTTACACTTGGAATATTTTTAATGCTTACATAATTGTGCTGCCATCTTGTCCTCATGATGAACAGTTCAAACACATTGCCTGCCCAGTCATAGTTCAACTGATACCTTTTAAATGTACCCAACCATGTGCAGAGATATTGTGCAGATCACACTATATGTGGGATCCTTAATAACCAGATTCATATGGATAGTTCTGAATAGACTCTTTGTATAAGCAGGATTTTTAGCTAGGGAAAACATGAAAGTTTGCCCCTTTCTTCCTGACACATTTTCCAATTTCCCTCCACAGTAGCCTTCATCCCCTTTAAATCCTTCTTGGAAATATTAGGGAGAAACACCCCACTACACAGTTCTGCAATGGAACTTTTCCCATTTTAAGACTGACCATCTACTTAGACCAGGGATGGGGAACCTGTAGCCTTCTAAATGCCATTGGACTGCAACTCCCATCAGCCCAGCCAGTGTGGTCAAGGGTCAGGGATGGTGGCAGTTGGAGTCCAGGCCACAATGTTTCCCAGTTCCCACCCCTGGTTTAGATATAGAGGATACAATTTTAAGCTATAATGGATGATTCCTGTGTTCCCCTCTAATTCTATAAGAAAATCCCCTTGCAATGGCAGAAGTGTCCATGTCCAGCTTTCTGTCTCATATTTACTGGTTTAGCTTTTGTTCCAGCTGAAACACTGTGAGTGAGTGTGTGTGTGTGTGTGTGTGTGTGTCAGTTAATACCATCCACATTCTTTCAATCACGATCAAGCAACAGGGGAGAATAAGCCATAAGTAAGCAAAGTGATAGATCTGGCTGTGGCTTGAAATATCGGGTAGAGATTTTGAGAAAGGTTTTGGTAGGGCTTGCATTCGATCACAGAATTACATTGGTTCACCTGATAGTGAAAGGCACCCCCAAGCATCTCCAGATGCTTTTAATTATTATTTTCTTTTACTCCGTTCCATTATAAGAAAAAAGGGAAAGACATTTGGACAGCATGAGCCTGCTGAAATCAATAGACTTAAGCATGCCAAACTCTGTGTTGGATTGTGACCTTTGAAGTCTAAACAAACCAGTCCAAATACCATTTTCCACTTGTTTATACCACAGTAAACTTCATCATCTTTCCCTGCAAAAACTGAGGCTCATAAGGAACATATGTCTGTTGCCCTGCTTAGTAACCTTCATGCCTTTACATATTTTCTTGTCATTGGCCTTTCTCCTGGAGTTCTATTCCCATGAGTTTGACTAAAGATAAAAACATTGCCACTGGGCCATTTGTTCCTCTCCACTGTTCTATTTTCTTCTTTGTTTAAGTTTATAGCCTGCCCTGCCCTATGGACTCAGCAGGGGTAACCACAATTGTAACAAAGACATATGTTTTCTTTTCTCAAAGGACTCACATTTGAGATAATTTAAATTGTTAAAGGACTTGGGGAATAATTTGGAGTGAAAACTAATAGTGATAATGGTCCAGTTGTCAAAAACTGCATTTTACAGAATGTCCTGCTTCCAAGACATTCCACAATACTGTTGACATGACACATAGGGCTAGATGGGAATACTCCCATCGCATACGAAGGCTTTTTAGAATTCACCCTACAGAGTGTGAAGTTCCCCAGTGAGTGGTGTTCAGAGATATGATGCTCTGATCTCAGAGGTAAAATATAGCCATCATGATTAGCAGGCATTGGGTTGGATCTAACGGTGGCCATCTGCCAGCAGAACGCAAAGCGCTAGTGGAATAGATTTCCTCTCCCCCTACATCCCCTCACAGCACCCCAAATATGCTCCAGAGGGTTGGGGGACCCTCTGATTTGGGGAGCACATGGGAGGTTTGGAGAGGGGAGGAGAAAAAGAGGATTTCTGTTCATGCAATGTTGGATTTAACCCATTGATAGCCATACCCTCTACTTTGTCTACTCTTTGTCTACTCTTCTTCTAAAGCTGTCAAAGTTGGCAGCCATCATTACATCTTATGGTAGTGAATTCCATAACTATGCATGCCTTTACATGTCTACTGAATTAAGTTCCGTTGGTACTCCCAGGTAAGTGTGTATAGGATTGCAGCCCAAGTCTAGAATTGTCATTCTCTGTTCACTCCGTGTTTGTGGAGAATCCAGACTTTGTCATTGCCAGCCCATTACATTCCAATATTTTCTGTGTTGTCTCGGTTTGTGTGTTTGTTTTTTTCAGACCTGAGGTTTGGTGACTTCTTTGAGTTAAAATGCAATTTCCGCACCAGTCCTTCCAGTGTAGACTGGCAAAGTGTAACTGAAACCTTTTAAAGATTATAATAGTGTGTGTGCGTGTGCGTGTGCGTGTGTGTGTTGGGTTGAGGGGAAGTAATGAGCAATCACTCGACTGCAAAAAGGAAACCAGTAACTACTCCAACTTGCCCCAAACGGAGAAGAGGAAAAAGAAAGGAAGGAGAAAAATACTAATTGAAGGGACCACTGCAAGGAGAAGTGGGATCTTTGTTGAATGGGTCTTCTGAGTACACATATAGTAGAATCTTGCCTACAGCAATGGGTATTGCTGTTTTTTCTGGGGAATACAGCACTATATTATGTACTATGTGGACCCACAGCATTTTAATTCTGTTTGCAGCTGATAGTGCAACAGCAATGCCTCAACGGCAGTCATTGGCCCTAGCATGGAAGGAACCCTATATACTCATAGAGGGCCAACGTCAAGGGTATGCATGATCAGGCACCTGCCCAGGGCCCACACCCCAATAGGGGCCTACTGACAAGAGCTCCCTGGAGTTGTTCCTCCTCTTCACTATTTGCAACGTCCTTATTTACTTGCCTGGTCCAGACAATATTTCGCCCCCCTCCCCCTCCCCGCCTTGTTTTTTCGAGCGGCACGCAGCGCCACTCGAACAATCCCCTTACCTGGCTCTCCGCGTTCGGGCTGGGAAATGGGCCTCTGCGCAAGCGCAGATCGGTCCCGTCGCATAATTTCTGGTCCCGGAAGTGACGCGACGGGACCGATCGAGCAGAACGGGCGGTTCTCCGCCGGATCGAGCGGCTGGGGTGGCTCTCCGCGGAGTGCGCGAGCCGCCCCGAAGAGGAAGTAAGGCCTCGCCGGGGCATGAGCGGGGCCATGTTTGGCCTCGTTCTGCCCCGGCGAGGCTCAAATGCACAACTATAGGTGGAAAGAGGAGCAGTAGATGCCACTGCCTGCTTGGTCTCTGCCCAGCTAGCAATCAGGTGGCAGCAATGAGAAAGAGGAGGAGGAGCAATAGAAGATGGTGACAAAGGCAATGAGAAGATAGACTCACTGAAGGTGTCTTGCCCCAAAGTCCTCAAAAACCTGGAACTGATACTGTACTCATATATTTAGGATTTTAAGGGTCACCTGCTCCCTGCCCACCCCCTGTGTTCATCTACTGAGGCCCTTCTCTGGGTGCTCTCACCACAGAGGTTAGATGAGTGGAATCAGGAAATAAGAGCTAACCTGGTGTGGTGCTGTGGCTGTGCCATTCCCTCCCTAGGGAGATTCACCTAGCACATAGTTTGCTGGGCTTAGGTACCAGGCTACGATGGTTTTATTCATCCACATGTGTAGTGAACAATAATATATATGTTCTGGCTATTCTGCTGCATCTCAGGGCAAGCCTATACATGTCTACTCAAAAGGTAATCCCATTGAGTTCAGTAGGGGTTACTCCCAGGTAAATGGTTATAGGACTGCAATGCAGTTTGTTTTAGTCTTCTTTACTGCCATTTTATTTATGGTTTATTAATTAAGTTTCATTATGGTATGCTATATTGATACAACCTATTGTTATTATTTATATCAGCATTCCTCGACTTGGTGCGCTTCAGATATTTTGGACTTCAACTCCCAGAAGCCCCAGCCAGCATGTCCAATGGTCAAGAATGCTGGGAATTGTACGCTAAGACATTAGGAGGGCACCAGGTTAGGGAAGGCTGATTTATATCCTTGGATGCTGCCTTGTAAACTGACTGCCTTTAAAGGTAGGATGTACATTATTCGAATAAATAATTGTTAATTCCCAATATTTCTTGTCCTTAGAGCACAGTCCCGATTTGCCCAGGTTTTTAAAAGTTCCATTCTTGTGCTGCTTTCCAGAAGTAAAGGGAGAGACAACAGAAATCTAGAAGCCTACACACACACACACCTCTTCCAGATTACCATTATAGTGGTATACTTGGTTCATCATTATTTGCTCTAAGGGAAAGGGACTGAGGGTGAATTCTCACATTACATTTTGTACTATGGAAGATATCTGAAGGGCACCCATGTGTAAAATTCAGCAGTGCATCCCCAAATTTAAAGTACTCAGAAGCAGTGACCTGTAAAGGATCGGATATCCCCTTATGAGTGTTTTAAAGGGACACACACATATTCTGCACTTGTACACCCTCAACAGACTTGATGAAAGGCACATGTTTCTTTGTACTTAAAGAATCTGTACCTACTATAAAATGTGAAGTTGGAATTGACCCAGAATCTCAGCTGGAAAGACAGCAGCAGCAGCCACAGAAACAACAGTCCCTATCTCTGAAGCAGTAAGGAACCCATTGATCAGATCACATCAGCTCCAGTCCCCTTTCAAACATTCTCACACGCAAACTCAAAAACCAGATTTAAAAGTAGATAGTGTGCACCCAAATTTTACAACACCCACCACCTCTTCAGCCAGCACTGCCACCCTTTAGCCTCCCCAGAGAACAGTGAATTCAAGAGATGCTGCAGTGTGGGGTGTCGAGCTGCGTCAGAATCAGGCTTTGCGAACTGTAATGGCATGTCATAGACAAAGGTGGTCTGTCCCGTCCCCACCCAGCTAAGGGGGGGGATTTCCCCTGCATAATAAGCATATGCCTTTGTGAATTTCCTGACGTGCTAGTCATCTTTCCCCCTACCCCATGGCATTTGGGGATGGTGTAACTAGCTGTGTACAGCAGCACTGATAGCAGCTTGCCATTACTGATGAATCCGTGCTCTAGGTCATCTTTTCTGTAAGTAACACTGCATGGAGCATGGTCATTGGACATTTATGGGCAAATATCACATTGCTACAGCACTTTCCTGGTTTACTGGGAGCTGAACATAAAGAGAGAATATTCATATTGCGCATATAATGTTAAAGTTATGCTAGTGCAGCCTTCCCCAACCTGGTACGGCTCCCATCATCCCCAGCCAGAAAGCTAATGGCCCAGCTGGCTAGGGATGATACAAGTTGCAGTCCAACACATCTGGAGAACACCAGGCTGGGGAGTGCTGTGCTAGTGCATTCGTTAAGATGGGTGTCATGTCATCAGCTCTCCTTTGCTGGAGCTATCCTGGATTACAGGCTCTTGGTGATGATCCACGGAAACAATCTAACCTACTTGTTCCCTTGTTTTTCATTTCCCTATTTGTTTTTATATCACACTGATGCCAAAGCGAACTACAAACCCATAGAGTTTCAACGTTAAGATTTACAATTAATTTTGAGACCCTTGCTATAATGGACGTTCAGTGTGTACCATCTGGATTTCAGTAATTTTGTTTGGTTGTTTAGTCTGATCGAGCAAATATTATATGTTAAAAAAACAAACCCAAAGGTCCATCTTGTCCAGCCTTCCCCAACCTGGTGCCCTCCAGATATGTTGGACTACATCTCCCAGCATGCCCCAGCCAGTGATCTCATTCCCAACACTGGCCAACCAGAAAACCTACAAACAGCACATGAAGGCAGAAGCCATTCCCTGTAATTTGCTGCTAGCATCTGCTACTCAGAAAGGAAATGTATCATCCCCAAACATAGATACCGGTACTCCATTTAGCTGTCATGACTAAGGGCTGTTTGTACTAGACCTGAAGGAATGTTTGCTCCTATATCAACCTGCCTGTATACTCTCTTCCAGGTGCCACCGCAAGCCGAGGTAAGGCACGGGATGACAAGAAAGAGGGTCTTCTTGGTTGTGACACCTCATTTTGTAAGGACATAACACCCATTTATGCATATTCATGTATATCATTATAGCTATTGTGTAATTCATTGTATCAACTAAACAAATTAGTGACTGTGTGCAAGTGTGTGAGTATTTTCTTGCACGTGGCTGGAAAGAGAGGACAGGAACTTTGTGACCAGAGGAGCAAGATGAAGAAAGAGAAAGTGGGAATGGGTAGCTCAGCACGTGTTAACCAAAGTTGCTAGCAGGAAGAAGTGGGTATTAGGTCCAGAAGTTATTATTCTTCCATCAGGGCACTTCGGGACACTGTGTTGTTTTCCCACCTGCTGTCGGCACCCATATTAGTTTCAAGCAGCACGTGAGGTAGGACAGTTGGTATATGGGTTCTGTAGATGCCTAACTTACCACATGCACACACCCCGTTGGGAGGATACCAACCATGAAACAGATGTGCTGGTACGCCCTTGACCATGCCTAAAGGAAGGGTACAAGTGTGGCAACAAGTGACAAGGTGGTGGAATTCTACAGGTCAACAACATGTTATATAACTTAAAGATATAAAACCTGTGTGAGCTGACCCAATCATTGGGACCTAGAGCAGCAAGAAGACCTGGAAGCAGTGTGTGTGTGTGCGCGCACACCAAGGTTCCCACCTCTCCAACTCAACTGCTGCAGATTCACCTGGCCAGTGAATCTTGTATGCTTGGTAAGCATGATTGCACTAGGATTTTAAGATTTCTAAAACAAAGATTGTTAGTTTATAAGTCATCTTATGTCATATTTACGCTGCTTAATACAATCTCATAAAAGGTATCTTTGGTCTCAGTCTCCATTTTCTCCCCAGTAAGGTCCAAACTGCTGGGTGGCCTGATCAACCACACCAGACATGATTCTGGGCATAGCAATTCATGGAATTCCTCCTCAGGGACCTTGGCCTGGTATCAACACTATTATCTTTTCAGTTCCATCTCCAGACAAAGAGGTGTCTGTTATTTTGCCAGGCTTTTTAAAAATGCATTATTTGAACATCATTTTTTAATATTTTATTTTGAGTTTTGTATTTTATCATATGATTGGAAACTGCAGGCTTAAGCATTAATCTCCGAAGCAATTTCCCCCCTTTAGGGTGCGCTGCAATGGAAAAGGGTCTGTCGGGACTCCATTACACGCAGCTGCAATGTAACACGTGGTTTTCTCCCCCAAGTTGTTTTAAAAGTTACAGGAGTGAAGGGGGGGGAGCAAAACTATTAAAACTTGAGGGATCAAATTATGACGGAAAACCTAGCATGGAAAAGTGCCTCAAAAGTGAGGAATAGGCTAGAGCCAGCCTTCCCCAATCTCCAGATGTTTTGGACTTCAATTCCCATCAGTCCCAGCCAGCATGGCCAAGGATTAGATATCCTGGAAGCTGTAGGCAAAAACAACTACAGGGCTCTCCAACCTTAGGTCCCCAGATGTTGTTGGCCTACAGCTCCCAGCATACCCAGCCAGCATGGCTAATGGCAAGGGATTCTGGGAGCTGTAGTCCAGTAACATCTGGGGACCCAAGGTTGGAGAGCCCTGAACTAGAGGGATCCAGGTTGGGGAGAGCTGAGCAAAAGCTTGTAGAAAGCCATTTGGGGGCAGGGGGGGCCCATACATAAAATTCCACTTTTATACTCTCATATTAATCCTGCACAAGTACCAACACCTGCTTCCGTATTCACACTTGCTCCCTGCATTAGAAGGAGGAAAGAATCCCTCCTTTGGCCGCTTTTTAATGATCCTCATTGTGAGTAGAATAGGGGAGCTAAAGTGTGTATTAACGAGTAATCAATCTCCATTAAGTGATCTTGAGTATGTAGTCCTACAGAAGACGTTTAAAGGGAGACAAGCTTGGCCATCTGCCATTCAACACTAGGAATGGGTAGAAGGCAGCCATTCCTGTATCTCTCAGCAAAAAAGACAACCACAGAGAAATCTGTCATTCCATTTGGCATGCTTTTATACACTTTTGCTGTGCTGCGGGTGCTTCCTCTAATATTTGTGCTGTGCTAAAGCAAGCTTACAGCCCTTGGCCTTATAAGTACATTTGCTGAGGTCGTATGCTTGTAATTTTAGAAGCAGAACAAGAATGACTGAAAGTTGAAGAAATGAGATTTTTCAGTGTGACTAATTAAAGGCAGAAAGCAAGAAGAAGTTTAGCATCTTTAAGACTAAGGGTTGGATCCAATGGGTGGTATCCAATGTTAGTCTAACCTATGTTCCATTTATTTCAATGAGTCTACTTTGAGTAGAGCTGACACTGGATACAACCCGACTGGTGTTATTATGGCATGAGGTTTCATAGGCGACAGTTGACTTCAACAGATACATAAAGCAGGCCAAGGAGGTAACTGTTTTTCATTCAGAGCAAGGACAATATGGCACTCCTCTGAATACTGACAGAAATGTTGGTCATAAAATCCCCTAAGTGGTGCAGGAGGCCTTTGCAGAAACGGGAATTTAAAAACTAGATAATCGGGCATTCCAGACATGGCATTACATTTAGCATTAAGTAGGTCAGTTGTCCAGCGGACACATACAGACAAGACAACACATTTTGGGGGGCATTTCCAGTTCTTTTCTTGGAGACAGTGCTCATTTAAGGCTGCAATTCTATAGAAACTTACCTGGGAGTAAGCCCTATTGCAGTCAATGGGACTTACTTCTGAGTAGATGTGTAAAAGATTGTGCTGCACACCACCTACGTTGCAGGAACAGTGCCTCTCGCCTTGTTCCTCTGTTTGTCCATTTACTAATAGTCTCCCCTCCTTGCTGCTGTGTCCAGAAGAAATCTCATGGCTCCATAACCTCACAGCACCCCTGGTGACAGGAAACCGTGAAATTACATGTAAGGAGCAGCAGAAACTCATGGACTCAATGCTTGTCTATTTGAGGGCGTGCCTTCTCCCTTATCATCCAGCCTGGTCACTGAGGTCATTAGATGAGGTGCTCCTGGTGGTTCTGCATGGACCTGAGATCCACTCAGAGTACAGATTTAGCACCAATACTATTTAGCACCAATGTTGCTAAAGATATTTTTATTTAAACAAGCTTTCCGTGAATGACCAGTCATGGTTTTATTGTATCACTTGGGCAGTATCCAACACTGTCAGTCCACTTACACTATTGACATACGTAAGCCACCTCTAGCGGTATGGCAATCACATAAGCTGATGAGATGAGTTGATGGGGAAACCCGTCACTCCAGCTTATGCTATTGGCCTACTGCTGGAGGTCACTTACGCCAGAGCAGGGCTCTCCAACCTTGGGTCCCCAGATGTTGCTGGACTACAGCTCCCAGAATCCCTTGCCTTTAGCCATGCTAGCCGAGTATGCTGGGAGCTGTAGGCCAACAACATCTGGGGACCCAAGGTGGCAGAGCCCTACACTAGAGGTATGTCAATAGTGTAAGCAGACCAACAGTGTTGGATATTGCCCCTTGATTGTTATTCTTTTGTATTTTGATTCTTTTCTTCTTTACCGTTCACTGCTCAGGAATTTTTCTTATATAGAGAGTGATTTATAAAAGTTGTAAATAAATAACAAATAAATGGAAAGAACTCCACTATCATCAAAAGCTGTGTTGGAGGTGTGTCATTCTTCTTACTATGTGATAGCACTCCTCCCAAATGGTTTCTGTATTGGCCACAGCACTGGGTGGAGTCACTGCAGAACGTAAGACTTAGGCCTAATTTTGCCCCTGCAGCAGGCCAGAGAGGAGGGGTGGGTAAGGAGATGCTTGGAGGAACAGTGATTGCAGCCTTGCTTGATACATTGCAGCATATAAAGGTCTAGACACCATCCATCTCTAGACAAGAACCAGGCAACTCTAACTTTGGCCTCTCTGTCTGCCACATTTACAGACTTTCATTCTCAGAAGGAGGCCAGTCTGTTGCATTCCATTGTGTGCATGTCTCCATTTGTTTAACACTTTTAAACATTTCAGTAATCACAAAGGCACAAAGAGGTTTCCGGGTTTTTCCCCCCAAGTTGAAGTCCTGGCAGGACATTCAGTGGACAGAAAGATAACAACAAATGTGGGAGTGAGAGAGACTTTCTTAAACAAGGGCTTCACTGCCTTGAATTTAAACAGCAGAAGAATGGGAGGAAGCAGCCTCTGGGAGACCATAGAAGGTAAATGTTTAAAAATAGTTCAGTTTACATGATCCCAAGCACTGTTGGGAGCAATTACTATAAGCAGAGTTGAATCTTAAAGTCATTTCATTTTCAGATTTTATCAGTATCGACCAGCATGCAGAATTCTTCACTCAGCAGTTCTTCTGCCTAAGTCTTTTCCAGGTTTGCTTGCATGGAACATGAATTTGAGGCACTGTCATGCACATTAATGTGCCATGTTCTGCTTTGACACTGCTGGAACGTGCTGAAAACTGGTTTCTTGCTTTCCATTACTGGTTTAACCTTTATGCCCTGTATGCTTGCAACACGGGTGTCTGAAGGACTGCCAGCTCCTATGTGAACTCGCCTGTTAGTTAAGATCAACATCTGAGGCCCTTCCTTGGGTGCTTCTGTCATCTAGGGTGGGCAGATGAAAAAGACGACAGGGCTCATGCACCTTTAATCATTGAAATTCCCACTTCTACACAACTATTAAAGCTGCACAAGCCTGGTCCTTTTTTTCATCTAGCTACCCTACCACCATCAGAGACTAGGTAAAGGGCCTTTTGGGCTATAGTACACCCTTTATGAGATGCTGTCCCCAAACGTGTTGATGTTGTTTGTATATTTTTTTACTTGTAAGCTATCTTGGGATAAATATGATTTAAAGAAATAAATGTACCTCCCCCAAAATTAGTCACAGTGCCTTTGAGCAAAGCCTGCCATGGTTCACAAGGCAATGTTGGTTTTTTAAAACTATGGTTCCATGAATTCATTATATAAGGCCTGTTTGTCCAGGTAACCCATTTCTCTCTTAACATGCAAATATACAGCAGTATTAAAATAGAGACAGATTGGAATGAGCATAGGAAGCTGCCTTTTATAGCGATGTTGTGAGAAATTGATATGGAGAGTTTGCAAATGTGCACTCCCATGATCAATTTCTAGAAAGAAGATTTGGGACAAACCACAATTGTGATGTTAGCTTGGTGCAAACCAGTGAATGAAGGCTGTATTCACTCTGATCCTCAAATTGCCTCCATTATCACTGCCCTCCCCTGCCCTAGGGAACGTACCTTTGGCAAGGGCAAGCAGAGGCAGTGGTGGTGGAGGTGGAAGATGTTCTGTGTGCCGGGGCTACTGAGAAAGATGCCCTGTCAGCATCGCCATCACAAAGACCATTTTCTCTCCAGCAAGAGGAGGTGCTTTAGGAGGAACTGGTGCACATCCACCGCCTCTGCTTTCTCCCTGCCTGGAGAATGTTGTGTGTGGGGGGTTGATTCCAGAGCAGGGGGAGAAGAGGGGCAGCAGAGGTGGAGTTCCAAACTTCCAATGCTCATAAAGGCTCAACCCCATTCCGTGGCAAACACTGGGATGCTTGTGCATTTTTATGGCCTTATACCAAATCAGGCCATCTAGCTCAATATTGTCTCTACACTGGCTGTCAGCAGCTCTCCTTAGTTTCAGCTGGAAGTCTTTCCCAGCAGTACCTGGAGATGTCAGGGATTGAACCTGGGACCTTCTGCATGCAAAGCAGGTGTGCTCTTCTGCTGAGCTACAGGCCCGTCTCCCACATGCCTATTAATGTGAATGGAGAAAGTGGACAGCATTTGGCACAGCATTTATTGCTACTTTGTCCTACTTCTTAATCTTCATGTTATATTTTATTAACAGTTGCTCTCCGGATGAAGCAAAATGTGCAATGACATGCACGTGGCAGAATGCCTCAAATTTGAACAACTCCCATAGTCACAGAGGTCTTTCAGTCTTTCTGCATTAGCATAGTTACATTGAAAGGCAGGCTATTTCCCATCAGCCTATGGAGTAGTAACACACTGTATAATTTAAGAGAAAAGCAATGTTACAGGAGATAAACTTCCATGTAAAGATGTGGGAGGGAGAGGCAAAATGGGAGAGCAAGGAATGCTTTAACTAGCTAAAGAAATAAGAGAAGCCACAAACCCCTCAGTCTGCTCTCAATCTGAACCAGCTGTGGTGTTGAGAATCGAATTTAGGAATTTTAGCCATGTAAGCAAAATAGTAAAGTGGTACACTCACATGCCACATCTATGCCAGATCTTTGGCAGAGCCTTTTCAACCATCCTGTCAGGCCTTGTGGCTTGTCATACTCCCACAGGACGTGGCTAGGGCTATTTATGCTTTAAAATGGGATTTCTGTGCTGAGGAAAGTTGAATTCTGCCAGTTGCAGGCAAGGATCTGTACACAGTATCTGAGCCACACCCTTTCCCCACTGGATATAGCATTTGGCCACCTCTCTGGCTTTTGAGGTCTCACCAGCCATTGCTCCTACACACATTCAAGCCAGAAGGGTGGTCCAGCTCTTGAACAAGCACGCTTGGGTCCAGCCAAGGCATGTTCTCCCTTACAAGAATGGAAAGCTTCATGCTTGTGTTCTGTGTAGTGTTTTAAGCACTTTGCTGGTGCTAAATAAACAGTTGGGCATTGTTGTTTTTGTTTTTTAATCATAACAGACAGCAATGGGAGAAAGACGCTGGGATACTTCCACTAAAAATGAGAGCTGCTTTTTTCCCCTTTTCTTTTTTGTTGAAGCTGCATCAATGTCCTATACTGCCTAAAGAATAGCATCTTTCCTTTCATGCCAGATAAAGGTTAGGTTGTAACCTAACCATCGGTGTCCACAGGGATTTGTCCAGGGTTAGAGGGGAGTATATACATACATAACTTTTGTCAGGGAACAGGTCTACCATTTCTAGTAGATCTGGTGAGGCCCTGGGCATCAGGTTTACTGAGCTGGCCTCTGAGAAACTTGTATACCAGATCTAACCGTCCATTGCTTCTCCGTAGGTAGACCTCATGTTCCGACAACATCTTTCCACCTGCAACTGGAACCCACAATTCTTTCCCTGGCTCCCTTCACCCCCTCCAGTCCTTAATTAATTGCATTGCTGTTACAATGAACTAAACAGCCCTACCCCACTGCATTTCCCTAAACAAAACAACACACACACACACACACACACACACACACACCCAGGAGACTGGATAACAACACTGGACCACACAGCAGGGTTGTCATAGCCCTTCCCCTTACTGGCAACCATAACCCATGCTCTCACAGCCACAGCCCTGCTCCCTGCACTATGGGTATAATAATGTTGGACTTTATTCGCAGTGGCACTGGCAGGTTAATTTTTTTAATGGTTACAACTCAGGGGGGGACCCACACATTTTTTCTTATGAAATAAGACCCAAGCTGGAACAATCAAGAATTCCTGACTTTGCTGCTACCTTTTGTGTTAAGGCAGATACAAGACTGCCCAGTAACAGATACACTAAAATCCTGGATTTCTGAATTGTTTTTGTGTTGGACAGCAACCACACCTCCATCTGGAAAGACCACCCCCCAAAAAAGCTTTAAAATGAACCAGGAAGTTCTGCCTCCAGAGAATGGGTGTGTCAATCATTGCTGTGACTTCATTCATTGGCTAAAAACACTGAAAGGCAGAAGCAGGCTAGTTTTTCACAACCACAAATGAGTGGAATACTGCCTGCACATTTTGTGTTATATCTCTCATTCTACAATGTCAGTAGAGCCTTCTTTAAAATGGAAGCTGGAAATCTGGCGGTTATGGCTCATCCCTGGCAGGGCAATCCCCCCCTCCCCCTGTGCCAGCACTCATGAACCAACCTTCAACGGAGACAAAATCCTTTCCCTCCCCAGAATGCATCTATGTCACTGATGATGACAAATTTTGGCTGGCTATCAAGGCGAGTCAAAATACGTGGTCCCCTATTAATAGTTAATAGTTACGTGGATTAGAATAACCCACAAAATGTCAACCATAGTGTGTTAAAAATAGAGAGAGAGCCTGTAGACAAGGGGAATTCTCAAAGTGAACGGAGCCCGAGATTACTGAGAGGCAAAATTTCTGCCATCCCTATAAATTAAAGCAATAGTGCAGCTTTGTAAATAAGTCCACACATTTCTTAATCTTTATTTATTTACATGTTTATCCCACCTTTCTTCCAGGGAGACCAAGGTGGTGTACATGATCCTCCTCCTTCTCCATTTTATCCCCACAACAGCTCTGTGAGGTAGGTTAAGCTGAAAATGACTGACTGGCCCAAAGTCACCCAGTGTGTTTTATGGCTGAGTGGGGACTAGAATCCGGGCCTCTTGAGTCCCAGTCCAACACTCTAACCTTTTTGGGGGGGGGTGCACATTTAGCCCTGGGCACCATCACAAACATGGCTGCCTGGGGCGGCATAGTAAAGGACAAGTAACCTGTCCAAAAGACTGAGTACAAGGTGGAGGCGGGGTCTGAGCCCCAATATACTAAACAACTCCTTTGCAACCCACAGTTTTCAGCACCAACACAAACCTATTTCACAGCAAGCCCAGCTGCCAGTAAGAAAATGGGTGGGTTTTTTTGCTTTTAAGTAGAGCACCTTGGCAGACACCAATGAAGTTGGCCGAGGGCACATTGTTGCCCATGGACAACATGTTGCCTACCCCTGCTCTAACCACTACACCACTCTGGCTCTCATATGTAAGATTTTTTTTAGTTGCTCACATATACCTGTGTTAATAATTTGTAGCATGTCAACCACCTGAAAAAAAGGGGGGACTCTCCCCAAAGAGGCTTGATTACCTGGATGCAATTTTTACTTGCCAAAGGTGACCATACGAGCCCATGTATTACTTAGACTCAATGACAGGATGTCCAGTTAAACTACTGTCCTAGTTAAGCTGGAGTTAACATGGAGTACTTCTCTGTTCACAATGATGGATCACCCAGGTAATTATAAATAATTTTCTAAAGGCCTTTTATTCTGTCTAAACTTGCATAGGATTGCACCCTGAACAATTTAACTACAGGGGTTTAAAAGAGTTGTGTGTGTGTTCAGCAAGCCCTGCCTAGCTTTTGGCCTCTGGTAATCATTTTCTTTCAGACAATGCTGTTTCCTTGGCCTCGGCACAGTGCCATCCCGGTTTCCAGAAACCATTGCACAGACAAGAAGAGAGACTGGATAACTGGCCAAGTGTTGAAGAAGAAGGTCTATTGTTCCTATTATTGATGATATTGTTTCAGAGTGATGTGGTCAACACAGCAGAATCAGCCCTATAATTCTGGAGCAATCAAAACAGTCATTAAATACTAGTAAAGTTGAGTGACTCATCCCCTGCTGTAAATATTTGCAGATAATGACTCTACTTCCAATTCCAGCCTATTCTAAATATAGCCATTACAGAGAGTCACTGGGGAGGTGAGGGCTTTGTCTCTCACACTGGGTCCTCCATCAGAAATTACTGTGCACACATTTATGGCTGAAGATTCTTCTTCTAAGGTATTGTGTCCTGGGCTGTTCACCTGGTTAGCATAGTAAGGGCAGTCTACAGTGATGGGCCTTGGCCCCAAGTCCACCATAGCAGTACATACAGTGCCCTGAACTTGGGAACTGTTCTGGCAATCAGAAGAAATCTTGCCTTTAAGAACTCTCAGTAACCTTTTGTTCCTATGCAGTACATTATATGAAGGTGTGTCGGTGCTCATCAAAATGTACTGGGTGTTGGTCATGTTATTTGGCTAAATTATGCTGTGTGGGGTTTCTTTTACTAGTAACTGAGGAAATCAGCTAAATGCAGGTTCCTCTGATTTATTCTCTCTGGCAGGTGTTCACTTTCAGATATTTGAATAAATACTTGCAATGGCTTTGAGCCTAGGAGGCTCTGTGGTTGCACACCTCCAACTCCCTGGAGCAGCAGATGGTGACTTTGGCTGGTATACTTTGGGAGCCTATTTGCTTCCCAGCTGCAGCAGGCTAGTTCAGAACGTATTTCTGGAAACTTGAGATAGAATTTTGCTTTATTCATACTCTTCCAATAGTTGGAGAGGTGAATTGTTGTGATATCTCAAGAGATTTATTGTTGTCCTTACTCCTAAGGTATATTGAGTGTTTTGCAAAAAGTAAAAGAACAAGTCCCCACCAAAATACCTCAAAGTCCAGATACACCATATACACGGGTGGAGGAAGAAGAGAAAATAGGGGCCAACAGAATTTATACCATCACTTTTTGGTGGCTGACAGATACTTGCTGGATGGGGCAAGGGTGTAGTAGACATGCATGTAAACACAGGATTAACTCATCCCACTCTATATGGCAGCCTATCTAACAGGGGCAGACAGGTGGGGCATAAAACTCTTTCAGCTTCAGTTATGCTGACAGGATAGCATGGTTGTGCTTTCACGCTGGTCAATATAACCCCCCCTCCCCCATCTTGAGTTGAACTGTCAAGCATATCCCTAAAGCCTGTTGAGTGTGGTTTCATTACGCAAGGATTTGTCTTTCCAACTCCTTCCCTTGCACTCCATGGCTTGTTCTCGTTCTTTCCCTTACACAATTGTGCATGCTCCTTCCTATGCCCAAGGTGCTGCCTTTTCTAGCGTCATACCTTCATTCAGTGTATACTCAAATAGGTTTCATGGGGTGAAAAAAATATCATTGAGGTATGTCCAGGGCCGGTGCAATACAGTTTGATGCCCTAGGCAAGATCAGATATTTAGCGCCCCCCCCTTCCCATTTGAGCCCTCCCTCCCTCCAGCCCTATGCCCATTATGAAATAAATTTCCCTCCCTGGGAACTGCTGAGCCCCATAGAAAAACTTTGTGGACTTTGAGACTTTTCCTCTTGTGTTCACGTGGAAAGCAAAGAGGCAACATCAGCTCAGCTATGCCAGGAACTCCCAAGGGCCTTCTCCTACTCCATATATATGTAAAAGCCTGTCTCCTCCTGCGGGCAGCACAAGGGATATGAAAAAAGGATGTGAGAGAGGTGTGGTGATGCTACCTGTGAGGAATAGAGACAAAAGGGTGTCTTGCAGCCTGTCCTACCTCGTAGGGTGGAGGTGCAGAGACACCGGTTTGACTCATACATCTTCTGGGTTGCGGGGGGGGGGTGCATGTAGTAGAAACATAGCAAAGAGAGAGCCCGTGGATCATCTGGTTCAAATTTAGGAGGGGCTTTACGAAACTTGCTGCTTCCCCTCCTCTCTCTATCACTTTGTTGCAATATTTCTGCCTTTTGAGGCTTTTTTCTGCCTCAACAGGCATAGGATTGTGCATGGCTGGCTGGCGAATGCTGGGAGTTGTAGGACTCCCCCCCCCCAAACACGCGTAGGATTGCATCCTAAAAGCATTTAAAACCAAAACACAGAAACAGCATGGTAAATAAAACATTGGAGCCCCAGCTAGCTTAAAATACCTTTCCCTCCCTCCCTGGTTGCTGGAAATAACTGCTTTCAGGGGACGTTGAGAGGGAGGGCGAAGGAGGTGTTTGCAGGTGCATCCTTCCCGCTGCCCACCAGCCTCCCATCATTGGCCCCTGCCCGCCTCTGCCTCCTCCAGCCTGTTGCCTTCTCTGCCTCTTTTGATGCTGGTTGTGAGGAGGAGCCTGCCTGAAGCTTCAGCGGCGCCAGATTGGAGACGGAGCCCTGAGGTGGAGGAGAGAGAGGGAGGGGCGCGCTTATTTCGCCTCCCCTTCCCCCGCGTTTCTGGCGCCCCATTTAGCCTGGCGCTCTAGGCAGCCGCCTAGTTCGCCTAATGGTAGCACCAGGCCCTGGGTAGTCCATACCTTAACGAACTGCTTGTTTGATCTACCTGCCTTCTACAGTCATGCCTTGGATTGAGAGCATAATTTGTTCCAGAAACGTGCTTGTAATCCAAAACACTCTTATATCAAAATGAAATCCCCCCAAAAAAATTTGTAGAGATTTTTAATTTAAGCCGTACTACAGTACTTGTATTGCAAGACGTCGCTTGTATATCAAGTAATAATAATAATAATAATAATAATAATAATAATAAATATTTAAAAATTTGCTTGTCTTGCAAAACTGCTCTCAAACCAAGTTACTTGCAATCCAAGGTATTACTGTATTTGCTTGCATGTTTTGTTTTTATTTTTAATTGATTAAACGGGCACTCATCTTTTGTAAACCACCTAGAGAGCTTTGGCTATTAGATGGTATAGTAATGTAGATGATGATGATGATGACGACACGACGACGACAACAACAACAACAACAACAACAACAACAAGAGTGAATGGTTTCATTTGGAAATATCCAGAGATTCTGGATCTTCTAGCTATATGGGGTGAACAACAGGTGTAGAGCAAACTGAATAAAAATACAGAAATATGGACATATTTCTGAAAGTGCCAGAACAGATGGCCCAACACAGCCACAACTGTGCTGCTTTGGAGTGCTGCGCGACAAACCGAGGCCCTTAAACGAGACTATAAAAGAGGGAGGCATAATTGCTCCTCTAGTAGTGATCCAAAAAATGCCCTTATTATGGTAAGCTCGATCAAGTAGCGGCTTATATAAGCATTGCCCCTATGAGTACACTAGAAGGAAGACACATGCTGAAAAATGAAAGCTCTCAGGCTGCTCCAGGACACACGTCACAGGTAGTACCACTGAATTATTTGAGAAATTGTCTACAAAGAAAGCATAGGACACTGGCTGGTAATTTATTAGCTGGAGCAAGAATACTTCCGGAAAAAAATTGAAAGGTTTTTTTTTTTTTTTTTTTTAAAGAAGCCAGCAATGGATGAATAGTGCAGAAAAGATATGGAATATAATGCCACTGTGCAAATTAACGGCCATTGTCAAGACATGACAGGGCAGCGAGAATTCTATGACATATTTTGCGGATGACTGGATTTAAAAAATCATCGTCTATTGGAATAGGAATTGCTCTTGGGGAAAGGTACACCCACAAATATTATCAAAGCTGTAAAGTTGAATGTCAGGTTGAAACACAAAAGGTCCTTGTTTTAACTTACAGACAGATGATGGTATGTATATAATTGACCTACTTGAAATTTCTGTATTTTTTTAAAAAAAATAAAATTAAAAGGAAAGAAGAAGCATCCTCAAATAGACATCATTCACAGGAATTGTTTGATCCACACAATGTGGGTGCTCATGGAAATTTCCCCCTTCTTTCTGGATAAGAGCTATTTCCAGCTCCATAAACCCTTCTGTTTGCACCAGATTCTGAAGAATCTTTTGATGTATTTGATATAACAATTCTAGTTGCAGTTCAAAGAACCCACATTTTCCAAGTACACTATTTTTTAATTTTATTTTGAATTAATGAAAATTCTTTCATTCTGCCTGGTTACCATGCCTGGTTACCTACTGCCTGCAGTAGGTAAGTTCCTCTACTCCAACTACTTCACATTCATTTTGTAAGGAACTTCTCTCTCTTCATTCAGTTCTTAAAAGCTGGACTTATGAAAAATGTGGCAGTATATCCCCATCCCCTGAGAGCTGAGTCCTCCAGTCCATGGCTTCAGACAACTTTGAATAGAAGGCTTGTTGTGCCTGTTCAGGCCTCTGGAGGTGGGATGTGGGAAGTTTCAGAAGCAGTGATAGTCTAAACAACATTTTTCTCTCCCCACTCCCCACCAGGTCCTGCTGTTCTAAAACATGCTAGAACAACCCCAAATAAGAGTATTTTATAACCTTGGAATGGGGCACACAGTTCCCCTAAGCTCGAGTGCATCAATTCTCTCTCTTTCTTCACCCTACATTTTGCATTGAGCTGGGCGGGCATTGTTTTTAACTGACACACAAGCATCCCATGCCTCAAACGATTCTTAGCCATAACCTTGATTAGTAGACTCACACACATCCTATTCAGGCATTTCCCACATGCGATTAATGATCGCATGGAGGATGAGAATGGCCTAACTCCGCCACCATGTCTCCGCTCCCCAAACACACACTGGAGGGACACATCTGCTCTATGGGTAGGCTCCCATGTTGATGTGGCACCCTGATCACGTAGGGCTAGGGTGATCACTTGAATCACCAAAAAAGAGGAAATGCATCACCATTATGTGCACCTTCTGTTCAAATGATATTAGTGGAGAATGTGGAGTGTCTAACCTGCAGGCAATGACCACAGTGCAGCATTTGGCACCATGCTGTGCACTTGTTGAACTAGCTAAATCTGACAATCATATGCTAATTGAGATGTATAGATACAAATTTAGAAATAATAATTATAATTTAAATAGAAATACAGCGCCTCTGAAGACAGTGTGGAAGACTCTGAACAGGTGGTGGCTTGCTCGCTCTGTTATCCAAGTGCTGTCAATGGGCAAATTCAAGGCCCAGCTCTTTCTTCTGATGGTTCTTTATTCTTATACCAAGCTTGGACTTGACAGCTCTTCAAATAGAGGGCACCTTCAAAATAGAGGTCAGTCCTCTGACAGCCCTTCAAATAGAAGACTGTTCTCTACACACAGAGAGAGCAAACTCTTTGAAGTTTAAATGTTGTTGCCAAACAAACTTTTGTTTGCTTGAACATTTTTGTATCGTAGGGACCAGGATACCTTAAGGACAGCCTTCTTTCATACAAACCTGCCCATTTATTTATTTTTACATTTATATTGTGCCTTTTCCCTTCTTGCAAGAAATCCAAGATGTCTTACATGGTCCCCCTGCTCTCCATTTTATCCTCACAACCCTGAGAGTCAGTGATTGGCCCAAAATCACCCAGTGAGCTTCAGTGGGGACTAGAACCCGAATCTCCCAAGTCCCAGTACAACACAAACCATGATACCACACTGGCTTTCTACTCCATGTACTCTGTTAAAAAACAGAAGCCCTGTCTTCTGTCTCCCGCCATCTGAAGTGCAACCAGTGGGAATGAATGTGAGACCAGGCTGTTTTGAATGTTGTAGTTATGCTTGGAAGAGTCTCCCTAAAGAGGCCTGTCTGTCTACTTCACTACTTGCTTTTCAGATGTGGCTCTTTAGGCAGGCTTTTGCTGCAGGGTAGCTGAACCTCTGTTTTATTTATTTGTATTATCTGTGTCCTGGTTTTAGCTGTTCTACTTGACTCTGTGTTGAATTACTTTAATTGTTTTACTTGGACAGGATTTATTATTTGAAAATGCCATGAGGGTCGTTCAAAGGAAAAGTGGGATTTAAATGTTTTAAATTAATAAATAAACAAACAAATTTGCTATCTAAACTCTACAAAAGCTGTGATGTGTGGCCATCTGCTGTAGAGGGAATAGTGCATTATCCGTATGTTATTAAGATAATAGCCTCTCACTTGCCACCAATAAAGTTGTGTGCAATACATTACCTGTAAAATTGATGATGGTCACCCAGTGCCTAATTCTGCACACATTAAAATTCTACAGGTATGTCCTTGCTCCTGGTGACACTTATTTTCTTTTTTAAAAAGAAGTTTGTATTAGGTTGTCAATAGCAATGTACCTATGACTGCATTTTTAATGATCAGATAAGGTTTTTGGATGTGGGAAATTTCTGAATTACGAATAGCTTACTAAATTAAAATAAAATAAGTTATAAATCCCATAAGTTATTGTTGATTAGATTTTCTATTAGAAAAGACTTCCTTATATTGTACTATTTCCAACTATTGGACTATATGCTTTCCTACAGGGCTGCATAGATTTCCTTGAATGATAGGATAAGGGGGGAAATGGCTTTGAAAATGGAAGTCCAACAAATAATGTTGTTGGGTTAATGTTTTTCATTAAAAGCAGAACTGCAAAATGGTTACTTATTTCCATGGTGAAAAATTAAACTTCTTGCCTACTATGCTTTCAGTGGAATACCATAATGCGGGGGTAGGCAACCTGGTGCCCTCCAGATGTTTTGGACTACAAGTCCCATGAGTCCCAGCCAGAATGGCCAATGGTCAGGGATTATGTGTATTGTAGACCAAAACATCTCAAGGCACTAGGTTGCTTACCCCTGCCCTAATGATACATAGATAGAGTGAGCCTTACCAGTTGAATTCCTGACCAGCTGAATAAATTTGTGGATAACAATCATTTTGTGTTCCTTGTGTGAGAACATTCACCTTCTGAACTGCTACCATTATGTGCACCTTCTGTTCAAATGATATCAGTGGAGAATGTGGAGCATCTAACCAGTGGGCAATGACCACAGCACAGCATTTAGCACCATGCTGTAGAAGAAAAAAACAAGGAAGGTGCACTTGTTGAACTAGCTAAAGCTGCCAATCATAGGATAGAAGCAGAACAGACAAAATGAATACTGGAGGGTATGGAAGGGGAGGAGGAGATAATCGCTAGATCACTGCATTAGCAGGAGAGCAGCTCCAAGTTCAAAAGATGCTATGGAAATCTGCCTGCAAATGCAAGCAGAGGAGCAAACCTGTACAACCCGGAAAGCTGAAAAAGGGTATGGTTTACCCTGTTTTATCTGGAGGATAAAAAAGGGTAAATGAAGCTGTGACTAATCAGTTGCTGTCTTTGGGCTGCTACAAGAGCAACCAATATTTTTTTTACTGTATTTTTTTTTTTTAATTTATAGACCACCTTTCAGGGCTAGCCCTCTCAAGATGGCTGGCGACATGTTAAAACAATCTATAACAACATATTACAAACTGTAGAGTCACCAGCTAAAATTTCTAAAACATATTATTGCATCAGCAGAGAAAACAGCATCAGCAGAGTAAAATAATATAAAAATATATGAATCAGTAGCAAAAATAATGTTTTAAAAGAACTAGCTAGTATTTCCTGTTAAAATTAACAGCAAGTAAACACCAAACATAAATAACAGTCAAAAGCAGTTTAGAATAAATAATGCCAACACTTGACCATGGAACTGAGGTGGTGGGGCAGGTGGGGGGTGGGGCATTAGACTCAGGTTTGTGAGATCGACTGAGGATTGAAGCTTTCCCAGCAGTGACCCCCAGTACCACAGACGGAAAGAGGAGAGAGAGCAGCAGTCCGTAGAGCTAAAGCAGTTTAATCATTGTAGGCCCATATACATGGGGAAAGCAAGCAATGCAGGACTATGATATTCAGTCTCTCTCACTTTATCTCTGCAGCTTCTCTGCTCTCTCTTTCCAATTTCTCTCTCCCCTCCCTGCAGCTTTTCCACACCTCCTTATATACCCTCCCACAGAACTAGCAGGCTACAATCACGTGACCTAAAACTTGGGAAATGAAACTTAACTTCTTTAGGGGGGAAATGAAACTCAAGAATGCCCCCCTCCCATCAGGAGATATTTGGGCCTTCAGGCCTCAACCTAACTCAAGCCTGTGTAGGCCTCAATCCTTCACAAAGGCATTACAGGATCAGGACAACCTGGGGTATCTTTGCTGGTCCCAGGTATTCCATCCTCCCCGCCTGGATTTGGGCCTGAAAGACCTAAGAAAAGTGTGGATGCATGGAGGATAAGTTGTAAGCAAACACAATTTGTGACACTGCAGAACAACATCGCTGATCAGAGGGTACATCTGTTAAGGCATCAGCATTAGCTTCCCATTTCCTGGCTTTTTGGAGTTTGAGCCAACATGAGATAGCCTTAACTCTGGTCTTTTAAACCAGCAGGGTTTTTAAAAACCATTAAATTTAAGAACAGAACACATGTGTACATGGGAATGACTCATAGCAGCATCTGCAACTCATATTATATGTATTTGTCCCCAAATTCCCCTAATTAAGTGCATTATTGTGAGTGATGTAGGTGAGTTTGGTTATTAATAAGCATCTCAGACTGGAACAGCAACAATGAGTCCAGCTATTGTTCTGTTCACTAATGTTGCAGTCAGCATAGTTCTGAAGTGATTGGGGGAATACTTGAAGTGGTTTATTCAAGCCTGATTATGGCTATTCTTGATTTCTCTTGTCAAGGAAGCACACTGGACTCGCTGAGTATTATTAACCACTTGAAACTCTTTCTTTGCTGTAATGGGGAATGAAAAATCAAAACTAGGCAGCCTTTTCCTCCAAGTGAAGTGGAGAAAATCAGAGACCACAGACAGAACATGTCAGTTAAGAAGAGCAGAGTATGAAAGTAATGGCTCCATCTCTTAGACTAGTGTGTTTTGTCCCCTTGATGAATTCACTTGGATGTTTTGCATTGTAAAAAATGCTTTACTTGACAACTAGAGCTAGCTTTTTTTAAAATTCCTTTCAAGAGAGGTACCACTTAACTGCCAGAGCAAACCAAGCATGGGCTGTTATTCTGCTTTATCTTTGGCATTAGGATAGAAGCCCATATTCTACATGAGCAGTTTGCCTGTTATAAACCAGCAGAATTTCATGTGAGTGCGCTACAGCACTTATGTGAGTAAATAAAGTATGTGTCTCTACTCTGGCTATGTTAGAATCCTCCTTCTTCCTATCCTTGACGAAACTGTCCTATTTTCACCAAAATGGTACTTTGGTTGACGAGAGCGAGAGAAAGAGTGTGAAAAGAAGATTCTGCTAACATAGGTGCTACTCAAGCTGCCATTGACAGGAATTTATGATAATGTTGAGATAAACTTTAGTCCATGGGAAGCAAGAGCATCCAATTTCAAATGCGCAGAATGTGGACAAACAATTATCAAGCTTACTGGCCAAAGGATTCAAGTCTATAATACAACGACTGTGTTCACAGGAACCAAATGATAATTTCTCAAAAATTAGGTATTTCTCTTGATCTTACTATGCACTAAAGGAGGATCTTTGGGATATTAGTTAATTGTCATTCTCATATGTCAATGGAACCAGAGAGGGAAAACCCTAGGAAGATAGTCAAACAACACTACCCACAATATGGATTATCAAAAGTTGTGCAGCATTGGCTCTTTAGTTTTCCTGAACACTGAAAGAATTTCTTGGAGCTTGAGATGATGTTCTGAGAAGCTGTGTCATCAGCTTAGCCATGTCTCTTCATTCCAATAGACTTCCAAACAAACATAATTCTAGGACACTTATCATCAGATGTAGAAAGAAACAACAGAATTGAAGCAAAGGAAATGAATCCTTTGTTCAGTTCCACATCCAGGAAGAAACTATTATTACACTGTATTTGTTAGTGCCTTTCTGGCTTCTACATCTTCCCTGTCTCTCTGGAAGTTGTCACTAGCAGTATACAGCATGATGAACTGCACATTTAGATTGCTCTGAACAATTTTTTTCCAAGGATCTGTATCCACAATTCCCTACTTTTTTTTTTCCATGATGCAAGAACTCAATATGATTTCAGTTGTGGCAAGAAGAAGATTTTCTGTATAATTAAGCAAAGAGCAAGATGTGGATTAAATGATCCCAGGTGTTCTTCGCTTACTCAAGGTATGAAGCTCTCTGCCCCTGCTAGCCTCTCCTGTCACTTCATCTAAATTACCTGAAATGTTGTCATGAAGACATACATGTCTTTGCCAATGTGGCTGAGAAGGCCTTAATCACTTGTGTAAAGAGTACACCAACAAAGGGGCAGTCAGTGTAATGCAGGGGTGAGGAAACTCAGGCTCAGGAGCCAAATTAGGCCTCAGGAGCCAAATTAGTTCCCTTTTGCCTTTGCTCCCCCCCTCCGCCGAATGTGGCCCCAGAGAGCTTTTCTGAAATGGAATTTGGCCCTCAGGCTGAAGGAGATCCTGCACCCCTGCTGTAATGGTTGTAGAGCTTTGGACTAGGACTGGGGAGAGTCAGGTTCAAATCCCCTCAGCAATTAAGCTCAGTAGCTCACTGGATTACTTGGGCCAGTCAATCTGCCCCCCCACCCCTTCAGCTTAACCTACCTCACAGGGCTGTTGTGAGAATAAAATGGGCAGGGCTAGAATCCGACATCTGACTACCGCGATGTCAGAAAAACAGAAAGTCATGCTACTCACAGACCTTTGCAGGAAGCAATCTACATGCTGGAGTGCAGGATCTATATTCTACAACATACATTTGCCTACAAGTAAGAGAAAAATGAACGTTGCCTTAGTTCCCTGTTCCTTCATGAGCATTGTTCTATTTTTATATTAAGCATATGACCAAAGCTGAACTAAATAGTATATCTAATGCATGCTAGGATCTGTAGTCTCCTTACTGAAGCTGTGAACTCCTGCACGTCCCCATTCTATATTTATTTTATTTATTTATAAAATCTCCAAGTTGCATTTCCAACCCATTTAAGGGGCTTGTAGTCAGGTTCAACAATTTATCATCACTGCAACCATAAAATACGGTACACCATTAAATTAAAATTCAACAAATCATAAAGAGAGCAGAGAAGACCTAATTTTCTCCTCATCATGTTTTGGGGGGTGGGGGAACTGTTTAGCAGTGAACTGGAAATGCCTCAGAAAACCAAAATACCTTTAATTGCTGGCAAAAGACCTAGAGGGCAGGAGCCAACTGAAGCTCCCTTAGTGTTTACATCTAAGACAATAAAACAGTTCAACTGAGGACATATTTAGATAGCAGCAATCTATGCTCATGGCTGAAGTAAAGTTAATGGGTAGTGGGTACATCAAGAAAAAGAGGGTACTTTCCCCTGAGGCACCCTCATACGTGAAGTGGGAAGTTGGCCAAGTTACACGGCCAGCAGTTTCTGCAACTATTTTGTGAAGTTCCTTTAAATCAGGGATGGAAAGCATATGGCCCTCCCGTTGTTGTTAGGACTGCAACTCCCAGCATCCTCACCCCTCACCATTGGCTATGCTGGCTAGGTCTGATGGGAGTTGCAGCTCAATGACATTGGGAGGGCCACACTTTAAATCTTACTGCCATGCTAGATCAGCCCAGCACTTCTGCCTTTCACGGTGAGCAGCCAGATGGTTCTGGAAGTTCACAAGTTTAATGGGGATGACCACTCCCTATTCTTTGTCCGTAGCAGCAAGTAATCAGAGCTGTACTGCTTTTGGTCAAGGTTCCGTTATTAGTGATCTCAGGGTAATTTACAATAAACTTAAAATGCTTGCCAACATATTTCACTTTGCCTGGATCGTGCCCAGGAAAATCATGATTAATAGCCATTGAGCAATCTGTCCTCTATGCATTTATTTAATAATTTGAAAAGCAATCTAAGGTCATTTCCATCACTGCATTGCAAAGAGACACAGCTCCTCTCCAACCTTGGGTCCCCAGATGTTGCTGGACTACAGCTCCCAGAATTCTTTGCCATTAGCCATGCTGGCTGGGTATGCTGGGAGCTGTAGGCCAGCAACATCTGGGGACCCAAGGTTGGAGAGCTCTGCTCTATGTAAACGACATAGAACCAGGGAACCAAGAAGTCCGGCGAGCGCCTCAGCTCGGCAGTCTGTTCATAAGTATGAGTTGTCCGTAAGTCGGACATTTGTAACCCAGGGACTGCCTGTATGTCTCTTCTTTCTTTTTTCAGTGAGCTTTCTCTCATGATCTTTCTTGGTAATTAAAACCAATTTAGACTGCATCAGTGTGATATTAGGAGGTTTTGTCCCAGGGTGGATCACTTTTCACTTATACTGAAGACCCCTTCACCTCTATGCACATAGGCTTCCCCATTAGATGGAAGCTGGAACTCTGAGCAAGTTCAGTTCCGGGTCACAAAGATGCCTATGCACACAGAGGCCTAATGTGTGGACATTGGGGTGGAAAAAGCCATGCAACCTTGGGGGTGTGGCTAGTGGTGCACCCCCACAGCCCCATTAAGTGCAACACCTAAGCACTGCCCAAAAACAAAGGCAAAAGATGGCACCAATTTGCATAAAATGTGCATATCCTATATATGTATAGATGCAAATTTAGAAATTATAATTTAAATCGAAATACAATACATCTCATCATAGTGGGTAGGGCTGACCTGATGATCCACGTGCCTGCTCAGTCTGCTTTCCAGATGCTAACTGGTGATGGGCAACTTCAAAGCCTTTGCTCTCCCTTCTTATGGTTCTTTATTTTTATGGTGGACTTGAACTGGACAGCTCTTCAAATAGAGGACACCTTCAAATAGAGGACTGTCCTCTGTAAAGTAGGACACCTGGCCACCCTATGGCTCCTTCATTAAGTCAGACTGTTCACACAACACAACAGCCCACCACGGGTTATGTAATGCCTGGTGAGGCTGCAGTGCATGTGGAGCATGTGATTAAATAACCCACAATGAGCCATGGTGTGTCATCCTGTCACACTTACAGGAAGGGAGCTGACTTTAAAATGTAGATTTTAAATCACATATACATGAATAATGATTAGTGCATTAATTAGTTATTCACATTTCAACCCTATTGACTGCCATTGCTTGTTATGATTCACAGCCCCAAAATGCTAACCCAGATCAGAAAAAATGTAGATTATGGTTGAGTCTGGCATAGATGTAGGGAAAGCACAAGGGAAAGCACTTCAGTCCTAAATAGGTGTTAATTTACTGGGTGATTCTGCAACTAAGTGGCAGATGATATTCAAGCATTAAAAAATCTCTCTCTCTCTTTTAATCAAATCACTGTAACTTGCTTTATATTCAACTTTGCCAAACTGAGTGCTGATCATGATATTAATTTACCGATTTAACTGTATGCAGATAACAGTGGCAAGGAAAGAGCCTGTGATTACCCAAGAGGGAACAGCTGGAGATAGCCATCAGGAGTTACGGAGACTGAGGGATTATACTTTTCCTGTGTTTGATTGACCTACTTATATCTTCCTCTGATGATTTCCAGCTAATGTACTCTACTGGAGGTTTCTATCCTGAGTAGGAATGGGAGAACCTCACAGCAGCATCACTCCTGAGGTCATTCCCATACTGGCTTCACATTTGTTCCTATCTGCTGGATGAGCATGCGGGGTATTAAGATGAGTTAAGCATCATTTTACTATTAATGGTAAGGTCTGTATGTGCATGCATTTTCTCATCAATATGCTTTGGAGATGCATCCACAAAGGGGGGGGGGAATGCAACCAATTAGGCTTCTGCAAACTTGAATCAAGTCTGCAATTAAAGCAGTTGTGAAGAGAATTTATTCCTGCCCCTTCTGAGGTGCTGAATGATATACAAAATCTCCTGGCCTCACTCAAAATCCCCACTCCCATAAAGGCAATGACTTATTAGCTAAGTCCATTGTTTGCACTGCACATCAAACTGGAGTTTGCAGTGATCAGGTCTCTGGAACTTCAAGCTTCTTCTCCCGCTCAGCTGGAAGGATTAATGCAGTGGCCCTGAGGGGGTTCTGCTTCAGTTCCCAGCTCCATCACCTCTATAATTCCTTCCATGTGTGTTTGTGCAAGGCTGCATGTTAGCCCAGGTCGGCAGGTGGCATCACGACCTTTTGGCTATAGGCGGAGCTTACCACATGCTACATACAGGAATGGATTGAGCAGGCAGTCATGGGGAGAATGTAAACATCCAGGAACCAGAACAGTCTCACCCTCATTGTTTTTCTCCCCCCCCCTACTTTCTGCCTTGCATGAGTTGTACATTCTTGGCATAATGACACGAAAAATAGAAAAGCTTGCAATTTGCAACTGAGGGCTTTAAAAAAAAAAGGTTTAGATACCTGCAAGGAGATAAGCATGCTAGCTAAGAATAAAACCTCTGTGTTCAGAGTCAGTGTAACTGATTACCAAATGCTGAGGACAAATGAGGAAAAGCAATTTCCATCTCTCCCTGCTTGTGAGCTTCCATCTGGCCACTGTTGGTGATAGAATGTTGGACTAGTTAGACCTTTGGTCTCATCCAACATGGCAGCTTGCATGTTTTTAAATGAACGATGAGAACATTAGCACAGATGGGGCACACAAGAGAAGAGTGCACAACAGGCCAGATACCACAGAGTGACAACATGTACTGGGCATGGAAGCAAAAGCTGGGCTCATTAGTTGAAAAATCAATAGAGAAACCCTTTCATTTGTCAGCTGGAAATTGCCACAGGCTAAATTTAAGGGCAAAATCGACAGTATTACTGAGTGGCTCAGAGGGAGGATGTTTTGTCTGCCCCAATAACCTCTCTCTATTTTTTTTCAAAAACAATCTCCACTAGCTTCAGTCAAGGCCAGTTTTGCCTCCATAGATAGCATACAGCCAGCTTGATGGTATCCTACAAAAGAGAAACTGTGCAAGGAGCCACAGGGAGTCCCTAATTGCTTCCCCATAATGGAAATATGTTATCGTTTTGACAGATTCGGGGGCTGAAAGTGGCAAGATTGTTCTGCCTGCCTGATGAAGCTGGCTGGGGAAATCCCACACTCATCCCTGGCCATTCGTCTTTGGAAAGAACAGAAATCGGAATGGATAACCAACACATCCATGAATGCAGAAGGCAACCAACTGCATCAAAAGCAGGTCTTGTATAATAATTCTGTATATTTCCCTCAATTCTGTGTCTTTTATGGACAAAGTTGCATATGAGAGGAACATGGCCATTCATCCGTTGCATTACAATGTGGGCTCAATTTTTTACAGGTCAGTGTGTTATTTGCATAAGACTTACTTATGGACACATCCCACTGTGATCAGTTACTGTATTGTATCAACATATCATCAAGACTCGGAGCAATCGGGCTACCATAGATTAGCAAAACACCTTCTTGATGTGATACATTTTGCCTTGTAAAGGAAACCCTGGGAAGCAGCAAACCGATGCATTTTAGGGATTATAGAGTTGCAATTACAACCATGGTAGATTTAAATGGAGATGGTTTCTCCAAAGCCATACTTTATAACCTTGTCGTTTTACACTGCAAAATATCATCAACAAAAATGAATTATAATTTGACATCCTAGGAGAGAAGGGATATCTGAAATACATGACACCCTGTACAGTCCTTGATTTTCTCTACTCTTGTACTCACATAACATCTATGCAGAACAGGGTTCCTTCTGCATCCTACACAGTGAAGTTGGAGTCAGTTCTATGGCAGATGATGTGACTGTGTATTCTGATATTTTTGCAACAGCAACAACCCCACCCACCCACCCACCCAAAAAAAAAACCCCCAGAGGGCTTGAAGTAGATCACACAAGTTCCTAGTACTCTTTGTCTTCTGCCTCAATGGGAAGGCTAAGCATAACCTTCCTACTACCGATCCCTTGTGCAAGGCTGGCATGGGGGCACCAGATAGTCATTACTCTTCCCCCTGACCCCATCCCACTTTATATATCGAATTACTGTATAATGCTACATATTCCAGCACTCTGGTATACCAGCAGATCTCACTGTTTGCCTTTAGGGTGGTCAGGCCATGTGTCCTCTTTTACAGAGAACAGTCCCCTATTTGAAGGGCTGCCATAGGACTATCCTATGTTGCAGGTGTCGTCTATTTGAAGGGCTATCCAGAGGCTCTTTAACCTTTTCCCCTCCATCTATTTTTCAGCTCAATCACCCTCCCCAAGCTGCTTTTTCATCTGGGGGGGGGGGGAGAGAAAGGGATGATTTTGAGACCTCGGCCCATGAGCGAAAAAGGAGCTTTGGGAGGTTGGTTTTAAGCTATTGAACTGTTGTTGGTTTTTATGATTGCTGTTGTTGTTTTGTTTTTGTTTAATTATTCTGTTGTAAGCTGCTCTAGCAGTTTTACTAAATAAATGAATACATCGGGAGGGAAATGGGTTAAGCAGCCTCTCGCTGTTCTCCCTTTCTGCCACCAACTTGCAGCTGCAGCTGATTTTGGCTTCTTTTTTCTTTAAGGGGGGGGCGAGGAATAATGTATGGAATTCCATGAAAAAGTGTACTAGTCTTATTTTTACACCCTAAAAATGTAACATATGAAATAACCCAAAGAAGAGAGCCTTGTGTTAAATAAATTATCTTTTTCTCTGAACTGCGATATGAAATATAATGAGGCTAATTCTCAGGATAATATTTTTGGGGAAGGGATTAGGGAAGAACCCTAATGAAATTGAGATCTCTGGGATTCTCCAAGCTCTGAATGTCTTCTGCTGATTCTTGAAAAATGCGTCTCTTCCACCACATCCATTTGGGCTGTTGCATACTGTTGACTAGAATACATCTTTGCTGCAGTGGTCCCCACCTCCCCTGTGCTGCCCCACAATTGCTTCCCTGGGTTGCTGGAACATTCTTGCCGCATGCTGTCAAAACATCATGTAAGTTTGGAATTTCTCCTAGTTGTATACAACTGCAGAAGTGGAGCAATCACCATACACAAAAACATACACAGACTTGCCCAGACATCTGAAGTGCAGGATTAGCAAAATCCTAAGGAGCCCACAGTCTGCTGCTTGCTTTCAAAGATGAATAGGACTGTCAAGTTGTTTTTTTAAAAAATTATTTTGGAGATGTATTAATTTAAGATCCATCAGATCTCGCCTACAAGGAGATGTGGATTTGTTGCTGATCGCTGCAGCTAAAAGTTAATTATTTATCGAACTGCTGAAGAAGATTTGACTTAGAACAGAGCTCTAGATTGCCTCATGCTTAAATGCATCTCTCTGCCTCTTTCTACATTCCATGCCCATTCTTCCAACTGCCTGGGGCAGAGCATTTCAGAAACTTGGAGTGGGAATATATTTTACACAAAGTTAATCTTGTGTAGCAAAGCAGCTGTGTAATGTTTTGTATTAAATCTCATGTTGTCCCCTGGGTGTGATTAAAATTCAGGTGAAGATTATATGTATATTTACACACACACACTTTATTTATTTATTTCCTACTCTCTTTGCTTTCTTCTTCTCCCCTTTTGCCCCTACTGCTGCTTCTCTCGAGGGGCCATTAAGCGTTGCTGTTAATAGCTTACCCTTCTCCTTTCTTCACAGGCTTCACTGCACAGAGAACTCTGCTTTTCCTGACCAATGAAGAGTAAAGGGTCTTGAGTGAGCCTTCACACAGAGGCTGCATTTTATCTGGATCAAAACAAAGAGGAAGGCTTCTCCTTGGCCTGTTGCACTTGGATGCAATTGTGATGGAGTTCATTCTCTCCACTGTTACCTCCCTGGAACACAATGGAGCCTCTCTAGGAAGGGACCAGCCTTTCTGTGTCAGCAGTGGGGGCTTTTCTCTCTAATCGGCTCTGCTGGAAGTTAACATGGGTCATTCTCATGCTATCATTTGCATTCTGTTGCCTTACTATGCATTGTTCGTGTTGAATTTTTAGTCGCTTTATTGTCTCTGTGACTTTCCAAGCACACATCTTAAAATGACAGATTATTGTTGCTTGCTTTCTTTGTGCCCTGCTGAGGAGCATCCAGGGCACATGTGGTTGACTCTTTTTGGACTAGCTGGACCTTGCTTTGATCTAGCAAGGCAGATCTTAAGTCATTATCTGATGCATTCTGGCTTGCTTTTTACTTTTCCAGTGTGGCTAAACTGTGTTAGGTGGGATGTTTAACCCTCCTATCCCGATTTACAGTAGTCCCAGTCTGGATTGGGATCCTGCACACTTTCAAGTAAAAAAAAATTAAAGCCCAAAGGGTCAGTTGCATGCTACATAATGAATGTAATGTGAACTTTGTGTCATCTTGGACAGCCTTACTGTTTGACAAGCAGATAACTACATTCTTTGGATCAGCTTTTTAGCAATTATATTTGTTGCAGTCTTGTCCTGGAGGATTAGTAGCTTACTATGTTGATCTCATGTCTTTCAGACTTCCTAGATATGTCTACTGAATGCTTTCTACCTGGGCCTGCCCTTGTAGATGACACAGAAGCTTCAACTTGTGCGAAATAGTGCCGCCATCTCCTATTAAATGTGAAGAAGCGAGAGCATGTTTGGCTTTTACTTTGCCAGCTGTACTGGCTACCACTTTGCTTCCTAGGCCAAGGGCTTAATTGGGCTAGAAGAACACACATAGTTTAGGAACTGTCTCTCCTTGTATCAACCCCTCCCCTGCCCAAAATACATTCATCTAATCAGGTCCTGCTTCATTCCATCAGTACATGAAATGTGAACAGCTGCCACAAGACGTAGAACATTTAGAACTACAGCCCCGATGTTGTGGAATTATCTCTCTTGTTCCTCTTTGCTTCCTTTTAGGAAAGGTTGCAAAGGGTTGCATAGGTTACATAGGAGTCAGACCATTGGTCCATCTAGCTCAGTATTGTCTGCACTAGGTGTAGGCAACCTGGGGCCCTCCAGATGTTTTGGACTACAACTCCCAGAATCCCTGACCATTGGCCATGCTGACTGGGGCTTATGGGAGTTGTAGTCCAAAATTTCTAGAAGGTGCCCCCTACCCCTGGATTCTACACTGATTGGCAGCAACTCTCCAGGGTTCCAGGCAGGAGTCTTTCCCAGCCTTACCTGGAAATGCCAGGGATTGGACCCTAGACCTTTTGCATGAATAGCATATGCTATACCCCAACCCCAAGGTTTTTTTTGTTGGTTTGGTAGGTATTTTTATTGTTGGTTTTATATTATTATTGCTGATTTCAGATGTTCTAAGATGCTTTGAGCTTTTTTTTAAAAAAAGAGGCATATAAGTCTATTAAATAAGCAAATGAATAACTCATCTATAGTTCATGTGAGTATGCAAAAGGGGGAAATGACCAAAATAGTGTTAATGCCAAGAGACATAAGTAGGCGTGCAACTCCTACTGTGTGGTTTTCAGCTTATCTCCCTATGGCTGCCTTGAGCCCTCCTATTGCTGCATCCATTCAACTTGGCTCTCACCCATGGAGCTCAGCTAGTCTTAAATCTACTGAACAGGAGCAGGGAGAGTTGCCCTGGTTTCCAGATGAAGGTTAAAAGAAACCATAGCAACCCGGCAATAGTGTGAATGAAACACATCAAAGGCAGTGACAAGATCCCCAGAGCTATGGTTTTCCAGATATCCTTCTGGGTCTCACCCTGGCATCCACATTTCCCTCACCTCTGCCACCTAGCATCTTTTGCTTCATCCAAGTAATGTACCTTCATCTGTCCAGGCCCCTATGGTTTGGGCCATTTCCTGTTTATGGCCAGACACTAATGTAATGACCCTGAAATTCAGGTTTTACCTTTCATTGCTGCTTCATTTACACTGTTACAAGTGGTTTCCAGTTGCCAAGAAAATGTCTCAGGTCTAGTGCATCAGGAAGAGCATCTACCACAGGGGTGGGCAACTTGTGGCCCTCCAGATGTTCTGATCTACAACCCCCATCATCTTTCACCATTGGCTATACTGGCTAAGCCTGATGGAAGTTGTAGCTTAAAACATCTGGAGGACCACAAGTTCCCCACTTCTGACCTAGCATCATACAGTTTGCTGGTAGTGGGGTGCCTAAATGCTTTCTAGAAACAATGGTTCCTATACTGTTTTCAGAAAACAAGCAGGCCTATATCCCAATCCCACATATCTGAGATTAGGAGGCAGAGCTGCCAGGATAAAGGCCAGACAGCCTTGAGCTTTGATATGCAACAAGGCTTAATTTCAGGAATGCAGAGCCCTTTAAGCCTGAGCCCAAATTCCATTTTGAAGAAGCTCTCAGAAGCTCTCAGATTCTAGCAGTGGGTTGTTCCAAACACCAGGTGGCAGGGCTGAAGGCAAAAGCAGTGGGACCATGAGATACCAGCATCTTTTTTAGTTTAAAGCCCTTACTGCCAGTAACTAAGCCTTAGAGGCATTTCAACCTTTTAGAATGGTGAAAAAATGGCACAAAAGCCAAGGAACCACCCAAAAATTTGTAGTGGGGCCAGGGAAAAGGGGCATGACCTTCTGAAGAACCCCAGATAGCCAGATTTGTCCCCCAAGCCTAATGGTATTGGCCCCCCTATAATTTAAATTGGCACATGATTGAGCTCTGCATGAGGTAACAGAAAAGAGAAAGCATGCAAGATTAACCTTTTCAGAACTTATTTATTTTATTTGATATCCCTGCCTTTTTTCCTGCATGGAACCCAAGGTGGCTTACATAATCCTCCTCTCCATTTTATCCTCACAACAACCATGTAAGGTAGGTTAGGCTGAGAGCCAGTGACTGGCCCAAAGTCACCCAGTGAGCTTCATGGCCCAGTGGGGACTAGAACCTGGATCTCCCGAGTCCCAGCCCAACACTCTAACCACTATGCCACACTGGCTCTCCAGATGTTATAGTAAAACCTTGTTGCTTGAATGTAATGTTGCCATATTGTGACTGATCACAAGGGTGGGGAGAAATATATGGTGCCATTGAGTTGCTTCCCACTGGATGGCTCCATGTTTCTCAGCAAGTGTCTAGGGACTGCCATCAGCACAAATGACCATGTTGACATAAATTGTTTGGGGACAATCTTACTGCCTTTATGAGGAAAACTGAAGTTTTTCAACAGCTTTTTTCACCCCAGCAGTTCTCATTTTCCCTGTGGGTAACAGAGCACTTTGAGCTTTTATTTAATGTCATTTGCTGGCAAAAACAAAACAAAACAAAAAAACCCAGCTGTGTAAAACACTAAATTGTCTAATAAAATGTGATTTGGTTTGAAGCCTTTCAGTAAAAGATCCAAAAAGTGTAAAAGAAAGGTAGATAAACCTTTCACTAACTGCACGAGAAGTTATTCTAATATCTTAACAGACAGCAACAGAATATTTTGTTGCCCTGTATATGGTTTTATGATGCCAATGGAACATAGAATATGAAAGGAAGTACCAAGTATGTATGTGTTAGGAACTGCTGACCTCTGCCCCATGTGTTGAACAATGTAACTGCAGCATATCAGAGAACCTTCCAGATCTGGCTTGGCTGCACTTGTTCTGGCTGGCCATTGGCTCCTCCTGGGTAGGAAGGACTAAAGAATCTCCTTTTCCAGCTGAGCCTTGCTTGAGCAACAAGATCTACCTGAGCTCTAGTGTGTCTTGTATTTGTGGTCTTGCTCCTGCCTTCTAGTTTATATTTTATATTGTATTTTATGATTTTAACTGTTGTAAACCGCCCAGAGAGCTGCGGCTATTGGGCGGTATAAAAATGTATTAAATAAATAAATAAAATAGTTTGCCCTCAGATCCTGATTGCTTTTCAGTCCTGGCCAACAGGTCTTGGCTTCTGATTCTCTTTGAACCACTGCCAATGGCCCAGCCCTGAAAGACTGTTATTGAACTAATGGCACTGTATTGCATGTGAGAAGGCATGAGAGGGGATTGAACCACAGAGTCACTACAACTGCAAAGACGTGGTTTAATTTCTCTGAGTCCTAGTTTTCTGTCTGTAAAATGGGCCTAATAATGGAATATGACTATCTGCTATACTCTCTCTTTATATTCTTTGGGAATAAGGTGTACCTTTGACAACTTAGTGTCTAACATGGCAGGACGGCTATCTTGGTTGGAAATTTCACAAAATGGACAGAATTTATTTAAGGAAACTAGGGTTGTAAATGTGGTGGAGTGACAGGCAGAAGCCCAGGGAGGGGCCAACCTGAACATTCCAGAGGCTCTGATTGGTTGAAGGAGAGCATAGAATCCCAGGGAGTTGGCAGTTAAAGGGGAGTCAGTTGTCAGTTGGGGAAGAGAGTGGGTTGGAGTGAGTGAGGGAGAGGAAGGTTAATAGCGTAGGTAGGGAAAGGTGGTACTGAAGAGAAGAGTTCAGACAGGAAATCTAGTAACTAAGTTGTGAGAAAGCAAACGTGAAGGTGTTTGTATAGAACAATTCACAGGAGTCTCCACTTAGGGAGTGAAGGACCTTCTGTCTGAGGAAGAAGGTGAAACTCTGGACTAGTGTGAGGGACAGTTAAGTTCCCTGGTCTGATACTGTAACTTTCAAGTAACCAAGCCAAATTGATACAAAGAGCACTGTATAACATCTGCCTGCCTTTAACCTGAATCTAAGCAAAGAACAAGTTTGAATTAACTGTTGAAAATCCAAGTTATCTGTGCCTGATGTGAATATCAGTTTTGAGACTTTGTTAGAACAATAAATCAATCTTTTTATTCAAAGTCCTAATTCTCCAGAGTCTGACTGGTGACAGGAAAGTAAGAAGTGAATTAACGGAGGGGCACCCTGCTTCAAGTAATCAAATAAAACAAACTGCTCTTAATAAAGACAAACAAACATGGGTGAACAGCTACATATAAGACCTAAGATACATAATCGGCTAACGCAGTTTAAGAAGACAGCTTCAAGTCTGAAGTGACCCATACTAGGGGGCACTTGGTGAGGGCGAAGTACACATTGAGGGTGTGGGCTTTGGAGGAAGGGGTCCCATCCGCTACAGTAAACTTCTAACTAAATTATGGAACCACTGCATTAGAATCTGACAGAAGAGGTCTAACTAACATCCATAAATGGAGACAACTGGTCCCTTGGGCCAGTGCTCAGAGTTCAAGCTGCAGTGCTGGATAGGTACCTGCTTTTGGTATTGCTGATTATTCCTAGTCCCTGCATAGCCATCTTGAGATGAAGAATATTAATTAAATAAATGAATAGCTCAGCTGTATTACACCAGGGGCATATGCAGCCCTGCTGGAATAAGTTCAGCGGCCCCTCTAGCCACTTTTCATAGTATCTTATGGGCTTTGGTCCATAGGACCCAAATATATTGACATCAGTGTGTGACTGTGATGACCCGAGCCTGCTTGACTCAGAAACTGCCAACTGAAAGTTTCCAAACTCTATTTTGCATGATCACGGAGACTGCACAGTTAAACAGTCCTAATTGTGCTATGTATTATTTGTCCATTAACTAGACAGCAAGCAGTAGCTCTCCATCCTTGCCATCCTGTACACACAAACTAGCTAATGGATATACCGTAAATTTTCCGTGTATAAGATGACCCCATGTATAAGATGACCCCCACTTTTCTGACCCCAAATTCAGAAATCAATATTTTGGGTTGGGTGTTTGTGAATGGGCAATTCAGCCCATGTTCGGCTTCCAGAGGGCTGCTCAGGCCGGCCTGTTGGGCTGGATCCGCACAGCTGCCTGTGCCTGGGCCATGGTGCATGGCAGGACTGGGCCGGGCGGTGGGCGCGCCCGAGCTGCTCCCCTCGCGGGCTCCCCTCTGCCTCGCTGGCTTCTCCCCGTGCGCCGAGCTGGTCAAGCGCAAGTAGGAGCTGGCAGTGAGAGGCCGGGCAGGGGCGGGTTGGCGAGGCCTAGGCTGCCGCTGACGGCCTGCGCAGCGGCCCTCAATGCCCCCGAGCACGCGCGCAGCCTCTGTGGTGGTCCGCACCGCACGGGACTGCCGCCCGCCCTGCAGGGCTCTGGGAAGGCAGGCACTGCAGCAGCGCTCCCTGCTGCTCACGCACGCACACCTGCTCTCCCATGGCGGCTGGACGGACCTTCTGCCTATCTGGGTCAAGCTCGCCCGCTGCCGCTGCCGCTGCCCTCTTGCAATCTGCTTTCTGCCCGCCGCAGCTGCCGCTGCGCCTCCTGTTGCTGCCGCCGCCGCCACCCTGCAAGGCCAAGCAATCTGGCGAGGATTGGAGGGGAGCAAGGCAGTCTGGTTACGGTAGGTTGGGGGCCGTTTCGCTCCTCTCTCAAAGGTTCCTCAGATTTACCGTACTTCCGTGTATAAGACGACCCTCAATTTTTCAACTATCAATTTAAAGAAAAAGTATCGTCTTATACACGGAAAAATACGGTATACCCACCTGTAAAATTGCAATCCTATCTACTTTGGGAGTAAGTCCCATTCAACTAAATGAGACATACTTCTGAGTACACATGTATAGGATTGTGCTGTAAGTATCCTTAAATACTTACCCATGTTTCAGCAACAACCTATGGTTCAACAACAACTCACATTCAACTCATATTCAACCCTTGAGTGTGGGTTATCGGGTTATCTGAACCCAGCCATGGACTGGTTAGGACCACTCCAGGATAAGTCAATGCCATTTTAGACTCTTTGAAATGCATTTGAAGACAGGAATCTGGGCTGGGAACATGCATGTTTTTAAAGCACTACTTGGTAAGTCCATCCTAACAAAGTAGCAAAGAAAGGAAGCTGTAGACATAATCCTTTGTTTTTCTGAAGTTTTCTGCTATGTTTTTCTGCTTCTCTATAATAAAATTAACTGGGTCATGCTGTAATATAATTATTTAAGGAAAATTCAGAACACAGCAGCTCCTGTTAAAGATAGTCACAAGGAAGACAAAGAATGTGCTCCTAAATTGAAAGAAAATCTATTATTATTATTTTTAACTTGGTCTATATGAGATGCAGGCTGCTCCATAGCCTTCAGAAAAGTTCAGGGTCAAGACATGATGATAAGGTGGATGGGAAAGAGGCTGTGTTTCTTTCTGCTTTAAATGGGCCAATGTCTGCATGAACATGAGCAGATGAAAAAACATAGGCCCTTTTATTGTGTGTGCTTTTTTATTTTTAGATGGTTTTATTTTTGTTGTGAGCCATCTCATGTCTACTTTGCAGACAAAGGCGGGACATAAATTACATTATAAATAAAGGGTTGTATATGATACTGTTCTTCTGCTGACAGAAGCAATTCCGTCAGCAGAACCCAGAGGGGAGTGTTTCCCCCTCTTCCCACCTCCAAGACACCCTCAAAATCCACTCTAGACTGCTGGGAAATTCTCCAGAGCACATATTCATGCAGCACAGAGGACTGCAAGGGGAGGAGAGAGGGAAAAAGTCCCATCCTGCTAGCAGATTTCCACCACTGCACCGTTGGATTTAAGCCAAAGAAATAAATATATCAGCTTCTTATCATCTTCATGGTGAAAGATAAATCGTGTTTCAGAAACTTCTAAAGATTACGTGGTATTTCATTTCTGTAATGCTACATTGTTTCCTTTGCTTAAGTTTCAAATGCTTTGTTTTTTTTCTGGGTTATCCATACTTCAAAAGGAAGAAAGGGAAAAAGTAAGGGCAAGGTTGTTTCATGAAAATGCAGGAATACATGTTTCTTTCATTATTGCTGTATTTGTTGATATTATTTAATCTTTCTAATATCCAGTCTTCAAATGTTGTTACTGTTTTTGTTTTTTTTAAAATTTTTATTTAACTTTATTTCAAACAATATATATAAAACAAATAAAAAACATACATAACTAATAGAGTGCACCCATCACCACGGAACCAAGAAATAATTTCTATCATAATAATCCATTATTATTCAATATTCCAAAAATACATCATATCTTGACATGGCTTGCTCCCCTTTCCCTCTGCTAAAACATAATCTAGGAATAGTCCCCAAATATCCTTAAAGTTATTTTTCTTTAATTTTCCCTTTATACATTTGATACTACAAGTTAATTTATCATTTAAGGCAATATCCCACACCTCCTTATACCAGTCAATAATTGAAAACTCATGTTGAACTTTCTATTTCCTTGCTATCATTAATCTCCCCGCGGTTAACACATTTACAATTAGTTCCTTTAAATCTTGAGAACAAACAAGTTTCTCCGTTATTGATAACAACACTAATTTTGGTCAGACTTCCAAATTAATACCAATAATTTCTGAAAATTCTACAAAAAATTTGTTCCAGAAATCCAGTATGCTTTTACAACTCCACCACATATGAGCATAAGTACCAAGTTCCTGGCATCCTCTCCAACACAATGGAGAGCAATTACTATCTATTTTATTTAATCTCACCGGAGTCAAGTACCATCTCCAAATAAGTTTATAAAAATTCTCTTTTATCCTTACTGACATATTTCTTAATATACGTCTGCCCCAAATATTTTTCCACCCTTCATTCAAAATCTCCTCCTCGAATTCCATATCCCATACTATCTTGAAATTATCTTTTTGCTCTTCAACTTTTTGAATCATTTTATAAATCTCCTTTGTTATACCTCTTGGTGAGATATTCACCAAGATCTACCAAGTTCTCTAGACACAACTTTCTTTTCAAATCCAGTAAATTTCCTTTCATACTCATTTCTCCTCTTCCATTTCTTAGTCCATTGATCTAATTGCATTAATTTTAACCACGGAATTCTTCCTGGTCCAAGCGGTTCAATTATTTGTTGTCTAGTCTCCATTTTTTCCATCCAATCCATTAATTTGATAACCTTTCCCCCCCTTCTAAATAAACCTTCCAAATGCTGTGCGTTGTCTGGAAAGGCCTCCATAACTACCACTGGGGTTACTGTTTCAGAATTTAATTCACAACCAAAGAGTAAATTCCTGCAAGAATACTAGTTTAACAGTAATTTTATACTCACATTATACCAAGACTGGAGAAAGGGAAGCACCACTGTTGCACTGGAGAAAAAGCCACCTTACCCAATATGTGTTCCGCCTCGGAGGAGAAGGAAAAAGCACATGAGGAAAATTTTAAAATAGTGTAAAAACATCAGACATGCCTACCATGTCCCTAGCCCTGCAAGCAACAGCAACAACAATCCTATATTGAAGAAAACTGAGGACTAGATTGAAGGTACAAAGTACGGTATACCCGAAGAATAGCTATGGTTAACATAAGCATGGACAAAACAGTGTTAGGAAGAAGTGAATGTGAAAATTATGTGAGAGAAAATACAACACACGCATGCAAGGTTGTGAACATTTTAAGTCTCAGATTCTCTTTAACTGATACTGGTGAAGCAGAGCAAGGGGAAACCAGCATCAAGGTTTAATTATAAATGTAGTGGAATCAAGTTTTAACAGCCTCCCTGCAACTTGTACATCATGCACACTTCACTCTGATTTCACACAGTCTCTGATCTCCCTGCCAGGATCTGGATAAACTGTGTAGATTACTAATCAGTGCAGCTACAGACAGAGCTGTTGGCACTTTGAAAATTAGGTCACTTAAGTGTTGCTTTAATATTGGTTTAGGCTCCCAATTTAAAGCACTTGCATTAGAAATGTAGGACTCAGTTTTTAAGGAGGCTTATATATTTTGCTTGATTTGGCTCCATGAACATCTCATGGCATACATGCACATAATGCTAGCATATTTGATTCCCAAAGAACACAGATTGGTCCTGGGTATCACAACATCTTTTTGGGAAAAGAGAAGCATTTAGGTTCCAGCAAACTGCACCCTGGGTGATTCTTTCTGCCCATCTGCCTACTAGGCACTGAACTATGTTAAGTACAAGTGTAGGAAAAGGAACAAGAGCCAAGCTAGTTTCTGCTGTTGGGTCACTTGACATTTATTCCTTTAGAAAAGACATGAGTGGAAATAAGGGAAGTATAAAAATGAGAGAAGAATCTAAGGCTGTGGGAGAAGATGGGAGAGGAGAAAAAAACACGGTCAGTAACGGACACAAAATAAGGAAGGAGGCAGAAAGCGGGAAGGAGTAATAGAAATTAAGAACATATAGTAGATCTGGCAAAATCCATCCCTAAGATTACTACCAGAAATGAGTAGTTCCCATGTCTCAACTAATTTACTCATAATAGTATTTCCTGGAGAGGAGGAGCAAATTAGTTAGATGGGGAGCAGTTATCCATGTAATCATATCATATAACAAGTAAGGAATGCAATAATAGTAGAAATGGGAACACAGTGTACTTGCATTCTTTCAAATCATGGTAATTAAGAGAAGGACACTTTAAATATTTGTGATGGGAAAGATCTCTCTCTTGTTTGCTAGGTTTTTTAAAAAATATATATATAACGGTACCACAGTCTGAATGAAAAAAAAAAAAAAAGATGGTAATGCAGAAGATCAACTGAGTCCTTGGAGAGAAGTGACAACTGTCTCTCTGTACATCTAGCTCTGTAAAGAGCTGTATGCAACCAATTGCCCCTATCTTTGTTATTCCACTTTATCTTCTAAAGAGCAGCTTTGCTTCCAAGCAGCATGAAAGGTTGGATATATCTGTCTTTTAGCAACCACAGGATGCACTCATTTGGGTGCACCCTCTGGAATGGCTGGAGATAACATTGTGCAGTTGCTAAGTAAGGACCTTGCTCGAGGAGCTTTCCTTTCCTCTACAATCAGCAGAATAGTCAGCCAGCAGGCAACGTGTGGTGCTGGTGCTGAGAACAGAATGAGTGTCCAAGGTAAGATAGAGGAATAGATCTGTGCATGTCTATGGGACGAAGACTAAGGTGAGGATTATTGGTGCCCATCCCATTTTAGTAGTGGTGTGGCAACCGTCTTCCAACAGACACATTTGTGAAACCAGGGAGAAAGAGTGCCACTGGGGGAAATGTGCAGGAGGATCCTCCTAAACTGCAAGCTAACAGAGTCCTCTGCAACAATTGCAGATGTTGCTCTCATGAAATCTAATAGTTCAAAAGGTTTGCTCAGCTGAAGACAAACAGCCTGAGAGTGGAGTAGGAATTTGGAGACAGTGCTACAGTTAAATTCCAAGCATGATATCCTACGATTAAGGCTTGGAAGAGGAGTAGAATTCAGGAGCTGGTCACAAGGTTATTTGACCAATGCTGCCTGCATCACAACTGTTTTGCCTCTGCTCAGAGTCATTGTATTTGCTGTTACCTGTTTTCCTTACTTGTAGTGGAGCCTGGGTGTCTGCAAAGCTTAAAGCTTAGACCTTCCTTTAACAATGGAAGATCCAATATAGAGAGGGTCAAGGCTATTGTCATGTTGTGTTGGTTTCTTCCCTTAGGGCAGGGGGGGGGCAATATGAGACCCTCCAGATGTTGTTTGACTGCAACTCCCATCATTCCTGTCATTCCTCGAGTATGAGTAGGTTAATTGGACAAGGGGTGTTATGATGCACATGTAGGAGAGAGTAGTCAGGGGGCAGTTTCCAACTGGAAACATCCTTTAGCGGGGTTGACCCATTTCACCGAGCCACCCAATTCAGGCGCATTCCATGGCAGTCTGAGCAAAGGGGCACAGCCGAAGGCAAAAGGCAGGCAAAATACCAATATTTTGGCTTGCATCTCTTACTGCTAGTACTAGCCTAGAAGCCTTCACTTTTAGATGGGGGGGGGGGCGGGAAACTGGGAGAACCCCGGAGGGCCAGATTGGGATCCCTAGTGGACTAGATTTGGCCCATAGGCCTGAGGTTCAATACTCCTGGTTTAGGGAGTGAGAATGCTGCAGCTGGATGCTGCAGTAACTCTTCCTGCCAAGCCCAAGTTGCTCATCAAAGGTTTTTCTGGAAGTATATATATAAAAATTGGATGTGTAAAAGTAGTAATTTCTTTCACACATTCAGGATTCAGCAGAATTCCATAAAGTAGGTACCGGTATTTGCACCAGAGTGGGGCCGGGGAGTTCTAGCTAGTATTAGTGTTTAGCATGCATTTTGGACGTTTATTAAATCGCTGGAATGTGGGATGAGACTCTGTTTTCCAGTGCACAATACATACAATTTTAAACATTTCTAACAAAAACACTGGCTAATATAGCAATGGCACAGCCAAAGAAAGTAAAATTTGATGCATTTTTACTGAGCACAGTTCACCATATTTTACTTTTTCCTGATTACGGATGAATCATAGAATCATAGAAAAGTAGAGTTGGAAGGGGCCTACAAGGCCATCGAGTCCAACCCCCTGCTCAATGCAGGAATCCAGGTCAAAGCATCTCTGACAGATGTCTGTCCAGCCGCACCTTGAATGCCTCCAGACTGGGAGAGCCCACCACCTCCCTAGGTAGTTGATTCCATTGTCTTATTGCTCTGACAGTCAGGAAATTTTTCCTGATGTTTAGGTGGAATCTAGGTTCCTGTAACTTGAGCCCATTATTCCGTGTCCTGCAAACTGGGATGAACGAGAAGAGATCTTTGCCCTCCTCTGTGTGACATCCCTTCAAATACTGGAAGAGTGCGATCATATCTCCCCTCAGTCTCCTCTTCTGAAGGATTTATTTTATTATTTGCATTTATTTATCGCCCATCTGGCCAGCAAACCGGCCACCTTGGGCGATGTACATAAGATAAAAACAGGATAAAATACATTAAAACAGTATAAAATTTTAAAATCTTAGCCCACCCCATATTCCCGCCTGAATAGCCAAGTTTTTAGTGAGCGGCGGAAGCTCAGCAGAGAGGGGGCATGGCGGAGGTCACTTGGGAGAGAGTTCCACAGTACGGGGGCTGCCACAGAAAAGGCCCTCTTCCTTGTCCCCACCAGTTTAGCTGCTCTGGCTGAAGGGACAAGGAGAAGGCCGTCCGTGGCAGATCTTGTTGAGCGGCCTACTTGGTGTTGCTGGAGATGCTCCTTGAGATAGACTGGACCGGAGCCGTATAGGGTTTTAAAGGTCAAAACCAACACCTTGAATTCGGCCCGGCAAGCAACTGGTAGCCAGTGTAGCTCCTTGAGCACTGGAGTGATGTGATCCCGCCGCCGGCTGCCTTTAACCAGGCGAGCCCCGCGTTCTGTACCAGCTCTAGCTTCCGAACTATCTTCAAGGGTAACCCCACGTAGAGCGCATTACAGTAGTCTAGGCGAGAGGAGACCAAGGCATGAACCACTGATGGGAGCAGATGATTAGGAAGGTAGGGGCGCAGCTGCCGTATCAGATGGAGTTGATACAGCGCCGCCCGGCTCACAGCTGACACCTGAGCCTCCATGGACAGCTGGGAGTCTAGAATGACCCCCAAGCTGCGGACCTGGTCCTTCAGGGATAGATGTACCCCATTCAGCACCAGGTCAACATCCCCTAACCTCCCCTTGTCCCCCACCAGAAGTACCTTGGTCTTGTCTGGGTTCAGCTTCAGCATGTTCCTTCCCATCCAGCCACCCACTGACTCCAGGCACTTGGACAGGGTCTCAACGGCCAACCTTGGTGAGGATTTGAAAGAGAGGTAGAGCTGCGTGTCATCCGCATACTGATGACACTGCACCCCAAACCTCCTGATAATAGCTCCCAGCGGCTTTAGGTAGATGTTGAATAACATCGGGGAGAGAATGGAACCCTGCGGCACTCCACAAGTGAGCGGCCGAGGGTCTGAAGCCTCCTCCCCAAGGACTACCCTCTGGTACATTCCAGAGAGGAAGGACCGGAACCACTGCAATACAGTGCCTCCCACGCCCAACCCCTCCAGGCGGTCCAGGAGGATACCATGGTGAACGGTATCAAAAGCTGCTGAGAGATCGAGGAGGACTAGAAAGGTGCATTCGCCCCTATCCAAAGCCCTCTTTATATAATCTACCAAGGCGACCAAGGCCGTTTCCGTCCCATGTCCAGGCCTGAAGCCCGACTGGCACGGATCTAAATAATCGGCTTCATCCAAGTGTGCCTTCAACTGAGCACCCACCACCCGCTCGATCACCTTGCCCAGAAATGGTAAATTGGAGACAGGACGAAAGTTGTTTAGATCCTGGGGATCCAAGGAGGGCTTCTTTAGAAGCAGTGCAACAACTTCTGGAGAGTCACAAATTCTCCACCCTGCCTTATGGCCTCTGTCTTGAGGGTTTCCAAGGCCAGTCAGTCTCTTCCTCTGAAAACCTACCTGTCCACTGTGATCTACATCTGAGGACCTTCCTCTAAGTGCCTCTTCCAAAGGAGGTTTGGAGGATGGTAACAAGGGAGGGGAACGTCTGGTGATGGCCTCCAATTGTGGAATGCTCTTCCCAGTGAGATCTGCCTGGTGCCAACATTGTCATTTTTTCAGCACCAGGTTAAGACTTTTCTCTACTCCCAGGTATTTCATGAAATATAGAATCATAGAAAAGTAGAGTTGGAAGGGACCTATAAGGCCAAGTCCAACCCCCTGCTCAATGCAGGAATCCAAGTCTAAGCATCCCTGACAGATGGCTGTCCAGCTGCACTTTGAATGCCTCCAGAGTGGGAGAGCCTACTACCTCCCTAGGTAGTTGGTTCCATTGTCTTATTGCTCTAACAGTCAAGAATTTTTTCCTGATGCCCAGGTGGAATCTGGCTTCCTGTAGCTTGAGTCCATTATTCCGTGTCCTGCAAACTGGGATGATCGAGAAGAGATCCTGGCCCTCCTCTGTGTGACAACCCTTCAAGTACATATAATGGGTTGGTTTTTTTAATGTTAGTTGTTTTATTGGGTCCTGGTAGTTTGTTAATTGTTTTTAACTGTTTTAAACTGTTTCAAATGTTTGTATATTAATGATTTCATATTATGTTTTATCATGTTGTATTTTAGCATTTTAATTTTTGTGAATTGCCCAGAAAGCTTTGGGCATTGGTCGGTATAGAAATATAATCAATGAGATCCATCTCAGGGCTCTGTGCACCACAAACATTATAGCCATTGGTTAAGTGAAGATCTAATAACCTTCAAAGATGATGGCTATACAGCTTGATCTTGTTCTAGAAACAATGATCTCATATAACTGCTTAATTATGTTGTAGCTATTATCTTGGTTTAAGCTGCATGACAAACCTAAACAATTTGGCAAGGAGAATGTCATGTATCAATGCAAAACTAATTTGGGACTATCTGATGGAGTTACAACCACCATTTCCTTAATTGTGGAAATATATCCCTTGGGATCATCATATTTGCTGCCAGCTTGTGGCATATTGCTGGGCAGGTTTTTAGATAGTTAAGACTGCATCAGATACTGCAGCACATGGAGTTTCTGTCTTCTTGAAGCAGAAGCCAAAATGTTGCTACATTTGTACTCTGAATCCACCACATTGAGGACAGGAAACAGGCTCTCAGTCTGCAGGGCTGGTGGAAAGTTGGTGGTTTATTTATGTATTTTCAAAAGTTATTTCGGAAGGGTGACAGAAGGGAGTAGGAATAAAGAAAAGTGCCTTCTGGAAAATACCAAGGATACCATTGGCATATTGTGTGCGGCTGCTGGATGCTGACAACACCTTTGAGGGATACTGAGCAGAATGGGATGTTGGACTGGGATTACAGAGCATCTGCCCTGCAAGAAATAGCACAGACATGCTTGATCATTCTCCTGGAAAACCAGGCATTAACATTTTGAGCTAAGGATACAAAGGAGGAACTAGCTATATAAAATGGGATCTCCTGAATTCAGTGTGTTACAAGAATGAGGTATTCATTCCCATTAGTGTCATGTTGTATATCTTTATCCTGAAAATGTAGTATCATTCTGTTGATTTTATATGCATCCGTAATCAGGAAAAAGTAAAATATGGTGAACTGTGCTCAGTAAAAATGCATCAAATTTTACTTTCTTTGGCTGTGCCATTGCTATATTAGCCAGTGTTTTTGTTAGAAATGTTTAAAATTGTATGTATTGTGCACTGGAAAACAGAGTCTCATCCCACATTCCAGCGATTTAATAAACGTCCAAAATGCATGCTAAACACTAATACTAGCTAGAACTCCCCGGCCCCACTCTGGTGCAAATACCGGTACCTACTTTATGGAATTCTGCTGAATCCTGAATGTGTGAAAGAAATTACTACTTTTACACATCCAATTTTTATATATATACTTCCAGAAAAACCTTTGATGAGCAACTTGGGCTTGGCAGGAAGAGTTACTGCAGCATCCAGCTGCAGCATTCTCACTCCCTAAACCAGGAGTATTGAACCTCAGGCCTATGGGCCAAATCTAGTCCACTAGGGATCCCAATCTGGCCCTCCGGGGTTCTCCCAGTTTCCCGCCCCCCCCCCATTCTAAAAAGTTGAAGTGCCTCTCCTAAGGCTTAGTTACTAGCAGTAAGAGATGCAAGCCAAAATATGCTGGTATTTTGGCCCTGCCCTTTTTGCCTTCGGCTGTGCCCCTTTTGCCTTCAGACCTGCCCAACACTGGAATGCAGCCCCTGAAATTGGGTTTGGCCCTCAGGCTGAAATGGGTTCAACACCCCAGCCCTAAAGAGTACTGTTTCCAAGTTTTGGGGAAACTGCCCCCTTGACTGCACATACCTCCTTCTCCTCACCACTGTTGACACTCATAAACCACTCCCCTCTGTCTCCAATCTAACCTACATCATCACTCAGAGAGAATGAGGCATGCAGAGGTTGCTGCTCTTTCTCCTTACTCCCTCACTGCAGGTGAACAGGCATCAATAGGAAGGAGAAGGAGCAGCAGCAGGTCCAGGAGACTTTAGAGAGTGGCAGGGCCCCCCCTTCTGGTGTGTAGTCCTTGGCAGGTGCCCAACAATACTAATCCCCAATGCCTTCTCTGTATCTAAGCCTCTCTGGATGTTCAAATATCACTGTGACTCTTTTCCCCAGGTGATTCCATTCTCATTGCTTTTCATCCCCTGCCTGTAAAACATCTAAGTTGGCATTCATGGTTACGTCAAGAAAGAATGTTGACTCTTCCAGCAGAACCCGTCAGAAGAGAGAATCTTGCTTTGTAATGTATGCTCCATTGTAATCTATGTTCATGTATGTTCTTGTGCAAGAAGTGAACATTGCCTGATTTCACCAATGTGGTGCACTTTGGAAGACTGGGCCAGCTTTGAGTTTTAGGATGTTGCATGCAATCAACATAGGCAGTGATGGAAGAGGAAAACAAGAATAAGTTTGATGAGAAAAAATGCTGAAACTTTTCTTTAAACACCCGGCTAGTGCTTCATGGTCACAATGATCCCTTCTGACCTTAAAATTGCTGTCAGCTACAGCAATTTGCAATCATTGACTGGTCTGCAATGTGTAGCTCTGTTCCCATCACCTTTGGGTCCCCCCCCCCACACACACACTGCTTGGCATAGTGATTGATAATACACACAGATTTTTATGGGAAGCCAAACATTACTGCACATTCCTGTAAGTGGAGTACTAAATAATACACTCTACAGCAGAGGGAATCTGGAAACTCTACGTTTTGCTTATTAGTCAATGTATGAAAGCTTCATGTGGGTGGGTGAGGGTGTTATATGATAAATGAGCTTGTGCTAATACTCTTTTTTTTGCCCTCCCTCCTCTCTATTTTGGTTGCATCTGGATGCCAGATCGCATTTGCACAAGTAAGAAGAGTGTGGATTTGCACTGCCCATGCCTGTCAAGTGTCCCTAATTTGAACCTAAATTTTAAACTGCCCTCTGGCCCTCATTATTCTTTCAGTCTCTGATTCTCACCATGTGTCCTGGTTCTTTTTGCTTTCCCTGAAATTGTGCCTAATGCAGATGATGTTGTCTGCAAAACTAGCAGTGCAAGGTCCTTTGCCCAGCTGCTTTCCCCACTTGGGTCATTGCAGAACATGAAGTTCTTCCAGTGAACAAGTGCTCCCCTTGAATAAAAACCCCTATCTCTCGATTAAGTACATCTTAATTTCATTATATGAAGATTCACACCCATAAATGTCCTTATTACATGGCCGTATAGCCCTGACTTTCATGACCTAGCTGTGGGAAGTGGGAGGCTAAGGAGATAGGCTCCTTCGAACTCTATGATCTATGAAATCTATGAGGTGATTCAGGAAGGAACACATTGCCCTGCAAACCCAGGAACTGACTTGTGGAGGATGGGAAAAGGAAGCACATGCACTAGAGATACATTGCTTCCATCTTCTCATCCATTCTAAGGGCCAAACCTATTTTTCCAGACTTAGTCTGTGCTTACCAGATTGAAGAAGCTATGGCAGTCAATGTTGGTACAACAGCAATCTCCAAAATGGGTTCAGAGAACATCTGCTAAATTAATTAGTTTTAAAAATCAATTTACAGCACAATCTGATGCATGTTTGTTGAGAAGAAAGTCACTCTGTGTTCAATGGGGCTTACTCCCCATTAGATATGCAGTGTAACTTTCCCTGTCACTAGCGATGCTGGGTAGAAAATGGAAAAGGCTGGGGAAGAATAGATGTGCTGAGTTGGCAAGGAAGAAATGTGGTAATGAGGCTTCCCCTACCCAAGTACCACCTATGAAAGGTCATGCCATTATATCACTGGCCAGATGGGCGATTTAAAAATATAATAAATAAATAAAAACCACATCATTTCGAAGGGCCCAAAGCCTTTCATGTACATCCTAATAGCAATTATTATCACAGTTTGAAGGGGTGTAAGTCTGAGCATCAATTGCATGTCTAAGCCTTAGACGAGAGCCGGCTATTTAAATATTGAAGTAGATATGCATATAATTCCCTTCCCCCGGCCACATGCAACTGTGGGTGGGGAGAATTTTGCACAGTGGGGGAAAGGAGAGTGAGACCACTATGGGGTGATCTCACCCTCCAATCAAATCATAGAAGGGTGGGGCAGTGAAGGACCGTTATTAGGCCTGCATGCCCACATTCTTGGACTCTTTCTTTTGTAGCTCCCTCCCTCCCTGTTCTCAGTGTGGGCTTTGCTGGCCGCCATTTCCAGGGGCTGAGTACGAGTAGGAATTTTGGCTCATTGTCCTGATTGGCTGGAGGCAGTGTGCGTGTTTCGCCTACTCTACACTGTTTCAGGGTTGGGTGTTTTTTATTTTGGGTATTGTGTGATTTGGTCCAATCCGGTCACATTTGGCTAGTAAGTGCGGGAATAGGCAGTGGGGTTCGGGTTCGGTGATCATCCAATGGCACCATTCAGGTGGCTGGCGAGACCCGACACTCCCCGTTTGCTGAATTTCGTGGCTCAGTTGTGGGAGATACGGATCGCCAGTGAGGCCGGTTTACATCACACGTATTGGTGTTGTGCGACACCGTGAAGGTGGAAACTATGAGAAAGCCTCCCAGCACCCACAAGGGTGTAAAACTGGGGTGGCGGTGGTGAAGTGCTGCACCACCCCCTGGGTTTGGATGTATCTGACCGGGATACCTCACTGGCCAATGGCTGGTTAGTACCTGCACTTTCACCCTTCGCAGATCTTGATTAATAAATGTGGCCCTTTATTTACACCATATACCTGTCTCACCTCTTCTTTTCCCCTTTTACGTGCGCAATTGAGCTGTGCTTTGTATGCTTGGTGGGGAAATGGCCAAATTGGTAAGAATTGTATCTGGCCATGCCCACTGTGCCTTTGACCTTGCCAAAGAAGGCACCACTGGAATTCAGCCCCCAAGAGCTTCTCCAAAACGGAATTCGACCCTCAGCTGAGAAAGGTTTGTCACCACTGGCCAACAAATGACTTCCATGCTGCATATCTTTGTTAGTGACTTCATTGGCTCCTATGAAATACTCCCACTCTTGTGGAAGAGCAAACCAGGAACCCTGGAAGCTGCAGACATGATGTCTTTTTGCAGCAGGGATGGGGAACGTGTGGCGCTGTCGATGTTGTTGGATCGCAACTCCCATCATCCCTCACCATTGGCTAGATACCTTCTTGCAATGCCCAAAGTGGGAGAAAGAAAAGGGGGTGGGTGGGATGGCCAGATTCAATTATGTCCTCCTGAAAAGAAGTGAGATGTCATCCCACTTGGAGCACTGTCTTCATGAGAAAAAGGGCTTCTTTGCGAAACCTTCGTGAAGGAAAAGGAGATGGCCTCTTTGATGCCTCTTTGGCTGGCATTGTAAAGTTCATCCACAATAATCTGCAAAGTCCCATAGGTTTTTGTATCGCCCCCCAATGTTTATTAATTAGAACATAAGAAGAGCCCTCTTGGCTCAGGCAACCATAGTTTCTAGTCCAGCATCCTTTCCCCACCATGCACAACCAGGAAATGAGGAAAATAGCACCCTCCCACTATTGTTCCCCAGCAACTATATTCAGAGGCATACTGCCACCAATACTGAAGGTAGTATATAGCCATCCTGTGGCTCTGCCAGGTTTGAAAGGTATCCCCTGCCCTGCATGCTGCTCTGGTCGCTCCACTGTTGCCGCACCACATTATCCCCCCATGCTCTGCTGCACTCTCCCCAGTCCCCTTCCATCCTGGTCACTCTGTTCTTCTTCCTGCCACCTCCACCCACCCGGCTTAGCAGGCAGCAGTTGGAAGTGGCCCCTACATTTAGTCAGATGGGTGCTGTCCAGCACTGTGCCTTCCCCCATCAGCCACCACTGTCTCCGGCAGTTGTTTGAAGGGGCCCTCAGGCTGTCGGGGCCGTGGACTTGGGCCCCAAAGTCCAGTTCTAATGGAGCCACTGTGGACATTGAGACTAGAAACTACAGATAGCCGTATCCTCCAAGAATGATGGGGCTTGGTCTGGTCCAGCACTGCTCTTCTTACGTTCGAACTCCCTTTCAGGTTGGTGGCCACCCCTCCATCTTGTGAAGTTCATAATGTAACTATGCACCGTGTGGGAAAGTATCTGTCCTAGATCTCCCACCATCCAGCTTAATGGGATGAACCCCCGGTTGTAGCGTGCGGGAGAAAAACACCTGGTTCGACCCCAAGGAGAAGGATGGTCAAGGCCCACCTTCGTCCTTTCCCTCGCTCTTTGCCACTTCATTTATCTCCGGAATGAGAGCTACAAGTTTTCCGAGTGAGGGAAAGAGAGGCAGTGGAAGGAAAAAAACAGGAAAGGGCAGAAACTTGCAAAGCTCTCCGGGAGGCCATGGGGTGGGTGGGGGTGGTAGGAAGCAACTGGCTGCCCGGCGAAGGAGGCGGGAAAGACAGAGAACAGAGAAGGGCCGAAGGCATTCCAGAAAACCAGGACAGGCGTCGAGATCCCGCCGCCAGGCAAGACCGGGACACGTCTGCCGCTCCGCGCAGTGAGTGGATGCAGGGAACAATGCGACGAAGACGCAACGGCTGGGAGGGAAGTGGGGTGAGAGAGGGAAGGGGGAGGGAGGGGGCACGGCGGGGAGGTGGAGCTGTGGCTGCAGCTGGCGACTCCCGCTCTCCCAAGCTGCTGGGCGAAGGGGTTCCTCCACAGACGCAGCGAGCGAGCGCCGAGCGGCTGCAACGGAGCTCGCAGTCGCAGCCCTTCCTCGCGTCGGCGCTCAAGCGGCGAGGAGCTCGTGGCTGCAACTCGGGCGCCACAGGCGGCGGCCGCTGCTGGTGCCGCCTTCTCCGCCGGCCTCTGGGCTCCTCGGAAAGTTACCCCGGCTGCTTTGGGGAAGGAGCTGCAGTCTCTGCCTGCGTGAGGGAGAGGAGGAGGAGGAGCGGCGGCTGGGCTGCCTTGCGGTGCTCCAAGGGTAAGATCGGGCTGCCGCTTGGGCGCGCTTTGCCTCGTTTCGGGCACTTTGAACGGCCGCGCGTGCGCCGCCGTGACTTCTTGCCGCCGTGACCCTCACCTCCGCACGGGGGTGCCGCTTGTGCCTCAGCCGCTGCCCCTTCAAGCAGCCCCCTCCTCCCCGGCACACGCTCTGGGGTTCTCATAAGCCTTCGTCCCGTTTAAATTACTTTTCTCCCCTGGAGTTCGAATACTTTTAATGCCCACCCCAAACTTTGGGGCGCTGCCGACCCTCTCGGCTCCTCTTAAAAACGCGCTCCGCGTTGGGGTTCTCCTGCGCCTGGGATTTTGTCCCTTTCCCCGTTCCCCAAGCTAGGACGCTGCTTCTCTGTTCAGCATCCTTCTCCTCCACCTACACATCGCCTTCCCCTCCCTCCCCGCATGTTCTATAGCATTCTGGGCATGTCAGTAGAGGGGAACCATAATGTGTCAGAGTCCTGGTCCTTAGGCTTTTGACACCCCGTCAATATTGGGGTGCTTGCCCCCCAGAAAAATTCTGCCACCTTTTGTTACCCCCACTTGCTCAGTTCTTCACTGAGCTCTCCCTTTCTCCACCAAGTGCCCTGCATTGTGGCTCTCCTGCAAGGGCTGGTTGCCTTTAGTCCTTTTCTCTGCCCATATTTAATAGGCGCACATTCTAGGATGCAGCTCATATATCTCACAAAACTTCCCCAGGCGTGAAGTTTGAGGCTGCTTCCTCTAAAGTCCTGCTTCTTCCCTTCACACTGCTGGCTGCCTTTGGCGTTTCCTTCTGTCACCTATGTCCATCATGAGAGCGCCCGATCTGACTGCCTTGAACTCATTCTGCTTTCCTTTCTTACAAGGCAAGGTAATAGCGAAAGTCCCTCCTCCTTTCCCATTTTTGTTATTTTTTTTCTTAAGGGGCCAGTGAGCCCAAGCCAGATTGGTAGTGTGTGTTGCATTCTCCCGCGCCATCAGAATCAGTGGGATGTTTACAACCTGTGCTAGTCAGGAGGTAGGTGAGAAGAGTGCCATTGCCTGTTCTCCAGACAGGAGTGGTGTGTAGTGTATGTGGTGGTGGTTCAACTCTATTCCATTGCCTTTTGCATAGGAGGGGAGCTTTCTTGGACCTTGGTTGAATTGCTGGAGCATGCAGGGTTCCTTCTCTCCTTCCTTCACCAAGCCGGATGTACGTGCTTTCCTTAGTTGCCAGTTAGTTCCTTGTTCTCGGTGTTTGATAATAACAAAAAGAAGATGTATTTAGAGGTTTTGGATCATCGAAGGCAAACTAAACTTGCAGCTGGTCTTGAAACATTTTCTTGATACTACAATCTCAGTGGGTGATCTCCTGTCCTGCTACAGCACATGGAGCCAAATTCCTGTCCATAGTCTGTGGTCTTAACTTGAAATATCAGTTTAGTGGGTTGTCACCTTTAATCAACTCTCTTTGTACTGCTTTGTGCTGCTTTGTTATTTTGCCACTAACAGCAGAAGAAGTAACTGAATATATTGTTTTCTTATAGTTACCAGGAGGACTTGGAACATTTTGTTATAAGTATTCCTGTTCTTTGTTCTGGGCACCCTATAACTTGGAAAGTTTCTAATTATTTTTTGTGATTCTGCAACTATCCAAGTTACAGAATTATCTTGATTTCAGATACAAGTCATGTATCAAATGTGTAATTTAATATTTGCCAACGTGGAAGAAATACATCTGATAATCATTCAAGAATACAGGCAGTCCCCACGTTATGAACGAATTCCGTTCTTAAAAATGTCTTTAAGTCAAATATGTATATAAGTCGGAACAGCATAGCGTTCTAGTACGTTAAAATCAGCATTTACGCAAATTGCATAAATTACGCAAATTGCGTAGTATACTACGCTATGTACTCTACGTAAATGATGTAGCACCGGGGAACCCAGAAGTCCATTCTTAAGTATGGGTTGTCTGTAAGTTGGATGTTCTTAACTTGGGGACTGCCTATATATCCTTTCTGCTCTGTACAGATCTAGCAACTAAACTATTGTTTCAGCCAAGTCTCCAGTGGCTAATGCTTTATTTTAATAAAATATAGTGCAGAAAATTTGCTAGTCTGATACTTATTACAAGTTAGAATTTCTATTATTAGCTCTAGTTCTCAGTAAAATACGTTCCCCCTTGCTTTTAACATCTTGTTTGTTCTCTTCTTAACTCTTAAAAATCTAATCTGCTTCTCATGCAAAATTCCCAAACAAGGTGCCCTTCAGATGTGTTGGACTATAATTCCCATCATCCCCAGCCAGCAGATGATGGGAGTTCTAGTCCAACACAAGGAGAGGGTACCAGGTTGGGGAAGGCTGTTCCAATGCATGTGCATATCTTTGTGTTTGTCATAGTATAATAGTACTCCTGGACAATACTATTTGTTGGCTTCTGCCACTGAGGTTAGGAGAATAGGTAAAGGTTCCTGAAGTTACTGAACCTTCCTCTTTGGGGGCATATTGTATATCCTGCTGATTGAAACATGAAGAAATAGGCTGGGCAGTACCATTTCATGCTGCAGGTGTCTCTGTGTTTGAATGCTTCCCTCTATGTAAAGTATCTCTATACATGCAAGGTTAGCATGCTGGGGGAAAGGATGTTAACCTAGCCGTCTCCCTGATATGCTAGCTTCAATATACAAGGAAGGTATTATTATTATTGTTATTATTATTATTATTATTATTAAGGAAGTACGTACTAAAACATTTGATTCACACCTGTGATCTGAAGTGGAACAGTCCAGGAAGGGCAGAACTCGGCTCTATTTCTGCACATTTGAGATGATCCCCCTGGTCAGAGGTGTACTGATCATCTGTTATTTTTTGTGATTCTGCAACTATTGGGATCATAAGAAAGTAGCATGGTTGATAGTGAATGGCCCTCTAAGAAAGTTCTACAGAATAACTGAAACATTGTTGATTGGGAAAGCTGTTGAATTTCCATCCTTAAGAAATTTTGTAAATGAAAGATTGGATTGACATCTCCCTACAGTGCTGTCAATTTATGGTATCTTGCCATTGGATGGTATGCTGGACTTGATGAATTATGGATGGAGACTTCCAGATCTATGATTCTGTTTTCTAATACACAGTTTCCTTGCTAGACTGATAAAGTTTAGGATATGTCAAATTGCTATGAAATGGATGGGCACAGATATAGTCTTATGTTAGTTTTAAATAAATTCTTGTATATCTGTAGTTTCATCAGCCCAGTGAATGCACACTTAACCCTAGTAAAGATCCCAAATGCATTGGAAAACATTTGAGCCAAACTGTGCCCAGAGAGGGCATATATAGGGAGATACTTATTTGTCACCTTGGAGAGAGGCTGGAGAGGCAGAAAAAATGCCTTAACTCTGTTTGCTTGTGCAGATGTAGTGTTAAACCATATATAGGGAGATACAGTCATGCCTTGGATTGAGAGCATAATTCGTTCCGGAAACGTGCTTGTAATCCAAAACACTCATATCAAAACGAAATCCCCCCCAAAAATTTGTACAGAGATTTTTAATTTAAGCCGTACTACAGTACTTGTATTGCAAGACGTCGCTTGTATATCAAGTCAAAAAAATTTAAATAAATATTTAAAAATTTGCTTGTCTTGCAAAACACTCTCAAACCAAGTTACTTGCAATCCAAGGTATTACTGTACTGGGTTACCATAAACTATGGTTTGAAAACCTACATAAAACCAGGGCTTCACATCCTGTTTGCAGTCAGTTATTAATCATAATTAATGGTTAAGTAAAACAAACAATGGTTAAGTGTTATCCAAATTCAGACATAACAGGAAAACCATAGTTTCCCATCATGAATAAGCTATGGCAAGCCTTAGCTTGCATGCTTCTCTTTCCCCTCGGCTCCACTTTTGCATGCCAGAGGAGGAGATCAGAAACTTCTGCTTCCATTTTTAAACAAACTATAGTTCTGCATGATGTTTAAATGCAGGGAACTGCGATTTGTGTAAATTCTAATTAATGAGAACAAACCAGGATCAGAAACCATGGTTTGATACTGGCCTGTTCATGCCATGGTTTTCTGTTGGGTCTGAACCAGTCCATGAAGTTTGCGTAAGACGTAGTGAGCCATTTTAAATTGTTTTAGGGTGCAATTCAATGATGCTGCCTGTAATCCTCTGAACTTGAAGAATTACGGGCATCCTATGCATGGTGTGAGGAGCACAAAGGCAAAGGTTGCTTCTGCACTCTTCCCGCAATGCAAAACACTTAGACGGCCAATTTTGGCCTCAGAGTGGGTGGGTGGGAGTGTGTGATGCCACCAGGATACTTCGTAAGCTGGTGGAGCCTGACCTCTCCCCTCCCCACCCCCAAAAGCCTGTCTCCAAGGTTGTTCTTGTGATCGCAGAGCTGCAGCCGGTTCGGTCCTTTCCATGCTGGCTGCGAGGGCATGGGGAGGGTGTTCCAGGTTTGGAGTCCCAACTCTGAACTCAGGGCAAGTTTCTGAGGTTGGAGCTGGGACTCCAAATCATCCTATGGCCATCTACACGAGGATTGCGCTGTTAAGGACTAAGCCAAACTTGCGTTGTTATAAATGGCAACCTTTAATTCTTTGTTTTGGAAACTGTTTGTACATTTTGCTGTAAAGATCTATTTGATTTTCCTCTGAGCACTTTAATGCTCATCATAATTATTCAAATGTTTGGTCCCTGAAATACTAATATTTCAGTATTTATTGAAGCTAAAGTGCTGTTTATGTTAGACATTGCTAACGTACTGTACAACACAATGGAACTGCTATTTAATAGAAATGAAATGGGTGAAAGAAGGGAGAGGAAGACATCTTAGTTCCAATCTGCCTGCACAGTGAAACTTGTAATTTTGGTAGAACTTCTCCTGCTTTCTTCAGAGGACTCTGCCACTTCAGAATTATCCTGTGATAATGCCCTTTCAGTTCAGTTGTCCCTTTCAAATTAACTCAAATAACCCTTGTTTTGTAAGTTTTTAGAAACTAGAAGACTAGGCTGAATGTTCATGTACATCCTTTGAAGGGGATTTTTCAAAAAAATCAAATAATGCATGACATTTCTAGCATTTACAAATTGTAAAAATGAAGATACAATTAAAGGCTCAGATTGTGGGTGAGGAGGGGAGCCATTGCTGCTGCAGGGGGACCAAAGCTACTGAAACTGCCATTGACGTTGACGGCACCTCCTACAGCAGGGGTGGAGACCCCCTTTCAGCCTGAGGAATGAACTCCATTTTGGAGAAGCTTTCAGGAGCTGCATTCCAGTGGTGGGTGGGGCTGAAGGCAAAAAGGGGCAAGGTCAAAAATACCAAAATACCAGCATATTTTAGCATAAAGGTCTTACTGCCTGGAACTAAGCCTCAGGTGAGGCATTTCAACCTTTTAGAATGGGGAAAAATGCACAAAAGCTGGCAAACCACCAAGCAATCCATGGTTGGGGAAAGGGGTGAGGTCAGGGGAAAGGGGGTGTGACCATCTGGGGAATCCCAGAAGGCTAGATTTGGCCTGAGGCCTGTTCTGCATCCCTTATTGTGCAGTAATCAGGTCACACTCTATACAGCCAATGAGGTTCCATGTATCAAATGGACTGATGTAATGATGCATAGGTTAGTTAACAAGAAGTCTGACATCATACAGTGACTGTAGTGACATTACTCCATAAAGACTTTGCTGAAAGACACAACTTGCAAAAAATTGAGTATTTCAGAAGGGCCACCAAAATAACTGGGAAATTTAAAATGTTGCAGTTCAGGCTTAATAAACTATAATAGCACAAGAGACCCCCCCCCCGCCCAATCCTTCATCCATTTTGTCCTGATGTGTCACTTTTTCAATCTGTGGAAATGCTAGTACTGAAAGACTGCCTCTTTTTCTCCACCTCTCTGACAGCATCTTTATCCGAGGATGTTATTTTGTGTTGTAGTTTTTGGGATGGGAAGAGAAGGAAAAAATAATAATTGAAGTATGCTTGTGAAACTGCTGATCAGTCCTAAACTTCCTGCCAAGTTCTGTATCTGTGTTTGTTTAGTTGAAAACATTATTTAATACACACTATGATTTAGCTCCATTTTAAGCAGCTGAAAAGGTATGTATAGAAAGGAGTGGAACAACTTAAAACAAGAGCACCATCTGTTGCTGCAATTTTAATTCACTTGTTTCATTATTTATTTATTTATTGCTGTATTTTTATCCTACTTTTTGGACAATTATTGTCTCCCAAAGAGGCTCACAGCAATTTAAAAAAGAAAAAGAAAAAAGGAGAGAGACAGGACCTGCCATCAGGCTTACAAACGAAAAGGTCAAAACCCCCAAAACAACAACAACAACAACAACAACAACAGAAAAACACACCCAGGCAAAGGGGAATGGAGGGGAAAGGTAGAGGAGGGAGATCAGGTCTTTAAGGCCAGAACAAAGTGGTGAATTATAAGTGGACATTTATATCCAGTTCGGGCCAGGCCAGTATTTCCTTGCTGGTGTTCTTGCTTGAATAGCAATTGGTGGCTCGCCTCTTGTGCCTTTGGCTGATGGAGGGGCCAGAGTGTTCTTTCCCTTTTCCTTCTGCAGTCCCAGCAGAGCAACTGTCAGTTGGACCAGAGTGTTCTTTCTGGCAGGGAGAAGAAAGTGAGCCCCCTGCAACTACTTCTTCTTTGGCCGATAGGTGGGCCAGGTCAGTCTCCTGCTTGGCTTGATATTATTCCTGGGAAGCAGGGGGGTCCAGCCTCCCAGTGGCCCTGGGTCACTTGGCTAATGGCAGAAGCCAGAGTGTGCCTCTTTTCTGCTCTACAGTTCCAGGGCAACTGGCGACTTGTTTTCTTTTGGATCCCTTAATTGGACAATTTGGATTCTTACATTTAACATCCTACAACAAACCTTCTGTTTCACCTCCCCTGCTGAATTGTAATTGCATTAGATCAATCAAGGTTCTTTTCCCTCTTGTTATAGGTCAGTAGATAGCTGAGGAGGATTTAAAATAGCTTATTTCATGGAACTGGTCCTAGTAAACAGATGACGATAGTTGGTTTTGTATTTTTGTAGCTTAGTTCTGCCATTCAGGCTTGCCAATTTACTGTTCTGAAAAAGCTGGCATTCAGGTTTTTTTTTTAATCATAGCTATTCCTCACTAAACTTCTGGGCCCTTAGTCCTGCCAGACTTAGCGTGTTTCAACCTACCTATCGAGTTTATCAGGTTGTATACTGGAGATATGGTAAGTGAAACCATGCTATACTTTGATGTACATCAATTGACTGTAGCTATGTGTTGCTCATGATGATTTTATTGGGTAGTGCAGATGTGAAAGATCCCTTGCACTTCTTCATACTCACTCAGTGCTGAAGGTCTGCACTGTGATACACGTTTTATATCTGTGGCGAGGTTGTGGAACTCTGGAGGTTGGAGCTCACTTTAGGATATGGATGTGGTGGCTGTATATGAGATTTGCATATTATTTTGTTAATATGCATACAGAGCCAAACAAAAAATGATTCTCATGTGTGTAATTTATCTGCACTAAAGCTCACAGAGTAACAGAATGTAAAAATGGGAAAACATATTGCATGACTTCAATAAATAAATTTCTTCTTGCCCTTCCTCATCAGTACAATATTTAAGCTTTCACCTCTCTTCGTTGCTCGATACAAGGTTCTTCCATGGGTACTGCAGTATGGCTTGCGTTGTGGTAGCGGTTAACTTGATGCTATTAAAAACAAGACATTCTCTACCCACCCTTCCTCTCCTCCCAGTTTCTGGCACTTGGATGGATGACATTTCACCAGAAAATACTTGCCCAATTTAAAAACATGCATACACACAGTTCGAAGACCATATGTGCAGATAATGAGTTTAAGCTGATAAATAGCTAACAGATTTGCTTCAAATAAAGATCCCTCTACCAAGAAGATCCATTTTACTTCAGAATAAATAATCAGATTTGTCTGTTTTATTTGATTATCTCTAGTTCTGCCTTTTCTCAATTTGTTGTAGGGAAATGTCACATTCAGACCATTCATGGTTGATATAGGGCTGCTGGGTCTTCTCTATAGTTAGGACTGCAATTAGATGGTTAAATATTGTTATTGCAAGGACTGTTTTACAGTGGACCCAAAAGGAGAGAAGAATAGAAGCTGGGAAGTATACCATCTACATATGGCTCATGATGAAACTTTTCATAACATCAGCCTGGGAAGGCTGAGAGCTCAGATTTGACTTGAGATTGTATGCCAGCCTATATATCAAATAGTCTGGGGTAGACTGCCAACCAAATAGCACTAACTATTTTGGAACATACTTTGGGGGAAATCTATTCTTGTTTTTCCTGTTTCCTTTAAAAAGGTGACTATTTCTTAAACCTAGAGCAGTGATGACGAACCTTTTTGAGGCCGAGTGCCCAAACTGCAACACAAAACCAACTTATTTATTTCAAAGTGCCAACACTGCAATTAAACCTGAATTAAACCTGTTTTTAAACACAGCAATTAAACCCGTGTGTGTGTGTGTGAGAGAGAGAGGGGGGGCTGCCTTTCCTCGCCGCTGCCCTCCTCCAGGGACCCAGTCAGCCTCCTGGCCCATTGCGACAACGCCTGCGGAGCCTCCTGAGGTGGGACTTGGACCAGCAGCCCTCCGGCCGCTCCGGCCTCTTTGCTGCTGGCATGCCAGGGCCGCCCTCCGCAGCGCCGGGCCGAAAAGAGTCCTGCGGCACCCGCAAGCTCGCTTCCCAAGGGGACGCACCTCGGGCTACGGATGGGCTGCGGAGGCGGCGCTGGCTGCGGGGAGGCGCCCTGCGCGCCCTGTGAAAAGCGGGCAGTCCGGAGCAGGCACTCCCATCGGCCTGAGCCCGCGCGTAGGGCGTGACACCGCCTCGCGCTGCTGGCGGGGAGCGTTGGTGCCGCCCAGTGATGCTGCAGTGAAAGGCGCTCCCAGCCGGCCTCTCCGCCTGGGCGGTCACCAGGGTGACAGCGGCTCTCCAGGCCTGCCTGCCCCGCCCTGGGAGGACCTTCTCGGCCCTTCCCCGGCAGAGGCGGCGGCCTAGCGGGATGCCAGGCGATGCTCGGCGGTCCGGAGTGGGCGCTCCCATTGGCCCCGCCCACTGTGTCATGGCCTGATCCCACGTGCGGGGTGTGACGGTGCCTCGTGCCACCGGCGGGCCGGGGAGCATTGGCGCCACCCAGTGATGCCGCAGCAAAAGGCGCTCCCAGCCGGCCTCTCCACCTGGGCGGTTGCTGGGGCGACAGCAGCTCTCCAGGCCTGCCCGCCCCGCCCTGGGAGGACCTTCTTGCCCTTCCCCGGCAGAGGCAGCGGCCTGCGGGATGCCGGGCGACGCGTGGCAGGCAGGAGCGGCCGCTCCGCCCACTTCCGTCCTTCGGTGGCTTCGCCCCCCTGTGCCCCCAAAGCCACTCGAGGGCTGGCGACCTATGGCTCGCGTGGCCACAGAGCGGTCCCTGCGTGCCAGATGTGGCACGCGTGCCATAGGTTCATCATCACTGACCTACAGCTTCAGAGATAAAGTGGGATGCAAATGGCTTGTGGTGGCTTGTGGATTTGTGCCTGCTTGTGTTGTACATTCTGCTCATGAATAGCACCTATATAATGTTTGCTGCCTTTTATGGGTGGTGAACTTAGTAGAATGGCTTAGTCTGGGGGGCACTGCCTGCTCCTCTTCTAGAGTCCTTCTCTTGAGAGGGACCATGCAATCTTAATAATGTAAACTTTGCTTCTCAAGAGTATTCTTTTTTTTTTTTGCCCAATCACAGAAGATTGTCCATTCTTCCTCAGAACTGCTTTATTTCAGTTTCAATTTGAATGGCCATAGTTTGCCCTGATGGGGCCAGTTATACAATAGTAGTTCAACTGGTGGCACAGTCTTTTCTTGCAAGTAGCTTAGCACTCCTTGTTTGGGCAGTTTTGATTTCCTCCCAGTTCAGTTCTGAGTACTGCCCTGTTTTCTTCCTTGGCTCACTCATCTGAATCACCTGCTCTAAGGTAGGTTCTTCATTAGTTTTGTATTTCTAGTCTGTTCTCTTTGAACATGTTTTGTCATAAATTTAATTCATTATTCTCCAATATGAGTAACTAAAACTAGACACATTGGGTTTTAGTATTAGATAGGAAAGCAGAAAAGAGACAGAGCAAAGCCTTAGGCCAGTGATGGCGAACCTTTTTGAGCCCGAGTGCCCAAACTGCAACCAGGGCAGGGCAGTTTGGTGCCCTAGGCGAAATGAAATTTAGCGCCCCCCCTCGTGCTGTGGGGGGGGCTCCGGAGCAAAGCAGCCCTGCTCTGCAAACCCCCCCCTGTGCCGCCACCACCACCAACCTACCTTCCCCCCGACCTGGCTGCCGCCTCCTCCTCCAAGGAGGAAGATGACGCGACGGGACCCCCGCACTCTGTTTTTTGCCGGGGAAACCAGGGCAACAGGGCTGTTTAAGCCCTGTTGCCCTGGTTCCTCCCGCCAAAACAATGCGGGCGGGGCTCCGGAAGCGACGCGACGCGGAGAAGGTAGGTGTCGGGGGGGTCGGGGGGTGGTGGCGGCGGCAGGAGGCGGGCGGGGGGAGGCGCGGCAGTGGCGGGAGGGCGGGGGAGAGGCGCAGCGGCGGCGGGTGGGTGGGCGGGGAGGCGCGGCAGCGGCGGGGGGAGGCGGAGGCCTGGCGGGGGCGGTGCGGCGGCAGCGGCAGTGAAGAGGAGCGCAGCGTTTCTGCGCCCTCTTCAGCTGCGCGCCCTAGGCAACCGCCTAGTTTGCCTAGCGGTAGCGCCGGCCCTGACTGCAACACAAAACCAACTTATTTATTTCAAAGTGCCAACACTGCAATTAAACCTGAAAACCGAGGTTTTAGTTTTAGAAAAACAACTCATACAGTTGTCCGAACTAATTAACATCTTTTGTCTTAAAAGAAAAACACAATAGCAGAGCTTTCAATGATACAAACAGGTTTTTGTTGAAAAATAAATCAACTCAAAAAATTATTATAGTACTACATTGTACACATAGCCTGAAGGGAATTTATACAAACCTTTTAAATAATTAGGCACATGTATTTTTGGATAAGGGATTCTCAACTTGTAATATGATTATATGCCAGACTGAAATTGTATGGGGCAAGCTTTACCTCGGGTCCTTTCCCTGCTTCTACAGGGGTCAGATTAGTCAAAGTAAAAGTCAACCTGTACTAGGATGAGCAAGATAAACAAGAAAACTAAACGTGCTTAACACATTTTAAACACTTTATGTCTTGGACTGCAAACACTGCCTTAGGTAAAAGTTTGCATTGGGCATGCTTTTGCACAATTAATGTGATTTTTGCTCTTGCATGCATGCTGATAATTTGTCAAACCTTGGCTCATACTCCGTTAGTTTGAGAGCAACACATGCAGCACTCAGGTCAACTGTTAGGGCTTTACATCCAAGCCATGCTCTGTGCATCATTCTTCAAAATCTTTTAAATGTGATAACAATGTAGAAAAGAATTCTGTAACAGGAATTCTAGAATAAAATCATTCTGTTCCACACTGTGAGAAAGAACAAGATCATTAGTGTTTTGCAGAAGGGGACAGTCTTGTCGCGATCTGGTGACCAATGGCTCGAGTGCCCACAGAGAGGTCCCTGCGTGCCAGCTGTGGCACCTGTGCCATAGGTTCGCCATCACTGCCTTAGGCTCACATGCTTCCCCTTCCTCTCTCCTCCCATATGACCAGGAGGTGGAATAAGCCAAGATTCAGTTTCACTTTGCCTGATTCCTGGTTTGTTGTTATGTGTGAACCAGGAAATGTTTGTTAAACAAGCCAGCTTCATAACCCTTGGTTTGGAATTGATTAGAGTTTGTTAAATGGTGATTCCAGGTTTGCACATAACAATAAGGCAGGAATTGGCTAAAGTGAAACAGAATCCTGTTTTATTCCTCCTCCTGGCTGCACAGGAAGAGAAAAAGGGGAAAGGGGGAGCGCATGCACATAGTACTAAAATATGGTTTTGTGTGAATGCACTCACAGTGTTTGAAACTGTCATCAATTAAGAGAACCACATTTCAAGAGCTGGCATGCTGCCATTCTGTAAGTTTAGTATATTTTCAGCAAATAACATAATGTAGATACGTTCATGCAGTGCGGCATCTTTAGTACTGCTTCTAAAATTCCTTTGGCACTTAACTGTCATACATCAGAACCTTTTCATGAAAAAGCAAATATAGTAACTGTTTTCATAATAACTTCTTAAAAGGCATAAGAGGTGTTGGGAAGGCAATCTTAAATTCAACACATGAACCATGGCTGTAAAAATGTTACGTGTAGCAGCAGTGTAAAAACGGCCCTACTTAAAACTGGGCATTATGCCACTTCAACTACAGTTCATTCCTTCTATTTCCAGTGTTCAGGCATGATTACTGTTGCCTGTGTAGCCAAAATGGCACAACCCATGCACAAGAAGGCATTATCATTAGGCTTGGGAGACCCCAAGGTTTGCAAAGGTACCAAAAACCTTTAGGGGGAAAACTCTAATGGGGGAACCCCCAAAAAACAGCCCACGGTAAAAAAAAAAAAAAAGCGCCCGTTAAGTATGCTCAGTGGCCATGGTTTGCTAACTGATGTGCGTGTGTGTATGCGCAGCCGGAAAACCAGGATGAGGAGAGGGGGGATAAAATGAAGTATCTTGAAAGTAGGCATGAATAGATAGAACCTTGAACAGGAACTCTCCACATTATATCATATGGCTGCAGATCCCATTCAAGTGTACATCCTAGTGGAAAATTGATGCACTGCGGAAATGGTCATGTAGTTCTGATTCTGTCATATGTTAGGATTTGCCATAGTAAGTAAATCACCTCTCCCCCCCACCTTCTCTTATTTAGATAACACGGTATATCATTTGTAGCTCTTCAGTTATACAAGAAAATGTGTTAGTGTGTTCTTAGATCTTTGCACTGCTGCTGGCATAATCTTGGTTGCTTCTTTGGTTTTATTCTGTTTTAAACTTACGATTTTATAATTACGTTCTCTTATGTTATTGTATTTTATGGTTTTAAACTTTGTCTTGTAAACTTCCCAGAGAGCTTCAGCTAATGGGGGGGGTATAGAAATGTAATAAATAAATGAATAATATTTCCATAATTCAGGTCTTTCTTTGAGGTCTCAATGAGTGTACATATTGAATATAATTGGCTAAAAGTGGCTGTTGCCTACCTGTCTGCTTTACCCCTTCTCCTCCTATTGTCTGAGCTACTGGGATGTCATGGAATGTCAATCTAAGCCAGGGGTCCCAGGTACCGGTCCGTGGCCTGTTAAGAACTGGGCCGCACGGTCCGCGGCCGCCACACCACCCAGTTTTATGAAAATGCTTGTCGGGGAGGCGAGCAGAGGGACGAGAGGCGGGGGATGCTCGCCACAGCTCGCGAGCACCCTGAGAGCCAGGTGGGGTGCTCATGGCGCGTCGTGGCGGGCAGCGCAGCAGGTGGCTGCCGCACCGCCTGGCCACTGTGCCCGGCCGCTGCGCCCAGCTGCCACGCCGCACCCAGCCACCGCGCCCGTCCGCTGCGCCACGAGCACCCCTCCCCGACGAGCATTTTTGTAAAGCCGGAAGTGACGCGAGCGGTGCCACACCCCCCACCGGTCCGTGGAAAAATCCCCAAAAAGGTTGGGGACCGCTGATCTAAGCGATGGTTTTGATGACACAGAAGCCCAAGGTTAAACAAACTGTGGGTTGTTCAGGAGCGAGCAAACATACCGGTACTTGCTCCTGCCTGCTCCCACTGTGCTAAACAATCCAGGGATGCACTGTTCTGGGTTGTTTAGCGTGATGTGCAAATCTGAAATTGTGGGTTATTTAAACCCCAAACAACCCACAATTCTAGGTTAAATCCACAACAACCCACAATTCTAGATTTGCATGTTGCGCTAAACCACCCAGGGGAAGAGTTTCCCTGGGTTGGTTAGCGCAACGGAGCAGGTGAGCGGTTGGGAGCCAGCACATGCGCTTTCTCCCGTTCATTCACAACAATAAGATAAGGTGGTTGTCTTATTCGAACCAGGTCTAGCTGTTTAAAATGGAGAATTCAGCAAGAGAATGTTGATAAATAGTGTAGTTTCTTTAAGAAAATGAAAGGTCAGTTTGTGTTTGAAAAACCTCTTGCATGATCTAGAGACAAGGATGCTGTGTGTCTTATTAACAGGAAAAGTGGGGCAAGGCAATCTGGCAGGCTGAGGACTGGGAAGCTGGTCTAGACATAGGGGGCCTGAGGGGAAAAGTGAATTGGAGGGGGGGCAGTTTAATTAATAGGGTCAAAAAGGAAAATGGGCTAGTAATGAACCGCACAGGGTCATGGACGGCAGGGGTTGCATGCTGTAGTTGGGAAATGGGGCAGACAGGCCATGTTGTAGAAGGCCAGGCAGTGAGACGTCTGCCTTGATAACATTTGACCTCACTGCTCCTTTAACCACAGATGCAGTGGGTGAGGCAAAAAAAGTGTAGGAAGCATTGTATGCAATGTGTTTTTCTGTGGGGGAAAGAATGCCTCGTCGTGAATCCAGGTTTCTCTCAAGGTACTGCAGCGGTTGCAGGATAGTGTATTTTCCCAACGTTCTTTCAGCAAGGCTTCTCCCGCTCTCCCATCGCACACTTTCCAGCTGGTGATTCCTTTGCTATTGCAAGTGCAGTGTGGCAATGCGGGTGTAATGGGTGCTTGCCCCATGCTCCCCTCCCCTTCCATTCAAATACACGGACCTTGCCCCATGTCATTCTGAGACTTACCTCCCTATAATTATTTTGAGGTTTTGCATTCACCCCACTCTCTTCTTACTTTGTTCACAGCATTTCTCGGTGGCTTCCCAAGGGGCAGAAGGGGCAGGATTGAATGGGTTGTAAGACCCTATTTACTGCATGGGTGCTACTGACATGTTTCTTAAGCCCATTTTTCACCATTTCTATCGCTGCTGCCCCCATTAAGGCTGTGGAGGCTGCTGTCGGGAGATGTATGCACTAGCAGGAGATCCATATCATCATAATCATCATCACCTTTTATTTGTATGCTGCTTTTCCACAAAAAATGTGCCCAAAGCGACTCACAACATAGCAACAAATAACACCAAATATAATATACAAAACATCAAGGAACACTGAATATAATATTCAAAAAATAATAATTTACAGAATATAAGAATAGCAAATACAAGTTACAAAATATAAAACCCCCCCACTAAATATAATATTCAAAAATACAATAGAAATAATTACAGATAACCATAAACAATTCAATAATAATTATACTAAGGTTAAAAAGAAGTAGCAGTAGCAGCTTTTGTAGCTGGAGTCAGCCAGGCCCCACCCTTCCTGGCCAGGTGTAATGAGCCAGGGAAGCAGGGACCAGGTCTTGCAGGACTCACAGCTAGATGGTCTCTAGGCACCTTCAGCAGGAACATACACACAAGGGCCAAGCAGATGACTTTGTGGTGGGGCACTAAGACTGCAGGCCTATACCCACTTACCTAGAAGCAAGCCCCCCTGAGCCGAATGAGACTTACTTTGAAATAGTTGTGTATGGGATTGTGCTGGAAAGGAACAACTCAACTTACTATGCTTCTAGTATGCTGGCATGAATACAAGTTTCATTGTGGTAGCCCTGGTACTGAGGAATGAGCTCCCTGAGGAGGTCTGCTTTTTTAAAATTTATTTTTTTATCTCATTTGTCTCCTTTCAGAGACAGATAAAAATGTGTTTATTCCATTAGGATTTGGGGAACTAGGGCTCTTAGATTGCTGACTGGGGATGTTCCTTTGCTTCTGTAAATCATTAGGTTTTATGGTTTCATGGTCATTTAATGCCATTAACTTTGTTATGTAAATGTGTAGAAAAGCAGTATATAAATATTGTAAATAAAAATTCACTCTAAGTGTGCTGTAAAATACAATTGCAGAACACCTGTGGAACAAGAAAAATATAGTTGGGGAGTGCTCTGAATAGCGTGGAGAGTTCCCCTATGCCAAATCATATCTGAAAAAACACCCTTCCTTGAACTGGAGGTTGTTTGTTTATTTTGTAAAAGAATGTACTCTTCCTCTTTGAAGAAAATGTGCTTTTCCTCTTCTTATGTCAGCATAAGAAGACTGTATTGACTTATTGAATCCATTTTTAAACTAACTCAGGAGGATTGCCCCTATTTAGGAAGTCACCTTTTATGTTTAAGCAAAATTGATATGGCCGTCTTAAGTAGATTCCTTATCTTAAATTGTAGCAGACGGTTCCCATTGCAAAAATAAACAGGCATCTGTTGTATTTTAGGTTGGACGCAGCCAATAAAGAAAGTTGAAAGTCGATTCAGAGCAACTTCCCTTCCTGTGGTGTGCACACACTCCTCCCTCTGGAGGAGATTTGGAGGGCGTGTGGAAGTGCTGCGGGCGGGAGGACACAAAAGTCCCATTCCACGAGTGGTATCCTTCTGCTGGTGGAATGAAGATTCTGGATCCAAGCCCCAAAATGCAGGCAGCTGTGTTGTTCCATATCAACAGACCAGTTCTAGCACTTTTCCTATCCACCTCCTGGAGCAGGTCTTTTGTAAAGCTACTGGATCTTAATTGCCCATTCAAGACCAGGCCATCTCAAAATACTTTACATTACAAGAGGGACAGCTCACAAAAGTTACTGTGAGGATTGCAACTGTGGAGGATGGCAGCTGACATGATTCCTGCTAATCAAAAAGTCCTGGTGCTTTGACCCTGCATACCTAGCTCCACTACACCACTGAACAGAACACAGTAACACCAATGGGCATTTGCTTAGCATCCATGGCAACTCCGGAGATATATACCAATTATGGTGCAATTTACTGATGACACCCCCACATCAGCTGTGTATCGAAGGGACCAGTCTTTGAATGGCACACACACACACACACACACCACACACACCACACACGGACACTGCAGCTCCCTCAACTGTGAACCACAATATTGCACCTAGTATCATGCCAGTCACTGGCACATTCCAGTGATACCTGCAGATGAAGACTTAAATCCTGTTATACTGAAACATACACATGGCCAGCAAAAACCAGAAACAAAGCATGACCCTTTCAATAAGCAGACAAACAAGGAGGAAAGAGCTGACAGTCGAGCATAATTCAGCCAGTTCTACAGTTCACTTGTAAGAAGGCACGTTTGGAGAAAACCCAGGAAAAGTATTTATATCCTGCTGGGAGAACCACATGTTTCTGAGGAGAAAATGCTTTTTTTGCCAAAAGAAGTAAGGATACACTGGCCATGCGACAATGGCCACAAGTGAACTGTCACAGGCAACAAGCATTACCATGATGGGGTACTGACATGGGAAATGGGAGAGGGGAGGTTCACATCCTACCAGGGGAAATGTGGAATTAAGGCAAAACTTAAGCAACACCAAGTAGGCCGCTCAACAAGATCTGCCACAGACGGCCTTCTCCTTGTCCCTTCAGCCAGAGCAGCTAGACTGGTGGAGACGAGGAAGAGGGCCTTTTCTGTGGCAGCCCCCGTACTGTGGAACTCTCTCCCGAGTGACCTCCGCCATGCCTCCTCTCTGCTGAGCTTCCGCCGCTCACTAAAAACATGGCTGTTCAGGCGGGAATATGGGGTGGGCTAAGATTTTAAAATTTTATACTGTTTTAAATGTATTTTATCCTGTATTTTATCTTGTGTACATCGCCCAGAGTGGCCGGTTGCTGGCCAGATGGGTGATAAATAAATGTAAATAAATAAATAAATAAATTATGTGCACCCAGCCAACAGTGATAATGTGAGAGACACAAAAGCAGAGGGGACAGGTCTAGAATCTATATATCACCCTCAACAGAGCAAGTCTCTAAGGATACAGCCATGGGAACAGACAAAAGAACACAGCATGGGGCATCTATAATCTCCTAGTAGCCCAGACCAGAAACAGCCATAAATATCAGGACTAAAAGAGCTACTTTATGACCTGTGGCCTAGTGAAACAGTTTGGGGCTTGCATGCATGAGGCCCCAGGCCCAAAACCTGGATGTAATAACCCACTAAAAAAGGCTGGCAGGAGTGCACACACAGTACAGTTCCATATCCATTCAGAGTGGTTTGTGGACCAATAGCCCCATGTAGCTAATTGCTTGGCTCTTATGTTCCCCAGATTGCCTTTCCATTTGCCCAGGTGCCTTCATCTCATCCAGCCACATTGGAGATCCACCTCTTGGGGCAGATACTGTAGTCACTGAGACAATGTTCGCTCATCATCACCTGTAGTAAGTCGCAGTAGAATTCTGCCTGCGGTGAGTGCCTGTGCTACTGCACAATGATTTATGCTGTGATCCCGCAACCACGAGTGAGGTTGGAGTGTAGTATGTGGTGACGACCTAGAAAGATGGCTGGATTCCCTGATGCCTTGAAAAGTACATGGTGAGAGCTTGCCTGCTTTTGGGAATTTCATGGCTATGAGTCTTCCCCTCCTTTGCACAGTGCCTACTTTGCTTGTGTACCCTCTGTGAGAGCTGGACTGACCCGGGTTCAAAAGCTTCCCTAGCCAGTGACCCTCAGTCCCAGTCACGCAGGCGGAAGGAGGAGATAACAGCAGTTAATAAAGATTAAAGAGTTTATTTGTAAGACCCAATTACATGGGATTAAGGCAAGCAATGCATCTCTTACTCACTACATCATTGCAGATACAAATCCAATACCCCAGTGGTAAGGCTAGATGAAGTGAAGTCCAGAACAAGACACATGTCGAGTCGAGACGAGAGGAGAAGAGAAGAGAAGGAGAAGAAGTGAAGCTATCAACAAGTGTGTTAGCTTTATACCATAGACCCTGCACCTATAAATAGGATATTACTCACCCCAGTTGTATAACCTATTCATCAACATGTTGATTCCAAACCTGTCCAAGGTTGCTGAGTCATATCATCTTGAGACTATGTCTCGTGACCAAAGACCTTGTGTACTTGAACTCAAGAGACACCCACCAGGTCAGGTGATAATCCTGATGTCAGGTGGTAATCTCGTTCTGCCTATGCAAAACCCAACACCCTCTGTGGGAGACATGCTATCATCTGTTGGGGGACAAAGCATTGTTAAGCCAATACACTTATTTTATTTATTTATTTTTACTTATTTCTTGAATTCGTATCCCACCATTCAACCAAATGGTGCTCAATGGTAAACATACAATAAACTATTTAAAAAATACAATAAACAATAAAAAATGTTCTTATTATTTAAATTTATGGCCTACCTTTCCACTAAATAGTGCTTAAGGCAGCTAACAGCAATAAAATACAAAGAAAAATACAAAATAACAATTAAATACATTAAAGCAAGTCAGGTGACAGACATCAATAACAACAGTACATTAAAAACAACAGTATATTAAAACAATTTCCACTAACTTAACAATGGCCTTAACCAGTGCTTTTTTTCTGGAGAAAAGGGTACCGGAACTCTTGGATTACATTTCCTCGGGACTAGATGGCGATTAAATTGTAATGCAATTAATAGAAGAAAAGGTGCTGGAACTCAGTTCCGGTGAGTTCCACCAGAAAAAAAGCCCTGGCCTTAACTAGTCTGCTTATGAATTCAAAGGCCTCCAGAATAAAAAGATATTTGCCAGCTGGCAGAAGGTCATCAGAGGCAGGGCCAGATGAGTCTCCCCTGGCAAACAGTTTCAAAGCCTGGGATCAGACACTGAGAAGGCCCTCTCTTGAGTTCCTGCCAAACATGCTTCAGATGTTGGTGGGGCAGAAAGAATGGCCTCTTCCAAAGATCTAAAAGCCAGGCAGGCTTGTATGGGAGAAGGTGGTCTTTTAGATAACCTGTACTTGCCTGTGTAACGGTGCCTAAAATTGCATTCTTCATTCCAATGAAGCCAGTGAGGTTAGGAGTGCAAAGCTGTGCTTACTTACTTGGGAGTGGGTTGTTGTTGTTGTTGTTGTTGTTGTTGTTGTGTATATATACAGAGAGAGAGAGAGAGAGAGAGAGAGACAGAGAGACCGCCCAACTAGCAGATACCCTCGGGATGGTTTACAATAATAAAAACTCCCAAACAACAATAAAATAACAACCAAAACAATAAATACAACAATGAAAATATTAAAGCATTAAATTAATCAAAGAGCCAGCAGTAAAATTACTAATTGGAGCAACAGATTAAAGATTAAATGCCTGCTGGAAGAGTAAGGTCTTAACCTGGTATTTAAACGTGTACATACAGTGAGGGCACTGTATATATATTTTTGTGGGCACTGTATTTTTACAGGCACTGTATTTTTTAATGAGCACTAGCATATGATAATAACTTTTGTTCTATAAGTCAAAATGTTTAAAACACCTTTCTAAAAAGGCACTTTATTCCAAATTCACGATCTAGAGACATTTTCTAGACTGATAGTGGTTGTAAGTATATTGTAGAGTGCTTTGCTAATTAAATATGATACTTTTGCTTTCAAGTTGTATGAAGGGACATGCCAGTTGTGACTGATAGAGTCTCAAGAGATTAAGGAACAACCAGTTCTCAGAGTCTGAAAGGATTAAGAGTTTTTCCTCACCTAGTGAAAGGATCAGAAGCTTTCGCTTCTCATTTGGAACACTCACTAGTTGGACTATTTGGGAAATATTTTTGAGGACTGAGAAGGATGAAATAAATAGAGCAAAAATAGTTTCTTTTTCTACCTGAGAACATTTTCCTTACATGTTTTTATTTGCTCAAAACAGCAAGTTTATTTCTGTTCTAAATTACTTTCCAATATTTCTCCCTACCTTTATTAATTTATATTTTGTTGCATGATTGTTTTTTTTGGTGTTTTTTAAAACAATCCTTTACAGCCCCATTCTGCCCCCCAGACTTTGTTTTAGATCTCCAGCACATTTTGTATGAGCCATGTACGGTAGGTTTATTCAACTTGCATGCTCCTTGAAACAGGAGCCTTGACCTTCTGTGAGCTTTGCATTGTGCTGAGAATATCCTGAATACTTAACAAATAATAAATATTAATAATAGGGCTCTTTGAACTTGCAGGCTCCTTGCTACTTAAATTCACCTGTTCCTGCTACTTATCCTTTATTCAAAGCAATTACTGTAATCTTATTGTGATATAGTAGTAACTTACACCAGATGGGGATGTGACAAGTATTGGATTATATCTGAGAGAATCAGCAGAACCGTTATATATTACAGATTCTGAAACTATACAACATTGAGACTCTTCAAGCCGACGGAGATTTGCCCAAGAGTAATAGAGATTCATAGGATCATCTGGCTTTGTGTTGGCTGCTTGAAATCAGCAACTGTGTGCATTTGGCTGCCCATAATGAATTGTCATATATGCCACACATAGCTGCAGGCATTGCTTTTAGAACGATACTACTAATCCACATTTAGGATAGTTTGCCATTGTGTGCAAGAAACCCATCGCCCCATCTAGTAGTGCATCTATCATAGAGAGAGTTGTGTTGTATGCAGTGATTTCAAGGGGATTTCTATTGGACACCACTTGCCTGATGCTTAGATGAATTGGTCAGCAGACAATTGAAGGGACTAGTGGGCAAACTACTAAAGCTCATCTAGAGCTGCTAATTTTTGTACCGAGTCTAGGGCACTACACATCAAAAAGTGAGATATAACATCTTTGAAGGAGGTGTATTGCAAAGTTCAGCTAATCACTATATGTGGTGTGCGGGAAGAGAATCCCGCCGCCCCAAATTATACAGTGATTCTGCTCATGTGATACACACACACACACACACGTGTGTGTGTATGTTGTGAAACTGAACTTTGGATTTCTACAAGATTTTTGCATTAGATGAATATCCAAGTCCTCTCTTCTGCAAAGGGAAGGGCTGTAGGTCAGTGATAAAGCACATGTTTTTTACGCAAAAAGTCTCAGGTTCAATCCCCAGCATCTCCAGTTAAGGCTGGGAAAGACCCTCATCTGAACACCTGGAAGGCTGCTGCCAGTCAGTGTAGACCAGCCTTCCCCAACCTGGTACCTTCCAGATGTTTTGGACTATAGCATTCCTCACCATTGGCTGTCTGGGGCTGATGAGGGTTGAAGTCCATAACATCTGGAGGGCACCACATTGGGGAAGGCTGGATGTACACAAAACTGTCATAAATCCATCCAGTTCCAAGATAAGCTGTAGTCATTATCACAGTCCGAGGGTCGAAGCCAAAATATATCATTCCTCAATAGAGCAAACGTAAACCAGTTCAGGATCAGGCAAAGTTGTGGTCAAGGTTGTTCCAAGGATCAAAGGTACAGAAGTCTGAGGTTGGGAATGTCAGGAGCGTCTGGCTGTAACTGTATTGGCAAACAATTGCTTCCAGCATCTGAGTGTGTTTGGGACCTGCCTTTTGAGCAGGCGCTGATTAGTAAGGCTGCCCAACTGGGTCAGGCTGCACGTAGCCTGGCCCCACCCCAAACACACTCCAGCACAGCTGGTGTCTGTCTGACCTACTGAAGGCACAACAAAAACTGAGCTAGACAGACAAATGGTCTGAGACAGTATAGAGCAACTTCCTATGTTCTTAGGACTCCAAGTGAGATTTGTAGCCTTTCTACATGATGAGGCATTTATTGGCGCTCGTGATTCCTCACTCACGGTAGTTTGTGGGTGCTTTACATGACGTTGTCATCCTCCAGGGCCTCTCATGCTTTGCAACCATTTTAGCCTCCCGCCCCCCTTAACCAGGAAAATGGTATATCCCTGAATGGTGGACATGAAACCCCCTCATGTATTTGTGCAATTCTGCTATGCCACAGCACCACCTAGTGGTTGTATAATGGAACATACAGAAAGCGGAGAAAGAAAAACTCTGGGGGAAAACGTGTAAAGGAGCCAATCTTAATCCCACAAAGAATCTGGAAGCAGGAGCCTCGGTAAAGTGGTGGGTTAAAAGCCTCATGTAGAAAAGCCCTTGTTCACTTCCCTGTGCTGGTCTGGCTATGCCAATTTATGACCTTCTGAAATTACTTTTTGTGTTGTTGAATGACATGCACAACAACATTTGTATATTTTGACCTTTGTAATATTGATTGTAAGGCTCAGTCAACACTAGTCAACATTAAATGCACTTGCAGTAGAGCATTTAAAGTTGCAGCATCCACACTCTGGAACAATTTACCAGTTGACATTAGACAGGCCCCACAGTTCTGACATTCAGATATCTTCTTAAAACTCATCTCTTTACACAGGCTTTCTCTGAAGTCTGCCCCAGCCAGCTATGGTGTGTAGCACACAGTAATACAGTTACTGAATCACAGTTTTATTGCTGATTAATTTATATTATGCTGTTTTTATTGTGATGGTTATTGTTGTTTTTATGCCATTGTATTTTATGTTCACTGCCTTGATACCTTTGTGGAAAGTGGTATATAAATTTGAATAATAAAAAAAATAAAAGAAATAAATCTCCAGTTTCAATCATTATTATGACCAAAATCTGACCCCCTTCCACAGCGAATGTCCATGCCTCTGAAGCATCAGTTCCGAATGGAAAATATACTTTCAAAAGGTTTATTTTTTGACAGTGCTTTGAGATTGGTTTGTGCAGAGTACATGTCTCAAACTAGGATGATAAATTGTTCACTTGAACTCCCAGTAGGCCATTCCTGTGTGTCCCTTTGTAGTTCCTCCATCAAAGAGTTACAAGTTTTACTCCTCTTAAGTGATATTGAGAAGAAAGCTGCTCCCTGCTACATCCTGGCTAATAATGTACTCTGCTGAATGAATAGGGCCAGAATTGAGAATAAATGTATACGTGTTCTTGGATTGCAGTAGCATTTTGCCCACACAAATCACATGGATTTAGGTGAGGTGGATTGTATTATAAATCAACAGGCAAAAAGTAAATGGTGTGACATCATATTATACAGGAGCTTCTTTTTGAGATGTTGCTTGAGAAGATTTGGTTATATACAATCAAAATTCAGAATTTGTTACCTTGTGATAACACTTCCTGTCTTAGGGCTGGCCTACAGGTTATGGCCCTCATGTAAAAAGTGCTGCTATGTAGTGGTGATTCCTTATGGGGATTGCACTGTATGGCAGTGTTGTTGGCACCACCTGTAAAGCCTCTGTGTTAGATGCTGCCAGATTTCTGCAGTATTGCTGTGGGTAATATCCTCTTTGCAGCAGCCTCCATACAGGGCCTGTAATGTAATAAGGCACTCCATACAGGGCCTGTAATGTAATAAGGTATGTTTCACCTACTTACTTACTCTTGCTGAATCTCACTGTGTTTCTCTTTGGAGCCTACCCATCACAGGTTACAACCCTACGTATTGTTTATGTGATTGCTTATCTTCAGATGAGAGTGAGCTGAGTGGAGATCCACAGTACTTGCCATTTAAGGGAGAGGGCTTTCAGTTTTAGACCAGTACGCTTCAACAGAGGTCTACCATTTTTGGCTGGCTTTGCTAGCCAAACCAAAAACTGTGGTTACCAGTTTCCTCTTACCTGGCAACTGGATGAAGGCAAGCACCTCTGCCCAACAGCAAAATCTGTCCTGCAGGGAAGTCAGGCGGGGGGCATTCCAGCTTCAGTTGGAGCTTGGTGAAGGGGCTCAGAGTCCCTCTTCCAAGCAGGGCACTGCAGCAGTCTTCCCCTCTGCTTCTCTTCCTTGCAGGAAGGAGAGGTGTGTGTAGGAGGGTGAGCTTCAGCCAGTCAATAACAGTAAGATTCTTGCCCTCTTCTCTTGAAGGAAAGAGAGACAAGGAGTGTACTTCCAACAACTTCCGCCAGCTTTGGATCTGGGGAAGGGGTGAAGATAGCTGCAAAGCTGCTGGGCCAATTCCCACCCACCTCAGTAGCTCAGAGTTGGGAAGAAGGCTTTTTGCTCATCACACTTTCCAGACGGTGGTGCCACACTCATTGTGGGAAGTGTTATTGTTGAAGTCTGCCCTTGATTAGCTTATATATTCAAGGTATAAGCATACATTAACATTAGTTTGAAAAGTAATATGTAAAGAGGAAGGCTAACCATGAACCCCACTCTCTGATGTGCTATTATATTTATTATTATTATTTATTATTAATATTTATTTATCGCCCATCTGGCCGGCAACCGGCCACCCTGGGCGATGTACAGACAATAAAATACATAAATACAATAAAATACATTAAAACAATATAAAAATTTTAAAATCTTAACCCACCCCATATTCCCGCCTGAACAACCAGGTTTTTAATGAGCGACGGAAGCTCATCAGAGAGGGGGCATGGCGGAGGTCACTCGGGAGAGAGTTCCACAGTACGGGGGCCGCCACAGAAAAGGCCCTCTTCCTCGTCCCCACCAGTCTAGCTGCTCTGGCTGAAGGGACAAGGAGAAGGCCATCCGTGGCAGATCTTGTTGAGCGGCCCACTTGGTGTTGCTGGAGACGCTCCTTGAGATAAACTGGACCAGAGCCGTATAGGGTTTTAAAGGTCAAAACCAACACCTTGAATTCGGCTCGGCAAGCAACTGGTAGCCAGTGCAAATCCTTCAGCACTGGCGTGATGTGATCCCGCCGGCGGCTGCCTTTAACCAGGCGAGCCGCTGCGTTCTGTACCAGCTGCAGCTTCCGAACCGTCTTCAAGGGTAACCCCACGTAGAGCGCATTACAGTAGTCTAGGCGAGAGGAGACCAAGGCATGAACCACTGATGGGAGCAGGTGATTAGGAAGGTAGGGGCGCAGCTGCCGTATCAGATGGAGTTGATACAGCGCTGCCCGGCTCACAGCTGCCACCTGAGCCTCCATGGACAGCTGGGAGTCAAGAATGACCCCCAAGCTGCGGACCTGGTCCTTCAGGGGTAGATGTACCCCATTCAGCACCAGGTAAGTTAGTTTTCTGCTAGTTTTCTGTGTGCAGGGATCTTTATTTTGTAGGGGAGCATTCAGTCTCCACCTGTAGTCCCAAGAATTTCTGTGCTACTTATTTTCTTTATTTGTGTAGAATGGCTGTATATAGCAATGCTTGGTTCTGAGGCCAGCTTCTGGATTGATGTAGTTAACAGGCTTTAAATATAAGATGGATGGATTTGGATGACATTCACTGCATTGCAGCCATTTTTAGTTTCTCTGCATAGCAGGTGAATTCACATGGTAACTGGTTGCCTGTAGTGACTGGCCACACAGTGGAAACAAACTTATTGAACACTCAGGTTTGCATGGAAATATGGGTAGCAAGGGCACCACAAGATTGGCTTCATTACTTGGTCACTCTCTGCCGACAGCTGACTTCCCATGTGGATGCTGCCACCACATGGTTCTGTGTGATCAAATCTACTCTAGCAATATATCTGAGGTCTGGTAAACTCAGAAGGGTTCAGAATCCAGAGAACTGGAGAGCTGAGCTTCAAGTAGTGGAAAGGAAAGCTGGGTCAGGAAGGGATGTGCAGCTTCAAAAGGACTGAAGGCAACAAGTATGTGGGGTGGGGTAGGGAGAGACCAGCCCCTAGGAATGGGACCATCCTAATTGAGGGTGAGGGGTGGTGGTAGTGGTGGTGGTGGTGGTGGTGATAGTGATGGAAGAGGAAGAGTGTGCCATTAGAAACTCATAGGTAGGGGCATACATTTCCACGATGTCCTTCTGGTGTTTGAATTTGTTTAGGACTTGGAAGAAAAGACTAGTTAGTGTATTTTCTACATACATTTGGTTCTAGGACTGCTGCTTAGAAGAATCACTAAAGTAGCCCAGGAAAAATTCATATGACAACTAATTATTTATATGTCTAGACCATAGGAATTGGCTACGGGTCTGTAAAATAATGGAAAGTGGGAAACTAGATTCTTGGAACTGGACAAGTCATGCATTTGTGGTGTGATTCCTGAGTACCGTATTTTTCCGTCTATAAGACGCCCCCATGTATAAGATGCCCCCCCACTGGGCAGTTTCGCAACTGCGCGGTTCTCTCCTTGGCTTACTTCCGTGTATAAGACGACCCTCAATTTTTAGTCTAACAATTTTAGGAAAAAGTATAGTCTTATACATGGAAAAATACTGTAATAGGAGGGAGAGAGAGGAATAAAGTGTAGTTTGGTAATAGCCTTTCACTCTTTTGAGAGGCTTGTTTTTACTAGTGCTGTGCTGAAAATTTCTCCCACATATTTTTTAAACATTCTCATTCAATTCGATAGAAATGAAGTTGCTTTCAAAAAGAAATTCAAAGGAAAAGAAATTTTGGAGAAAATTCTCATGAGTTTGGTTCAGGGTTCTTGTGCTTACCTTACTTATGACATGGCTCAGGAGTGTGCGTGAGGGTCTTGCCCTTCACTGTACAGTCATCAGTCTGGCAGCCGGCAGCCTCCTTTGCTTCCCGCACTTCCTGCCCAGGGGAAGAAATCAGGAGGCAATTCCTCCCATAGGGCTTTTTAAGATCACGAAGTGCAGGCCGCCTGGCAGACTGAAGAGCAACGGAGAGACATGTAAAAGAAAGAAAAACACACACAGTATCCTCAGCCACCTCACAGTGATTAGGTAAGGTCAAAAACACCAAGAGGAATTCAGAATAAATTATAAAATGCCCTGAGAATGAGGTAGAAAAATTCAAGCCTTTTTCATGCAGGAACAAAAATTTCAGGAAATTGGAGGTCAGATGTTGGCACGCTAGCTCCACCTCTTCCCTGGAGCTGGATGTAATGCTGCTCCCCCTTACACCCGCTGCAGGGCTTTCAGGGAAGTAGTGGTATTATAAGCATCCTCATTGGAGACCAGATGTATCCACAATCACCCCTCAGAAATTTAACATTTGGAAGCCCCTGGGGAAGGTGCTGAACCCTGAAGAATGACTAGAGTTGAGCCAAAATATCTCAGAAGATATTTTTCTCAGAGATGTCCACTTCTTGTTCTCCAAAAGTTTTCTTTTTGTACACCCCTAGAAATAAAAGGCCACTTTGCAGAATTTTCTCCAAATTTTCTTCACCATTATTTTTTTGTGGTGGCTACATTCTCTCCCCCACCCCACTGCCACCAGTGCCCTGGAATGATGCTAGCTTTGGGGTATTGCGGCGGATGCAAAATGGGGGCCAGGCTGCCAGCAAAGTGGATGCAGTCGCCACTTAGGAAAAACACTTAGGAAAAAAAGAAAGAAAGAGGCTGTTTACAATCCCTGCCAATGGTGAGCTCTATCTGTGAGAAACTGTTGGGAGAATTTCTCCTCCTGGAGAAATTTGGTGAAATCCCCCCCCCCCCCCATTTTCTTTGCCCACAAATAGGGTGGAGAATTTCAAGAGGCCATTTCCGCACAGCTGTAGTTTTTACGTTGTAACTCACCCTAAGCGTTTGTGTTACAGGAGGATATAAACAGGTTCTATTTGTTTATTATGATGACCGAAAATTAGGATAAACAGTGTAGTCTTTCTCCACTGCTTTCCCCTCATTTTTATAAGGTCAGAGGAAAGAATGGCCCTACTTCTTGTTCCCCAAAATCTGATTTTGGAAAAGAAGGAAGCAGTGCAAGTTCTCAAACAATAAGAGCATCTCACTTAACTGAAAAGGCCTTACCTACATTTCAGGTATGCTATGCAAACCTGCGAATCATGTAATCATGATTACTGGAAGTGATGGAATCATTCAGTCCTGATCCCTGTTTTATATGGCAGCCATTGCTGTGGCCAAGTCTAAATATTTTTGTTGGCCCAGACAGATCCTTTCACATGTAGTTTGCAATAAACCTGAAGCTGTACTAAACTCACTGGGCCTTTACTTGAGCTCTGCTTGAATCAAAATTCCACACACCCCTTTATGGAACGATGAACAAAAATATGCCTGGTGGTTTTAAATTGCAGATTATATGGGCTAAAACAAAACAGTCCTTTTAAAGACACAGTATTTAAGCTGTTGCTATGTAATTGAGTTAAGTAATAGCGATTCTTCTTTCTCAGAAGCCAGTATATTTAAACCATAGATACTGTGTTTTTGTTTCCAGAAGCTCTCTATTATTCCCCCCCCCCGCCACATTTTATTGTCTTTTCTGTTGGTGTTATAAATGCATAACAAACATTACATCTAATAAAATAAGTTGAGCTTCACTCCACCTCAACAAAAACATTACATTATTACAATAACAAAATCTAACAACAACAAAAAAAGCAATCCTGCTTCTCTCAAAAATAACTTCAAACAAAAAACAAATTAACACATCATCAAAACATACAAACCATATAACTAACTCATATTACTCTCACAATCTAACTTCCCATACAAACAACACAAAAATCTAAAAAAACATAACAAACCTATTTACAACCATTCTATCCCTTCTATATATAAACAATATACTACAACTAATAAAGTGATACATATCACAACATTTTCTTCAATACATACTTTACAAATCCACTGTTTTGATTTCAGGTGATGTCATTTTTTTCTCCTGCATGGAACCAAGCATATGTGTGGAAAATGGGTGCTGTGAATCAGGGACCATGAGAGCAAATCCCCAGTGTACATGCTGCAAAATGGCAACATCCCCAGTTTGTGGTGCACAAGCAGCTGATTTGTGTGCATTATAACCGAATGTATAATCTATTTGCTAAGTCACTTAGGGTGTAATCCTATGCATGTTTAGACAGAAAAAGGCCTACAACTCCCAGCATGCCCAGCCAGCTATGCTGGCTGGCATATGCTAGGAGTTGAAGGCCTTTTTTCTGTCTAAATGTGCATAGGATTGCTCCTTTAGCCTACGTGCATACTCAGTTCAAGAAGGAAAAAAAAATCTCTTGGTTTGAAGAATAAGCCATAAGAATTTTATTATGAGCATGCTTCAAAACATAGGAAATGTGTTGCAAAACCCTGGAGAATATGTAAGGCTGTTAATTCGTGACATACTAAGGAAACCACCTCATTTGCAACTTGCTGCGGGTGGACAAGAATAGGCTGCTTCCGGGGAATCAGCCAAGTGACATAATGAATTGATGTCCCTCCCTCTCCCCTACTGTCGCCTCTTCTGTGGCCTCTCCTCACTGCCATCTCCTCTACAACCCACCCCTCTTGCCACTGCAGCACCAACTTTCCTCCTTGGTTGCTGAAACTACCATGGTGCTGCTGTTTCTAGTCAAAGAAAAGGAGAGCAGCACTGTAGGGACTGGTGCATGCTTGCATTCTCTTTTTCCCTGTGGGCAGCATGTTACTGTGTCAATCCACTAATGCAAATTACGTGGCGCTAGCATAAGGAACCTCTAGCACAATGTCAGTTGCCATAGGTGGTGCGATGGGATCCCCAAGGGATCCCATTGCATCAGCTAATGCCACTGGTGTTGCACTGGAGGTCCCTTACACTAGTGCAATGTAATTTGCGTTAGCAGGTTGATATGGTAGGATACTGCTCCATACCTTAAAGCAGGGGTAGGCAACCCAGTGCCCTCCAGATGTTTGGACTACCACTCCCATAATCCCTAACCATTGGCCATGTTGGCTGAGGCTGATGGAAGTTTTAGTCCAAAACATCTGGAGGGTACCAGGTTGCCTGTGCCTGCTTTACAGGGACACTGCTCTGTTTTTGCCACTTGGGCTTATGCAGCAGCTGCTGCTGCTGCTCCTCCTCCTCCTCCTCCTCCTCCTCCTCCTCCTCATCATTATTATTATTATTATTATTATTATTATTGTTGACCATATTTAAAAATATCTCTAAGTGGTTGTTGCTGTGTTTTTCATCTAAGGCCTAAAAGAGAACAGTCTGATGGCCCCATGATGTTGCATTGTTGATGCTAAACTTGGGCCATGCCTGGATAGGGGGCTGCCTGGGAATGCTATGTATGCCACTTGGAGCTTCTCAATTGAAAAGTGGAGTATGTAATAAATGGATAAACATTTCAGTGTTCCCTGACCTCTTAGAAGGAAAAGCTTGTTTTCTGTCCTTATCTGGTCTCCTGGCCCTTTTCTCTTTCTTTCTTTCTTTCTTTCTTTATGGTTCAGAATTTTGACTTGTAGTAAAAGTAGGATTTGTCTAGACTCTGAATTGCTTAGTAAGGAGGAGGTGAAACAGATGCATCAATTGTAAGCTGATGATACAGTAATTTTCTGGCTCTTCCAATAACTCTCTAAATGCATTTCAAAGAGGATTCAATTTATTAGCAGCATTTGTTGCTAGGTATATAACCCCCTGGACATAAATCAAAACATGGCTGGTAGTAATGAAATGGCACAGTATGCTTAGGCAAACAGTCTGAGTAGGGATCGGAAGCGATTTCATCCTACCCTTAGAGAACCCCATCATCAGAGTCAATGTTTTGGAAGATTTATCACCTGTGATGCAGTAACTGGCCTGCCTTAAACACAAAGAGAACCTTCTGATTTAGAAATTGCCAGTTCATAGGACCATTTATTTTTTATCCATGGCATCTTTCTTTCTTGATAGAAGGTTGAGGTAGTAAAGGATTCATCAGAATGATCCAGGCCTGGATCCAATTTCATGCATTGCTACAAATGCTTCAAAATTATTTACTGCAGTGGCATGCTAAGTGAGAAGTTAGGCCTGTGATGGAATACTCTGATGACTACTTCATCCCCTCCCATCAGTTTATTATTTGCATTTATCTATCGCCCATCTGGCCGGCAAACCGGCCACCCTGGGCGATGTACAGAAAATAAAACAGAACAAAATACATTAAAACATTTTTCTCCATTAAAATACATTAAAACAGTATAAAATTTTAAAATCTTAGCCCACCCCATATTCCCGCCTGAATAACCAAGTTTTTAATGAGCGGCGGAAGCTCAGCAGAGAGGGTCACCCTTGCCAGCCAAAAAAATAATAATGACTAGAAGAGAAGTCCAAAAAGTGATTGCATTGCTCAGCCCTCAAGCAGGATTTGCGCTGCCCACTCAACAAGTATCTTTAATAAATATACTTTTATTAAAGGATGAAGACAAATTGAGGTACCTGTACTTGAAACATCATGGAAGGATCCAGGTGTTGCACTTGAAATAAAGATGAATTAAGTCCCTTATGATAGCCAGACTTCTTGTGTGAGTTTTGAGCAGGCTTCCAAAATCTTTCTTTCTTTCTGCATCTCTTTATCAGATGAATTTCAAACCCGCAAAAAGTGTGCAGTGATCCCATCAGGAAAAGAAGGGGTTAACTCCTATGCTTCATTCTAATTCAGCCTGGCTGACAGGCTCAGGTGAGCTCCTAGCTGAACCAGCTCAGGTGAGCTCCTAACTCAACCCTTCCCCACCGCCTCCATTCCAAAAGGGGTTGAGCTCTGTGCATGAAAACTGTGTCTACATCTCCCCCTACTCCTGGAACTAGAGACTGAGGCTTGCCTTTTTCCATATAGCTCACCCATGCACCACCACCCTCAGGTTTAGTCAGGATCAGAACATCCCTATTTATTTATTTATTTATTTATTACATTTCTATACCCGCAATAGCCGTTGTGGGAGGTTCACAGCAGTTAAAACTATATAATACAACAATCTGACAAAACACAGTATAAAACTTTTAAAAGTTTAAAATTACAGTATAAAAGCAGTATAATTTCCTGCTCTAGGAAAATGGTCTGGACCCCATCCCCAGGCAAATTAGGTTCGGTAGATGCACCAGTGTTAGACCTGAGCAGTTCTGCAGTTCTTTCTTCTGACGCTGGTCTCTCCCTAGGGAGACCAGTGTTCCATAGGAACTTTGTGGCCTCTGAGCATCTATGGCCAGTTTACTTTTTTCCAGGGCCGTTTTCATGTAGCCTTCACTGGGGCAGCAGATTTACATCTGTGGCCTTCCTAGCAGATTCGTCCTTTGATGCTGTTCAGTATTCTGCCAGAGCTATGGCTGCAAATGTGTCAGCTTGCAGGAACACTTGACTACATTATTGGGAAGTGGACCCAGGTTCTCCAGCTTGCCTTGCTGGAGTGCCATTCTCCAGTGCAAAAGTGTTTGGAGAGTCCTTTGATACTAGCTTTGTGGAGACCAAAGACAAAAAGAAAGCTCTTCCCATATGGGAACAGGAAGAGAAGACATCAACCATACCATGATCCTTTCATGGCAACACCCCCAATCCTTCGACCTCCAGGGTATTAAAGACCAGATTGCAACAGGCTAAAGCAGGACTCTCCAACCTTGGGTCCCCAGATGTTGCTGGCCTACAGCTCCCAGCATACCCAGCAAGCATGGCTAATGGCAAGGGATTCTGGGAGCTGTAGTCCAGCAACATCTGGGGACCCAAGGTTGGAGAGCCCTGGGCTAAAGTCTTAGGAAGGCTATGCTCCTCTACTACAGTTTTCCCCAACCTGGTGCCCCCCCAGATATTTGGGACAACAGCTCCCAGCATTCCTGACTATTGGCCATGCTGGCTGGGGCTGAGTAGCAGTATTGGCTAGGGATGAAAGGAAGTGGTGAACTTGGAGGGTTGTGTGAGTTAAGTGGGCAGGAAGTATGCTTCATTTGTCACATACTGGATGCATTAGCATGAACTAATTTTGCCTGCTGTAACAGCTAGATGTGTATGTGGCAGCATTAGGCATGAAGTTATAAGTCAGTTTATGTGGTTACCTATCTGTGGATAGTTAACTGGGTTTGGAATCAGACACCTGTGAGTTGTATCTTGATTGTTTATATATTTATTTTTCAGTGTATAAATACCTTTCTACCTTACAGGGCACCTTTACAAATGCAATACTTTCCCATATTTCAGGTTTGTATTTTAATATTGTGCAGGGCTCATATTGGCATCTGGCTTCCAAGAGAAATATTTTTTCCATGTGGGTCTTTGATCCGGTACACGTGCTCCTATTCAGTGCTTTTTAAAAGTAGAACTTCTTGCAATGTGGCAAATATAGGGTTCATGAACACTCATGCGGAAACAGGGAGGACATTTGGTTACTTGGGACATGGCATCCAACTTTAGTTTGGTATGAAAGAAGTCAGTGGTAAGCATATTTGATCCATGTGGTGTGCACTAGGCCAGTACGAGTTACTGAACTGCATATAAAAATGCCTCTGCACAAATCAAAGAGTAACTGGTTGGTAAGAAAGAACAACTACTTTAGAATTAGGGACAACCTATGTACTTCATGTGTTAATCAATCTGAGTTATGAGACCCTTTTGTTTTACTTTGTCTTGTCTTTATTAGTCCCTTTCTGATACACTTAAGTATTATCTTTTCTATTTTCATTTGGGGGCTGTGTGTAGAGCAATGAATTCACCAGTTGAAATCTTCAAGTTGCATTGTCAGAACAAGAAAACATGTGCAGCCCAATCCTAAGCATGCATTTTTACTAAAAAGTAAACACCATCGAGTTGAGCCCAAGACTACAGCTGAAACTATTTTAAAGCACACACAAGGAGCCACAAGTATGCTTTTTAATTGTTATCTTCTGTATTTTTCACAATCTAACTTCTGAGGCCTGTTTGTTCCCCACCCTCCACCCACCACAAATGAGTATGTTGGGCATACTGCAACTTTACATTCAAATCAATAATAAACATTCTGGGAGCTCATGAATTTCTAAAGATGAACCAGATTCTCTTCAAGGAATTTACAGTGCTTGAAGATGATCAGCCTGTTATTTATTTATTAATGAGGTACTACTTGTGGTAAGTGGGTTTGTTCTAGCAAGAGGCGCCCTTTCTGTCCAAAACTGTGGGACTCAGTTTCTGAGTGACTTCAGCCTTCCAGCCTTAGCAGCCTCCTGGAGCACTTTTTAAATTTTTTTTTATAAAGGTATTAAAGAATAGAAAGCTAGCTTGATAGCTGCCTCAAGCTGAGAAGGAAACGCTTGTAAGAGGAGGATTAATCTTCTGGCAATGAATTTTAAAGACTTACTTCTTTTATGTGTTGTAGAAAGCTATCAAAATGCTAATGGTTCTGCTGCCTTAACCTTCAACAGACTCTCTTATTTCTTAATATGTTCAGTGTTTTGTAAACATTTAATTTAATGGTGTAGTGTTGGGAAGATATTAGTGCACTTGGACCCATCATGAATTGGCCATGTTTGGGAGGTTTCTATGTCTGGTTTTACAAAGTACTAAAGCAGCGAACATGGAGAAGAGCTTGATGCTGTTTTTTATGGAGGGAATGCAGTCACTTACCTATCACATGATCGTTGCCCTGTCTGTTGCTTTATGATCTGAGGGGTGTACACGTGCCCCAATCCATGTGCTGAATGGATGGGTGGAAGAGGTTGTGGGGCTGTGTGTAGCTTAATGCACATAAATGGTTTTGTGAGCTAACATAATCTGGGTTTTTAAAAAACCATGTGCCCAAATTGTCCACTTTTACATAAGTTCTACAGTGCTCTGTGTGACAGGATCTCCTGTCTTGTTGTTGTTTACTAATTAACAACCCAAGGCAGCTACTTTGAAATCTCTGGAAGAGGAGCCTCGAGCCTTTCCTCCCATGCCCTTACCCCAATGTAAATCTCCATCTCACCCAAAGCTCCTATTAGCAACATGAAAAGAAAAGAGGCAGAAATAGCATTTGTCTTTTCCTTTCCCAAAACTAATATTGTTAGTTGCTGCTGCTGTGTGTGTGCATTTAATTATAATTTGTATATTCATGTTTTTGTAATATTGTAAGCCCCCTTCTGATGGTAATGCACCCTGAAACGCAGGCTAAAAATCTTTTAAATAAATCAGTAATAAATAATAGAAGCTTGGAGCAGGAGAGTTACATTGGTTCTGCTAATAAGTAATAACAATCCCCTTCCCCCAAAACACACACACAACGCCTCCATGAGTTACAGTTTGGACCTAACAGTGCATAGGATTGTAGACCCAGTTGCTTAAATATGCACCAAAACGTTGTCGATGCTCAAAATTCCTATCTGGATAGAAATGAATAGGTAATGTGAAATTTCCCAATCAATATCTGCATCTGACAATTTGCATCTCTCTAATCCCTAGTCATCCAGAAGTGTGAAAATGTTTCTCTGCCTGAGTGGTAAGAATAGCAAACCAATACATGTCTAATGAAACTGATGGCTGTCCAAGCATGCTTATCTCTTACGTATTTGTTGCATAATTCCATGAGCTGTATGGTGGCAGCTAGCCATTCTGGCTTGGGTTTCTTTGCTATCTTTTCTAAACAATTGTTTAATAGTGTTCATTTGCCACTTTGAAGATGCTTGATTATATCTATTTTTGGAGTTGTTACTATATTGCTTAAAAAAAAAAAAGGAAACGGTGGTTTTCTATCAAGATATCAACAAGAGTAAGATTCTGGAAATAATAAGCATCTGAGATTGTCATCCCATTATCCTTCTGTGAAATACCCTGGAACAATGGAGCTGCCTGTACTTCCCTTTAATCATGCCTAGTGAGGCAATTTCAGTCTCTGTGGGACATTCTGTTTCATTGAACTGCAGGCTTGAGGGTTACACTCACCATTAGGCCTTCCAATGAGCATGTTATATAAGCCATTTTCACCACAAAACAGTCTAGTTACACCAGCTACTTTCATCTTTCCCCCCCTGCTCTACTCACCCACTCTTTATTTTCTCACCTCTGATCTTCTTACTTGCAGACAAGTTAACAGGATGTTGTGTCATTTTGCTCTAATGAATGCTTGTGGTAAACTGGGGTATGAGTGAGAGACGCTGCACACCTTGAAGTGGTGAGTGGGCTTGCGTGTTCCGATGAACCCTGTGAGCAATGCCGTCGGGAGCTATGTACTCCCAGTAGGGTCACCCATGGCGGTAAGGTCTGGGGAGAGGAACCAGACAAAGAACGATCCAAAACATAAAGTCCTCAACGTCAGAACAGGCGGAAGATAATTAAACCTAAATTACAACGGCTGTGAAGGCGGATGAAGGCTGCAGCAGAGAATGGTTTTCCAATCATCAGGGCAACCGTGCCATTGGATCTTTGCCGTACTCTGTCAAGTTTGTGTGGTGATTCGTTGTGCACCGATCTCCCCACATAAAACAGTCTCACGCACAGGTGTCTTTCAACCCAACCAACCCAACCCATCCAACCCAACCCAACCCAACCACCATCTGGTAACCTGTGTCCTCACTGTGGGAAGCTGTGTGGATCTAGAATTGGCCTCCACAGTCACTTACGGACCCATCGCTAGAGTCTACACAATCTTCCTTTAGAATTTCCTCCTTTTATCCTGGAAGACAATCTTACTCGGTCACGAGTGATCGACTGATGATGATGATGACATCCAAGTCTATGTGGGGGCCAGGTGGGTGCATTTATAAGCAGCGTAGCAAAAACAAATTGGTGTTCAGAATTGTTGTCACTTAGATCCCAGGGGATGAGAGATGGAAAATCCAAGAAGTGTTAACTTTTTATTGCTTCAGTCTCTGTTGGTGAAACCGTTTGCAAATTCCCTCTGGAATTTGGGTTTACATCCCCCCCCCCAAAGTACCGTTAAATAACTACCTTTCCTTGGGACTATCCTTTTTCAGATTACTGTATTTGAGCTGGACAGCCTTGGGTCCATGTTGGTTTCTCACACATGTACATTATATTATATTATTATTATATTATTAGCCAATAGATATAATCAAGATGAGATTACAATTATAATTATACTAGAAGTTATACTTGGCACACTAAGTACTGGGAGATCGCAAAAGGAGGTCCAATTTAGATTGGGACCGAAAAAGTAGTCATTACTAGTCAACAGAGTGTTAGACTTGGATTCAAATTGCAGGTAAGGCATAAACTCATTTATAGCCTTACATTAGCCACTATTTAAACTTCAGCTCTTCTATAGTATAGATTATATACAATGAGGATGCCATGAGCCTAATATGCAGGATCGTTGTGAAAATGCATAAGGTAGCATATAGGGCTTTAGGGATAGGGTGACTATGATAAAGCCGCAGCCTTCTAGAACTGCTCCCCCCCCCCAATTTTCTTTTTTAAATCTCTGAATTGTTCTTTGGAGTTGTTGATGTCACTGAATACATACATCCAGGCTTGGAAGTACAGTCATGCCTTGGACTGAGAGCATAATTCGTTCCGGAAACTTGCTTGTAATCCAAAACACTCTTAGATCAAAACGGAATTCCCCCAAAAAAATTTGTACAGAGATTTTTAACTTAAGCTGTACTACAGTACTTGTATTGCAAGATGTCGCTTCTATATCAAGTAAAAATAATAATAATAATAAATATTTTAAAATTTGCTTGTCTTGCAAAATGCTCTCAAACCAAGTTACTTGTAATCCAAGGTATTACTGTACTAGTTTCAGAAGACTTGCAATCATTATGAGGTGAATACTAGAACTCCTGAATCTTTCTCCACTTTGGATTTTAATCTGTTTTGCATTTGACCATTCACAGACCCCCTTACCTTGAACCACTCTTACCAGGCTAGGATGGCCAGAGGTGCCCCAATGACAGCAGGTGGCAGGGAGAAGGAAGAGAGGGAAATCTCTCTGCTTTCCCCTTTCCTGTTCTAGGCCAGGCCAAAGTAGCTCCTGGGAAATGTTTTTATTGCCTTTGTAGTGAGGCCATCTAGCCCACTTTGTAGTGAGGCCATCTAGCCCACTATGATAGTAAAGGTAACATCTGTATGGGTTATGTACTCACTGCACAGCTTGTCTGAGCGTGGAAAGCTAAGCAGGGCCAGGCCTGGTTATTACTTGGATGGGAGACCCATCCTCTAGTTTCCTGCATTGAGCAGGGGGTTGAACTCGATGGCCTTGTAGTTGTGGGCCCCTTCCAACTCTATGATCCTATGATCCCATCCTATCCTAGTTCTGCCCTTCTCTGAAGCTCTGGCCCATGAACGATCTAACTGGAGGTTGGCCTTTCACAAAGGTTCTATGGACTTTGAAGAAGCCCGAGTGCAAGGTGAAAGGGAGAAATGTGCTAAGCGAAAAGCACATCAAATGAATCCTTTACAGGACCATCTTCCATCTGGTAACCTGTGTCCTCACTGTGGGAAACTGTGTGGATCTAGAATTGGCCTCCACAGTCACTTACGGACCCATCGCTAGAATCTACACAATTTTTCTTTAGAATTTCCTCCTTTTAAAATTTCCTTTTTGTAAATTTTTATCCTGGAAGACAATCTTACTCGGTCACAAGTGATCGCCTGATGATTATGATGATGATGATGATGATGGTGATGATGGTGAGTAATAGTGATTGGCATGTAGTGCTGTATGCGTTTGATAGCTGTTTGAGTGATCAGCTCTTAGTCTTGCAGTATCAGGGAATACTGATTCGTAGAATCTAAAGCTTCCTAGTATTGCCATCATTCCATTGCCACATTACAGTAATAACTAGGTGGACAGTCGGGCTATTTTGGAGCAGTGTAGAAGTGGGCTATTACACTTTATCTTAATTCACCACCTTTCCTCAAAGCATGACTGATGTCTTCCATTATTCATTTTTTACAAATAGAACTTTCCCTCTTTGTATTGTATGCCCTGCCATGTCTCTCTCAAAACTGGGATTGCTCCAGTTTGTTGCCATCTTCTCTCTGAATTGCTCTTGCAGCCACAGTCAGGATTTATTTCTCGCACATGCCAAAGGTTTAGCAACTAGCATTTATGACATGGATCATTGCATACAGTGGAATATGAGTGCAGGAAAAAATCATATGCGCTTGGCTTTCCCTGAACAATGCAGATTTGGTTCAATGGGAATTAGGATTAATACTGGATTTACGTTTCTCATAGTTGGCTGGTAATAACCTAATCTTCTTAAGGGTTGCAGGCAGGCAACATTCCCCTCAATGCAGTTAGCATTTTCAAAACCTATAAGAAATTGAATTTTGATACTGAGAGGCTTTAACCCTAGAATCTTTGAAAATGCAGCACTTTGCATGACTATCTCTAAAGCAGCCTTTTAATTTCTTTAATGTATGACATTCACCTAGGTTTCCAGGTCTGATACATGCTTCAGTAATATTTATTTCTACTTTAGTCTGCCAAAGCTTAGTGCCTGTGTTGACTTTTGGAAAGGCACATATTACAGTCTACAAATTGACAAAATGAAATCTTCAGATGCAGAGAAATGTTTATGTCAGGGTAGTGAATGCTTGGATATTTAGATTCATGAAGCCTCTTTGATTGATAGTCTCAGTAGCTTTGGAGGTGGTGAATAGGATGAGTAGAACAATTCAATACCAGTTTTTCAGTTCATATCCAGCATGGCTTCTCAGTTTGGTGTTGATCCAACTAGTAATGGCTTGGGAACTGCAGCTACTTTGCAGGGTCAGAAGCAGAGGGGGAGGAGTGCCCTAGATTTAGTTTGACTGAGTCTTCTGCCCTGCAGGTTCATTATTAAACTTATTATTACTTATGTTTTGCTTTATCATACTTTAATAAAGTAAATAGTAGTAATAGTAGTATCATATAATACTTCCTATTACCTTATATATTCTAGCAGTGAGCCATGTATCTGTAATAAGAAAAGAGGATGCTTGCCTGCCTGCCTGCATGTCTGTCCTTAAGTACCGTATTTCCAAGACCATGAAACCCAGACACATGAAACTTAGCATGAATACTAAGGGGACACTAGGGGTGTGCACCTGCAGGTTCTTTTGTTTTTAAAATGCATTAATTAATTTAAATAAATTTAAATGTGGCCATGTGTTTGAAGCCTGCAGTACCATATTCAGTCACTAGATGGCAGACTTCCCTAACCAACCCATAGTTTTGCAGTCAAAACAGTTTGAAGCAGGCGGGGGGGGGGTAGTTTAAGGCAGTGTTCTCCAACCTTGGGTCCCCAGATGTTTTTGGCCTACAACTCCCAGCATGCCCCAGCCAGCAACGCTGGCTGGGGTATGCTGGGAGTTGTAGGCCAAAAACATCTGGGGACCCAAGGTTGGAGAACACTGGTTTAAGGGACAGAGTTCTACAGCTGCCCCTCCCCCTATTGTGTGGAACTCTCCCCTCAGGGGATGGAGTGGGCACACCCCTCTATCAAGGGGCTATAGGGGTGCACCATGGCAGGGACTGTGTTCACCGGTGCCACTCAGACAGGACAGGCACAGTCTGTCCAGCTCTGGCAGCTGTGTACATTTGCTTGAAGGCTTCACGGTATCAAACGAAGAGCTATCCCAACCGGTGCGAAGCCAGGCCCCTTTGCTAGTTATTTATATAGTGCCACCTATGTGCATGGTGCTCTACAAAGAACTGGCGTGACAGGTCCTGACCTGAAGGGACATACAATCTAAAATAGACTCAGGGAAACAAAAGAAGAAGGCGAAAATGGAGGCGTGAGTAGGCAGGGGAAGAATATGTGATTTTTCAATTACATGTGTTTTGGCTTAGTTACAATAGGGCAATGTGTATGTTTTGCTGGAGACTAAAAACAGAAATTGGAGATTAACAAAACAAACAGAAAGGTTTGTGGTTGTGCCATAATGATCTGAACCTCTGCTTGGCCCTGTGGAACTCTTCCCTCTGCTTCCTAGAGTTTCCTCTCCAGTCTTCACCAGGATCTTCCTCCTGACTCACACTTGCTTGGCCTGGACTGGCACTCTAGGCAGTGCTGGCTCCAGGTTTTTGATGGCCCCTGGGCAAGACATACTGAATGGGTCCCCTCCCTTAGTGAGTCTGCCTCCTCACCTCTGTTGTCACCAGCTGCTATTGCTTCTCCTCCTCTTTCTCATTGCTATCACTTGCTTGTTTGACAGGCAAAGAACCAGTACACAAGCAGGCAATGGCATCTACTGCTCTTCCTTCTCACCACCACCGTTGTCTGGGCCAGAGTGAGAGGCAGATGAACATGTAGGTTGCAGTGGTGAAGAGGAGAAATAACTCTAGGGGCCTCTTGTTAGTGGCCCCCTGCTGGGGTCTGGACCATGACTACCCTTGATACCATCCCTGACTCCAGAGGTTGCTTTGCTGTGACCTTTATCCATAGCCATACTGGGAATGGAGTGTTGTTCCAAACCAAGTATGAATAGAGAGGCCATTCCCAATTGGGCTGCTGTGTAGCCTGGCTCTGAGTGTAGTGGAGCCAGGTTGCGTGCCCTAGAAGATGTGTTGGGGAGAGGGTGAGATGGATGTTGGGTATCAGGAATGGGTGTTGGGAAGAGATGGGCTAGAGCTTTATTTTCCTGGTAAATAAAATGGCAACTTGATTAAGATTTGTAAGGCAGCAATTTCTTCCTGTATGCTTCCGTGTCTTGTCTCTTTCTGCATCTGTACACAGCCAGCATTTGTACTCCTTGTTCGATATGAGCAGGAAAGTGTCAATTGTATCCAGTTAAATGGAATTCAGCAAGGCTTTGCCTGCAAAGTTTTTTCGATTTGAAGGCTACAGTGGGAGTGTGGGGAAAGCAGCCTATCTGAAGCTGTTGATTAAAGCACTGGGAGCTCTCTAATCATTTATCGTTTCTTTCTTTATTTTCTTCCCTAGCGCACCGAAATTAGTTGCAAGAACGAGATAGAGGGAGAAATTTGAAGATTCCTGTGGTCCCAGTGAAGAGAAAGGAAGGAGCCAAGTTATCACCAGGACACAAAGGTTTGTTTGGATAACTGAGAGGATGCAGCTTTATTTGTCTACCTCTAAGAGCTACTTAGCCCCCAGCAGGAATGGTGTAGCTTGAGTCATGCACAGTGATATCTCCTTGGGTCTCTGGAATGCCCTTTGAGCTGCACTCTGGGCTGAGTAGAATGATTTTTCAATGACAAATGTTCTGAGATCCTGTTACCTACACTGCATGAGAGCACCCATTCAGAGATTGGTGCACGGATTGAGCACGGCTCAATTTATATACATTAATAGATGGATTTGATAGAGTTTGTTCTGTGGAGTTTAGAAATTTAATTAATCGTTTTAAGAACCTTCACTATTTATGACCAGTGAGGTGGTTTTTGAATAGAGCGAAAGAACATGAAGAAAGAATAAAACTAGGATTTATACTACTAGATGAACATATAACATTGAAATATTGTGGCATTGGGTGGTTACTAGAGATGTGCATCAGATTTAGCCAAAGCCTGAGCCAAATTGGCCCACTTTGGACCATTTTGGGTACTTCCTGACGCAAAATGGACTTCGCTCCGAAGTGACCAGAATTGAAGAATTGAATGAAATTTCATTCGCAGTTTGGCATGAAGCCTTGGATTTCTGAATGTAGACTTCTGTTCAGTACCTGACTTGGAGTAGACAGCCTCTGAATCAGTCCGAGCAGAATTGGACCATTTTCTGAAGTGCTGAAATGGTGGGTTCTGGGGAGGGTGGGAAGCAATTAGAACCCTGGAAGTTACCTACACCTGAGTCCCTAAAGGCACAATCCTATGCATGTTTAGACAGAAAAAAGGTCTACAACTCCCAGCATGCTGAGAGTTGTAGGCTTTTTTCTGTCTAAACATGCATAGGATTGCACCCTAAGCCCACCAGTGCTTTAAAGACAAAACTGGCAACTTAAATTTAGCCTGGAAATAAACTAGCAACCATTAGAGCTCAGAAAGGATTGGTGATCCATGATTCCAGCAGTAGCATCTGACAGACATGATATAGGGCTACCTGCTAGCGTAACATCTACAGTACAGCTTATGGGCCTTATTGGGATATAATGCTAAACTATGGCTTAATACTACATGAATGTGCATCAGGCTTGTCAGCTCCCCCACCCCGCATCTCCTCCGACATGGATGTAAGGAAGTCAAACATTTTTGCTTCCATTTTTAACTAACTACAGTTTAGAGATCTATTGGAACCCAACCAACTGTGGCTAGTGTTAACTGTGGTTTATTGAAAAAAGCCAACTTCAAACTAAGTTGGCTTGTTTTCCTATACCAAAGTTAAGATTAACTGGGGTTTCAGGTTTAGACATAATGATAAACTATGGTTAACTGAAGGGTAAGCAAACGTTTCCCATATCCTCATAGCTGCATCGGAAGAGGAAAGAGGCTTGTGCATGTAACACTGAACTTTAGTTTAGCACTATTATCTGAACCAGGAAATGAAATCCCCCTATAAGGGCCAAACTACACTTTAAGTTAAAAATGTGATTAAAATCCCTTTTTATTTTTAAGGGGCCCCTGATCTGGTGCTGTGCTCCTGATCTCAGTCAGGACCCCATGTCAGTTTCCTGCCAAAAATTACTCCCTTGGCTGCTATTTGCCCCAGAGGTGCTGTTTACTGCAAGTGGCTACTTTGTGGGGGCAAATAGCAGCTGGGAGGAGTTAGGGGAAAAGGCAGCATGGGGCCCTGATCTAGACTGGGAGCAAGGAACCAGATAGGGGCCCTCCGGCTGCTTTTTGTTCAAAATTAAAGTGGCAATGTTAAGCACGATTTTTTAAAAGCATGATTAATGTAACATTTGTGCTAATCTCCACTGTGATCTCTGGATACATTACTAAGTGTACAGACAATTTTAGGAGGATGTTCCATAAACATTAGATTTTGGTATTAGAAATATGTTTTTCCCTCTATGTTTCTGTGACTTTCAGTTTGTTTTCTTGCTAATCAGTGCTGACAAACAGGTTCTGCTTCAGATAACACACTTTAGCCAGTACACACAGTAAAAGAGGCAATCAGTGGTCTCATGTGTTTAGTTTGAGGAGAACTTGCTTCTTTCCTGCTAAAACCCCTCTGCTTCTCACAGCAATATAATACACATTTTGCTTAAGTTGTAATCATAATCCTGTTTGTGGCCGGCCACTGGTCTCCCCACAGGAAGCATTATCAATATCCCAAGTGTGGAGACTTCATTGTACTCTCTTACTCAGGGAAAAGGACCAGAGGCAAAAAAAAAAAAAAAAGTGAGAGGGAAGTTTAACCTCTTAATTGCCTTCCTGCAAGAAAGGGGATATAATTTTCTAACAATAAATCAGATATTGGAATAAGTATTACAAATGTATGTGTTTTGTTTTGTAAAATTCAGCAGCAAGCATGTTGCAAATTCTTTTTGATGCAAGGTATTTTGTGTGGGATAAGCACTTCTCTTTAAATCAGGGCTTGTAAGTTTCTTCTTTAAATACTCAACCTCCTATAGGTACAACAGCACATCCTATTGTACATGGGTAGGTGACCTGTTGCTCTCCTGATATTTTGGACTACAACTCCCATCAGCTCCATACAGCATGGCCAATGGTCAGGGATTATGGGAGTTGTTGTCCAAATCAGTGTGTGTGTGTGTGTGTGTGTGTTCCAGGATGCCTACCGCTTGTTTAAAAGTTGTATACTACCTTTGGTTTCAGTTCTGTAAGACAGAAAATATGGATGCTTCCCCTCCTACTGAGTAGCCAGACATTCTCCACACTGCAACAGCCTTCCCCAACCTGGTACTCTCCAGATGTTAAGGACTACAACTCTTGTCAGCCCCAGCCAGCATTGCCAATGGTCAGGAATGCTGGGAGTTCTAGTCTAAAAACATCTGGAGGACACCAGGTTGGGGAAGGCTGCTCTATAAGGACCACTGTACAGTGGAGGAACAATTGGGTCATCTTTGGCTGTCAGACATAAGCATTTGCATTGCATTGATTGAGGCCCATGCATCCTCTGCCCAGGGTTATAACTAGGTATTTTGTCTTTATACACAGTTGAGACAAGGCGTGTTTCTTTCTCTCTGAAAATAAAGGCATGTCAGGTTCCATTTTAATTATGGTGGGGAATCATATGCTCATGGCAACTCTAGTAGCAAGGTTGCTTAAATCCTACTAATGTCATTGGAATTTAAGCAGCCTCTATGTGGGTAGGACTGCAGATCCAGCAAGTGGGGTGCAGTGGATGGGTGGGGCGATACAAACTTCCTGTACACTGTAGGTGACCAAACCTCTGCATTTACTGAAGGTAATTCAGGGAAAGAAGGTTGTGTATTAGTTACATCTAACCAGTACTTAAGTACCAATACTTATATCATAATGCATTTATTAGTCTTTAAAGACACTTGGTTGTTTTTTAAATTACCAGTTTGCTGATTTGAGTTGGCTGTTTCCAAATCTTTTCTCTTCTGCAACTCTTCCTTTAATAAATTTCTTGCATACCGGTATTTAAAATCTCTCAGGGGCTGCACAGGAATTCTACATCTCTTTAAAGGAAATTTGGAGGGGGAAGCTTAAATTCTTCTGAAAACACCTCTGTTTTTGACAGTGCCTAAGGGTGCAATCCTATGCATGTTTAGACAGAAAAGAGTCCTACAGCTCCTAAGGCTGGCTGGGGCAAGCTGGGAGTTGTAGGACTTCTTTTTGTCTAAACATGCTGATAGGATTGTGCTCTAAGTTTGCTTTGCATTGCAGTATGGTACAATGAGAATTTCAAATGTATTTCTGAAAGATCAGATTGCTGTTATGACACTGAGGCAGTGATCTGGGGATAGAGAATGTAAAGAAGCAAACTTTTTTCTGCTTTCGTAATTTATGTTGGACACCAGATGCAATTCTGTTATCACTTCTTCCTGAATAGCTCCCTGGACTTTCATGAAGATTTCAGTTAAATTAATGATTTGTGGTTGCTCTAAATTTAAGACTACAAACCAGAAGTCTCAAATAAATACATAAAGGCTTCTCAGACAAACAATTGAAATGTAAATATTTACTGCTGTGTACATCTAGGTTCGTTATGTTCTCTAATGCTGCGTGAATGGCTCTACTGGGCATGCCCAATATAACCTCTGCTTTTATAGTTTCTATTGGGGCTTAGTTGGAATAAAACTTGAACCCTCGAGGGACCCCCTGGGGCCTTTCCGGAGCAGATGGGGGGGGTATACAGCGAGAGCAGTGGAAGGGAAATTTCCATTGTGCAAGCCAAACTCTGGTTGTGTAATGTTGGACTTAGTGCTTAAAAACACAATCCTGTACATGTCTATTCAGAAGCAATTGCTATTGAGTTCAATGGGACTTACTCCTAGGAAAGTGGGTATAGGATTGCGCTGTAAATGGCGTTTCCTGTCCTTACTTCTCCCCCAGCCCCGGAAACTGTTATAGCTGTAGTTCTCTGAAGTAGACAAGGGTAATCTGAGAATCTGCAGCACCCTCGCCAAACTACAATTCCTTTGTAGCTCTTATCGGAGAATCATGACAGTTTAAAAAAGTTATAAAATTAATATATTTGTAATGTCGATAATATACCTTCAGTTATTGGTTTTGTTTTTACGCTGGGGATGCTATTTTTTTATACCTCTGGGTGATGTGCACAGATGTTCAGAAATTCTTATTGCTCAAGCTTATATGTGATTTTTTTTTAGGGGAGGGGGATTATCTGTCTTGTCAGTGTGATGTGGGTGGTTTATACAATTTGGATCCACCAACATTTGTATCAAGCTTGTTTCACTGTTTGAAAGCATTTGCTGTCTGAAATCATCTGATGCTTGAATGACTATTAGCAAGACATAAGCTTGTAAATAAATAAGACGGGAGTGCCCTGGCTCCTGCTCTGCTAAGCTGTTTACCCTTCATCTACACAATGTTTACTCTAGGTCGAGAACAGTCAGTGTAAGTTTGATGCTAATGAACCTGAATTCAAAATGCCAGGGATGCTGCTGCTTGAGTAATCCAAGAGGATTTAAAAAACCCATTCTCTAAATAGATAAATAAATCCTCCATATATTAAAAAGTTCCTAACGAAATAAATAGCTGCTATTTGTTCAAATGAGTGAAGCTGAATTCTATGGTAGCTGGCATTTTAGTTGCTCCTACTCTTTTAATGTATTTTTAATAGGAATAGCCTTCTTCAACAAAGATGCAATGTAAAGCACATGATAAATATTAATTCAGTAGACAGTCAGACTACTATAAGAATAAAATGTACCTCTTTGTCTTCTGTTTTTTCCTGATTTGTGAGGTCTAAATGTTACATTTGCTTTTACATTTGCATAGCTGTTACATTTGTTTTGCACTTGTTATGATCAACTCCTGTTGTTGTGAGCTCTGATTTTAGGGATGCTCGAGAAATTCAGTTTGGGGATTGATTTCTGAAATATTAGACCTTCTAATATTGTCTGCTTTAGGCCAACAGACACAGACCCTAAGGTCGCAGGTTCAGTCAACAACATCTCCAGTTAAAGGGTGCTTCCAGAGAAGGCTTTTATCTTGCCATCACCCTGCCTTATTCACGGAATTTTACTGGGTGTGGAATCCAGACGTCGTCAGTTTCCTTTCATAACCCTCCCATGTTCTCACACCACTTCTTCCATCTTTTTCCTTAGCACAGAAAACCCGTAAAGGAAAAGAAAAGATGGAATTGTTGCCCAATGCCTTCTGATTGGCAGCACTTCCATTGCCCTCTGTCTGGAAGCATCAAAAAGTTCTTGCATAGCAAGCTGGGAAGGAAAGACTTTTACCTGAGATCTTGCAGATACCGTACATTTTTAGGAGGAGAGAAATTTATGAATGTGTATACCCAGACTTATCTCAAATATCAAAAACTTTTAAAATAAAACAATGTAAAATATAACAAGATAAAACTAAAATAACTCCCAATGTAATTAACTCTGGCTATGTCATATAGGCAGGCCTATCCGGCAGAATTTTAGGATGCTTTTAAGATGTTTTAAAGATGTTTTAAAGATGTTTTAAGATGTTTTTAGGATGTTTTCAGATGTTTTATAGTATGTATTGTATTGTTTTAGTTTATGTATTTTATATTTTCTGTTGTTCCCCGCCTCAATCTAGATGGAGAGGCGGGTAATAAATAAATAAATAAATAAATAAATAAATAAATAATAATATCACACACACACCCGCGCCGCCATGCGTGCGTGTGCGCACTGCGCGCGCACACACACACACACACACACACAAAGTGTTACATGGTTTCCAAAATGTGAAGTGGGCTTTATAGACATGCAACAACCATAGAAAATACATCCATATTTTAGTGCATGGATGATATAGCTAAGAGGATGGACCCTTTGGTTCAGTCATGATGGGGATCATGATGGAAAGTAAGCAAGGCATCCTATAGAACAATGATGGTGAATGAATATGGCTTCTGCTCTGCTAAGCTGTTTAGCCTTCATCAGATGCACAAATGTTTTCTGTCTGACCTTTGAACTTAATTGTTTGAAAATATGGATCATATGAAGCTCAATCCTGCACGTTTTGACTCTGAACTAATTTCTACCAATTTCAGTGTGGATTACTGCCAAATGCATGTGCACAGAATTGTAGCCTCAGGGCTTACTTAGATGTGGTGGTGGTAGACCTATGTCTAGACCAGGGCAGGGGGGAACCTCTGGCCCATGGGCCTAATCCAGCCCTCAGACATTCCCCATCCAGCCTGTGGAGGCTTTGTCTCCTTCCATAGGTCCCACCCAAGCCCCGCTCCCAGGACTCTACCAGGGGCTTGGGAAGGGGGCAGGAATCCATCTGTTATCACCGATATCAACCAATGGTTTCCTTTAAGAGAACAAGAAATTTTAGAGATCTACTAATAAGAAGTGAATTCAAAGAAAATTATGGAAGCCCTTCGAATGTTCTGTTTGATTCTCACAGGCCAATAGGACACCACCCCTGTGGACATTGCTGTTATTGCAAATACACCAACAAAACCACAGCATTTGTAAATCCCTCGGACCAACAAAAATATTTTCTAAAATGCTTTACCACCTGTAACAGTTCCTTTGTTGTTTATGCCATCCAGTGTAAATGTCCAAAAGTTTATGTGGGAAAAACTATCAGACCCCTAAAAAAACGTATAGGAGAGCACCTTAGTAACATAAAAAACAAAAAACAAGGTGCTCCACTAACTCAACATTTTACAGAACAACAACATTCCCCTACAGACCTTACTTTTTGGGCTCTGGACAAAATTAACACTAACAATGAAAAACAATTATTAAGAAGGGAAATACAGTGGATAATTAAATTAAATACTTTAAAACCAAGAGGTCTTAATGAGGATTTGGAACTGTTCCCATTAATGTGACTGCAAAATCACTGTGGTTCTTTAAAACAAGCTGTGTCCTGACTGGGTGTCCTTGACATTTTGCCAACGAGATAACATCGAGAAAAAAGAAAAAAACTGTACCATAATATAATCATGTTCAAAAAGATCCATTTTTTCAGTCGCCATGAAACAGTGAAAGACACTAGTTGTTTAAGTAATCTGCAGACTCTTTTACAAGTAAGTTATTATTTATATAAAGAAAATGTGTTCCTTTTTTAAAAAAAGCAGTACTTGTTTCTCATTTTTAAGAAAATGTTTTGAAATGATTTCTATTAAGAATGTAAAGAAATTCCATACACAATGAGAAAGTATTTTTATTATGTGTTGTCCCAACCATGTTAAGTTAATTTAATGTATGTATTTTGAATATTCACAGCCCCTTGAGGAAGGCCTTGAAAAATACACAGGCCGAAACGCGTCGGGCTCCTTTAATAAAGATTTTTGCATCCTGAGAACCCAGTTTTCTCCTTTTTTCCGTTGCATTTGGATGCTTATCTCCTCCTGTTTCTGTGTCTGGGGCAAAAGCAACAAGGGAAATCCCCCTGTTATCACCAATCAATGATTGGAGTAAACATGGGGATTTCCCAAAGCACACTGCTCAACCCCCCAATTGGGAGGGTGAGCAGCCTGCTGAAAGCCTGCTAGGTGGGACTAAATGTACTGCCCTGCAGCCTCACTGTATCCATGTTGACTTTAAGGGTAAATAATGCCTGGATATAGCTTCTGAGTGTCAGTTTTTTGCATGTGTTTCAAAAGTGTTTATTTTTTCCAGACTTTTGAAGGACAGGGAAATTAAAATGTAGAAGGCTTATGATCTGACTAGTGGCGAAATTAAGGCTGAAGCTGAATTTGGAAATTTTATTTCTAGATAACTAGTTCTACTACTTGGCCACAAACTTGTCAACATTGTACTTTCTAATCACTTCTTTAGCCCAATCCTATGCTTTCTGCCCAGAAGCAGAGCACAGGATTGGGTACTGGCTCCTTGCATTCATACAAGGGGATATTTCTTCTTCTTGTTACAGCACGAACATGAATAAGTGTCTTGGAAAGTCTTCTGTGAGATTCATTGTTGTAGTATGTCTCCTTTTACAGAAACCAAACTGACCTTGAAACTTAACTTGGGTGCTCCAACAATGTACAGCTTGTAAGGACTAGATGTACAGTTGTCCAAGGTCAAGGAAAGCCATTTTCAAATGACAAGCAACTTGGCATTCTGACATCTGTTCCCTGGGGGTCAATTTTAGGCCACAATGCTGAAATCATGGGCACCAATCATCTAACAAATCCAAGATAGAAATATGAGTTTGAAGGTAAATGTGAAGTTTTTTCCTACACAGATGTTGCATCCGTGTACACAGATTTATTTATTTATTTATTCTATTTATACCCCATATTTTTTCCTGAAAGGAACCCAAGGCGGCTTACATAATCCTCTCCTCTCCATTTTATCCTCACAACAACCCTGTGAGGTAGGTAAGCCAGAGAGTCAGTGACTGGCCCAAAGTCACCCAGTGAGTTTCATGGCTGAGCGGGGACTAGAACCTGGATCTCCTGAGTCCCAGTCCAACACTCTAACCACTACGCCACACTGTTGCATCCGTGTGCATAGATGTTGCATCCATGTGCAGACCCATCTACTTTTCTATGTAGGGAAATCTAGGGAAGCCACACACAGCTGATGCTGAATTGATTTGTTCAGATCAGGTATTACCATTACTGAAGTTTGTTTGCTGTTTCTGTTTGAGAGCTTGAGGAGGAGGCAGGATATATATTTATAAATGAATATATGTAACTTGCTGATGATCACACAATGTTGACCTCAGAGTGGTGAATTTTCCACAATGCAGTTTTCCTGCAGTAGTCCATTGAAATATTAATACCCTTCCAACTGTAGCTATTGTGTATAATGCTCTTTCCACTTCTTATATCAGTCGCCTTACAACTTTATGTCTGCCTTTATAAAAAGGTATTTTGGGCAGTTGTTGTTTCTTAATGTTCTTCCATGCTTTCTCTTTCATTATAAATGCATGTACATTAAAATAGCATCATTATCCAGCCACTCTTTTGCAATCAACTTGTACATCAAAAGTCTGTCTCCACTTTATTCACCGTGGCTGTTTAAAACCCAAATCTTGCAAACTGCATTTTTTTGCTTCTGCTGTTACAGTGATTCCAAACTCCTTCCTGGGTGACTGCATCAATTTTCTGTGGTGCTGACTAGGAATTAATGTTATATGCTAAATAACTACAGCTTGATTTACTGAAATCATTTTATTTGGAGTATGTTGTTACTTAGTTGCTTGTATCCATTAATCTCATTTTAGTAATTAATTGGCTTGCAAATTATTTAAACATTTCCATAAAATCCTCTGCAGTCTTTCTTCCTACTGGACTTTAGGATCTATCCATTTTCAGTTTAACCTGTCTGCTACTGTGTGATAGTACAACAGTCTACTAAGGGTGCAATCCTATGCATGTTTAGACAGAAAAAGTTGTGCAGCTCCCAGCATATGGCTGGCTGGGGAATGCTAGGAGCTGTAGGACTTTTTTTTCTGTTTAAACATGCAGAGGATTGTGCCCTAAATCACTCTTATCCATTTGCCCACCTGGACAAGGGGTTCTAAATTTCTCCAGTTCCCTCATATCTGATCTTAGATTTGAAGGGGACAAAATCAGCAAAATACTCAAGGGGTACATTTTTAAAAAACAAGTGCTTGGCTTCTGGAAAAGCCAAAACCATTACTCTGTGTTCTGTACTAAGTCACACAGTCAGCAGCCTCATTTGATGTATTTCTTGCTGTTTTGCACCACTTCAGGCTGCAGGTGTGGAATCAAAGGTTTGAATGTTCACCCATATACAAGAAAACTCTTTGTACATACCAAACCAAATTGTCAGGAAAATTTTAGTCTAGCTTTCTTCCCTGCTTGCTAGATTTGTATATGCAGGTAATATACAGATTTCTAGGGTGAGATCTGGTTTGTGTATTTTTGTCAATGAATATTAGGAGGTCACTCTGGAGCCATTCTGAGAGACAGAGACATACAGTATATGTATCAAATCACACACAGTGGTTTTTGATAAAAAGTGTTCTACTGTCTTTGAAAGATTTGTTGAAATTGCTCAGTGGCCCAGGTCTACTTGCACAATTGTGTTAAAACTGAGCGTAAGTTGAGTCTTCAACTGGCTTTCACTTCTTCTGCTAGCTACTGTACAAAGATTTACTAGACTCTATTAGTGAGTGAACAGAAGGGTTATCAAAGGCCTGTCAGGAGTAAAGTGTCAGCTGGGACTCCCTCAGTGTGTATGGGGAGGAACGTGACATTAGTGAGGCGTTACTCTGTCAGCAGTGATCTGAAGGAAGAGTGTGCATTTTTGTTTCTTTCTCCTGGCTGCAGAAGATTCTTTCAGCCAAAGCGGCAAGAGATTTAGAGATCATCAAAAAACTTTTCATCTCCCTGTGAACCATTCTGTTAACTGAAGAGGACGAGCTGCCAAGTTTCAGTAGTAGCGGAAGCCATCGGTCTTTCTAAATAATAATTCACAGAGGTGCTGTGTCTAAGATTTATTTGCAAGGTCTGCTTCTTATCCAGAAGGGAAAAGTAACGGTTGTAAAGTTGCAAATAAAATAATAAGAGGAAGGGGGGAAATGACTTACTTACCTTGTAACCTTTCAAATGTACACCAAAAAGCCTGGTCATTTTCATCATTTCAGATCTTGCAGCATGCAGTTTTCCTCTCCTGACTCAGCCAGTGAAGATAACTCCCTCACTGGACACTGTGAAGGTGCATGTGTAACATTTCTTATTGGATGAACCCAGTTCTAAAGTTGCTAGAATTTCTGCTGGTTTCCACAGCCAGTATTACCTGTTTTCAAAGAAAATTCTCCCTACATTTCTGGGCCCAATTCAAAGTGTTGGTTTTGACCTTAAACATCTTCAATTGAAGGGCCTTTTCAGTAGTGGTGTGCCAGTTGCTTGCTTGGTGCCTACTTAATTTTCTTTTCAGCACCAGAAAGAGGCATTTTAATTTTCCTGAAATTATTAATATGAATACTCTTATTTAGCTACCACCTTATCTGTTAAAAAAGCCATCAAGGCAGTGAACAATTTAAAGTGTAAAAACAAGAACATTAAAAACACTGAAAACATTAAAACTACACATTTGAAATGCTAAATTGAAAAGATGCATGTTTACACCCTTTCTAAAGGCCAAGAGAATGGAGGCCAATCATAGTTCTTGAGGGACCACATTCCATAGTTTGGGGGCAACACAGAGAAAGCCCTTTCATGTGTGCCCAACAAACGAGCCTCTGTAGTGACCTCAAGAGACCTCTCCTGCAGATCTTAATATTCGGGGAGGTTCATAGTGAGACAGCTGATCCTTTAGATAGCCAGGTCCTAAACCTTTTAAGGCTTTAAAGGTTAAAACCAGCACCATGAATTGTGCCCAGAAAGCAATTGGCAACCAGTTCAGATCTTTCAGGACAGATGTAATATGGTCCCAAAACTGTTTTAATCTTGCTGACTGATTTGTGCTGCATTTGTGATTTTGTGGCCTTTTATTTTATTATGTCTTTGGGTAGTATCCGATTTAGTTCTTCTACTGGAGGAACTACTTTTGTCAGCAGAACAGGGAGGAGGTTGATTCCCCCTCCCTGCTACAGCCCTCCGCATGCCCTTGTGGTGGAGGGGGGCTGGAGTAGATTTTTATGGGGTGTGGCGGGTTGCAGGGGAGAGGAGACATTGGATTTCACCCTTTCTATTTATATTTTAATTATTTTATTCTTTTTGGAAACTGCCCTTTAAATGTGATTGGAGGGTGGTATAAAAATGCTTATGAAGTATATGATTAGAAATCAGTTGTATGGTATACCATGCTTATGGTATATATGACTAGGATGACGTGGGATCATAGAGTTGGAATTGTTATATATAATAGCATTGATGGTAAAGGAGTTGCTCCCATGTACATATCCATTTTCAAGTGATGCCACAAGTGATAAGAACATACCAAAATCTGCAAATTTCTCCATAAACAGGAGGGAAAGAACTGCCTAGCATATTTCCTATTGATTTCTACTGGTTTCTCCTGTTAAGAGAGATAAAAATCAGGCTCTTGCACACTCCGAAGGGTTAGTTTTCTCCCTTTAATATCTCTTATTGCAATAGCAGTTGTTTCATCCTTTCTGCTTCTAATGTGGGTAATGGTAGCATAAAAGCACGTGCAACTTCTGGCAACATGTATGAACAAGGGTATTGGGAGTTCAAATTAAGCAAAAACTTATTGCAAGATCTAGTATAATTGCTCAGAATGAGACTTGCCTCTCATATGTAAGAACCCCAGAGTCTGTCCATAACTGGGTTGAAAGAAAAAATATAATCATACTCCATCATTCCATTCCTCATGATGATTGCAGTCTAATGGGTGGAGGTTGTAACGGCTTCAAAAGAGTGCAGTGATAAAAATGTCTGATATGTTCTTAAAAGGAAGAGATTCTCAGAATAATGCTTCCACCGTAGCTTTTAGATTCCAAAGCCAAAAACATCTCAGTCAAAAGCAGTCCTAGAAAACCCATCACCGCTGTCCACCATTATAGTCTTGTTCATCTCTTGGTCACACTGGTCCTGTGTGGTGTAGTGATTTGATTACATGGGGGAGATCCTGGCTCAAATGTCCACCCAGTCATGAAGCTTAGTAGTGGACTTTGGTTCTGTCTGTCTAATGCACCTCCACACCTCTCAAGCCAATGGGATAATCTTGATCACTTTGTGGAGGATACAAGTGGCTTAAGTAATTCAATGCAAGATCTGTCCATTTAGATTATATTGCCTGCTTCCTTTCAGTTTAATAAGAGAGTTCCATAACTGTCCATATTTCATGTTACGGAGCTGGCACACAGATGGTGAAGTTAAAAGGAGGAAGCTCTTAGAATATATTAGCATGTACTGTAATGGGTTGAGATGTAGGCAAAATTTGTTTGGTTCATATTTTAATAAGAACCGACCTAATTCACAATTGCTGAACTAATATGCAAATTGGAACACAATTATGCTTCAGTCTCCACACGTCTCCAAATTTTGCAGTGTAGTTCTCCAATGAAAAAGTGCATATATTAGGGAAAATTGCATACAAAAATGTATATATTAGAAAAATATGTTTAGATAGATAGATATTAAGGGAAAGTGCTTGCAAAATATGTGTATGTTAGGGGAAATGGTGTACCAAAAGGAATGTGAATTTTCATATACACGAAAATGTGTATGAATTTTGGTGCAGACATTAAAAAAAACATCCACAAACTGACACAGAGATGGAATGGAAACAAGTTGTACTGGAAAAAATGTAAATGTTATAGAAAATGAAACCGACAGATCCATCCCTAGTAATGGAGCATAGGGAAAGAGACAATATTTGAGTGTGGGTGTGTTAGCAGCTAATACAGGCTGCTTTAAGTATTTCGCTTTTCCTGTGGCTCCAGAACATTCTCCTGACAAAGAAGCATCCTAGAATTTAGAACAGCCTTGCCCAACCTGGTGCCTTCCAGACATGTTGGACTACAACTTCCAGCATCTCCAGCCAGCCATGGTGGAATCAGCCTATTGCCTGAAGAGTCCGAAGGGGAAACATAGTATATTGACATCACTCACAGAGCTATAGGAGGGTGATAGGGGAAAAGGGAAAGGGCAGAAAAGGAAAGACTGGGGTGCTGGGCTTATAGAAGAGGCTAATAGCTGGGCTTGAGCAAGCAGTGTGAAAGGTGGAGCATTTCATTGGAATGCTGATTGAACAGGTGTTTTGAGGGCGGGGAGCATGGGGAAGTGGTGGGATTTAGGTAGAACCTCAGCCTGAACAGGTACCCTTTAGAGGCAATTACTGAGACATTTAATGACATGTAGGATTGCATATGGTAAGGGCTAATGATTTTCTGGTAGATGGTACACTATTTCTTCCATTTGCATTTCCTTAGAAATGCCAGCTATTAAAAATGAGACTGTTGCTAAGTCTCTATTTTGCGTCCCAGTGTTTAATTTATCCCATTCTGCAATTTATCTGTCTTTAGCGTGGCATTTGACACTTGGCAAATGATGCAACTTGATTACAGAATTTAATCACTGTAAAGTTGCACTTGACTTGCATTTGAAAAGAATTAATTATGGTTTGAATTTTCTTAGTGGACAAAAGCCCATATTTCAGGTCTGTACATAAATATTATCTTCCCAGTAATATTACTTTTCTTTTTTGCTTAAGGAGAACAGGAAAAGGTTCTTGTGGCAACTCATGTTACATTTTGAATACATGTAATAAAATATCCTGCAGCCGAAAATATGTGTACATTTGCTTTTGAGGTAGGTGGGATTAATATAGTCCTTTGAAGGAATCTTGTATTTTCATAGTCGGTTGGAGTCCATTTAATATACGGTAATACCTTGGATTGCAAGTAACTTGGTCTGAGAGCGTTTTGCAAGACAAGCAAATTTTTAAAATAAATTTTGACTTGATAAACAAGCGACATCTTGCAATACAAGTAGTCACGTAGGGATGTAACCGCTCACCTTGAGCAGGCGTAGCGGTCCGAAATCGGCCCCGCTCACGCCCGCCAGAGACTCGCTTTGATATAAGAGTGTTTTGGATTACAAGCACGGTTCCGGAACTGAATTATGCTCGCAATCCAAGGTATTACTATACTTATTTTGACCCAACTACAGCTCTCTTTGTGAGGGCACAAAGTGTGTAGGGTGGCAGGGATGCATGCGCCGCTTCTGCCCCCAATGTCCCTGCACTCTGCACTAGCCTTCATGCATTCAGGAAGGATTTCTCCCTTGCACACAATTAGGCTTGAAAAAAGCCTCCCATTGAAGGTTAACCCTCCCTCCCCAGCTACAATCGTCATGAACATTGCCCTGCTTGCTGTTCCCCACCACCTTCCATTGAGTCAATTGTGCTTGAATAAAGCCTTTCATTGGAACCAATGGGAGGCTTTTTTTTTTCAAGCCCCAATTGCTGTGTGGCATGTGTGCAGAATATTTGAAATCACAGTGTGGCACAGTGAGGAAAACTGTGATCTCCCAGCCTGTGATCTCCATAAAGATTGCTGTCCATTGCATAGCATAGCAGTTACTTTCAAGAAAAGCATAATTGTCATGGGGGGAGGGTAAGGAGGAGGAGGATGTGGGCCTGAACAGCTCTGCAGGCTGTATCGGGGTGGTTCCCCACCCAAAAAGGCATTATAGGGACCCTTCCTGTAAACGCTCAGCTAGTGTGCATTAAGCTGAACACTACTGCAGTGTGCCTGGGCATTTGTACTTGGGAAGTCCTTCCACACCTCCCATAGAAGAATCAGGTGGGGCTTTCTTCTCCAGGACCCAGTACTCAAATGACTCATACTTTTAGTAAGATTGCCCAGTGCATATAACCATGAGGGGGAAAAAGAAGACACCTGATCCTTCTGAGGGAATTCTAGATGGGTCTCCCATTCAAGAAAATGATTGGTTGTGTTGCTGCATGTCTGGTCCTTAGGTGACAGGGAAGGAGAAAAAGGATCTGCAATGAGGATCCTCTCTCATATGCACAGTTCTAGGAGCCACTGGGAAAAAGATGGTTGTGTCCTTCAGGTTTATGTTGTTCTCATGTACCATTTTAAAACTAATGGAAAACCTGAGCTCAAATAAAGCACTGATTTAGAAATCAAACCAATGTGATACTTTATTATTCCTTGGCAGCAGTGTAGCTGTCAAATGAGAGATGTATATGTGTGTATTCCACAGTGTCTGATGTATATCGTGTATCTAGTTATCAGCTTTGAAGGTCATAACACATTGTAAAGAGGTAGGAAGAGGTATAAAAATACATTAATAAACACAGTTTTTCAGCACCGTACAGAATATCATGGTATCCTGCTACTTGCCCCCAGGAAATTAAAGTCCTAGTGCAATACATGGTGCTAACCTGGCAACAATGTCATATTTAGTATTGGAAAGATTAAAATTAACTTTCCATATGGCAGGGATGGGGAATATTTTTTTGCCTGAGAACCAGATCCCATTTTGGAGAAGGTTTCAGGTTGCATTCCAATGGTGGGTGGGCCACAGGCAAAAGTGAGCAGGCCTGAAAAATCCAATCCCTTGCAATTCCATTGTTACCAATTTATGGTAAGAAGCATGTTCACTCAGAAGTAAGCATGAGCAGCATAACTACTCAGAAGTAAGCAGCATGGAATGACTCAGCAGCACTTTCAAATAGCAGCCCGAATATCAAATCTCTGCATATCTAATGAGAAGTAAGCATGAGCATCATGTCAACTCGGCTAGGGGCAGGCCACGCCGAGTAAGGGGAACAAGGGATCAATGCTTAATATCTATCCCTTGTTCCGGGCCTGCCCAGAGCCAAGGGATAACTGGGGGATGTGTTGCTCCTCCCCCCACCCTGCGTTTGCTGTTGTGCAATGCCAGGTCCGTTACCCAAAAAACATCTCTCATCCATGACTTGATCATGGATGAGGGTGCGGACCTGGCATGTGTTACGGAAACCTGGCTGGACGAGGCCGCTGCTCCAACTCTGGTGGCCTTGTGTCCGGCCGGTTTCTCGTATGCCCAGCAGCCAAGGGTTGGGGGACGGGGAGGGGGAGTGGCTGTTATCTACCGGGAGTCCTTGGTCCTCACCAGACTCCCTCTCCGGGAGACCAAGTTTATTGAGTGCATGTACTGGAGGTTAGGTCCAAAGGGCAGCCTGGGGATTCTGCTCGTGTACCGTCCACCCCGCTGCACGACAGACTCCCTGGCCGAGGTGCTGGAGGTGGTCTCCGATGTGCGTGTGTTGTCCCCCAGGCTAGTTGTACCGTCCACCCCGCTGCACGACAGACTCCCTGGCCGAGGTGCTGGAGGTGGTCTCCGATGTGCATGTGTTGTCCCCCAGGCTAGTTGTGCTGGGGGACTTCAACGTGCATTCGGGGGCTTCCCTCACTGGGGCACCTCGGGACTTTATGGAGACCATGGCTTCCTGGGAGCTGCACCCTGTATTAACTGGACCTACCCATGTAGCCGGTCATGCACTGGACTTGGTTTTTGTTTCCGGAGAGGGGGGAAATGATCTGGAGATCGGGGGTATATCCACCACCCCCTTGTCATGGTCAGATCACTATCTGGTGGGGTTGGATTTCTCGGTGCCACAACCCCTCTGCAGGGGTGAGGGACCTATTAGAATGGTCCGCCCCAGGCGTCTTATGGATCCGGATGGATTCCTGAACGCGCTTGGGGAATTGGAGCACACAAACGGTAGCTCGGTCGAGACCCTGGTGGATGACTGGAATGCTGCAATCACCAGGGCATTAGACCGAGTTGCCCCGAAGCGCCCTCTTCGCCTAAACAGAGCTCGTGCGGCGCCATGGTTCACTCCGTCGCTGCGAGCTCTGAAACAAGAGGTGAGAAGGCTAGAGCGCCGATGGCTGAAATTCCCGCTCCGAAGACGATCGAACACGGGTTAGAGCTGCATCTTCAGCCTACCGGGTGGCGGTGAAGGCAGCAAAAAAGAATTTCTATGCTGCCTCCATTGCGTCTGCGGAGTGCTGCCCCAGGAGGCTGTTCCAAGTGGTCCGGAGTCTGGTCGGTCCAGTCGCTCCGGACCCACTGGAACAGTCAAAAGCCTCCTGTGAGGCTTTAGCGAAGCACTTCGCAGATAAAATCGATCGGATTAGGAGTGGGATATCGTACGTCGTGGACACAGGGAGTGAGCGGGAGGAGGCCAATGGCAGACCGGTTTTGTGGGATCGGTTTCGGCTTCTTCCTTCTGATGAAGTGGACAAGGTGCTTTCATCTGTGAGGCCGACCACCTGCTTGTTTGACCCTTGCCCATCCTGGCTCATCATGAGCTGCAGGGAGAGACTGGGTGAGGGGATCAAGGCGGTGGTGAATGCCTCCCTCGAGGAGGGAGTGATGCCATCAGCCCTCAAGGAGGCAGTAATAAGACCGCTTCTAAAGAAGCCCTCCTTGGATCCCCAGGATTTAAACAACTTTCGCCCAGTCTCCAATTTACCATTTCTGGGCAAGGTGATCGAGCGGGTGGTGGGTGCTCAGTTGAAGGCACACTTGGATGAAGCCGATTATTTGGATCCGTGCCAGTCGGGCTTCAGGTCTGGACATGGGACGGAGACGGCCTTGGTCGCCTTGGTGGATGATATGAGGAGGGCTTTGGATAGGGGCGAATGCTCCTTTCTAGTCCTCCTCGATCTCTCAGCGGCTTTTGATACCGTTGACCACGGTATCCTCCTGGACCGTCTGGAGGGGTTGGGCTTGGGAAGCACTGTATTGCAGTGGTTCCGGCCCTTCCTCTCTGGAAGGTATCAGAGGGTAGTTCTCGGGGAGGAGGCTTCGGACCCTCGGCTGCTCACTTGTGGAGTGCCGCAGGGTTCCATCCTCTCCCGATGTTATTCAACATCTACCTCAAGCCGCTGGGAGCTATCATCAGGAGGTTTGGGGTGCAGTGTCATCAGTATGCGGATGACACGCAGCTCTACCTCTGTTTTAAGTCCTCACCGAGGTTGGCCGTTGAGACCCTGTCCAAGTGCCTGGAGTCAGTGGCTGGCTGGATGGGAAGGAACATGCTGAAACTGAACCCCGACAAGACCGAGGTACTTCTGGTGGGGGACAAGGGAAGGTTAGGGGATGTTGACCTGGTGCTGAATGGGGTACATCTACCCCTGAAGGACCAGGTCCGCAGCTTGGGGGTCATTCTAGACTCCCAGCTGTCCATGGAGGCTCAGGTGGCAGCTGTGAGCCGGGCGGCGCTGTATCAACTCCATCTGATACGGCAGCTGCGCCCCTACCTTCCTAATCACCTGCTCCCATCAGTGGTTCATGCCTTGGTCTCCTCTCGCCTAGACTACTGTAATGCGCTCTACGTGGGGTTACCCTTGAAGACGGTCCGGAAGCTTCAGCTGGTACAGAACGCGGCGGCTCGCCTGATTAAGGGCAGCCGCCGGCGTGATCACATCACGCCAGTGCTTAATGAGTTGCACTGGCTACCAGTTGCTTGCCGAGCCGAATTCAAGGTGTTGGTTTTGACCTTTAAAACCCTACACGGCTCCGGCCCAGCTTATCTCAAGGAGCGCCTCCAGCAACATCAAGTAGGCCGCTCAACAAGGTCTGCCACGGACGGCCTTCTCCTTATCCCATCAGCCAGAGCAGCCAGGCTGGTGGGGACTAGGAAGAGGGCCTTCTCTGTGGCGGCCCCCATATTATGGAACTCCCTCCCTAGTGACCTTCGCCATGCCCCCTCCGTGATGAGCTTCCGCCGTGCATTAAAAACATGGCTGTTCAGGCGGGAATATGGGGTGGGTTAGGTTTTTAATGAGAATTTTTTATATTGTTTTAATTATTATGTTTTATTGTGTTTTATTGTATTTTAATTGTACATCGCCCAGGGTGGCCGGGTGACCGGCCAGATGGGCGATTGATAAATATAATAAATAAATAAATAAACTCACAAGGAAGCAGGGCAAGCCTCTGCATGACTACCCAGAAGTAAACAGGACCAGCCTCTGCAGGACAAATAGGACTGTATCACTCATCAGCTTCTACCCCTGGACTACCCTCACTGCCCTGCAAGGAAAAGCTCTTATCTCCAATTAACAGATGATTGGTGGTAAGTGCTTTCCTCCTGTTAAGCATTGATAAAGGAAGCCTTTTTCAGTGCTAAGCAAGGAAAAGCACTTACCTCTGATCAGCTGCTGATTGGAGATAAGAGCTTTCCCATCTGGCACAGAGGGTGGAGCCAGGAAATGAAGCTGCTGGGCTGAAGCTTCTCCATACTTGTCATATTGAGTGGTCCCATTTTAGTTGGTTGAATCCTGCATCACTTCTAACCCAAATCATATACTTAAAAATACATTCCAGTCGTACATATTATGAGCTAACAAAACTGATATATTTTCTTAAGATTTTTTTTTTAAAAAACATTTGTGTATCACCCCCCTTTTTAAGAAGGTCTGAATGTATTCTCACTGTGTTGCTGTGAGGTTAGATAGAAATATAGTGAGCTGTCCAACGCTACTCATTGAGTAGCTTAGCTGTTTGGGCATCTCAATCTGGACTTCTGGTATCCAAAATCCAATTCTAATATTTTTGCTAGGGGTTTGCTAGGGCAACTTGTGGCCCTTCAGATTTTCTGGCCAGAAGTCCGATGATTTCTCACCATTGGCTATGTTGCTCGGGCTGATGGGAGAACCACAAATTGCCCACACCTGCATTATACCATGTTTATCTCCTCCCCAAGAGCACAAGTCTTCAGCTCTTTCCCAGTCATTTTTAATACCATTGAAATAGTTTTTTAGAAACATTCAGTAGTTATTCATACCATTTCTGTTATTTCCATTTTTTGTATTTCTTCTCACTGACAATGAAATTCAGAACCTGCAGATAATTGGAAACTAGGTTCATGGTCTTATGTATTTGTTTACTTCGTACAAATTCAGCTGTGCATGGAAAGTATCATTTCTTTTGCAAAAGTAACATAGATTCACCAGCAATTTTTCATCCAAAGTTTATTGTGAAAGCCATAGGCCATGGCAAAGCACTCTGTTTTGGAAAACAGATAAGGAAGGATGCACACAGCTCTTCTTACATCTATAGATACAAATATAACTTAGCCTGTGGGATTTCTAAAGAAAAGTTCAAAAATGAAAAACAATATAACATCCCTTTTCTCTACTGAAAGGCAAATGAGTTATCTTTAATACAAACAGATAATGTCAATCGCTGGTCACATCAATAGCTTAGATACGGTATTTACAAATTGCTGGCCATCTCTTATAAGTTATGGTTCTGCTTAAGAACTAGTTTCTGTCTCTTAAATTCCACAGTTCTATGAGCATGAAAGTTATTTGGAATGCTATACAACTCTGTTCACACCATTTTATGTGAAGCTAAGCAGATCCTCTTGTGTAGCTTCACTAAGCCTCAGCTTGAAACGTCTCTGATCTAGATACTCTGGAAGTTGCAGGAATAATGATTACTTATCCCCGGGAGACTCAGTACACCCTGCATATTTAAAGATTATTTGTTGTTCTGAAATGTGGGAATTTGGAAGCATGAGGATTAAATTTATTTGAAGTTGGTGGTGTGTGGTTGTTTCATAAGCTCTGGGTCTGCCTGCTGTTCCTAACTCATCTGAAATGTTTATTTCTCTATATATCTCTTCTGTCTGCCCTCCCTTAATAAAGAGATAGGTGCATTGCAATGTATAGCAGTAATATGCCAATTGCTTTCAAGGAAAAATAAACCTGTCAAAGTTGTGATTAAAAGCAGTAGTCTCCAGGTGCCACCTGAGTGGGAAAAGGCGAAATAGTGCTGCTGTCCCAGGTCCCAGCATGGCATCACCCCCCCCCCCCCGGCACCCCTTTGGTTCCACCTGGGCTGGCTATAAGTATTTCTAGGTCGGGCCTGTAACTTTGTCTGGGAAATAACAGGACTCTGGTTTTGCTTGTGTTTTTAGCCAGGTTTTTCAACCTTGTCAGCGTACCTGTTCCACATGTCTTCCTGCCTACTTTCTCCCCTCTGGACTAAACTACTCATTACTTTAAAGACGTAGTAAGCAGCTATGTGTTGTTGTTGTTTTTAATATCAAAAATAAAAGCAGGGGATCTGATCCAGATCAGGACGATAGCACGTTTGCCCCAACTGCAATCCCGATCTGGATTGAGGGGGCAGGTAAGACTGCAATTTATATTGCCAAAATGTTATCCATGTATTTCAGTGTGTATTGACTTCTGCCTGCCTGCCTGCCTGCTTACCCCCTTATTAAACCTCCATCCAGATGGATATCCTGGTTTGCATATAACACTGCCTCCATATTGAACCTCCTGTGAAACTACCCAAGTGCTCCACCCAACTTGCTGACTACCAACTCCTGCATAGTTTCCTGCCTCTGGTCCAACACTGACAAGAGTATCTGACCTGTAATATGTAGCAGGGTGTCCAAATTGTATCTTCTGGGATGCCCTTGACTCCTGGTACACATGGTTTGGGAAAGGAAATAGCAGTGTAATTCAAAGAAGCAGCTTTTTGTGTGTTCATGCATTTTGTGGCTGCAATAGAGACTTACTCTCTAGAGGCATTGATACAGGACCGGTACTTCTGCCTGTATCAGTGGCACTCTATCTTTCTCTTGAATGTACCTGGAAAGAATTCATTCATTCATTTATTATATTTATACCTCCAAAACTTTCCAAAAGGCCTGTCTAGTCAGCCCCAAGGGTACTGTCAGAAGAACATTTTCTGCCTCGCCTGAAACCAGAGTATGTTGTCTCCCTCTGAAAGTGTTCCCAGCCATTGCAGTGGCACTCTATCGTCTCTTGCATGTACCTGGAAAGAATTCATTCATTCATTCATTTATTAATTATACACCGACCTTTTTCCTGAAGGAACCAAGGCGCTTACATAATCCCCCTCCTCTCTCCATTTTATCCTCACAACAACCCTGTGAGGTAGTTAGGAGGAGTCCGTGCTGGCCCAAAGTCACCCAGTGAGTTTCATGGCTGAGCGGGGATTAGAACCCGGATCTCCCGAGTCCCAGTCCAACACTTTCACCACTACGCCATACTGGCTCCCCATGTTCTGCAATGCATTGCTGTAGGTTTTATGGAGAAACACATATGAAGCTATTTTACATTTTATCAGATAGGTCTGGGCTGCTATGCTCTTGCAATATATATCTTAAGAATTATAACCTTTCCAAGTAATAATAAGGATGTTATTATTTATTTATTTATTATATGGCTGCTGCTAATACTCTTTTGTAACATGAGTTGTACCTTGATTTTTTTTTTTTTTCATTTCCAAATGTTGCACAGCTGTAGTGATGTTTTGCCATAAAGGTTTGAAGCTAATTGCCTCATATGTTTAATTAATAACTGACACATTCTGTCACTCAAAGAGCCTGGAGAACTTCCATCTGGACCCTTAGTGCTTAAAGCCTGGAAGCCCTACTCCTAATTAAGGAGCAGACTATTGGAAACCTATTTCCATTATGATTAATTATGGCTGCATATTGCTTCCTCCCCCCTTTTCATACAAGGCTTAGAAATGAGAACTTTCATGAAAGAAGGTCTGAAATTAAACTTTGCCCTAGTATGGTATTGGGGTATTTTTGGCTTATGGAAGGGGGAAATCAGCAAATGTCAAGTTCATGCTTTTGCGCTGAAAAGATTGTTTGTTTATTTATTATTTATTTACATTTATTAATCGCCCATCTGACAAGCAACTGGCCACCCTGGTTGGAGGTTGCTCAGTATCCACTTAGAAAGGCAGCAACTTCAAAGTAGATGGTTGCCGAATCTTTCTTTTCCACCCTTCTTCTGTCTCTTAGCTGCTCCGACTGCTGCAGACTGAGGCAGACTCTCAAGACCTCAGAGTAGAGGATACTGTGTCTTTAAGCTGTACAGTGCTGAAATGTTATGACAGAGCATCTCACAGGGGATGCAGTTTCCACGGCAACCCCACACTGTAAGATAAGCAAGCTGTATTTTTATTTTCTGAAAGGTTCAGGAGTAGAGAAGGAATGAGGTGATCTGTCAGCAGGCGGGACTTGAAAAGAGAAAGCCATTTCTATTCATCCGATGGCCCCAGCTGTTTTGTGTTTCAATTAGTGGACACTATTAAGACTTGAGGAGCGGATGCCTCTTAGTATGGACTTCTTTTCCTTTCTTTTTTAGGCCCTGGCAAGAATCTGCTCATTTAAGGCAGTAAATCAAGTTTCTGGAAAGAGAAGCGCTTGCTCCTTCTCCGAGCATATGTTTCTCAAGCTGGGGGCTGTAAAACAACTACCTATCTGGGTTTAGGGACTCAAGGGACTCTTTGGCTTTTAGGGACCCTTTGGCTGTATCCATGAATTCCATGTGGTCTTTCACCATATAGTGATCTCATAGTTATAGGTCCACGCCATCCCGTCAGGTGATAATCCTCCTTACACTGATTACAGTGGAGCAGCCTTCCACAACCTGATGCCTTCCAGATGTGTAGGACTTCAATGCTGGCTGGGGGATGCTGGGAGTTGTAATCCAACACATGTGGAGAGCACCAGTTTGGAGAAGCTTGCAATAGAGCCTTGGGTTCTTCAAGTTGTACAAATGCCCTCTGGCTTTCATAGAAGTGGATATAAAGTGTCATCCAGCCATTGTAAAAGTACTCTATTCTCATTGTCCCCGTGCCCCCCAAAAGTACAGCACTCAGTTCAATATTTGCCCTTGGAAATGTAGCCGCCAGTTGAGAGTGAGGAAGAGCAGGAGATAAGTGGCAAAGGCCCTTGTGGTGGTGTAGAACAAAAGGGTGACTCCTACTCAAGATAAAAGGGGATTAGCAATTGGAAAAACCTTTCTTTTGCAGTTAATGTGCCAGTCTCAGAGATGAAACTGTTGCTGGTGTCTTGTAAACACTCCCATGTGTGGGAGTTCTGTTACATACAATGTTTTGACAAGATTTGCTACTGTTAGGCATTACTGTGTGTCGCTGAAACATTATAAGTGCTACCAAGGCAGCAGCATATTGTTGCTAGCAGGTTTCTTACTTATCTCTTGCCGAATATAATAGCCTTGAGGACCTTGCCATGATTTATTTATTACATTTCCATGCCACCCAACAACCAAACCTCTCTGGGAAGTTCACAGAAATTAAAACCGTAGGGTAATATCCAACCGTGCCCCAACACTAGTGCTAATGACAGTGCGCTAGTGCAAACCAACCATTGGGCAATGCTAGTAGCACTTGCTCTCAGTGCTTTTTGGCATTGCCCTAGCTAGTGTGGCGTAGTGGTGAGAGTGTTGGACTGGGACTTGGGAGATCCAGATTCTAGTCCTCACTTGACCATGAAGCTCACCAGGTGACTGTGGTCGAGTCACTGACTCTGAGCCTAACCTACCTCACAGGGTTGTTGTGAGGATAAAATGAGGAGGAGGAGGAGGAAGAGGAGGAGGAGGAGGATTATGTAAGCCACCTTGGGTTCCTTGTAGGAAAAAAGACAGGATGTAAATATAATAAGTAATGGCAATTTGGCACTGAAATTTGGTGGCAAATGCAATTTTTTCCTCATCCTAAAGTGCTAGTTTAGCATCATTAGCAGTAGTGATGGGGCACAGTTGGATACTACCCAGAAAATGCAACATGATAAAATATAACATAAAATCATTAATAGTTTAAAACAGAAAAAAAAGTAAAAGCCACAGTAAAAGCCAGCAGATCTAAAAACACAACACAGTTTTTTTAAAAATCTGAAGAACTAAAAAGCCTGGTAAAATAAAAAGGTGCTGAAAAGATCACTATAAGATTTTAAATGTAAACTTTTAAGATGCGGATTGGTGGGGTGGTGGAACTGGAGCCCTAGTGGAAGACTTCAGGAGCACAATGGGGTCAGAAGCCTCAACCATTTAAAATTAATTTAGGGCATCTAGCAGCTGCCCTTCAAATTAATCTCTTTTAAATAGCCCCATTCTGAACTGGACAGTGATGATCCACACTCATTCCCTCACCCCCCAATCCTGCATTAGTTTTCTTTTGTTAGAGTTTCAGATTTATTTATTAAACTTGTACGCTGCCCTTGGGGTGGTTTGCAATCATAAAAAAACACACAATCAAATAAAATAACAATGAAAACAATACATACAAACAATAAGAATATCAAAATATTGAAATATTAAAATATTAAAAATATAAAAAGAGCCAGCAGTAAAATTAATAATCAGAGCACCAGTTTAAAAATTAAATGCCTGTTGGAAGAGGAAGGTATGACATCTAAATGTTTGCCCTTCTCCCTCCGAAGGGCATTCCATAGATGGGGCCACTACAGAGAAGACTCTTTAACCTGGTATTCACCTGTCACACCACTGTGGGTGGAGTACCCAGAGAAGAGCCTCTGAAGATGATTTTATTAATCTGGCAGTAACATATGGGAGAAGGTGCTCCTTCAGGTAGACTGGTCTTAAGCCATTTAGGGCTTTATAGGTCAGCACCAACACTTTGAATTGAGACCAGAAACTGTCTGACAATCAGCTGCAGCAATATCTTCAAAATGGCCAGTCCCAGTAAGCAGCCTTGCTCCCCTGTTCTGCTCTAACTGAAGTTTACAGACCATCTTCAGAGGCATTTCCACATAAAACACATTGCAGTAATCCAGGTGGGAGGTTACCAGTGCATGGATAACAGTAGCTAGGTTGGTTCTGTCCAGGTAGGGTCATAGCTGGTATATCAGCCAAAGCTGTGAAAAGATACTTCATGCCACTGAGGTCACTTGGACCTCAAGTGGCAGAGTTATCTATGAGCACCCCAGACTATGAACTCGCTCCTTCTGGGGGAGTGCAACCCCATTTAGAGCAGGTAAAATGCCACTTAACCAGATAGATGAACCACTCACTAACCAGACCTCTGTTTTATCTGGATTGAGTTTTAGTTTATTGGACTTCAACCAGCCTATTACCAAGTCCAAGCACTGGTTCAGGACAGTCACTGCTTCACCTGCATTTGATGAAAAGGAGAGGTAGATTTGAATGTCTTCTGCGAATTGTCAGCATCTCCCAGTAGTTTCATGTAGATGTTAAAAAGCATGGGGACAATATAGAGCTGTGAGGGATGCAACAATGGAATCTTCATGAGGTCAAACTATAGTCCTCCAACACCCCCTTCTGAAACTGACCACCCAAGTAAGAGTTGAACCACTGTAAAACAGTGTCTCCAACTCCCAGTTCAGACAGCCTCCCCTGAAGGATACCATGGTTGATGGTACTGAAAGCTGACGAGAGGTCTAGGAGAGTCAACAGGGATGTAGTTGTACTCACCTTGTCTTCCTCCCAATAGAGGTCATCCTATAGACTGACCAAGGCAGTTTCCACCCTGAAACCAGGACTAAAATTGAATTGAAATGGGTTCAGACTAGCAACCACACTCTCAATCACCTTGCCCTAAAATGGAAAATTGGGCACTGGTCTAAAATGGTTAAGGTCCTCTGAATCTAAGCTTAGCTTTCTTCAGGAGAGGGCAAACCACTGTCTCTTTTAAAGAGACTGGTAGTTGGCCATCCTCCAAGGAAGCCTTTATCACTTTCTGGATATAACTCCTCAGGCCAGATCTACTGGCTGTAATCAGCAAGGAAGAGAAGGGGGTCATAGAATCATAGAATAGTAGAGTTGGAATGGGCCTATCAGGCCATCGAGTCGACGAGTCCAACCCCCTGCTCAATGCAGGAATCGAGGTTAAAGCATTCCTGACAGATGGCCATCCAGGTGCATCTTGAATGCTTCCAGTGTGGGAGAGCCCACTACCTCCCTAGGTAATTGGTTCCATTGTAGTATTGCTCTGTCAGGAAGTTTTTCTGGGTCAAGAGCACAGGTGGTCCTTAATTCTTTTAAAGCAACTTGAAACAGCTACTGAGGACCTTTGAAGATGAAATCTCACATCTCTGTTCAGTGAAAATGATCTCTGAGTTTATTTTGTACAAAGCATCATTTGTTTGAGATCTGATCCTGACAGAGTTTATCTATGCTCATGCAATAGTAAGTTGCATATCTACATTAGAACAGGTGGAATTACGTCCCCGTCCCCCCAAGTTAGTTTAATGGGGATTTGGGGTTACTTTTCAAACTACTGTATGTATTACATTAATTCCAAAAAACCTAATTTAATTGTTTTTGTTTGAACTACAAAGATTGAATTATTTGTTTCCCATTTTAATATTGTCTGTAGAAGCCTAGAGTCAGCAGTGTTTTCATATCTTTAAAAAGGTTATGAACTCAACAGACTTGCACACATTCATATTTTCATCAGAAGCAGAAGAAGCAGGTGGTTTTTGCATTTGCTCATTTCTGTGTTTTAAGTTTTAATTCAGGGTAAAATAAACAAACACATTTCCCTTCTGTTTAAGGGGATGCAAGATATTCTGCACTCCTGGCAGAAATCCAGTAGAGTTAGGAAAACTAAAAGCCTGAGGCTTTAGCAAGTGCTTTGACCTATATTTGCACTGTTAGTTAAGCTAGCTGTATCTCTTGTTTTCCTGACCAGTTTCACATCCCATTACATATTTTGGCCTGGATCAAGGTAATGTTCCTGGTCCCACAAACCATGGTGGTTTGGAGTGGGAATGAATGACAAGCTCAAGTACTTCTTCCTCCCCCATTCTCTTCCTTCTTCTCTCGCATGCCCGGCTTCAGAGGAGACTTTTGGTGAGCTAAAGAAAGAATAAAAGAAAGTAGATCTGTTGATGTTTTGGACTTCAACTTTCAGCATTCCTGACCATTCACCATGCTGGCAGGGGCTTCTGGGAGAAGTCCAAAAATCTGGAAATCAACCTTCTGCCCACCCTGTGTTAAAGCATATTTTACTCAAGAAGTCTAAATCTGGAGACTGTGTTTTAAGTGCTTCCTACAAACTAGGATTGATCCTGCTTTGCAGTCCTGGTTTGTTGGAAGTATATAAACCATAGTATCCTAGTTCAGACATGCAAAGTTCATGGGAAGCTCCCAGTTCAAAGTTGGGAAGTCCCCTCTGAAGTGGGGTTCTATAGAGAAGGAGGGAAGGGGTGAGGAAGAGGCTTGAGTTTATCATTCATTCCTACTCCAAACCACCATGCAAATAACCAAAACCTCTGAACTATTTTTGCGTGTGTTACAAACTAGTCCAGTTCTCACATAATGGTTTGCACATAATGGTTCACATTATAAATTAGACAGAGAAAACTGCCCTGAGCTTGTCTCTGCCAATTAGGATCAAGGGAGTTTAGACCATTTGTCCATAGCATTTAATGGGAAAGTGCAGCTGGGCAGCATTAGACTCTGCTTTCATTATCATTTGTGCTGTTTCAAGGTCCCATCCCTATTTTTTATTGATTCTTGCTGAGAAATCATCACCATAATCAGCTGGGTCTTTGTTTTTGCTTTCCTATTCTCTTCTCTTTCTGCTCTAGGGGGTAATGAATTATTTGTGCATTTAAACTGCTGCTCCCTAGGTAATTCACATTACCTGCATTTAGCTGTTATTGCTAATACACTACATGCATTTCTCATTCCGTTCCTGTGTTTTCAGTGTGTCCTGGTTATAGCTTTTAGGTTCATTTATGGTAAATAAAGATGAAAAACTTCCAGCAAAAACTTAAAAGTAACTAGAAAAAATGATTCTGTTTATCCTACAGCCAGCTCACATCCTAAATTGCTTTAGACAAAACCCTTCCAGAAACGTCTGGATAAAGTAGATAAACATGGGGCATGCACTACAGTTTGTCTTCCTTTGAGGTTTTTTTTTTTTGCTAATTCTGTTTTTTATCTATCAACACATACTTGCCACTGGCTGTAGCATTCTATTCACAAAAATCAGTGCAATAAATTGTACCAGTTGTATCAAAATAATCAGGTGGTTTAGACTGCAATGTCTTTTAAAGGAATAATTTTCTTCATATTTGCCTTGCATTTCTTTATAAAATATTTATTGTATAGCAAAAATACTGCTATATAATATATTGTAGACAACCAAATAGATTCATAAGGATCAATCAATGCATCATCAATAACACAGATACAATTACCATGTCAGTTATGTTCATCACCTCTACAGTCTATCAACTCATTGCTCAATATCCATGAATGAACCTTGGCCATACCGACTGCAAAAAAATCACGTGCTTATTGGTGTTGTTGTAGATAAATTTACATTTTGCAAACCAACCAGTCATTTTGTCCATATATTTATTAAAAAATGCCTCCCTCAGGGATCTATGCAAGGGCAGTAAAGTACATAAGTTATGATGTCTTCCACTTCTCCAAACCACAAGGGTACAACCATTACTTATATACAGTGTTACTATAACATCCAGATGTAACTGTCTTGTCTCATCCAGAGGAGGGAAGTACACAATTATTTTTGAAGGTTGACCCCTTTGAAATCTTAAGAGAACTTTTGATTACTCATAATCTTTTCTTCCATATCTCTCAATCTAGATTTAAAAAAATGACCTTAGGTTTAAATAAACCTAGATTTAATAGGCACCCTAGCCAGCTCACATACTAAATTGCTTCAGACAAAACCCTTCTTTGTTGACCTGTGCTATTCAGGAACTGTGGGTTCCTTTGACATTATATTTCTGCACAAAATTAGAGTAGATGCTAATTGTCCATATAATGTATTGTATCCATTCATTTAAATCAGATATATAATTTTAGAAGAAATTGAAAGGATATACATTTCCCATCTAAGTATTGCACCTGTAACATTGTTTGATATAAAAAGAAGTGATCTCAAAAACTGATTATGTCAGGTTCTCTCTCTCTCTCTCTGCCCTGTCTCCCCATTTCTGCTCCGTAAGACTACTGAGAAACTTCCCTGACTACAAAGGCATGCAGAACATTATTTGGTAAGGGTGCAGAACCTCAAGCCTGGGGGGCCAGATGACCCTACCCCCTTTCCCCCAGCCATAGATCATCCAGTGGGTTTCTGGCTTTTGTGTACTCCCCCCCCCGCCATTCTAAAAAGTTGAAATGCCTCTCCTAAGGCTTGCTTACAAGCTGTAAGAGCTTTAAGCTAAAACATGCTGGCATCTTTGGTATTTTGGCCCCACCCCTTTTGCTTCCTTCCCTTTCCTCTTTTACCTTTGGCCATGCCCACCATCGGAATGTGATCCCTGAAAGCTTCTCCAGAATGGAATTCGGCACTCAGGCTGAAAGCGGTTCCGCACCACTGATCTAAATGCTTGATGGTCCACACTTTTTTCTCACCCTGACTTTATCTTCTCTCCCTTCATCTTGCACTCACCACTGCAATCTAACCCATCTGTGAGCAGCTGCCTCCGCCCCAGGTTCCCTTCTCCCTTTGTGCGCTTCCTAAGTCAACTATTATTTGTCAATCCAACTCTCACTCTTCCTTTAAAGTTCACAGCAAAGCCTTTCCAGACCATCATGCCTCCCTGTGTGCTCCACTATCTGTTAACTTCTCTCTTTCTCTCTCTTTTTGCCAGTCCTTTAGTGGGGCTGGATCTCTGTGTCTCCCTTCAGAGATTTGTGTTTTCAGAAACTGATTCCAAAATAACATATGTGCTTTGCTGTTGAAATGTGCTGGATGCTTGATGAAGTAAATTAAGGATTATTCTGGTAACTATTGGGCAGATATGTGTTTATGCCTTATGAAATTGAGTTGGATAGTCCATAGGATAAGGAAGATAAGGATTAATGAGTTTTATTATTGAAACCATCTACATCCAAAGAAGAAATATTCTGACATGACCTGTGTTTGTTGTCTCTACTATAATTAAATGTCATTTGGTATCAAGCAGGTCAGTAACTAGGATATTTTTCAATTCTGAAGCTTTTGTGTATCCTGATGAAAATACAGACATCTCCACTTTCTAAAGCCACTGATATTTGGACAGAGACTCTGACTCTTCTGGGAGACAATTGGTGAACAGGTTATATTCTAGCCCTTGGCAACCTTGCTAAAGGCTCAGTGAAATAGAAATGCAGAAAATATTGTTAAGTTCCTTTACATGAGTATAGTAGAGAGATATAAGTAGAGACATTCAACAAAATCTTGATGTTTATCCCAGCTTGTGCTCCTGTTCAGGGTTCCAGTTAGCTTGGAGTAGGAGCCTTGTAGTGCTGTTTTTGAGCTCACAATGGGAAGGACAGGTTTTCAGGAGGGAAAAGAGAAGACCTCCCCCCCCCCCACCTTAGTAAACATTCCCCCACTATACTTTATAGAGTTAAAGGGCTCACGTTCAGGCCTATATCTTTTTTTCACAAGTTATCCATGGGGAAGAGTTATTATAGTTGAAACTTGTTGGTCGTATGTATGCTTCTTCCTAAAAACTGTTTCACATCGGCTTTTTGAGGTGTCATTTTATTGCTTTTTGATGCTGTTCTCCTTTTCTCCTACCTAAAGAGAAAGTGGGCTGGCTTGGTTTCAGCTACCTCTTAACCAGAGAACCTCTATTCTTTTCTGAAATTATTGTTTTTAGTTACTGTGATGATGATTGCCTCTTTCCAATATTCTTGGGATTGTTGCAGCTCAGTTGCCTTAATGTCAGCTTGTAATCAACCTAGCTCAGTTAGGGTCATAGTAGACTCAATAGTTTCTTCCTCATTGTATGGCTTAACACAGTTTATTAAATCACATGAGTCCTATGTGGGTGTTCTGAAACCCACTTACTTCCACATGTGAGTTGGGAGTGGGGCTGTGCCGTATAGCCCCACCCCTGACATCCTGCATGTGACATCAGGCCCCCAGGTGTTTGTGCATACAGTGTGAATGTCTGGAGGGGGAAAGCCTATGCGCATACGGCTGTATACACATAGGCCTCAATGGAGCCCAAACTCCATGCTATAGGCCTACCCCTCCAGATGTTTGTGCCGATAGGGATATGCTGTGTGTGAAGGTGGGGCTATGGCTACATGATGTGATCCTGCTCCCCACTTGCATGTGGAGGTAAGTGGGTTTTAGAATGCCCAAATTTTAGGGCTGCAGTTATGGCTCTATGTTCACGGTGAGTTGGACAGATCGCATTCCGCCGTGGATGGTATTGGTTGTCAGTTGAGTACTTGCAATGCGGAGTGATAGCTTTAATTGTGTGATAGCTTCAGTTGCATATTTCATGTGTCTGTTCCAGTGACCAGACAGATGTGGGACTTAGGTCCACCACTCTGCCACTGACAGCCATCTAGCTCCAAGGCAGTGGTGAAGCTGGAACTAGCTACAGTGTAGGATACTGTACCATATTGTCTAAATAAAACATCTGTTATGGGGGTGGTCCTTAACAGCTGTAATTTCATGGCATTTTGGAGCTTGAGTGAACACGGAAAGCCCTTAACAAAATATGTTACACTCAAAGCGTTTTTGAACATTGAATAAGGCTTTAGTCTTAGCATATCCTTTCCTTTTCTAGTTCTTACTGTATTTCAATGAATCTCACTGTTGTAGCTATACCCTGTTGTCTCCCTTGCTGCTGCCATTCTCTGCTTTTTATTTTTTGAAATATGTCTGAAGATGTTTGTACAGAAGACATGTTTACTGGAAAAGGTTTACATGAATCCAGGTTAAGAAGGTCTGGAACATGGGGCTGTTTTGTTATCAGGGCAGATTGATTAATTAGTATACTTTTATCTGCTGGGTGGCAGATCTGTTTGCTGTCAACATCTGCAAAAAACAAAATTGCTGCTAAGGTTTATGACAAACTAAGATGTTAGTAGTCTGTGGAAGATTAAATAAGTCCAGAACATAGTCTGTATTAAATTTCCTATGCTAGGCTCCAAACCGTCGGGTGATTTACTTGAGTCTCTTCTATGGAAGCCAATAAAACAGCTTGTGGTATTTTTGATTATTTCCTAGGCACACTTAGTATGATTGAACTGCACTTCACTGTAAAGCATTTCAAATTTTGTGCTTGAACCAGGTTGTGTTCCTTTCCATAGTGCAAGCTAGAGATGAAATGTGAAGCCTTTGGTGTCACTTATAAGGTAATACCTGGTATACATAGGGATAGGAGAAAAAAAATCATTTGGTTTGCATTTTATTATGAACAGGCTGAATCTCATTACCCTGGACTAATATGTGAACCAAGGCACAATAATCCTTCAGTTTTCACACTTCTCCGAATGTTGAAATGCAATTGTCCAATAAAAAATGTGTACAGAACTGCATACAGTAGGGGAAGTGGCTTGCTAAAATGCGTATATTAGGGGAATTTGCGTTCAAAATTGCATATCAATTTTCATGTTGACTTACCACAAAATTTACAAACTGATGTGAAAATGGCTTGGAATGAAGTTGTTCTTCAAAAAGTTTGAAGGTTTTAGAAAATGAAACAGACAGGGGGAGGAGCCTGCGCTGGCTATGGAGCAGTAGCTTTTCTGCCGAGCTCCCGGAATGATTTGAAAACATCTGCAAATACACAGGAGAGACAAAGCGTGAGTTTAAATTCCTTTGCTGTTTGCTTTCTGGAAAGTATGCAGATATAGAGCTAATAAAGAAATAACAAGAATAGCTTTCTTTTGATGTGCTTCGCTCCTGATTGTTTATGAGCTCCAGACGGGTGAAAAAGTCCCTACCCCCTCTTTGGAAACGCGATCGGGCGCATCCCTCGGATAACAGTTTGAAAAGGCTAATTAGGATCCTTGACACTAAAGATAGTGAATGTTCTTATCAAACTGTGCAACAGGGTCCTGATAAGAAGCCACGAGGTAGTGAAAGTTTCGAGACAGCGAGGGGGAAGGGCGGAAAAATGGCGGATTCAGCTGGCAAATTCCCTGCTGGTGCCAAGCCAAAGTCAATATCTCCAGCCAAGCTTAAAGGGGCAGCACCAGATTGGGAGAAAATTCTATCACAGTTTCAAAGCTCTATGGAAGCAGGCCAGCAGAAACAAATAGAAGCAATTGAGAAATTTCAAAATCTGCATCAAGAGGATATGAAGCAAATGCGAAATTCCATAGATCAATTAGGGGTTCAAGTTAAAGAGCTGCAAGCTAGAGTGGATAAGGTGGAAAAACTCCAGGTGAAGGATGAAAAAAGTTTTGAAAAGTATGAAATGAAATTTAATGAGATGGAAATACAGATGATTAACATGCAAGACAGGCAACGTCGTTCCAACATTCGGATCAGAGGCTTCCCCATGGAGATGGGGGAGACTGGATATAAGTTAAGAGGCAGTATTTTGGAATGGATGAATGAAGCTGTCTCTGGAGAAACAATTTTTGGGATGATATGGACATTGAGATTGTGCATAGAGTGGGAGCATTAAGGCGTGGTATGACATCCAGAGATGTTGTACTGAAATTTGCAAATTTATACAAGAAGGATGTCTTCATGAAAGAGATTAGAAAGAAAGGTCAAGTAGCTTTCAAGGGGGCTACTTTGCAAATCTACAATGATCTTTGTCAGCAAACAATAAAGTGGAGGCGAAGTGTTAAACCGTGTACAGCAGTCTTGATCAGAAAGGGATTACAATACAATTGGGGTTACCCAGTTTTTCTTACTTTTGTGTGGAACAGTAAGAGATACAAGATTTCATCATGTGATCAAGGCATGGGCCTGCTGGGAGAGTTGGGGCTTCATGATGATGCGGAGGGTCCAGAATCGATGGGTCAACTGGAAGAAGAAGGAGCCAGTGGAGGAATTGTATAAGAGGTCGTTTCAACACGAGAAGAAAAAAGAAATAGAAAATGTTTTATAAAGAAGTTATCCGGGAGGGAATGAGGGGCTGCTGTTCGGGCTGGTGATGGGTCCTTTCCCCCCCCCCCCTGGGATAGGTGGGTAGGTTTAGGGTGGGGCAAGTTGCCCTGGCTAAGCAGGGGGGATAGTTTAGATGAATGTGGGGGTGGGTTAAGGGGTATGTTATTGTGTATTATTTTCACTTTTGGGGACCAAAAAAGAAAAAATGTTGTTAATAGATGGATTATAAGTTAAGAATTTCAACTTTAAATGTTAAGGGGCTAGGGTCAGTTACTAAGAGAAGGCGAATAGAAGCACTTCTTAAAAAGGATAAGGCAGATATTATATTCTTGCAAGAAACGCACCAGGCAAGGAAAGGAGTCAATGAATTGAAATTGAGGTGGTCTAGAATATATGAGATAGCATGTGGATCATCTAAATCGCGAGGAGTAGCAATTATAATTTCAAAGAATTGTGGTTTTAATGTTCTAAAGGTGAAAAAGGATGATACAGGTAGATATATTATAATGTATGGGACCTTGGGAGGGGAAGAATATGTTATTGTTAATGTTTATGCTCCCAATCAAAATCAAGGAGAATTTTATCAACATGTGTTTAAAGAAATGGGTAATTTTCAAAATCAAAGGGTTATTATGGCTGGGGACTTTAACATGGTATTGGATAGAAGAAAAGACAAATCCAATCCGACGAGAGAAGATCAGAGAAATAATCTAACGATCTTGAATAAGTTAATTAGTAAGGAAGGGTTGCTAGATGTTTGGAGAGGGGTCAAGGGGAATGAGGAAAGATATACATTTTACTCATCAGCAAATAAGAATTATTCTAGGATAGATTTTATTTTTGTGTCCAGGACACTGTTTTCAAGGGTCCTGGGCACAGAGATAGGAGTGATAAAAGTTACAGATCATGCTTTGGTTAACATGGATTTGAAGATACATAAGGATTATAGAGAAGCGAAAAGATGGAGATTGAATTGTAATATTTTTCGTTATAAACATTTAACAGAGAAAATAGAGAAGGAATTGAGGGAAATTTGGGAATTTAATCAAACAGAAGAATGTACTGAAGCGATAATATGGGATACAATGAAGAGTGTAATGAGAGGAATAGGATTGAGAGAGGCAATAAATTTGAGGAAACAACAAGAAGTTTTTTATCAAAAGCTAGAGGGGGAGATTAGGGATTTGGAAAAGAAGTATTTAGAGAAGAGGGATAAAAAGATTTTTGCAGAATTACAGGGTAAAAGGAAAGAATTGGAGAATAAAGAACTGGACAGGGTACAAAGGAATTTGATTTACACAAAAAGGGAGTATTTTGAGAATAGTAATAAAAACTCTAAAATGTTGGCTAGATTAGCACAAAAAAAAAAAGAAAAAAGCTTAGTGGGGATGATTAAGGATAAGAGGGGTAAAGAATATAATCTAGTAAAGGATAAATTGAAAATTTTTCATGAATATTACACAGAGTTATATAAGGCAGGAAAATGGTCGGAAGCTGAGAGTAGAAGATATATCGAGAAAAATTTAAAAATAAAAATCCAGGATGAAGATAGAGAGAAAATGGAGCAACCATTCACAGAAATTGAAATAGAAAGTGCTATAAATAAATTAAAACAGGGGAAAACGCCAGGACTGGATGGTCTGGGGGCGGAATATTATAAAGTCTTTAAAAAAATGTTAATTCCGAAGTTAAAACGGTTGTTTAATGATATTTTACAGGGGGGAGAGATCCCCCCGTCATGGAAACAGTCCTTGACCATTTTAATCCCGAAACCAAGGAAGGATTTAGCAGAACCAGGTTCTTATAGACCAATATCATTAATTAATCAAGATGCTAAACTATTGACAGCAATTTTAGCTAGAAGAATGAATAGTTTTCTAAATAAGTATATAGGGATAGATCAATGTGGGTTTATTCAAGGAAGACAAATGGCAGATTTAACAAGAAGGGTTCTGAATATAATTTATTTAATAAAGAAAAATAATTTGAAAGCGGGGGTTCTTGCATTGGATATTTTTAAAGCCTTTGATTGTGTGGAATGGCCTGCATTAAAGATGTTAATAAAAACTATGGGGTTTGGAGAAAAATTTATAGGTATTACTAACCAATTATATACTCATAATGTCACGTCGGTAATTGTAAACGATGGAATAACAGAAACTATTAGCCTAGGCCGGGGAACTAGACAGGGTTGTCCCCTTTCCCCAGTATTATTTGTGTTAGTTATGGAATTGTTAGCGAATTCGATAAGACAGGAGAAGAAATTATTGGGGATAGGAATAGAGACCAAATGTAAGATAAACCTTTTTGCAGATGATATCTTGTTAACATTAGAACGGCCTATAGAAAATTGGGATTGGATAGAGAAACATTTAGATGAATTTAGAGAAGTAACAGGGTTAAAAGTTAATTGGGATAAATCGGAGATAATGACATTTAATTATAGTAAACTGGAGGAAAGGGGATTTAAACAAAGGGGAGTGGATATAAAGATAAAAAATATAATTAAATATTTAGGTATTGATATATTAAAAGATTTGGATAAAATAGGGGAATGTAATTTTAAAAAACTAAAAGATGAAGTTAAAAATCAAATAGAGGATTATAAAAAATTGGGATTATCGTGGTTTGGTAGGATAGCTTTGATTAAAATGAAGATTTTACCGAAGTTTAATTTTTTATTTAGAATGATACCATATAAGATATCAGAGAAAGAAATTAAAGAGTGGCAAGTAATGTTAAATAGCTATTGTAATGGGGGGGAAAATCAAGGATTACTAAGAATAGATGGTATAAAGCTCAAAAAATAGGGGGACTTGGTCTCCCTAATTTAAAATGGTATTATATAGCTAATCAACTTAGATATATCATGGATATTATTGTTAGAAAAGAATTTATGTGGTGGGAAATAGAAGCATTTGAATTGGGTAATAGGGTGGATAAATTCTTATTTACAAAACAAGGACATATTATGACAAAAAGATTAGAAAATCCCTTTTTAAAAAATATGTTAGAAATTTGGGGTAGAAATAAGGAAATATTTTTACCAGGTATATCCCCGCTTACTCCAGTGGTGGCTATGGAAGATTTTCCCGAGAATGTTAGACATTTAGAACGAATTTTTAGAGAGAAAAAGGTGATAACTTTAATGGATTGGCTGGAAAAAATGGAGACAAGACAGCAAATAATTGATAGGGTTGGGGCAGGAAGAATTTCTTGGTTAAATTTAATTCAATTAGTACAATGGGGTAAGAAATGGAAGAGAAGACATGAGCATGAAAGGGATTTCACTGCATTTGAGCAGGTGGTTATGTCTAGAGAACTTGTAGAAGGAAATGCATCAGCTAGGGGTCTTACAAAGATGTTATATAAAATGTTGCAGAAATCAGAAGAGCAAGCAGAAAATCTTAAAATAGTTTGGGATACAGAGTTTGAAGAGGAAATATCAAAGGATGAGTGGAATAAGATTTGGGATAGGCGAATATTGAAAAATATGTCTGTAAAAATTAAAGAGAATTTTTATAAGCTGATTTGGAGATGGTATTTGACCCCAGTGAGATTAAATAGAATAGATAATAAATGTTCTCCAATGTGTTGGCGAGGATGTCAGGAATTGGGTACATATGCTCATATGTGGTGGAGTTGTAAAAATGTAATGGATTTTTGGAAAATGATTTTTGAGGAAATATCAGAAATTGTTGGAGTTGATTTAGAGGTATGCCCTAAACTAGCTTTGCTAACAATAACGGAAAAGGTGATCGGTTCACAAAATGTTAAAGAATTAATCATAAATTTGTTAACGGCAGGTAGACTAATGATAGCAAGGAAATGGAAAATCCAGCAAGTTTTCACTATTACTGAATGGTATAAGGAAGTATGGGATATGGCTTTGAATGATATGTTGACTTGTAATATTAAATGCAAAAGGGGTCAATTAAAGAAAAATAATTTTAAGGATATTTGGGGTTTATTTTTGGAATATGTGTTTAAAAGGGGGAAAGGGAGTTTACCCTGTCAAGATATATTGTATTTTTGGAATAATGAACAATTATAGAGTTATTGGATTGTTTGGTCCCATGGTGATGGGAGCACAATATTAGTTATGTGTGTATGTTATTTTCTTTGTATTGTTTTAAAAAAAAAAAGAATAAAAAATATTTTAAAAAAAAAAAAAGAAAGAAAAGAAAATGAAACAGACAGACTCGTCCATCCCTACGAGGATACTCATACCTGACAACTCTTCTGTTCCTATTTTTTAAAGAAAGTTGAACATCACATTTTGATCTGTAAAGATCCAGTACTTGTAGCATGTGTGGTGGTGGTGATGGGATTGAAGGCCTCTTGGTTCTTGCATTTCTTCAGAATTTAGCAGTTAAAACTTCTATATCCCATAAGATCTTGATCTCTACATTTTGCTACCTGAAAATGCAAGTGTGAAAATGGCAAAAAGTATTTGTAATGCTGGAAAGGCTACATGTGCAAATGAAATGTTAACTCTGAAATGTGACAGCACAGCACATCCCAAGTCATGAGTCTCATACTCTTGTCTGAGCTCTTGTCTTAATCTGTCTTGCAAAAGCATGGCATCTAAGGTTATTTTTGAGAGAAGCCTTCCCCAACCTGGTGCTCTCCAGATGTGTTGGATGACAACTCTCAGCTGGCTGGGGATGATTTGCATCTTTAAAATTATTTCTTTGTTGTAAAACAACAGAAAGAGTGATATTTAACTTCAGAATGAGCCTTACAACTGTCAGTGGATGGCTGTTCTTGCCTCTTCTGCCAAATGTATACAGAGAGGAGAGTTAGCTAGCTCTGGAGGGCTGTGTTCAGTTCAAATAGTTACTTTGTCTCTGAGGGCTTTTCCTTTTTTAATGCCCTTTTTGTTGATGGAGACCTCAAGAGGATAATTCTTCCTTGTAGTAAGGTACATGATTGAGTGATTAATCCCAACCCTGCTGGCAGTAATGGCTTTGACATTTATGAGCTTTCGTACCACTAAGCAGTCAGGAATTTCTTATCAAATGAAGAATCTTTGGTCACGATCTGAGAATGTCTCCTTGTGGAAAGAGAGAGAAGAAAATGTCTTATGGTTTAGAAACGTAAATGTGCACCATTAGGATTTTGTTCTCGGCAATTGGGAGCTTCCATCTCTCTTGCTTTCTTACAGTCCTGTAGAGCAGCCTTCCCCATCCAAGTGCCCTGCAGATTTTCAGGACTTCAACTCCCATCACCCCCAGCCAGCATTGCCAATGGTCAGAAATTCTGGGAGTTGTTGTCCAAAACTTCTGGAGGATAGCATGTAGGGGGAAGACTGCAGTAAAGCAAGGATTTAAACATGGGCTACATTTTATATGTGAATAGTGAATAGTTTTGTGGATCTTCTTGGGGTAGGTTCACATTCTCAACAGCCAGTATATGCTTCAACATTTGTCTGGTTTGAGGCATATCCATTAAATAGGGTGAGTGGCCTTTTGTCCAGTTTTATAAGCTGTAGCCTTCAGCTCTCCAAGCATGAGGAGCCCTAGTGATGAAGTATCTTAGCCTATAATAACAATAGCCCCAGTGACAAAGTGTCAGCACACAAGTGAGTTAAGCAACCATGTGAGGAGAAGGTAAGTGCTATTTACTTATTTATCTATTAAATTACCCCAGGTATTTAAAAGTCATCAATTATCAGCTGAAGCCAAAACAAGGGCCCAGCAAAGGGAGCTAAATTAAGGGTAACCCTTTACAAACTTACAGTTGGAGCTAAATCCTAGGGGGGGGGGGATCCAGCAGGAACTTACCGTTCTTGCAATCTTGCTCTAACAGAGATTCCCAAGTAGTTGAAGAGAACCTCAACCACATATTTAAACTAAAGTCAAGGTTGGAAAGGGGAAATAAAATACATAGCTTTATATTGACAAGAGCCACTGTAGGCCTAGCTAGTGGAAGAGTCTGCTTATAAACAGAAAGGTGTAGGCTAGCTTCAGTTTGGGCTCAGTGTAGGCTCAGGTTTTTAGGTCTTATAGAGCAGCTCATAAACTAAAGCTCAGAAATAGACTCATCCCAAGTTTGCGAGTTCAGGTTGTTTAACTTAAAAACACACACACAAAAAGAGACTCAGCCCTTGCAAACTACATCCTTTCCTAAATCAGATACCTAGTGTCAGCCCCTTGCATCCCCAGGGGGGTCTGAAATCACCTACCCTTTGTTTATTGTCCCCTGCAATGACCCATTGACTATTGCCCTCTCCTCTAAATAAAAACATTCCCATTGACTATTGTCTTCTCCCCTAAATAAGAAATCTTCACTTCCAGTGGCTCAGTTGACCTAGCCCTGCATGTTTAGCAACAGAGTGAGGAGGCCAGGGCAGTTGACTCTTCCCTCCCTTCTCATAGTAAGTAACTGTAAATATATATATATATATATATATATATATATATTAAAAAAAACCCACTAACATAAATTCCCCACCTTCTCCTACAAAACAACTTAGTTTTCCAGGCAAACAAACCTAGTAATAAAACAAAAATAGCTATGAAGGTAGAAAGCTAGCAGGGGTGTGGGTGCTATCCAGTGTATTGTGCTAAGTGCCACATGTATGACTCTGTGCCTGTTGGACAGAAGTCATGGGTGTGTGCTCGGTGTAATTTGCTCCTGGCTCTTAGGGAACAAGTTCGTTCCCTTGAAGTCAAGGTTGCTGAGCTGGAGAAGCTAAGAGAGGCAGAGAGGTTGGTGGATGAGACTTTCAGGGACCTAATAATGGTGGATGAGACCTTCAGGGTGTTCCAATCCCTGGGTGACAGCTCCTCTGCTGTCATGGAGAATGGGGATCTAGGGGAAGGAAGGCATCATTCCGAGGAAGAGGGAAATTATCCTTTAGAAGGGACCCATTCCTTGGAAGATGAGCAAGTGGAATACCTGGGAGGGGCATACTGGAGGAGGTGTATGTCAAAGAGGGCATAGTATTGAGGAGACTAGAAAACCTAAAAGGGGCAGTCTCTTCCACAGAAGCACTGTGGGTGACAATACTGGGCTCCTAAACTTAATTTCATACTAGGAACATGCTATCGCCCCCAGACCAGAATGTTCAGTGTGATCTTGAGATGGAAAAAGAAATAAGAGAGGCCTCCAAACAAGGAAGTGTTGTTATAATGGGCAATTTCAATTACCCTCACATTGACTGGATAAATGCATGTTCTAGTCATGACAAAGAGGTTAAATTCTCAGTGCCCTAAATGACTGTGCCCTAGAACAATTGGTCATGGAACCGGCCAGAAGGGAGGCAAATTCCATGAACAACCCAGTGTGCAACTGCTGTGAAAAAGGCAAATTCCACGTTAGGCATAATTAGGAAAGGAATTGAAAATAAAACTACCAAGATAATATTCCTATCAAACAAATCTAAGGTGTGGCCACACTTAGAATATTGTGTATAGTTCTAGTCACTGCACCTAAAAAAAGAATATTGTAGAGTTTGAAAAAGTGCAGAAAAGGGCAGCTAAAATGATCACAGCATGGGGGGAATGTAAACTTCAAACACTACAGAACCACTGTACAGAAATTATCAAGGGACTGGAGCGAGTCCTCTATGAGGAAAGGTTACATTATCTGGGATTATTCAGCTTAGAAAAAAGGCGAGTAAGGGGAGACATGTTAGAAGTGTACAAAATTTTGCTTGGTGTGGATAGGAGACATTTTTCTGTCTCATAATTCTAGAACCCAGGGTCATTTCATGAAGGTGATTGGTGGTAGATTCAGGACAGATAAAAGGAAGTACTTCTTCACACAGTGCATAGTTAAACTATGGAATTCACTTCCACAAGGTGTAGTGATGGCCACCAATTTGGATGGCTTTAAAAGCGGATAGGGCACATTCCTGGAGGAGAAAGCTACTAGTCCTGATTGGCTATATGCTACCTCCAGTATCAGAGGCAGTACACCAGTTGCTGGGGAACATGGTTGAGTGGGTGCTGTTGCACTCATGTCCTGCTTATGAATTTCCTGTGGGCAGCTGGTTGGCCACTGTGTGAACAGAATAGACTGCTGGACTAGATGGACCCTCGGGCTAGATGGATCCAGCATGGCTCTTCTTATGTTCTTATGTCTTTAGTGGCATTTAAAAAAAAAAATGGAACAGAAGGGGATATGGAATTGCTTTTATATTTGGGGTAGACTCTGGGGGAAGAGATCAAAAATCCACCCGTGATGCTCTGTCTGAGGCTCAAATTTTGGGCATTGGAGGGCCAGAAATTCTCATTCTCTAGGTGCTGTATTTCAGTGTTCTCCAACCTTGGGTCCCTGGCTGGGGCATGCTGGGAGTTGTAGGCCAAAAACATCTGGGGACCCAAGGTTGGAGAACACTGCTATATTTAACCTAAGAGCTAGATTCTGCTGCTCTCCAGACCGTCTCTAGGTGCTATATTTAACCGAAGAGCTGGATCCTGCTGCTCCCCAGACCTTTGAAGGTCCCACTCATCCTTCAACTTTTGTAAGAAGAAAATGCACTCACTAGGTTTGTTTTTTGATTGTGTGGGAAAGTAGCACCTCATTATAGAATAGACAGCAAGTGAGGTGTTAACAAGCTAGAACTCCCATGAGATCTGGTGTCCAGAATTGCATCTCTGAACAACTCTGGAAGCCCAAAAGTCCAAAATATCCATTTTCTTGCTTCTTAGGAAAACAAGTGTTTTTACTTGTTGATATGTCTAGCATAGCATACAGATTTGTTCCTCCTTATGTCCAGAAAGTGTTTAAAAACACACACACACACACACACACACACACACACAAACCTCTGGCTTTATAGCACAGGATTGGATCCTATGTGAGGACTCACTCATCTCTTTCAAAATAGGGCACCTGCTTGCTGCAACAGGTACACAGACCCATTGTCCCAAATAATTTCTGACAATTGCAGTTTGATATTGAGTCCAGGGCCCTCTCCTGCATTTTGCCCTATGCCTTACAGCAGCTCAGGCAGGCACATGCGTAAGAGAAAGAAGTGCAAAGAGGAAGCCCATGGGGAATGAGTCTAGGGTCAATGCAATGTGTGCAGGGGCCAGCAACACTTGTAGCCTGACGGCTATGCTGCTTCAGCTTTTGTGAGGAAGCAATGCATCTGCATATAGTTGGAGCAGAGTGAGAAGCAGCATAGTGGGGTGTGGAGGGGGGCTCAGATGTGTGGTGCTGTGAGCGCAGGGCCGTCCAAAGACATTTTGCTGCCTAAGGTGAAGGAAAAGATGGTGACCCCTCCCAATTCCATGTAGAGAAGCCAGCTGGTGTGATAGTGTAATCTTACTTCAAAACTTATGACAGAACAGTGTTCCCCAGTGCACCTGAGGGCAGCAGGCTAGCTTAGAGGGTGCAGGGCAGGTCACACGGGCACACACAGCTTTGTTCTCCAGCGCCTCATTGCCACCCCCACCCCAGCATCTGCTGCCTGAGGCAGCCACCTTACTCTGCCTAATGGTAGGGCTGGCCCTGTGTGAGTGGCCATACCTTGAACCTTTTTATAGATAAGGTTGCTTAAGCCATTCCTTCCTTTCAGCATCGTTACATCTTTACATCAGATACTGATTCCTTCTTCCTTGGCTAGTAACTGCCTTATTTCAAAAGCACAAGCAATGGGGGCTTTTGTCCTCAGTCATAGGAGGATGTGGAAATTTGATTACACATAATTGTGTCTCATTTGAGCAAACATGGTACATAGGATTTTCATTTTTAAGTGTGATGTTTCTGCAAGCAGAGCAGTCTATCTTTACAGTTAATGCTGTAGCAGGTGGTGTTTGCTTATGTTGTTTCTCCCTTGCTAATGCATGTTTGTGATTAAAGCAAGTCTGTAGATCCTGTTTTGTGGAATCCTACTCTTGTTACACCAGAGCAGTCTAGGATTTCAGGCCCAGTCTTGTCTGTCTGTCTCCCCTCTTCTATGTTAAATTGATTTTGGTCTGTGCTGAATTAGGCCCACCATTGCTGCCAGCATTTGGAGACACAAGTGTTCCAGCCAGACACAAAAGGTGTTTTTGTAGAATGCCATGCCCCTTCCTTGATTAGCTTCCACCGTGCATTAAAAACGTGGCTTTTCAGGCGGGAATATGGGGTGGGTTAGGATTTTTAAGTTTTGTTCTGTTTTTAATTGTGTTTTTACACTCTGTTTTTCTTGTATTTTATTGGACTGCATGTCGCTCACAGTGGCTGGATGACTGGCCAGATGGGCGATTCAAAAATATAATAAATAAATAAACAAGAGTAAGCAGTGAGAAATGGGGCAAAGTGGTTTTCACTAGATATCCAGTACCTTCTTGCTCATCTCTGCTGCAATTTTATTCATTTGTTATCCATCTGGCATGCCTTGCAATTTTCCTGTTAAGATTAGGAACATAGAAAGCTGCCTTACACCAAAGAAGACTTGATTGATCCATCTAGCTCAGTATTGTTGGCCACACTATACTATCTGGCACTGGCTCTCCCAGATTTCAGATGGGAGCCTTTTGCAGCCGTACCCAGAGATGCCAGGGATTGAACCTGGGAACGTTTGTAATGCAAAACATGTAGTCTTCTCTTCCTCAAATTTCATTTTCCACAAACCTCAAAGCATTTGCTCCATCCAAGGATAGTGGTACTTTATCATATAAATCTAAAGATTTGTGTCAGATTTGTGTTTAGTACCACAAAATACCTCTGAGGAAATTCACAAGCCCTCCCTCCCACAGGTTAAATAGTTGTAAAGACTTTATTTTGCTGACCAACAAAACTCCAATCCCACAACCTAACCCACCCCCAGTACTTTCTCCAATAGTAAAATATATTGTGCAGATTGCACAGATTATATCAACATTATTTAATGTATTATATGAATTATAGTCAATTTAGTAGACATCTGTGTACCAAAACATTACATTTATCTGCTAGAGGTATTAGCCATTTATCCACCATGTTGTGCCTGCTATTCCGATTTAGGTAATGTTTTCTAGTTGTTTTAAAATAATAGCTTTGATTTCTGATGATGCGATATATGCATGACATAATGCACGGATGAACCAACATATCTTCCAGTAATAGCTTCCAGTATCTTCATATGAATGCATAGTTGCTTTGAGGATTCAGTAGGTGCCTGGGGTGTGTTTACTGATCAAAGAGGAAGAAGCAAGGGGCACAATTTGCTTCAAATTGTATGAAGTATATTAAGGCATATTTGAGGCATTAGATGTAAACAAGCAGTTGAAATTCATAAAATTTCATGAAGGATCCTAAAAATACTAGTTAACCCAGAAGTTACTTGTAACTGTAACTGGAAAAACAACCCACAAGAAAATATGGGATACAAAGGAATGCAGGCATTTAAAAATACATCACTGGGTGAATACATTCAGCTGAGACTAGATGGTGGATTCCTGTTCCATCCCTATTTAAACAGTGAGGCATGCATGGCCGTGTGTGGCATGCAGGAAAAAAAATATGCCTCCAACCTTTTAGGAGTTGTGTCAATTTGGTTTAATCATCCAGTAGCAAATGGAGACTGAAAGAATCCACAAGAGAATAAAGTCCAAAGCAGAAAGAATACTACATACCGTACTTGGATTAGTACAATCCCTGTTAATCTCTCTCTCTGTGTCTACATAATATAAAGGTTATTAACCTGACTGCAAAAGAATCCACTGGGAAATTCAATACCGTGTGGAGGGGATTATCACACTTTGAAAAGAATGTATGATAGTGACCATGACATAGTAAATGCATTAGATGCCTCTTTATGTCTGCAGGGAGTTGTATAGAAGCACCAATCACTTTGTACAAGGGAGGAATGAGGGAGCTCATTTTTGATGTTTAAATATCAGGCAGGATTTGAAAGCTCAGAGTCACTAATGAAAGGAGCTCATATGTTTTCATTATTCATTTTGCTTTCTTAAAGAGGCCGACAGGGAGTTGGCTAACAGAATGAGTTGTATTAGCATCTTCACGTTTTCGCTGCACAATCTGGGGAAGGGGAGTTAGTTTCTAAATCTATGTCTCTAATTTATTTATTTATTATATTTATACCCCGCCTTTTTTCCTGCAAGGAACCCAAGGCAGCTTACATAGTCCTCCTCCTCCTCCTCCTCCTCTCCATTTTATCCTCACAACAACCCTGTGAGGTAGGTTAGGCTGAGAGTCTGTGACTGGCCCAAAGTCACCCAGTGAGTTTCATGGCCGAGCGGGGACTAGAACCCGGATCTCCTGAGTCCCAGTCCAACACTCTAACCACTATGCCACACTGGCTCTCATGGATTTTTTTTTAAAAACCTATGTTTACATCCACCCAGCCATTGGCTAGAGGCTATGCAAACTAGTGAAGTTCAGGGAGTGTGACCAGTTCAGCAAGTGGCAAGAAAACTGGGCTGAGGACCTGTTTGCTATGGACAAAATAAAGGTGTCACTGAGATGAATCATCCAGGGAAGAGCTTAGAACAGCCTTCCCCACTCCTTTGGACTTCAGCTCCCATCAACCCCAGCCAGCATAGCCAATGGTCAGGAACACGGCGAGTTGTAGCCAAGACATTTGGTGGGCACCCAGTTGGGGGAAGGCTGGTTTAGAAGAAGAATTTGAGATCATAATGAAAGGAATGCTTCTTCTTTTTTGCTTTTAAAAAATTCCATTTCTATATCACCCAATAGCTAAAGCTCTCTGGGCAGTTCACAACAGCTGAAACCATAAAATACAACAACATGATAAAACACAATATAAAACTTTTAAAAGTTTAAAACTACAGTATAAAACCAGAATAAAAACCACCAGCAGTATAAAGATCTAACAGTACAATAACAGATTTAAAACAATAAAAAATGAAGAATTGATACGTTGGACATAATATCTTGTAGAAATAAAATCCTGAGTTCCGGGGACTTGAAGTGCTGGTAAGGCATCTGTCTGTGAGCTGCAGCAGAAGTATATATTAATCTTGAATTCATTTAAGTTTTGCATTTGAAGTTTAGTTTTCATTAGTTTTTATGTTTGGTGCAAGCATTTCAGCTTATCTCTACCCTGTCCCAATACCTTTTGCATTCTCAACATAAGTTCTTTATTGGATAGCTATAATTGAACTTTCTGATGCTTTTTCCTTGGTGCAGAAGTATATCAAGGGGAACTAATTACCTTCAAGTGCCTCAGCTCTAGAGCTGGCAAATCCTTAATAGTCTAATGTAAATAGTCTAAAGGTCCTGAGCTTGGAGTAATCTCTCTACTGTAGGATAAAATGGAGGAAGAGCTGCTGATAGCCTGAAGAGAAGCAAGAAGTTACTTGTTACTTTGATGGTCTTCATTTAGTTTTCCTAACTCCCCACAAAAGGATGAGTGACTCTTATGAGAGAAGTTTTAGAGAGCAAAGGTACCGTGTGAGATGCAGCATTCAAGAAAGCCAGTGTGGCACAGTGGTTAGAGTGTTGGACTGGGACTTGGGAGATCCGGGTTCTAGTCCCCGCTCAGCCATGAAACTTCACTGGCTGACTTTGGGCAGTCACTGACTCTCAGCCTAACGTACCTCACGGGGTTGTTGTGAGGATAAAATGGAGAGGAGGAGGAGGATTGTGTAAGCCGCCTTGGGTTCCTTGCAGGAAAAAAGGTAGGATATAAATATAATAAATAAATAAAATCAATAAAAATCCCAACATACCAGGTTGTTTATAAGTCATTCAGTGTTAATGTGTTCCAAAAACTTTGGAACTTAAATCTCTCTTATATGGTGGCCTGTTAATTGTAGTCTTGATTAAATCATGTTAATTATGTTTGCTTCAGTTTCACCATCTGTGTAATGGGGATGTAGAAATGCTACTTGAGAAACTAAGCAGTGTTATTTTTTCTGGTTAAGCAATGGCTGGGAACACTTTCAGAGGGAGACAACATACTCTGGTTTCAGGCGAGGCAGAAAATGTTCTTCTGACAGTACCCTTGGGGCTGACTAGACAGGCCTTTTGGAAAGTTTTGGAGGAGATTTCTGTGGAGTGTTTGCAGCTGGATGTCATATAGCAGCTGGGTTGCAAACCCAAAGTAAAATAAAGTGAAGAAAGAAGTTAAAAGAAGGAAACTCAATACAACTGGCTGTAAAAGGAAGACGGTTTAATTGCCAGATTTAAGTCTTGGTAAAAGCAGATTTGTGTGTCCTTCAGTTTTTTATTCATGTCCCACCAAGTGTGGGTAGTCATCTAGACATCAGTGTGAGACGATGTCTCTCTTTTGTCCAAAGATTTCTGTTTAAATAAAACCTCAAAGGAGACAGCCAGTTCTGGGTCACCTTTGATTGGTGACCCCCACAGGAAGAAAAAAAGCATATCCTAAATGTGCAGCTAAGCATGCAGTGGAATATGATTACTCTTAACTAGTGTGACCCTTCCAGTCCATTGGGCTTTGCATTCACAGTGCAGTATATATTTTCAGGCACTCCCTAGTCTTTTTCAATTACTTTCCTTTTCTCTCTATTCCAAAGGCATTAGTCTTGTTTGCATACTTCATTATTCCAAGCTTAGGTGCATGTGAAGTGCTGTGTAATCCAGCCTTCCCAAAGCATTTTTTTTCCTGACTAGTACAGGATAAGGGGAGGGTATCATCCTTGGGGAAAAAATAATTTAGCAAAAAAATAGTAACTCAGAGTAAGGTTTCTTGGCTAGTGCTTCATGGCTATCAAGTTACCTCCAAAAGCAAGTTTACAAGTAAAGTCATGTTCTGCCAGATCTAACAGAAATGCGACTGTTGCTTAACTTTGCTTTAAAATTACAACTTGAGGTTATGTCTAGTTTCTTTCTCCTGTCAACAAAGTTCCCTAGAAACATCACTGATGGCAAAAGTATAAAGATGAGATGTGCATGTGTTGGGGTGGAATCATTAAGTAGGAAATAAGAATGGAACTTCCCAGCTGGAAGATCCTTGTGTTAAGGTAGGTCTGCTAGTTGCATCTTAAAAAGGAAACAGCCTGGCATCTTCTCCTATAAGACTTGCTCTCATAAATTAAGTCCATGTTGTTTACTCAGCAGATTTGATTGGTTTTTTCTCCACACAGCAAGAAGCTGTAATTTCAGTTATGCCAGGGAATATAAAGCTTTTTGAATAAAAACAAAGCACAGGAATCACTTGCAAGGCTGCAACATTATGAAAACAAAGGAGTTCATGAACCAAGTCAAGCCAAGCCAAGAGGTTACAATCCCCCTTGAAGTATCTCCAGCTTCTGACTTTGGAAACTAAAAACATTCAGACTCGAGGAAAACTGGTGTTTTGCAATTCTTTTTGGCATTTAGGAACAGGATGTCTAGAACCAGGATACTTCTAACCAAAGGGGAAACAATTCTTCTCTTAAGATATTTCCATATGTAGTGTTTTACACAATCCTCTGAACTAAGTGCTGCCAGTTGAGATAAATTACCAGGATTGGCATGGAAAGGAAAAGTTACAACATACCAAAACTAGCGCTAAGCTCATGAAATAGGAAGTAGTACCATATTTTTCGCTCCATAAGACGCACTCCACCCCCAAATAGGGGGAAATGTCTGTGCGTCTTATGCAGCGAATACTGTAAAAAATTTTTTTTGCATAAATGTAAAATGTTAAACTTTTACATAAATGTTGATATTTACTTTATGAACGCGGTGCATGGCTGGGCAGGTGGCGGCGGCAGAGCAGCTCGTGGGCCCCGATCCCGCTGGGCGTCCTTGTCAGTCTGGAGACCCCCCTGGATTCCATCCAGCGCGGCGGCAGCTGCCAGATCCACCGCCCCTCTCAACCGCCCCCTCCCGTCCCCGCAGTGATGGAGCCGCGGCGCACCAATGGCTGCTCGCCCGGCCTGCCGCGCTCTCATTGGAGGCGCCGCGGCCGAGGGGCGGAGGGGGGCCGGCCAGCCAGACAATGCTGCCGCCAGCGCCGACCCCAGAGGGCTGTTGGGAATCCTTGTCCACACCCAGCGCGGGCGGCAGGGTAGGCGTGGGGGAGCCGGGAAGAGGCCGGCACGTCGCTGGGGCAGGGGGGAAAGGAGCCTCGCGGGAAGTGGGGTCGTTGCCGCGCCGCCCGCCGGCGCCCACTCCTCTCCTTTCCCCTTTGACCAAACAGGTCTGGCAGGGTTTTGTCCGTCGTTCCCGAAGCCCGCTTAACCTCTTTGAGCAGCGACGACGGTGGGGCAAAAGGAAGAGGTGCGCAGGCCAGGAGGAAGTAGCGATGCCGCGCTCTCATTGGAGGCACCGCGGCCGAGGGGCGGAGGGGGGCCGGCCGGCCAGACAAT